>OW119930.1:35438753-36638753 GCA_933210815.1 Meta bourneti | reverse complement strand
ACTTTTGCAATTTACATTGCGTACCTATCTCCAAATGGTAAAAAGATAAATTGCGGAACAACCTTTATGGGACACCCTGTATATAAAATCATGACGCATATCGCATTTGTCGTGGCTCAGTGGGTATGCCCACTGCGCTAGCAACTTGCGAGTTGTCGGCGGCGCAGGTTCAATTCCTCACTGCATGTATTTCTTTCCTGTGTATCATCAAAAACTTTCCTTGTTTATTTCTTGCTATTATCTGTCTTGTGTCTGGCGCAGCATGGTCAAATATGGCCCTTGCGCCATAAAACCCAATCAACCAACCATGATATCTCTCAGTTCTTTGTAATCGGGATAGTTCGGGATTAGCGCATGGGGAGGAGCAACGTCAAAATCGTCTGACTTCATGATTGGTTGAGAAATTTCCTCATCGTATCAACTGATGAGTTTCCTGAGCAATGATTTCTCGTCAACCACTAGCTTACCAAACTTGAATAGCCAAAGCATAGAGCTATTTCTTTATTTCATTTACCATCCGCAGAGCATGAATGAGGGAGTTTCGCAGTAAACAAACAAACCAGACGGTCCTAAAATTTTACTTCTGCTGTCCAAATGCTCTAACATGATTCATGTCGTGGTTACCTTAAAATGTAGTTCATCGTCGTTTGGCAATTGGTGTTTGACCAGTCAACTGTCATAACAATTGGGAAATCATTTGGAATTTCTTTTGGCGAAGTTTTGAAAGCATATTCGAAAAACGAGCCAAGTGACGTCACGTTCAGAATAACTACAAGAAACACGTATCACCGCAGAAACACTACCGCCACCTACATTTAACTGGACAGGAAATGCCTCTCATAGAGGTAAACATTGTTTTTGTGGTTTCTTCTGTGCGCGGCCTGAAGGTTTAGAGGTATAGGAAATTTGTGTGAATCAGTTTCAAAATAAAGGATATATTTCAATATAACTATACGTTAGTGGTTGGCGCGAAATCATTGCTCAGGATAGTCCTGAGAATTGATACAATAAAAAAAATTCTCAACCAATCACGAAGCAAGATGACTTTCTCCTTGTTGCTCCCCATGAGCTAGTGTAATCGGGTTGGGAGTAGCGAATATCAGATTTTAGGTTAGCCTGCTAATGGAAAAATGGTTCAGTCCGACCCTGATAGGAAGGCGTAATAGAGGTATAATGCCATTTTTTTCAAAAATTGTGTATCCCCATTTTCGAGACCACACTCTATTTTTACGAACCCGACAAAAGGCAACATTAACACCTGCCAATTATTTTTCAAGTATTTCGACTGAATTTTCCTATCTAACTTCAAAACCTGAAATCTCGAAACCGTTATCCCACTATTAAATTTACGCCTTCATATTAGCTGATTTTGATAGTTTGACATTTTGATCAACTCACTCAGATATTTTTTAATGGCAAGTAGGAAAACAAGCACACAATACTATGGTTAATAACAAAAATGCGCGTGAACAATACATAAAATTGATGAAAAAAGGTGAGACAAAAGGGAGGGAGAGAGAAGAAAGAATAGAAAAAATAGCTGTCCATCCGTCCTCTATCCCCTCAGTACCTACCTCTGAGGTCTCGGCTAGAGAGCGCAGTACAAATTTGCAGATGTCGGATGTCCATTTTTTAGGATTTAGTGCAAAGTGGCAGCAACGGCTCTAGAATTTTTACGTGGTAAGATGTGTAGCCAAACAATTGCGATCGATCAGAAGTCGGGTTATTGCAACCCCTTGGAGCATCTGGGATGTATTTACAGTTAATAAGCCATAGTTTATTTAAGTTTCTAGTTATTAGTTCTTGGTAGAAAAGGTTCATTTTTTCTTGGTGTACATTTTTTTGGAATTATACGATTATGAGACAGCCTGGAGAATATCAACAACTGCAGTACCCCTTTGCCAAGTAATCCACTTGTTCATTACTAGATTCCAGAGTGTGTCTATCACTCAAATAAGTACACTCACGTTTAAGCAGCATCTAATGTTTTGGAAGTCATTAAGTTAGTAATGGTACAAGTAATTAATTATAATGAAAATCGAGAGCTTATTACGCTTCCAAAGAAGCTTAGTTCAGTTCGCTTTGCACTTCATGAAGTAACACTTACGAGGTCTCCGGAAAGTATCCAACCAATGCTAATATAACGAGAACGGTTTGTGCGACATTGGTGTAACATTGCAGCCAAGGGGAGAGAACATTGATGCACATGCGCGGAAAATCATGAGCCCATTGAACTAATCCTTTGGGTGCTATCCTTCCGATGGCTGAAACATAGATGGGTTAGTTTATCAGTCCTTCACCTCGTGAAGAGCTTCAAATATCGGTATTTAGAGGGAAGAAGTTTAGAAGGATTTGCACAGAACGACATGCTTTTAGCTCTTATTGAATCTGCTTTCTTCAAGTCCGGTTAGATCTCTGTTACGGAACTCCATTGCTAAAATAATGATTCTACGTATTCAGGGTACTAAGTTGTAAAATTCGAGAACAGTAGGCTACACTTTTAACAAGAATAAACTTGCATGATATGAGACTCCGTCTGTTTTGCTCCAGTCACGATTTCTCCTGTAAAGAACTGCATATAACATTACAGCATGCATTTTTTCAACGTGATTGCGCTTTGATTTGTATCAGTTGCAGATTTCCATTTTATCTTTCCATTCATTTTCGAGAAATGCCTAGGGTATATTAACATTTCTGACGCACGAAATAAATTTTTCTGGAACTCTTGTCTTCGCGATAAATTCTTGTTCTGCATCTGCTTCGACTGAAGAAGGTTGTTCCCGTGAATGCTTTAGGAATGCGTTTGTAGGCGTACTTACGTCAATTATATATTTAGTAGAGAATGTATTGTATGCAGCTATATTCACACAAGATATAACAAGGTAGTCACGAGTCAAAATTAAATTTGTAGATGGTAATATCATAAACCCGATTTAGAAATGTGTCCCAATATCCCACAACTTCTGATAACTTAGATTCGCATAGTTTCAGTGAAAACTGGTGCACGTTAAATCTATCGTGGCCTCAAATTTTCTCGTTGGTTTGGGAGTGGGGTGCCAACTCAGGTGTTGACCTCTTCATCTGACTGGTACAAAATTACGAGGTGTTGTCCTCGGACCTTTCCCTTCGGGATTGATACCGGACTGTCGCCAATACCTCGTCGTGTTACTCCAGTGAGACGTTAATTCACCTACCTACCCAAAACTTTATTTTGAATTGGCTTTGGTGCATTTGTATCTCTTTCCAGAATTTAGTTTGGGCCAGTATTGTTTCAATTAAAATTTATCTTTGATCTTGTCCATTTTCGGACTTTGTGCCATAAGACTCAAAACCAATCCAGGCTATGTACGATTGAAGCAATCGTACATAGCCTGGTCCTGCTCCCAACTCAGCTCCCCAAACACAAGATTTCTGTCTTGTGTTTGGGGAGCGAGTTGTAGGCGGCGACCTGCGAGTTGTAGGCGGCGTAAGTACGATTTCTGTCCGGTTCGATTCCTCCTTGGGCTTCACGGACCAAAGGTACCCAAGTGATCTTTTCTTTTCCCATGGGGTACTGTCTAATAATTACGGAGGTTGGGTTTCCGGGGTACCCCAGTGATCGTTTCCTGCTTTCATCCAACTACTCTGTTTCCTAATCCCTCTTATTTCCCCTTTCATTTATTATTACTTGAAGTTGTCTTGTGTTTGGCGTAACTTGGCCAAATATGGATTTTGCGCCACAAAACCTCAAATCAATCAATCAACATATATGTACAGTATTTAGTAAACACGAGGGTCGTGCTCTTGGGATACCAAGCATCCTATCTCGCATTGACTACGGGTGTGTTGTATATGGCACAGCAAATTCCTCTAATTTGAGCGGATTGGACACTACAACATTCTGCTTTGAGGACATGTACTGGTACATTCCGCACATCACCTGTTACCAGCCTTTACGTGGAATGTAACCAGCTCCCACTCGACTTGAGGCGAAAGAAGTTGTCAGACAATTATTACTTAAAGATCCTTTCTTTACCATTTCACCCTTTAAAACACGACTCTTGTTTCAAGTGTCAATCGTTTGTATGATGCTAGACCATCTAATATTCGACCATTTACAGAAAGCAAACGCATTATCAACGATTCACCCTTATGCGGCATCTTGACTGAATCCAATGATGTGTTAAAGTTCCCACCTTGGAAAACTCCTTCCATTAGATTAATCAACCCCTTTCCAACATATTCAAAGTCTGACACACACCAGGCTATTTTCCAACAACTTTTTATTATCATCGCAGTTAACTCGCCTCTCATACCAGTTTTTACGGATGGGTCGAAAATAGTAAGACAGGTGGGCTGTGGTGTAGTTTTGAACAACACTACATCCAGTTACAGCCTCCATCCTTCCTCTTCTGCTTACATTGCTGAAGTAGTAGCCATTTGTTGCGCTCTTCAGCAAATATCCCTTAGCACTCATCGTAATTTCTGTATATACACTGATAGCAGGAGCATACTGCAATAGCTGGAGCATTATGATCATAATTGTCATCCATTTGTGTCAGACATTTTTAACGTCTTTCAAACATTAAAAAGCAAAGGATTCGATATTCTGTTTTGTTGGGTCCCCAGCCATGTGGGTATCGAGGGCAATGAAGCAGCCGACAATGCTGCAAAAACCGCCTCTATCCCCATTGTCCCTGGCTGTACTCTTTTCAGGCGTCACGAGATCCATGAAGAATTTTATTCATAGTTTATGTCAAGAGTCCTGGAGCCTGCAAGTCGACAACAAACTTCATCTCATTAAACCTCTCATTAACCAGTGGCCAGTTGCTCCAGTGCGGAGGATTGATGTCAAATTGACTCGCCTCCACATTGGACATGCCCCGATTTTAATCATCATCATCGTCGTAGATATTTTAATAGCTCTATTTTAACTATGAAGGATTTGTTGGGGAAAAACCCACACCCGAATCTTTTCCCTTTTTTAAATACAATTGGTTTTTTAAAAGCTATTTAATATACTATATATTTATTCATGAATTTTACATTTTATTCCATGACACATTTCTTGCGCTTGTTTCTCTTAAACAATACTTTTTAATATTGGGTCATCCGGAAAGTTCTACGGTTTTTCAAATCGAAGCGCGCTTTCTTGTTACTATTTTGCTACCGCTGATAAGGATTGACCTTGTTTGAAGCAGATATGTAAATTCGGTCTTTTCTGCTTTCACTGGATAATTCTAGCTTGTGTTGTAGCACAATTTTTGTTTCACTGCAGTGCTAAGAATGGAGAACCAAAAAGTTCATTTTCGTCATATTATGCTCTTTTATTTTAAGAAAGAAAAAAATGCTAGTCAGACTGCTCGTAAAATTTGTGCTGTATATGGACAAAGTGCTGTTTCTGATGACACAGTTCGTAGGTGGTTTGATAAATTTAATCGTGGAAATTTCGGTCTCGAAGATGATGCCCGCTCTGGACGACCATCCTCTGTAAACGAGGACCTATTAAAAGATGGTATTAAAAGATGCCATCGCTGAAAATCCACGTTACACAGTTCAGGAACTATCACACAGATTAAATATTCCAAAAAGTACAGTTCATGATCATCTGAAGAAGATTGGGTATGTAAGCCGCTACGATGTATGGGTACCCCATACTTTAACACAACAGAATATGCTTGCTCGAATTTCGGCATGTGATTCTTTGCTGAAACGAAATGAAGAAGCTCCTTTTTTGAAACGGCTCATTACTGGAGATGAGAAGTGGACACTATACAATAATGTTACTAGTAAAAGATCATGGGGTAAGCCAAATGAACCTCCCAACATCGGAAGGGGGGCTGCATCCCAAAAAGTAATGCTTTGTGTATGGTGGGACTAAAAAGGAATTGTTCATTATGAATTGTTGCCACAAAATCAGGCAATAAATTCGGAAAAATACTGTTCTCAAATGGCAGTATTAAAAGCAAAGCTGCCAGAACTGACCAATCGTCGAGGTGTTGTCTTCCAGCATGACAATGAATGTCAGACAAAAACTTATTGAGTATGGTGAGATGTTTGTGTCATCCCCATATACACCAGATCTTGCCCCCTCAGATTTTCACCTCTTCAGGTAATTTCAAAATTCTCTGAACGGCCTGGAGTTCAATTCTTTGGAGATTGTCCAACAGCACTTCGATAACTTTACAAATAAGCCTAATGACTTTTTAAAAAGGAATTTTCCAGCGGCCGAAAGATGGCAAAAAGTTATAGAACAAAATGGTGCTTTTGTGATTCAATAACATTTTCATTAGTTTTTGTACTGCTTAGTTAGTATTTATCATAAAAAACCGCAGAACTTTCCGGATGACCCAATATTTTTATATATAATACAATGATTTTATGATTTTATCTTGCGTTTGGCGCAGTTTGTCCTTTTTTGAACCTTGCGCCATAAAACTCGACAATCAATCAACCTGGGATACCAAGTGATCTTTATCTGCTTTTATCCCATTATTCTATACTCTAATCCCTCTTTTTTCCGGGCGTGGTAGCCCAGTTGGAAGAGCAACGGTTAAGTAACCGGAGGGTTGCAAGTTTGAAACTAGGTCCAGCCAAAAACCGTCGTGAACACCGGGGCTGGTGCATGTTAAAACTCTTGTGGCCTTAAATGTCCTCACCTTGACGTGGTGTGGAGTTTGAAGAGTGGGGAGCCAGCTCAGGTGTTCTCGTCATCTGACCGTGGTTCAAAATTGCCAAGCTTTGTCCTTGGATCTTTACCTTCGGATTGATCCTGGACCGCCGCCAATAACCCGTGCTCCAGTAATGTGACCGCCGCCAATAATGTGTTGCTCCAGTGCGAAGTTAATTAACTACCTACCTACCACCTTTTTTCCCTTTCACGACATTTTTTACCTGAAGTTGTCTACCGGTTTGGCCCAGCTTGGCCAAATATGGCTCTTGTGCATAAAACTCCAAAATAACCAACCCAGCTTACTTCCAATAAAAACCTTTAAAAGCAATTATGCCCAATTCCCGAATTACATACCTTGCCTTTTAAACAGTCACGCCAGTGACCCCATAAAGCTTTTTTAGAGACCGTGATTCAACATTTTTTTACCTGGATATCCGTTTAACAATGAAACTGAAGTCACTCGTTGATGCTGCCGGGCTGAAGCTCCTGGAACGGAACAAGCCATGTTTTTAATTCCGAGTAACGGAAACAATGCAAGTCGGAGCAGAACTTCCAACTTTAGTGTTCCTTTTATGCGGCCCAATTGGAGCGTATTTGCTGCATCGCTATGATGAGTGGTGGACATTGTGCCTGGAATTACGCCTTGTTCTCAACGCGCTAACGGCTTAATCGGGGCCTCTTGTTTGTTTCCTCCATTTTGCTTTGCTTCTTTTCGCTAATAATTGTGTTTGGGTTGTGGCATCGTGGTGATGGTGGTTATTTTCGTTTGTGTTCTTTAAAGCTGTAGTCTATTAATTTTTCGTTTTCTTTTTCGGGTCACGTTTTCTCTTGTGAGGTTTCAACGTATTAACCTTAATATTTACCTTTATTGATGTCTGAATGCAGTAAGGAGGGGTTTTTTGCAATTGTGGCACTGACCATTTAAGGGGTAATGCCTATTGGCAAATAAAACTGTTAAATTAAATTATGATCGGTATTCACGCAAGAGTGTGTTAGCTTTTGCCGGTAATACCATCATCTGTTTAACAACAAGACATTCCTGTTAGTACTAGCGACATCACTTAATTATAGCTCTCCAAAGTCCAACGTGCCCTTGGTTGTGTCTCGACGAGGTATCTCGTCATTAGCAAAACCATTAGCAGATCTTGATGGACGAGATATCTCGTCATTAGAAGGAAACTGACCAGATCATGATCTCATCATCAAAAACTTGACGAGATATCTCGTCATTATCAAAATTGGTCAGATTGGACGAGATATCTCATCATTATCAAAATTGGTCAGATTGGACGAGATATCTAGTCGAAACCACTGTAGGTCTAATCTCAAATTTTAAATACTGCAAACTAAGTATAATTGCTTGATGTTTGGAGCAGCTTGACCAAATATGGCCCTTGAGCCATAAAACCCAACCAATCAAGTATATTTGCGTATAATTATGACTTATTAGGTTCTTATGTACCTTTGTACCTGTTATGGAAGAAGCAATTTTAAGATGTTTAAATGAAACTATTGTATTTTAAAGCAAAATATCGAGGAAAATGTTTATGTCCAGGCAAAAGTTGACTACTGTATCATCAATGTTTTAGCTCTTCAAGTCCTTTGGAAAATGCAGAATTTCCACTCTTAATACTAATGGTGAAAACCTGACTCTTTTTGTACTGGAATGAAATTGCAAATATTCTAGTCCTATTATAATATACCGTCGGCTTA
This sequence comes from Meta bourneti, assembly GCA_933210815.1. Classification (NCBI taxonomy): domain Eukaryota; kingdom Metazoa; phylum Arthropoda; class Arachnida; order Araneae; family Tetragnathidae; genus Meta; species Meta bourneti. Next base: position 36,630,388 of record OW119930.1, on the reverse strand, counting down.
CGAATTAAAAGCACAAAGTCAAAATTTTCAAGATATGAATTTTTCAGCTCTTCTAGACCAGAATGTGGTGATATGTAGGCTGGTGAAGTGTGTGTGCGTTCACTAAGTCATTTTTACTTTGCATGAAGGTTAGATTTCGTCTTGAGAAATTCACTTAGTGAGTGGAATTTTTCATCTTCGCTTTCTCAGAACTATGTTTTCTGACTTGGTGTACTTCACTTACAAGTCGGTCTTATTATAGCGTTGCACTCAGCTGTTCTTACAATAATAATGAAATTACGCTAGTCATTTAAAAGTATTTTGGGTCTTCTAATTCTTTTATATTGTAAATTTTCTAGCTGTATCAAATATTTTCAAAAAATCCAAAAAGTATGGAAATTAGAATTTGCCTTGTTCCAAATCACGCCACGCGAAAGGCACCTTTCAAAGAACAACTGTTTTCAAGTTATTTTTTAATCTAAAATCCGCTTCATCATCAAAAGACAAACGCTATCAAAAGAACTCGTAGTCGTGAGTTCCTTCTAACAAGGCTCGATCATGCTCCAGAATCTACAGCGATACTTTTACAACTCAAATTAAATGGAGCACCCAATAAAGTACCTTTTCTAGCACATTCTGCAGAATCACCAGAAACTAACCATAAATATCGAAAGGCCTTTAAAAATAGTATAAAGATTACGAGGGATAACCCAATTTTCCACCTTCCTACAAGCATAGTAGGTCAAATAGGTTTGTTCTTGAAACTTCCCAAATGGCTTCCAGCTAGGCGCGACACTAATATCTTCCAAACGGAGAATCCCAACAACTGCGTTTAGTACCCATTCCAGGCACTCTCGCACACTTGCAATTGTTATTCCACCGACCGCATCATTTCTCCTTCATCAGAAATGCAGCGGCTCATGACTGAACAAAGGTTAAGGGAAAGTTCAGCTGCGTTGCGATCGGCCTTGACTCCAGAATCGGAGAACGGCGATGCTGAGGCCAACTAAATTGGAGATACCGTCGGGAAATTTTCTGGCCATGGACCAAGGTCAGTATTTATGTGGTGGTTTGAACTGCTAATGTTTTGAAAATTCGCAGTTGCCGTTGATAATAGTGTTGTTGCAGATAGAGTGCTATGGGTTCGTTGTTCTGGTTTTTGTGTCCTCTGTGGTATATTGATTTGAGAAGCGTTTCACACATATTGGAGGCTGGTGATGAAGCAGAAGAGCATTTTACCGTGTGTGAGACCATCAGTTGAAGGTAATGGAATTTCGTCGTTCAATTCTTATATCTTAAAATTGATGTTTAAAAATAGGCGACTTATTTTATACGATAAAAAGATCTAAAAAACTTATGGTATATATATTCGAAATTGCAGTCGGCTACGTTTTTTGGCATCAAAATTATCATGTTTTGAATTATCACGGAGAGAATCTAATAGAAGATATGAAATCGTTGGATTCGAGATTGTCTGTTGTCTTGGTTGTCTCGCATCGAATTACTTTGTGGTTGTTTTATTCTTGTTTTTGGTAATTTTGCGATCACTTATGCGTTGTATTTCCATCTGATTTTGCTAGTTGAATTCTTTTCTATTCCGATTTCATTAATATCAGCCTAAGTCCTGACATGCCGCTTAACTTTTAAAAAGTTCGAAGCATAATGTTGAATGGGACTGTTTTGTAAAGAACGACAGATTTTTTAGTCTTTCGCCGGTCAGCTATTGGATAAGGGAATCGTTCTCTTGGTGTTAACGTCATCACGGATTTGATATGAAGTATCTTATCAAAAACATTGGTATATATCATGTACGTAACAGATGTAGTAGACTCTTTTACTCATATCGTCGGCTTAGAGCAAAAACTCAACTGACGAAAAAATTTAACTCAACAGCTGTTTAAAAACTTAGTTTTTAGGTCAAGAAATGAAAAATACTTTTAAGCATTGTGATAGTTCTATTATGCTTTAAACAAATAACAATATGGCAATGTATTTCTCATCATGAAAACAAACATTAAGCGTCTGCGAAAAATGTAAGTTAATGAGTTTCTGCTCTTAAACAGACCATTTATCTGTGTTATTCATTTTCCTTTTCACAGAAGTATTCATAACTGCTTAACTGGAACTTGTATCGATGTTTAATGTAGTAGTGGTTTCAACTACTCTTACTTCGTACATGCATTGAATTAGCTTTTATCTTCTCAAAATTATGCTGTATTTCCCATCTGTTTTAAAAGACCCATGCCTGCCCACAGAGTGTAAGACTACTCAGGAGGATCTTCGTCAGGCTTCACCATCAGCGCTTGCAACCTTCGAGTTGTAGGCGGCGCAGATTCGATTCCACCCTGGGTGTATTTCTGTCTCCTGTGTTAGTAAAACTTCCCTTGTGTGTTTACTTCCATTACTTCACATTGTCTGTCTTCTGTTTTGCGCACCTTGGCCAAATATGACCCTTGCGCCATAAAACCCAAAAACCAACCGAAATATCCTATGTAATACCATTGCATAGGTGTGGATGAAATGCTGATATTATTTCGTTCCAATAATTCCGCCAAAAATAGTCGTACCGAAACTGCCGATTATTGTAACGTAGAGTCATTTCATAAATGTTTCCCTTCAACTGTAACACATTACATCCACGTCTCGGAGTTATTAACAGTGGTGCAATACCACAATCCCCTTTGTCGCAGACTTTCAACATCCGCTTCGATGTGACGCATATCCGGTCGAACCTATTCCAACCTTTTAAAGTGCACCCGCCCTATTAAAGTTCGGTTACGGTTGCTAGCACACTAATAACAAGTGGCCCTCTGTTCCCAAAACAAAGGAGGATATCTCTCCAAGACGATAGCTGGAAGAAAAGTCAGGTGGTTAATTAGTGTAGTAGACACGGAGGAGATTTCCGACCCTTGGGGAAAATGAAGTTGCTTGGAAAATACAGTGACGTCGTATATTAATTTTCCTATTTTTCAACGCTTTATGAGTTCCTGAATCGCGCACCCGACGTGGACTATTTTCCTAATTAAGACAATGGCCGAAAAGATTTTCCAATAAATATTTTGTCCCAAAACTTGCAGGTATATGGATGTATTTATGGGAATGTACACACGAGGAATTTTAATTACATGGGGAAAAGAACAGGGAACATATGATGCTCTGCAAAAAGGAATGGTTTAACCTTCTGGCCGTCACGGAGTAGTGTTGTATTGCTTTTACTCCATATAACACATACAAGTTGTAGGCGGCGCAGGTTCGATTCCTGTCAGGTGCATTCCTTCCTGGATGTATTTCTCTCTTCTGTGTCAGTAAAACTTTCATTGTGAGTGTCTATTACTTGATATTGTATGTCTTGTTTCTGGCGCAGCATGGCCAAATATGGCCCTTGAGCCATAAAACCATCAAAACCAACCAACGTTAACACGCATCCAAGTAGGGAAAAGAAATTGTCCCTTGCCTAGAACTGGTGACAATTTGGAACAGGTTTTTGCACTAGAGGCTGGACACTACAGAACAGTTTCCGACGCGAAGATAAACCACCAGGAGGGTTAATTTTTGGACATATGTATAGCATCCAGTCCACGTTGCTACTTTGATAGTTATATAATTTTTCGAGTAGGGAAATTTATGTTCGGCCCCAATGTGATATTTTTAAATGAAAGTATATAGAAGCTGAATATATAATCGATATGCATAACTTTGATTCCGTACAGGAATTGTTAAAAAATTGGAAGATCATCTAACCTATCCAAAATATATACCCACAGAAAGTTCCATTTTCAAGTTATTCTAGCATTCTATATGAATAAGATAACTTGATTGTGCCTCGTAGTGACGATAAAAAATTATACTACGTCAAATGATTGCTTGTAGACTTTAAAAATTCCCATCCATCTTGAAGCTATAAATTCTCACTTCTTATCCCTCTATCAATTTCAATTCAGGAATCTGACGTAAATATGAGGTCAATTTTAGAATTACGGACGGTAGTCGGTATATAACTGCGCGTTGTTACACAACGTACATCGAAAGTGGAAGCCTTTTTCTATTGGCCCTCCATTTAGAACCCAAGAACTTACCTTCTTGTGTCTATGACGTCCCTTGTTGAAGCGATCCAAGAAGGTTACAGTTACATCGATTTCTCGTGCGTGCAGCTACTGGAAGTGACGCAGCGAAGTCTGTAATGTCCTACGATTCACCGTTAAATTGGAGAATCATGTGAAAAATTCCGCGAAATGTTAAGATAGAGTAAAAGACTCGTGAAGTCGGGAGTTATTTCCCACAGATTGGTTTCCAGAAATGAACATTAAGTGAATCTCTTTCTTTGGAGAATTTTATCGTTTAGATTATTGCGTTAGATTGGCGATCGGAAGTGCCTCTTTTAAAACTTTTTTTATTGTTTTCGCTGTTGACATAGAAGGTTTCAATTTTTTTTTTCGATGCATCGATTGGAATCAAAATAGCACAATCTCTTAGATACTGTGCAAGACTATTTAGGTTATGGAAACTGATTCAAAAAATTTAAATAGTTTTCTGTCATCGACGAATTATTCTTGTTTTATGAGCGCATTTTCGGGTGAACTATGAAACCGACATTATTCGCTAACAAAGCTGGACTTGAGGTCGATATGTCTGGACGGTACATTACAATTAAATAACCTAATTTTATTTTCCATTTTTCTGCCAGTACAACTGTTATTCTTTTAAAGGTAAAAACTATATTTATTTGGATGACTGAAAAATTGTATAATCAATGCACTCAAACTTAAATCGTGGTCCTGAGTCCTATATGTATATGTTGAGGGGCCGCCGAGGCACAATGGTTTTACTCACTTCTCTAGCAACCTGCGAGTACTAAAAAAGAATTGAGCTCAGAAGAGAAATTATTCTATTGTACGAAAATTCGTATCCTATTTCTATTATTTTATGAAATTAGACTTTTTTAATGACCTATCAAAGTTTCATCATCCATTGAGCTACTTGTTGATATTGACAGCCAATCTAGAAATTTATTAACCCCAAATACCGAAGATGTTTATTCCCTTCTCGTGGGTTTTCCCACTACGAGAGCCGCATCTAAGCTGTAGGTGGCGCAGGTTCGATATCTGTATAACTCTCCGTGTGTAGTTCTCTTTTGTGTCAGTAAATTTTTCTAGGGTGTTTGCATGTCCATTTACTTGACGGAAAATCATTGCTTGGAGCAGCTTGGCCAGAGCTGGACCTTGCGTCTTAAAAAACCAACTAACCAACAGTTTCAAACTTTCCCTGACTCAAGTAATCTTCTAGAAATATTGTGTAACGATGGGTTTTCTTTTGTTTTCAACAAAATGTTCGAAAAGAATATAGTTATTTACTATCTCAATAAACAATCGACCTTAAGAAATTTGCTGATTATTTCAAAAACTCTGGGTACCCTAACAATTTCTTTTACCACTTCCGAAAGTACTACGAACTTCGACTCCGTGCTGAAAAGAGCAACTGAATTTATTTCAGACGATAAAGCAAGGTGTACGTGAACTCCGCCCACGAAAAGTAAAAATCCTCTGATTGTCCATCATCTCGATCGGAAGACCAACTTGCATCCACATGAGCTGCAATATCAAATCACTAGGCTAATGTGGATCTTCCGATCGAAAACCAGTCAGTGGATTTTAAATAATAAACTCGTATTTATTTAACATGTGCTTTACTTTGATCCAAGGCACCAGAGGACCAACTTGGTAACAAAATGGTAGCAAAGTGTGGTTTCCTCTGGTTACGTGGATCGAAATAAAACACATGTTAAGTAAATAATGTTTTTATTACTCATAAGTTAAAATTATACAGCAGAGTTTAACCCTTCGGTGAGTGTCTCGAATAGGTATCATTAACAAAATTGACCAGATCTTGATAGACGAGATATCTCTCCATTAGCAAAATTGATCAGATCGTAATGGACGAGATACCTCGTCGAAACCCCTTGGAAGGTTAAACGATCAAGCTAAAGAGTGAAGTAAAAGTTCCATCAAAAGTGAAGTAAAAGCAAACAGAATCACATTTGCAATGCAACAGAAAAAGGTTACGCCTATGCTTTGACGCAAATCCTGCAATTACATAGATCCATTAATAGCATTACTTTTAATCAGTTTTAGACTTCATGGCCGATAGAATCTTTCCTGTGATTTTTTTAACGAAGTGATGTGGCTATTTGGTCACTAGTAGGATACAAGCAAAAGACACTTGAAAATCCCGTGTCACAAAGGGCAGACATGGGAATTTTTTCTGAGTTTATAAGACTTGAACCACGCAAATAATATTTACGACCTGGTATCTAGAACCTGGTATCATCTCTGTTCTGTGTAAAATGACATGCTCTGGGCAATGATTAAATGCTTAAACTGATTACCACATTCAAATTATGTAGTGAGATTAAATCGTCTATAATTTTTTTGCACTGTATTTTATTAGATGGTGAATTACTCTAGTGAATGTGATTAAACTTGGGATTTCGCTTTTTCAAATTCAAATAAATCATTGAATTCAATTCACTGTCAAATCAAACTATTTGGGTAAATGCCTATCGGAAATTGTCCCATTCGAATAATTCAAAACTAGCTGCTGAATCCTTGCAACGGTCTATTGATGCTATTTTGATCTATAAATCTATGATCTTTACTTTTCCCATGGGGGTTTACTGTTTTTAATAAACACAGGGGTCGCGCTCCCGGGATACCCAAACGATCTTCTGCTTTCATCCCACTGCACTGCTCTTGTTTCCTTTCACGGCATTTTCTACTTGACATTGTCTTGTGTTTTGGCGCAGTTTGGCCAAATAGTGCCCTTGCGTCTCAAAACAACCAACCAAACATCTGTTCTAAGGAAAGGATCGATAGAATCTTTCCAAATGATTCTATTATACAAAAAGAACCAATGGAATCTTTCCAATTAATGATTGTATTATGCAAAAAGAACCAATGGAATCTTTCCCAAGGATTCTGTTATACAGAATGACCAATGGAATCGTTGCAGAGAAGGATTTTATTCCAAGTAAAGGACAGATAGAATCTTTCTAACCACATAGATCATAGATAACCACATCTTTCTAAGATATCCATGGATTCATTCAACTTTTAGAAAGATTCTATCTGTCCTTTACTTAGAATCTTTCTAAGGGTTGAATGAATCCATGGATTCCTTAGAAAGATGTAGTTATCTATTCATTAAGTGTGCTGAGGGGTAAAAGCAACACTTACACTTGGGAAATCTCACGACGCTTAGAGTATTAAGTCGTGTTACTTTGAATCTGAATTCCTAAGGAGCTCTTAAAAATGCAAGACTGACCGTATTGTAAAACACTAGAAATGATTAATCAATTCATATTCCTCACTGAATGCAGTATCAATTGCAGCGGCGACATTCCTTCCCGTTGCAAACGCGAATTATTTACTTAACTCGGAAAGGCGGTGATCCTTCAAACGCATTGCCCCGTGCACTAGATATGACTCTATCTGTTGATTTAGCTTATCATATTTATCAATTAAGAGTTTTAGCAAATGTTTCGGTTGACAGAACTTACGATTTCTGTTGGTGGTGTGTTTTACTGTAAATCTAAGAAGTATCCACGTTTTTTAGACAAAAACACGTGTGACAATTGGTGAACAACTCAGTATAACTCGTGGAAATTGACCCTACCCTTAATCTGACCAGAAAACTGACCAGATTTTGATATCGTCATCATCACAAAATCGACAATATCTTGACGAGATATCTCGTCATTAGCAAATTTGTCAGATCTTGATGGATCTCGATATCTCGTTGAAACAACTTGGAGGGTTAAACAGCTTAATTTCATTATATCATCATCACATTTTAACTTTTTATTTTGATGACATATTTTAATAAACTCACTATCTTTATTATCGGGAGACCTTAATGGCTCAGTGGGTAAGTCCACTGCACTAACAACCTGTGAGTTGTAGACGGCGCAGGATAGATTCATGTCGATTCCTCCTTGGGTTCTATCTTCTGTGTCAATAAAACTTTCCTTGTGTGTATACCTATTACTTGAATGCCCTCAGTGGCGCATCTTTAGATGTGCACGGGCATCACAACTCCGAGGTATCCGAATGATCTTTACTCCCTTTCATTTTTACCCTCGTCTACCTTTCTGCTTTTTGCTTTTTCTTTCGCCTTCATTGTGTTGTGTTTGGCGAAGCTTGGCCAAATCTGGCCCTTGCGCCATAAAACCCGAAAACAATCAACCATTACTTGACATTGTCTTGCATCTCGTGCACCATGACCAATTATGGCTCTTGCGCTTTAAAGCCCCGAAACCAACCAATCATCTTTTAAGTAGCTTTTATTCTGTCTCTCGTGTGTTCGTTTTTAATCTGCTTTTTAATGTTGGTTTCGTTATTTGATATTTATTTAATGTTTTGAATTTTATTCGGACTTGCGTTTAGCGCAGCTTGTCCTTTGTTGGACCTTACTCAGTTAAACCCAAATCAACCAACCAACCTTTAAGCAACCTTAACCCAAGCCATTAAGCGCCATTCCAAACGAAACCGCAAAATCTCGTCGTTACTGTGCTATAATAAGAAATGCGTCGTAAAAACCTCTGAAGAAAAAGACTTCGTAATGCAGTTTACGGATAGTTTATTTGTACACGCCCCCTCCTCTACACGCTGGGTGCGCAAGAACACCAAACAACAGGTGTGTGTTCGCGAAACCCGCGCGGCCTGTTAGTCCGACTCTGTTGTCACTCGTCGTCCATTCTCGAAAATGAAGGTTGCCTCGGATTCGCGGTGTCGAACGCGGTCGCCTTGAAATCGACATGGAATATTCGAGAACTAAGTATGGATCTTTCGATGATTTATTACTCCCGTGTCATCGTAATCGTTCCCGTCCCGTTAGCTGCGTTGCCAACCGAGTTTCGTGCGCGAAGGAATTCATTCAAGGTAAATTTTGTTTTGGTAAATAAATATTTTTGTTTATGTTGACATCGTCTGCTTTTTGTTCTTTAGAATTAAATTTTGATTTGAAAAGGATTTTTATTTATTCCATTTGCACATATAGAGTTTATGCTGAATCATACGAGCAAGCTGGAAAAAGTTGTGTTTGTTTTAATTTTATTTTTGATTTAGCTGTGTTCCAATAAAGGTTCATATTCGTCTATGTAAGAACATTTTCCATTTTTCGAATAGAATTTTCAAAAAATTATCTTGAATGTTAATCAAATTCCAATGTTTTTAATATCGTTACAATCATTCAGAAATAGTTTATCTTGAGTATTCAATGCTTGAATCGTCTATTTGGAATTTGTTTTTGGCATCATTTGCAGACAGTAATTTTATTCTTATGTCATCTTTGTGTGTTTATATTCTTTTATAGTATAATATGTATTAAATTAAAGGAAAATTTGTTTAGAACTACTATTTGGGAGGTAAAACATTATAAATAGTTATGAATAGCTACAGTTGCATTTTGAATTAACAGTGCTATATTATTGGTTGATAAAGTGTTATTAGTAATAAATGATTGGATTAATAAAAAGAAAATATAAGATATTTTGACTTCTCAGCTACGGTTTTGTTACTTGCAGGCTAATTAAATATTTTCTAATATATTTTTATCAATTCTTTTCGTAATCAGAGACGTATTCGTCAATTTTGTGGAACTGTTAAATGATAGCAGAATGGTTGCTTTTCCAACAATATATCTCAAATATTCAAGTACGAACTAATTTTAGGTAGATTTTTCTACCTTATTAGTAGATAAATGAAACAGGTATCGTTTACATTTAAATTATTTTACTACTTACAGATCTTCAAATAAATTTGCGAAACGATTGTGGCCTTGTGACACAAGACTTGGGAAAAATCGCAAACAGCAGAAGGTTTAATTTTAACTGCAATTTAACTTCGATCCTCAGTTAACAGCTGAAATTTCTACTATTTCTTCAATCAAATATTCATGGTTATTCTAAGATTCATAGCTCTTCGTTTATTGATTATTTTTACAATTCAAAAAGGTTTTTCGAATTTTCTACTAGTTCTTCAATCAAGTATGTACGGTTATTCTAAAATTCATGGCTCTTAGTTCATTGATTATATTTACAATTCAAAAGGAAGAAGTGTTCAAGTTTTCGTTTAGCGTTTCGGCAAATAAAATTACTCCCTTTGAGAGAACTTTCCTTTTGAGTAATGGCACAACGATGTGAGGAAAGAGTTTCGGTTCTAGACAATTTCTCGTGACCATTGAACTGAATAGCTTTAAAAATAAACCGTTGATTCTTAAGTTCCTGCTTAGTTAATCTCCAATTAGGATATATTCGATACAAAATCAATAGCGGAAGTTTTTGATTTTCTTGTCTTACATCTACTTATTACCTTTTATCGATGTTAAAGATGTTGTGTAAGGAAGATTGGAGATTTAAGAAATGGTTAGAAACGTTACTTTACAGACCAATGCGGAAAGGTGTTCTTCTCGGTAGAGATGTCGGATTTTGCAATATATTTAGAACATTAGTTATAAATTGATGAAAATTTCCAAACAATGCCCCTTGTGGCGTATTAAGTGTGCATCTGTATGCATATTTCGTTTATTTTTAGTGAGTATATAATCCAGACTAATAGAAGTGATCAACTATATTTTTACAAATTTTGATATCAGTTTTTAAGCCATTTTAAAAAAACAGGAAAAACTTTTAACTCTCGGAGAAAATGAAATACTCTAATAATCTCAGGATAATGAAAATTTTCAAATAAAGGAATAGAAATTTTTTTTAATTCGAGTTTTTTAAAATATGAATTGGAGGACGACTTAGCTAAGGTCTGTTCTGAATTGCCCTTGTCATTTCCTCCCGTTTAATATCCAAACAGTAAAAAGGATTATAAATCCAAAAATCAAACATTCCGGACATAATATTTACAAGTTATAAAGAAAGACTGGAACTCCTTGGTAAGGTCTCAATTGTCACAGGACCTACCAAAAGCTATTGGAGTCGCCTATTTTCGTGTTCTCACTGGGTACGACAATCTACCAAATCATCTCTTCCGAATTGGCTTGGTAAAACTTCAATTAGTCTTCTGTTTGGTCCTTTCAGACATGACAGAAGCCCACCTCAATAGTTGGCCTGATCTTAATGACGTCGCAGTGGTATAATACTGCTGATAGAGTTCCATATTTTAATTGTTTTAAGACTACTGGGTTGCCAGACTGAATTATGGCGAAAAGGCTGAGGTCTGGCGTAGGACAAAAGTTTTTAACCCTCCTAGTGGTTATCTAGATGAGGTATCTCGTCATTAGAAGAAAATTGGCCAGACCTTGATCTCGTTATCATAAAAAAACGGCAATAGCTTGATTACGACACATCTCGTCATTATTAAAATTGATCAATTTTGATAGACCAGATATCTTGTCGAAACCACTTGGAGGGTTAAATTATCTGTTTAAAATTTTCTAGCTTTGCGTACTGGAAAGGTGCCTAATCTTTTCAAGGAAAACTCCAAGGCATAAATTTTATTCTCATCAATTAGAAATTTTGAATATTTTAGGTCTCGATATAGTATTGTTTCCAGTCATTTAGTTTAGAAGTTTATCCGCATCCTTTTCCTGCGGAAAGCTCGAATAATTTCACCAACAAAGAGCACAAAAGCTACGAAAACATTTGCACTGTTCGAGGAATGTTTTAATAAACCCTAGCTAGGTTCTGCGATTTATTTTGGCCAAGGTCTAAAAAGATGAAAACGTTCCCTCCAACCCGCATTACGATTAAACGTCGATTTGCATAATCAAAAGAGTTCCACTGCTTCGAAAACAAATAAGGCTTACTTATACAAAACAGACATCCCAAGGACAGAGAAGCCACAAAAACGGATATGAGGAAGAGGTTATCGTGCATCTTGTGTATTGATGAATCTTATTACTCGTCTGGAGAAGACAAGGATTTCCTCGGGGGTTAAATTTATGAATCCAAGAAGCTTGTGGCTTTTCTATTGAAAATACGAGGAATACCTGAAGGGAAATCCCAAACTTGATTGCTTCGGAAACCAGTTTGCTTTTACCAGCAACTCTTCCCATTTTCTCGCTTTGTTTTGAACTTTGGTTGGGTTTTTTTCTTTTTTGCACTCATTGCTTAGGGTTGGATCGTAGACGTGTTTGTTGATTCAGCTCCGCGATTTCTGTGAAACAAGAAGTGAAAAAAAGTTTGAACTTTTCACGATGGCGACTCTTTTTATTTAATATTCTACGAACTGAGGCCTTACGCTCAATGGATTTATCCAACTGCGCTAGCAAACTGCGAGCTGTAGACGGTGTAGGTTCGTTTTCTGTAACTACCCGTGTGTTTCTCTCTTCTGCATCAATGAAAACTTTCGGTTCGATTCCTCCATGGGTGGAAATATGACCCTTGAGCCATAAAACCTCAAAATCATTGTGGAGCATAAAGGCCATATCTGGCCCTTGCGCCTTAAAAACCAGCTAATCATCTACTAGGATTTATGTTTGTCAGTGGTGCCAACTTGGGGAGCAGCATGTGTATACGTATTTTGGAGTCCAAACAATTTTATTTTGTTTGTTGTCAACCTTCCCCGTGATACACTGGGATAACGCTAAGTAGTTAATAAATCCGCTCTTATCCATGACAACAAAAGCTCTTCTGACAGATTAAAATTGGCCGATCAGTGGTAAACAAATTTTGTTTGTTCACTACCTGATATTTATTTCTCTTGGGGGGGCAACCATAAAGTATTGGGAGGACATGGATTCGTGCCCTTAGGAGTTAGTGCTCCTGATGCAAGTTATAATCTTATCGATGAGATAATCGTTCTCTTTCTAATAATTTGTAATGATTTTAACGCTAGTGGAAACTGCTTATATGCACTATCACTGAGATCGTTATGTGGTAAGCTTGCCTTCCTATTTGAAATATGCAGTATCTAGGCACCAGCTCATGACTATTCATGAATGGAGTGTGTGACAGGCATTGAAGTTCAATATGATCAAAAGCATTTGTATCTCAAGCATGATGTGAGGCCTCCATAGTTATACGGTTTTGCGCGCTGCTTTAGCAGCCTGCGAGCTGCAGATAGCATAGGTTCTATTCCTGAAACTACTTTTCTCTCTTCTGTGTCAGTAAACCTCCTCGTGTGTGTATGTCGAATTACTTGACGAAAGCAACGTCGCTTTCGGAGCTTGCCGTTGAAAATCCGAGCGGAGAATGACGCTTTACGCCACAGGACCGATGTTATCGAATGATCTAAACAGTGCTCTCTACCACCTAAACACATTTCCGAACACGTCCTCTGACAAAAAATTTTTATTTTTGGCCCTTTATAATATGGTATGATATTTTCGAAACACCCTGCTTAATATTACAAGTGCAGAAGAAATTCTTGATACGAGATTAAATATTCCATTTATCATCGATGTTTTTAGGTGCGCATTTGGTTTAGATACTTTATTATACGCATTTGGTTAGATCATGCCTTACACTATCACATGCAATTTGATTTTGACTCGATTTCATATCCTTGAAGACACAACTCTTGAATTGCATATCGGGTAAAGAACAATGAAATCGACTTCCGACTCATTTGAATAAGCGCAGTTGGAATAATCTATTGCGTATTATGGAGAGGTGCCATATCTTCCATCTTCAGCTCAGTGGTCAAGATCGTGGCCTTTGCGTGCGTAATCCAAACTGGACGCAGTCCCATATGCACGGGGAACGGAGAAAGCCGATTATGTGACAGCTTGTATCAAGAGGTTATGAGGCATTTCCATTGGACCATGCCATTTGACGGAATTTGTTAGGGATCAAAGCAAACGGGTTTTCTCTGCATAGCATTACACGGTCACGCTTTGCTGCTGATCGATTATGGAATTTAAACGTTCAGGGGTCGCTTAGTGGAGTGATTGATCACTTTAATGGCATAAGACATGATTTGAGTGATTGCGTAAAGTGAATGAATCGAATTCTGAGCTTTATGAAAAATCTTTATAATCGCTTCCGAATGACTTTCCAGTGCGTGATTTAGAGGCGCTTTTGTTTGTTTATACACTACCTTAAAGCAGGTGGGGCCACGGTAGCCCGGTTGGAAGAGTAGCGGATTATCAACCGGAGGGTTGCGAGTTCGAAACTTGATCCAACCATAGACCGTCGTGTACGTGGGGCTGGTGCATCTTAAATCTGCCGTGGTGTCAAATGTCCTCATTGATGTGGGGTGGAAGTGCTGCAAAACACTTTTTCAGGACGTTTTCGATAAAAAAAATTTCTAGAGTGTTTAAGAGTTACAAAACTCAAGTTCGATTTATTGTAAAATTATCGCAATAAATACATGCTGTGGACACAAATCCGGGAATACATTTATCCTAATCCTTGCTTCGTGAATCTTGGGGCTGCAGTAGTCCAGTTGGTAGAGTCGCATATTGGCGACAGGAGTGTTGCGAATTCGAAACTCGATCCAACCAAAAGACCATCGTGTTCAAGTGTATAAAAAGTGGTTGAAAATGACGAAGTGTCCTCGCATCTTTCCCTTCGGGATTGATCCTGGACCTTCACCAATAGCCCGTTGTGTTGCTCCAATGTGTCGTTAATTCAACTACCAACCAATTTTTTAAGGCAGGTAGGGAACACATTAAACCGTACTCACAGGGATGTATGTCCGCCAGCGTGACCTTGAGCGTGCTATAGGATACACTAAGGTACAGAAAGGAAAGAACAAGTATGCGAACTACATTTCCTAGGGTTTCCACAGGACAACCCTCTGAGCGTCAAGAAATTCCATAGCAGTGTAGTATTCCCCACAACTCACAGTATGGCTAAATAACCACATCTGTTGATTGAAGGATTCATAGGAGAGATTTTATTGGTTGTAACAATCAGAATTACTTAAAAATTGTGCCGGAAAGACTGCAGGTTCGAAGAGAGGATATTTGTTTAATATTTAAGGTCATACATAAATATGTGTACGTGAACCCCTCAAGGTTACAAAACTGCATATTTTGCTTCATCTGCATTCAAAAACCAGGGTCAATTATTCTCAAGGTTAAGTAAAAATCGATCGCATAACATAGAGGTTAGCATACAGTTGATGTTTTTAAGATTTTATATGTGAGATTCAAACCTAGCACTTGTGATAGTTTCTTCACCTGTGCACTTGCGGATTGCCTATTACAATCCATGTGAAATGCAACCTTAGAAAATGAAAGATAGGCTGGGGAACGCCTCCAAAAGGCTTTAATTTTTGTTTTGCTGAGTAAGAACCCTGTATTGTACCATTAACCCTACTGGAGGTGTCTCATTAGCAAAACTGACCAGATTTCGTCATCATCAAAAATCGGCAATATCTTTATGACGAAATACCACTTCATCAGCAAAACTAATCAAATCTTGATGGTCGAGATATCTCCTCATTAGACGAAAACTGAAGACCAGATCTTGATGGACGAGGTATCTCGTCATTAGAAGAAAAATGTCCAGTCATCCCAAAAAAAATGGCAATATTTTGATGACGAGATATCGTGGAAGCCACTTCGAAGGTTAACAGAAAGGGCGATGTATACGACCTTTCCTCTTATTTCGTCCTTCAACTCTTTAATGTCATAGAGTATGTGAAATCACACTGTAACGTACATACTGACACTTGATTCAGAAGAATCAGCGAACTAAGTACTGTTTTCCTTCTACTTAGGTTGGCTGTACGGAGTGCTAGACAACGGTGAGTCCGGAATCTTTCCCTGTGAATATGTCGCTCCTCTCGGCAAGCAAGAAGCGAAAAGGGGACAGAGACGGGAGGTAAATATATATCTTCTCATTCTTTTTCAAATAAAATTTCTTAATAACCTCGCTAATGGAAACTCCAGTTTAGTATTGGGAATTAACTGAACATACCATCTGAAAACTCAGTTCAATCACTAAAAATTGCACGTTTTAATTCGTATAATATAATATAAATATCCTAGTTTGATAAGCATTAAATCTTAGTATATACAGTGTGTCCCAAAAAGGTTGTTCCGCAATTTATCTTTTTACCATTTGGAGATAGGTAGGCAATGTAAATTGCAAAAGTGCACCAAATAAGGTAGGTAATTAAGATATGTGAATAAAATTATCACGTGATAACAATTTAAGCGGATACAGTTTTTAATTTTTATACGACCCCTCTAGATAAAAATCCGAGATGACAGAAATGTTCCTTACCTGCATCCCTATCGTTAGCAGAAAACTGCATTTCTGTAGGTTGAACAGTAACGGAGGCATAAGGACGCAAAAAAGGTGACTTATACCGCTTGTGCACAGCTGTTCAAGCAGTCAGATTAGGGACCGCATACACAATGCTAAAAAGCTTTTTTTTTCGGTCAGAAAGTTCAACATTGTGTAAAGTAATGTAGTATTGCAACTGCAGATGAAAATCGCAATGCATAATAGTAGACAATGTAATCTTTAATAAAAAATATTGTAGAAAAATGGTTTAAATAAAATAAAAGGAAATTTTTCCATCTGCAGCAATGCAGAACTTAGCTCTTCATTCTTGGCCATGAGTCAGTTTCCGTTCTAGATTAGATACGACCCCCTTAAAATAGAAACTCTTGTAACTCCGTTACTATTCAACCTACAGTAATATGGTTTTTTACTAACGATAGGGATACAGGTAAGGAACATTTTTGCTATCTCGGATTTTTATCTAGAAGGGTGGTATAAAAATTAAAAACTGTATTCGCTTAAATTGTTATCACGTAATAATTTTATTCACATATCTTAATTACTTACCTTATTTGGTGCACTTTTGCAATTTACATTGCCTACGTATCTCCAAATGGTAAAAAGATAAATCGCGGAACAACCTTTTTGGGACACACTGTATATTAGGATATACATTGTGATTTGAAACTCAGGACAAACTTCAAGGGGTGTTAAGAACACACTAAAAGAATCATTGTTTGTATAGCAATGTATGGACGCAAGTGACGCGTTTAGAAGAAATTAAATAAAATGTTTATTTACATCATTATTTTATAATTACTTATTTGCAATGATTTTTTACAATAACTGCTCTAAGGTACCATCACCAATATTGATGCAAGCTTGCGAATCACACCCTTTCAACTATCGGGTTCCATCAAAGAACGTACAAGCGCGCCAAAACAAACAATGCACTCTAGCGGCGAAGTTCACCAATCCATGCATCGGCGCTGTCAAGCTTGCATTAATGTTGGTGGTCGCACCTTTTAGCAGTTGTAAAATATCATGGTAAATAAGTAATTGTAAAATAATGATGTAAATAGACATCTTTTTTTCATTTCCTGTCCAATTCTTGTATTTGTGCTTAACCCGTCAATTGCATCCATGCATTGCTGTTCAAAAAATGATTATTTTAGTGTCTCTAACTCCTTGAAGTTTGTCCCATGAGTTCCGAATCACTAGTGGATGTACCTCTTGGATGTCGATGGTCCTTTGATGTTAGAGGCACTTTATCTCTCAAACGAGACTTTTCTATTACGTTTTAGAAACCTTGGTATCTGTTAGGATTTGCAAATTACCCTTATTATCATTACCCGATGGACACTATTATAGACCTAAAATAGTGATCAACCCCGTGGTACTCGAGTTATCAGTCCTCTCTTCTGTTTCACCTGCTCATCTGCTTTTTGCTTTTTTTTTCTCCCTCGTTGATGTCTTGTGTTTGGCGCAGCTTGGCCAAATATGACCTTGCGTCATAAAACCAAAAAACAACCAACCTAGAATAGTATTACCATAACTCGCTTGTTTAAAGGCGGGGATAGTGTCATTCACTAGTGTGTTAGATAACGTAAAAATAGATGAGGCTTCTCTAATGTTCACCTTAAGAATGGATCTTGGAGATTGGACCACTTTCGCTATAATATGCGATATAGCTACGAAAACCATAATGTTGTAAATGTGGTTACGGTAATTCTCACCAGTCTTAAAAATCGTTCATCCATCAATCTCAAAACCGGTTATACATTGAGCCGCAGAAACCCAGTTGGAAAAGCAACGGATTAGTAAACTGAGAGTTGAGAGATCGAAACTCGGTTCAGCCAATGCCCGTCGTGAGAACGGGAGCTGGTGCACTTTAAAGTCGTGGCCTCAAATGTCCTCACGTTGGCATGATGTGGAAATTTGGAGAGTGGGGTGCTAGCTTAGGTGTTGACCTCGTCATCTGACCGTAGTTCAAAACTACGAGGCGTCCTTGGATCTTTCACTTCGAGACTTATCCCGGACCGTCGCCAATAGCCTGTTGTGTTGCTCCAGTGCGACGTTAATTAACTATCTACTTTTTTAACCCCTGTGCTTTTATTGCTTTTACCATGGTCCGTAATAAAGAGGCTTTGAAAACTTCCGAAAGTATGAAAAGTGGTTTTCTGTGTATAACTTATTGTCGTTCGCACAGGTGGAGAGTATGGTCCAGTCCAGAAATCAACAACATAAACTTCGGCGTGGTCCTCACATTGAAGACATGGCGCCGTACCACACTGCGGACCATCACATGAATGGCACCCTGGAAAGCTCCAGAGAAAACGACACGCCCATATGGGTGGAGTCCAAAACCGTGAGTACCCAATCATTACTTATTACTTGATTCACCCAAACTGATTCTTAATTGCTATAAACTGATCTGTTTACAGGAAAATTCCATTGTCTGAAAACAACACTTCCTTACTTAACGCTGACAGCGTATTAATTACCGATCAAAATTTTAAATTCACTTTCACGAGGGAAATTGAATCTGCTTTGAATCTCTATAAGACTGATATTACTTATAAATTTCGGATAGAAGTCATCAAGAACGTATACATTTACTGTGTTTATGTATGTCAGTAGATATTTAGTTTCCGTCAGTACCGATTTTTGATTTTATAAGACAATCTGACCAAATGTGGACACAATCATCTTGAAGTCGTGAATTAAAATTGGATCTAAATGTTTAAAAAATGTTTCTGGTATCTTTTTCTTATTTATATTATCCAAGAACTGCTTAACAAGCAAACTGAACGTTTTATTAAATTTGCAAAGATTGAACTTAAAATTATCGCGGAATTTAATTGTAAATAATTACTTATGAGAGGGATTTTCAGTGCGAATAAACAAAGCAGACGGAAAGCGAGGATTTTACATCCGCTACCCAAATGCTCTCGCCTGACACAATCAGGGTTACCTTAAAATGTAGTTAATCGCCGTTTGGCGTTTCATCGAATTGGTGTTGGCCAATCAACTATCATATAGAATAGATTATTTGGAATTTTTACTAGCGACGTTCTGAAATCTTAATCGAAAAAATCGAAGTGACGTGTTTGGAATACGTACAGGAAATTCGTTTTTCCGCAGAAACATTACCGCCACCTACATTTAACTTGACTGAAAAAGTCTCAGCGTAAAAATTGCTATTTTCACTTCATTACCTACAAATTTTAATTGCAATCTGCGGCCGAAAATGGGAAATTAGAGGAAGGATGGGCAGCTATTTTTTCCTATTTCATTTGTCTTACTATTTTTTATCAATTTTTTGTGCATATAAGAGTATCGCATCGGAAACGATCTCACGGATATAAATCTCAATGACACAATTTACATTAAGGTGTATAACGTCTGTACAAAGCTGACATTTGAATTTTAATTATCACAGGCTAAATCAATTTGATATCTCCCTTATTACCTTGACAGACTTGTTGATGAATCCATATCACAAGAACTTATTTTTATTCATTTCTGATATTGATTTCATAACCTATTTAGATTTTATATTTGACCATACACACAATTTTATTACTGAATTTTATATACAGTTTTTAAAACTCGTTCTACTTTAAAACTAATTAGGACTTATGGGCATTGTTTGGCGCAGCTTGGCCAAATCTGGCCCTTGTGCCATGAGAAACCAACCAACCAACCAAAGCTGGCACTAAAAAGAAAATAGATTCGGTTTTCTAGTGTACTTTATCGTCCACTCCTTGCTTTGGAGAGCTTTAAAATTTCCCCAGTAACCACGGCGGTTATAAAAATGAAATGAGAAACTGCAACGAATCATCGCTTTATTTATTAACTATTTCTCGAAACTGCAGCTGAACTATTGAGTAAATAAATCGCTATCTTAATTTCCCTTTGGTTTCGGTTTCTTTTTCTGTTTGGGTCTGTCTGATCTGAACAGCTGGGGGAAATTGAAGACGGACTTGAACCTATCGATTCTTGAAACTTTTAAAGCTGACCTAAAAGAAAATAGATTCGGATGTCTAGTGTACTTTTTGGCTTCCTATCAAAGTCGTGTACTGTTTTAAAACTCCCAGAAACACTACGGTAGACATGAAAATTAAATGAGAAACTGCAACGAACCATCGCTTTGTTTATTAACTATTTCCAGAAACTGCAGCTGAACTATTGAGTAAATAAAGCACGATCTGAATTTCCCTTCTGTGGTTTCGGTTTCTTTTTGGGTTTGTCCGATCTGAAGAGAGGAGGGGAATTGAAGACGGACTTGATCCTCTCGATTCTTGATTTGTACTTCTTCCATTTGCTCTGCTTCGTTTTCTTGTCCCCTGCACTGTCAGGAGCAAGATCCGGTTTTTCTGACACTGCAGCCTCAGAAGTCTGGTGAAATATAGCATTAACATATGAACATATACACTAAAGTACAGAACTTATGGAACACCATTAGTTTAAAGGTTAGAACCTCAAAATTAAACGCAGGGCTGCCACAGGCGACTACGCCACTTTTTGCAACTGTTTTTCAACCTTGCTACCAAGTATATCTTAAGCAAAATCATCTCAAAACCTCCTATTTTCATATTTTTTTGCGACTTTTGGCAAAAATTATAATTTACTCAAGGTCAACGAAAATTTAGTCCCGTTTTTTAAACTTGTTGCGGACGGGGGAAAATATTTTTCTTCTGGGAAAGGGACGCCAATTCGTGGCAACCATGAAAAAAGCATTGGAATCTGGTTGCTAGATTGTCATGGAAACCTTATTAAGAAAATATTTCGTGTTTTAATTTCAAATTTCTTGGCGGGAACTTTAACGTCTGTTTCATACTTAATTAGCACATTTTGTGCTTTAACCGATTCATTTTGTATCTGAGCAACTAAAAGTGCTACTAAAATAGTGTTTAAGAGGAGACTTTCATTGCTGTTTTTAAAAATCTATGCTACTATTTCACAAGTGCTTTGGCAGCCGTCTAAGCGAAAACAATTCAACTCGCTTTTCATCGAAGTGCATACCGATTGTGGGGAGCGCAATCTGGAATTTATCAGTATCGCCTTCTGTCTCGTTTTGAAAGTGCGCATGTTCATAATCACGTCCACCAGTCACCAATATGACGTGGAAAGACCGCGCAATTTCAATCTACCGAAAAGCATTTTATGGATGAGATTCGTTGTGCATCTATAAATATTACTATGCTGAAAGTTAATTATTGTTGTGGAGGATAAATTTACTACAACTCCTTCCTGCAGCATTGTCTGCAAAAACGGAACATGATCCTTAGTGGTTTCTAGACTTTTTGAGAAAAGTCTTGTCTTACCTGCTGTAAGTCAGATGACGATTCTTGTGTCATCTGAAGCCCAGATATGGTTGTTCCCGACGTTGATGGAACACTGGAAGACTGTTCAATTGAAGATATGTTCAAGAAACCATTTCCGAGAGCGTCTTCGGTATCGATACGTATTCCAGGATCCACTTGCAGAAACAAGTGTATCAAGCTGATCAATTCCCGCACTTGAGTAGCCAACATTGGACTGTTTGGATACGTTTGGTTGACAAATTTCTCCACGTATGTTTCGCACTTGAAAAGTTCCATGTATTCAAGTGCAGCATGGAGAGTTCCAGCTTGTGAATGTTTCACAGTGCAAATGTAGAACCCTTTGCCCAAGAATAGATTGGCCAGAAGTAATCCTAAATGAAATAAAGTATGTGACTAGCTATAGCTTTAGATTTAAGAAGACTTCTTGGACAAAATGAAAGTTGAGGTGAAAATGACATTGTGAATGAAACAAATCTCAGGCACTTGATTCTACGTCATTCGTCATCTGGTTACCCAATACTTCTGTACTCTATTATTAAAATTGTTTAGTGCTCGTGTATAAGTGTTGAGCAGTCATAGGTTTTCTACTATTACATAAAACACAGTCAGGAGAGTCAACAATATTGCAATACAATAAGTGTGCATGCACGTAGACAGTCATGCCCAGTCAGGAAACGAAACTCAACAATTGAAGCCTTTCTTGGAGAGTCTGGGACGACGTCACTGGAGGAAAGAAGGCATTCCCAAGGTCAATCCTTGGCAGCATTGACAAGTCTTTCTTTTAGGCGGTGTTTGAACAACTCTTTTATTCGAAGTGCGAAAATCAGGGTTTAACGGCTTTTGGGTGATCTTGGTTCCTTTTTGGCGAGATAGTCCTCTCCCATTTCCAGGTACGTCACAATGAGCCGGACATCGACCTTAAAATGAAATAGACAGAGCATGCGGCCGAAACTTCATGTTATTTCTTCCAGTTGCTCGGTTTGAAGATCTATCACGTGGTTGTGGGTAAAAGCATGAATCCTAAATTATTGATTGGTTAAAGTCTTTATCCATCGTGATCAGAAACACTAGTCTGCGTTTCCATAGCGAATCGGCTAAATAAATTTGTGATTTACCCTTCAGAGATCTTACAACAGCGACTCTGCCTACATGATCCGTTTATTTCATTAGAAGGTCAATGGTGCAAGAAACACTGAAGCACCAACATATCAGGATTGTTTAGGAGTTGTCTGGATTGCATAACTCGTAGGCAATCTTGCTGAATTTGAAAAGACCGCTTGTATTGGCATTGTAGAGGACGTTCAATTCTGCGAGCTATTTACCACCAACTCTGATAACACGCCTTCTGTCTTGTTTTTAGGGGGATTTTCAGTGTTTACAAACTAATTGGAATGCGAGGATTTTACTTCCGCAACATAAATGGATCTTCCATCATACATGTCGGAGTTATCTTAAAATGTAGTTTATGGCCATTTTGGACACGTTTGGCATTTGATTTAATTGGCATTGACCAATCAATTATCATATCAACTCGGAATTCATTCTTCGTTTTCGACCCTCGCCTCTCCGACTCACCATATGGTTTAGAGCCTGTAGTGGAGAGGCGGGTAAACAATCCACCGCCAGCACGAGGGGGTCCAAGAGGAACCCCTGCCCGACAGGAAAAGCACACGTCCCCAAGAGCAAATTTTTTTAAGTACAATTTTGAATCTGCGAGATTTTGAATTGGGGATAAAATCCCCATTCAAACCTTTTCGCATTTTTACGTTCAGTTAGTCTTTTAAATCTCATCTAACTTTTTCCAAATTCAACATGATTCATAAATCTATGTTATCAAATTTTATAATTCAATCCTTTAAATTTCGCGCTTTCAAAAATTTTACGAATATTTACATTAAATTCATCTGTTCTATTAATTATGCTTCAGACGATGATGGTCTTGTTTTATCATCTGACTATTGTTTGAATATTTTAATTCTCATCTCCGCATTTTTCATGTTTTAAATCTCTTTTATCTTTATCTTGGACTATTAATTTTTAAATATTTTATACTTTTATTGGGTTATATTCTGTCTTGTGTTTGGCGCAGTTTGTCCGCTTTTGGACCTTGCGCCATAAAACCCAAACATCCAATCCTGGTCAGTTTCGCTAATAACGAGATAGTTCAGAGACAACCACCAGGAGAGTTAATGAAATGAACTTGTTGATGTCAATAAAACGTTTGAAAATGGCTACTCCGAGTTTTTTCTCTTCAATTTTACCACAAATTTCTTCCATGTGTTAATTTTAATGTTTAATAGAGCAGTTCTTTATAAGTAAATTGAAGAGGATTACCATTCCTTGGTGTCTTTCTCTTCTGTGTTAGTAAAGCTTTCTTTGTGTGTAGGTTCATTTATTTGATGTTGAAGACCCAAGGGACTGAGGTAGCCCGGTTGTAAAAGCATATTAGCAACCGGAAGGTTACGAATTCCAAACTCGATGCAACCAAAGACCGTTGTGTACGTTTGGTGTATTTTAAATATGTCGTGACCTCAAATCCTCACGTGGGCGTAGTGTAGAAGTTTGGAGAGTGAGGTGCCAGCTCAGGTGTTCTCGTCATCTGACCGTGGTTCAAAATCATGAGGTGTTGTCCTCGGATCTTTCTTTCTGGATTGATCCCGAACTGTTGCCAATAGTCTTGTGTTGCACCAAGTCGACGTCAATTAACTACCTACTTACCTACCCACCACTCTGTTCCCCAATCACTCTTTTTTATCGCTCACGAAATTTTTTACCTGATATAGTCTTATTTTTAGCCCAGATTGGCCAGATATGGCCCTTGCGCCAACCAACAAAGAACAAATTACCATAAGAGAGAGCAAAATCTAACTTACCATAGGCCCACAAATCAATAGGCAAGGGGGCCACTTTCTTCTTGATTCCCAACATCTCCGGGGGCCTCAAGGAGTGGGGCAACGGGCAGAACTTCTTCATATCGGTGGCCCTGCACATCCCCGAGAAGTCTGCCACTACAGCCCTGTCGTCAGAGGACATGAAGACGTTCTCTGCCCTCAGGTCCAAGTGGCACAGCTCCAGCCTGTGCAGGTAGGCCAGACCTGACAGCACTTGGCGGGCATAGTAGCGGCACTTGTCTATGGCGTCGCGGGTCTTTTTGAAGTCCTTGCTCTGGAGGCGTAGGAAGAGGTTCGTGTCCATGAGCTCGGTGAGGAAGACGACTACCCCGTCTGCGCTGTAGATGATGTCCAGGAGGAGGAGGACGTTTGGGTGACTGAGTTTGGACCACTCTTTGATTTCCAACAGGTTCACCACCCTGGGAATGAACATGTGCTGTTTAACTGCTCTGAAAGGCTTTAGTTTTAGCTCTGTCAGAAAGGAGGAGGGGTCCTCGGGGACATATTTCCTTCCACTTAAATAATATTTTCTGTTTTTCAATTTTGAATTGTTTTAATCTAAATCAAGCAGTAAACATGGATGATATTGCAAACAATAAACATGACTTTGGAGTCAATTGGAATTGGAGACGCGTTTCCTATATTTCCAGCTAAAATTTAAACTAATGTTCTAGTATGAAGTACTGCTATTTTAATTTCAAACGCGACTGTGTTATTTTATAAACCCTTGTCCGTTCTATGCATATTATAATATTCTTGGAGTGATAAAGGTTAAACCTCTATATAAACAAAAATTTGCTTAATTTACTTCTAACCTGGTTTATATTAATAGTTTCTCAGTCATTGATATTAATGCGATATAATGATATAAATGCTAAACAAAAAAAATACAAATTAACAAGATTATTTTCGTGTGTCTTGCTTACCTTCGCTGTTTTCACAATGTCGTCTATTTAGAAACCACCTAAATAGCAATCTTTGAAGAAGTATAATTTCGTAGAAACTCGGCCTAGCAAAAATTATGAGGGGGCGATGAGTCTAGGCCCCTAGGAGTCAGCGCCATTCGCCCTTTAGTAATTCGCCTTACTACTTCACGAAATACTTAAACTGTCCCCGTGATAACTCAATTAGGGTTAAGTTCCAAGAACACAGTACCATCGCCAATTAGCGATAACTTGATAACTGGAATATGGTAACCCGCCGTAAGCCTGTCCAATCAGTAATTTGGCGACGAAAATTTTATTCGCCTATTTAGTGAAATGCCGGTGAAAAGTATTAAAAGTAATATTTGTGGAAATATTTAAAGTCCAGAAATATAGGTAAAGGATTTTTTCTGAACACTTAACTCGGTACAGCAACGTTGGAAAATATTCATGATAATTCTTACTTATTTTGCACTATTTTCGCAGCCATTACTCCCCGTTCTTGACTGCACACTTTGATCACGGAACCGTAGGTTCCTTTTCCCAGGAGGTCTTTGCAGTCCAGCCCTTCCTTTTTCTTTAGATGTTCTATTGCTGACTGAACAGTATCAGACATTTTGGAGTTTTTCAATTTTGGCATTAACTTTGTTTAAATTTCGAAAATCTACTCTGCTTCATCCCCTTTGAATGTAATTTTAAAGATGCATGCTTAGCTATCTGCCGAAATATGTCTAATTCTAAACTGGAGATAATTCCGTAGTTGAATTTTGCAACAAAGATGAATGATTAATCCCAAAAAAAGCAGTTGAAAACTTTTTCTTATTCATTGTTTTAAAATATTTTCATTGTTGCTGAAAACTATTTCAAACTTACCATTATTGCAATGTTTTTATTTAGTCGTAAATTTTTTTAATGGACATTCAGAAATGGCTCATTGTAACTAATTTAAATTTGCAGAATCCTTCTATTCATCTTTGAATGTGAAAATTTGCTGCCTATTTCAAAGGGTTGCCTTACCAAAGCGAATATACAAGAAAGTATGCGGCTCACCAGAATTGGCGAAATTCTCTGGCAGATTTAAACGTTACCTTTGCATCTTAACCCAAATTTTGGTGCCATTTCGCTTTTTAATTTGAGCCAAAGCAGTCTGAATGCGCTTAATTTAATTATAATCACCATGTAACTGAAAATTTCTATCATTTCTTATTTTATTTTTCTACGAGATTCTTTTCAGTTTTTGCAAGTGCATGAATTTCTGCATACTTGTATCTGCTGGTAAAAAGAGTGCAATAAAATTTAAGAAACACTAGGAGTTAATGAATATGAAAATAATCAAATCTAGGTTGAAATTTCAATTCTCGTAAACATGCATGTCATTAAAATCTCAAGATTAATCAAAAAACAATATCTAAAAAATCAAACTATTATCTTTCCAATCTGTTGAACGATACTAGTTGTCTTATATTGAGAAGTAATTCATTTCTGTTTTAGTGAAACGGCCATAGTGTAGGTGACAGTCGCGTGACAGTAAAAGGGCATCAAAACACATTTTATTGCAACTAAACAGTGATAATGTGTTCCATGATACTTGTTTTATCGGTAACAAAAAATGCAATCAACATCACATGGACAAAGATTGTTACTTTACGGTTTTGCTGTCAAAAACTTTTACTACACTAATCGACAGATTGCAAAGTACTAAAGATCTTTTTCGATAGCCCTTTTGGACTCGATAAAGCTTCCCATTGGTTCTATACGCATACATATCCCATTGAAAACATGGCATTGTGAAAGCTTGAGAAAGACGAAATGCTATTTTGGATCTTACGTTTATCAAAACAAAATAGCGTTGATTGCTTAAGAAAGCAATAAATGTAACAAAAATTAGGGTTTTCTGTCCATTATGTGTTTCTTCTGAAGTATGCCTGTTTCCATTTTGAACTAATTTCAGAAAATTGAACGATTAGTGTTCAGGAAAGAATATAGATGGCGACACGAAAACTGAAGAATAACTTCACAGAATTTATCAAAATCATCTCTGGAACCGTGGTGTTCACACAATATTCGCTTTGAGAAACCGCGACAACAAACTTGAATAATCTGTTAGAGTTTGGCTGAGATTGATATTTTGTGGACCATTCGCAAAAATCGTTTAGCCTAACGATTGTTCTTTCACTATGAAAATCAGTTCAGTGGAAGTAGATTAGCAAGGTTTTTATCGATGTTTTGTATTAGGAAGCACATCTCAAAACATTTCTGAAAGGCCGGCACTTGGAATTTTCCCATTTCCGGCCGTGCCCAGCGAAGCATTCAGTTCCGAAACTGTTTTCCTCTTCCACCAAACATGTCACACGTGCACTGTTCCAATAGAGCGGGTTTTGTATGGCTTTTCCTTCTATCTGTAATGAATTGCGTGTCAAAATGAATTTGTAATATGTTCGCATATGAATAGTGAAGACTCCTTTATCCCCGTTACTGCTACTTGTGCTTTATTCTCGAAGCTATGGAGTGGTTGTTTTTAATGCGGTGAAATTTGAACAGTTACGGGTGATCACTTGTGAATGAGGCCGCCTAATTTTGAATTTTGGTGAACATTCACAACTAAGCATTTGTTGACAGTTAGGGCTGGTTTGTACAATTAATACCTATTAATCCGTTTTAGGATAACTTTTCAATCAAGAAATGAATTCGACAGACAAATATGTAAAGTTCGAAGCATATCAGCTATACGTTCCCTTACATGACGTCAAGTTTATGTTAAACATGGGGTTTGTTTTATTTCTGAGAATTCAATCGAGCTTTTCGATATTAATTTTTGGGAATGGTATGGATTTTTATGTTCTTTTTAACTATCTGCTTATTCCCAACACTCACCAATTAAAATAGTCGCGTCAAATTGTTATGGTATAATCATTTACTCTTCCTTTCAGGTGCTTCTCTAAATGTAAGGCGGTGAGCCGCGGTAGCCCGGTTGGAAGAGTAACAGACTAGCAACTTGAGGGTTGAGAGTTCGAATCCAACCAAAGACCGTCGTGTACAAAGGGGGCTGGTGCTCGTTAAATTTGTCGAGGCTTCAAATGTCCACGTTGGCGGGATGTGAGAGTGAGACTCAAATGTGACCTCGTCATCTGTCCGTGGTTCAAAATTACGTGGTGTTGTCCTCGGATCTTTCTCTTGGAGATTTATTCCGGACCGTCGACAATAACCCGTTGTGTTGCTCCAATGCGACGTTAATTAAATACCTACCTACCTAAATGTAAGACGGACTAGCTACTGTGTGCCAGCTCGTTGAAAACTATCTTCAATGTTCGATAAACTCTTTAATTATTCGTGGTATCTTATGAGGTTTTTTCTGTCAATCTGAAAGTAGGTGGCGATAATATTTCAGTCGCGGTATTTGTTTCTTGTACGTATTCCGAACGTGACGTCACTTTGTTTCTTTTTCGATTGTTATTTCAGCATGTCGCCAATAAAAATTCCAAGAAATGAATTCCAAATTGATATATGATTGGTTAACGCCATTTGGATTGAAGGCCAAAATATTAATAAACTACATTTTAAGAAAATCCCGATGTAAGTTGGGATTCAAAGATATTTAATAGCTCGATACTTTGAACTGTAGTTTTATTTTAGATTAATTATTATATACACTGCAAAATTTGCTCGACAGTTGGTAGCACCATAGCTCTGTTATATAGAATCGCAGAGATGGACTATGAAAATCATACAATTATGAAACCGCACTAGGCTTGGCGCGTTATCACTCGAATTGGCGACGAGTAGTTTCAAAATGAAAAATAAAAAAATCAGAACTTTCGCAAATGAAAGAGAATTGGTAATAAACGACTAAAAGTATTTTGTAATCCAAGGAAATTTTCACTAGAACAATTTTTATCCCAAAATAGATCATATCTTAATCCATTTAATTTTAATTCTGAATGATTTTGTATATGTATTACTTCCAATAACTTTAATCTTTTTAAATCAATAAATGTGCCATGTATGCTACATTCTCCCCTACTCTTTCCCTTATTTAGTGTTAATATTTTGTTTACACTTTTTTTTGACAAGCCTTATTGAGTATCACTTCTGAATTGAAAACTTCCTAATTCAATGATCTATAATACAATGATGCTTTCGTTTTGTTTTTCTTCGTGTGTATATGTCAGCTGCTACAAATTATTTTTTCAGATCGATAACGTTGTTTGTATATTAAATTGCACTTGTAGTAAAAATTCTGAAGGTTCTTTATAGTTTCTAAAGTCCAATGACCTGATTTTCAGAGTTCTGAAAGTGATCAGTCAGGAAGTGTCAATCTGGAAATCTCATTGCATATGTCAAACCCGCGTTTGAATCTGACACGAAGTGAATTGTGTTGTGAATACGTTTTCCTTATTAAGAAATCTCCAGGGTCTATTATGTTTTAAAAAGTTTGTTGGGAACTAGCAGCCATTTTCCATTCCATTGCAATGGGAATATTGATGTTTTTAAGCCCATTTCCTGTTTTGATTCATGTGCAAAGTTTGAAAAATAAAGGATGTTTAATTATCAATGTTTTAAGAAGCATTTTTGTCAGGGGATTTTGAAAATTGTAGTTCGTATTTATTTAAATGTAGACCAAAATTAAACCATTTTATGTTTTTTATGGGAATGCAAATTTTCTTTCGCATGAAAATTTGGCAGTCCCCAGATTCAAATTTACACCTCTTCTAAGCTCCCCTTGGTTTGATGGGCCACGGTAGCTCGGTTGGAACTGGATTATCAACCGGAGGGTTGCGAATTAGAAACTCGGTTCAACCAAAGACCGTCGTGTATGTGGGGGCTGGTGTACGTTAAATCTTTCGTAACCTCGTATGTCCTCACGTTAGCGTGGTGTGGAAGTTTGGAGAGTGCGGTGCCATCTCAGATGTTGGCCCCGTAATCTGACAGTGGTTCAAAATTAAGAGGGTGTTGTCCTCGATCTTTCCCTTCTGGATTGATCCCAGACAGACGCCAATAGCCCGTTCTGTTGCTCCAGTGCGACGTTAATTCAACTACCCCCCCCCTTTCGTTTGAAAACTCACTTTCTTTGTTGGAAGCGGAAGTGTTATTCTACAGAGCTGAATATATATTTACATTACTTGTTACTCTTGAACGTTAATAAGGTCACGCATGGCAGCCCGATTGGTAGAGAAGCGGATTAGCAACCGGAGCGTTGCGAGTTTGAAACTCGATCCAACTAAAGATCGTGTTCGTGGGGGTTGGTACGTATTAAATCTGTAGTTCCCTCAAATGTCCTTAATTAATTTACACCAGAAAGAGTACATTTGAACACAATGAAGTTTTATATTTTGAGTAATTTTATTTCATTTGGATTCATGAAATGTGCACATCGATGGTTATATTTATTATAACATTTATAGTTTACATAATAGTACTTCATTTATAATCAATATAACCATCGTTGTGCACATTTCTCACCTTATTTAAATAAGGTATAAAATGTGCTTAAACGGCATCGCCATCAATAGATATTAGCAATCAGGAAACATATACGCAGATGTTAGGCTCGAGTTTTAAATCATTTTTCCAGCTGTTTTCACGTTCGAAAACTACTCACCGTATAAAACAGATGCTTTTCAATCGATCTTTACTTAGCTGACAACCCAAATTGATTGATTTTCTCTTGGTTTTGATCTTAATCATAATCGGATTCTAATGATTTA
Source organism: Meta bourneti (assembly GCA_933210815.1). Taxonomy (NCBI): domain Eukaryota; kingdom Metazoa; phylum Arthropoda; class Arachnida; order Araneae; family Tetragnathidae; genus Meta; species Meta bourneti. Next base: position 36,599,377 of record OW119930.1, on the reverse strand, counting down.
TTTTCCCGAACAGGAAACCTTCGATGGTGAAGGCAGAAACGACGCCAGCCAGTCGCCTCAGCCCGCCAACGACGCCAAATCGCTGCTCCAGTTCGCCCTCTTCAACTTCAGGGAAAGTCTAGACAAGTAAGTTCCCCTTCTTCCTTCAATCGAGCGAAAAGGGGGACACCGAAATTAATTTCGATAAAATTGCTTGCGTGATGTGTTCGCGAAAGGGAAGGGTGTGCTTGGGTTATTAAGTCTAGATTAAGTTTTCGGGATGCGCAGTTTGTTTTCTTGGTTCCGCCGTCAAAGATGCTTCAGTGTCAAGTAGGTTTCAATCATTTTGTCCTTACTAATGCTTTACATTTTTTGCAATAAATTTTAAACATGTTTCACAAAGGCATGTGGTCCTTTCTGGGCAGTTCTTGGAAAACTTCTACATGAACTTTAATTCTGAGATGGTTATTGGAAATTCAGTAAACTTCCATTTGTTGGGTTCGCAAACTAAATTATTTTTTGTTAATCATTTCGGTGAAGTTATCAAAACTTAAGTGCTAATTTTCAATTAACTAAGTTATATAGCGTCGCTTTGCTATCAAAACCTCATAAGTCTTATCAAAACTTTTCAGGAACGGTAAAAAATACTAGATACCCCAAATTGTAGCTGTGATACGAGATTTAAAATTCGCAGAGAGGGATTTGTAAAAGATGCAGATTAGGAGCTTTTGAAACATTTAGTAAACAAAGAGGTTGGACTTAGAAAAACGACGATATTCAATTTCTTAAAACTGATCCTAAAAGCTTGAGGACATCCGTTAGTATATAAGGAGACTGATATACTAACTAAAGCGCAAACCAATGACCGATTAGTGTTGCGTCCTATTCTGTACAGCGTTCGATTTCTGTAATTCACCCTGAGATCGATTTTTTTATGATGCAAGGGATGTGTCCCTTGCATCATATCACACATGGCCAAAGCAATGTTTTTCCGTCAAGTGTGACGAAGTGTGTCATTACACTAACAGCCAGCAAATTGTAAGTGACCCAGGTTCGATTCCTGTAACTTACCCTAAGTGTTTTTCAGTCATCTGTGTCCGTAAACTTTTCTTCTGCGTGTATGTCCTTTACTTGACATCGTAAGTCTTGTGTTTTTCGCATCAACCAAATACGGCCCTCATGCCATAAAACTCAACTAACCAACCTTTGTAACCCGACTCCCGTATGGCCCTTGTAACTAACTTTGGGTGCATTTCTCTCTTCTGTGTCAGGAAAACTTTTCTTGTGTGTCCTTTACTTGAAGTCTTAAGTCGTGTTTGTACAAATAGTCCTTACGCCGTAAAAAATACCAACCAATCCGTATGACCCTGGTTGGTTTGTCGCTGTACTATACTTTTTCTTTCACTAAAGATAGGGGTTGGATTTTATGGCGCAAGGGTCATATTTGGTCATGCTACGCCAAACACGTAATATCAAATAATGGACATACACAAATAAGGAAAATTTTACTAACACAGAAGAGAAAAATACCCAGGGAGGAATAGAACCTGCGCCGCCCACAACTTGGAGGTTGCTAGCGCAGTGGACATACCCACTGAGCTACGACGGCCTCTGCTAAGTAAGGGACAGGGATTTTATTAAAATATGTCATCAAAATAAAGTTAAAATATGATGGTTTAATGAATTAAATAATGGTGTTTGAGAGATAAAAAGTAGCAGGTTAAAATTGATATCTATGAAAACAAGTAGGTCACCCTTATAAAAACCAAATTATAAAGTCTGAAATGTTAAGTTGAAACTGATGAGGTATCTCAATTTTAAACGACAAACGAAAGCTAAACCTCCGGCGATAAGATAGTATTTCTTACTCTAAGTCGACCCTGCTATCCATCCAAAAATGAATTTGAATTCTTTTCTTTCATTTATTGCTTACGTAATTTTCCACGATTTTTCGTAGGTATGAGATGCTGCGAACCCGTGACGGTTCTATACGTGGTTCCATCAAACTCATAGAGAGTCTGAAGACGAAGAAAGGCAAAGGAAAGAAAGGTAAAGACACCTCGGACTGGACGTGGAAAGAGCTGGCAGACATGGTCAAGTACACAAAGGTGAGAGCCCCGATCCAACATTTTAGTACCCGTGTCAGACTCGATTTCGAAATCTGTATTTTATCACATTTTGTATTTGTTCTGCCGATTTATTTCACATCTCGTATAGAAGGTTTAGACATCCCAGGTGCAAAAGGGAATTTCAGATCGCTATTGCTGAATCGAAAGACATCTCAGACGGCGTGTCTCTAATTTTAAAATAGCGTATCAAATCGAGTAAAACTTTTAAACGTTTCCGAGATTTTTTAATGTTAACACTTATATATCTCTATTTTTGATCTCGTCACTAGCAAAATTGTTCAGATCTTGATTGACGAGATATCTCATCATTAGCAAGATTAGTTAGATCTCGTCGAAACCATTTGGAGGGTTAACTATCCTCCGCCGTCAACATTCGCGAGAAACAAAATGAAATTACGTCATCCCCGAGAATCACCCCAACTCCAAATGAACGAGCCTTGCTCCTATAGCGACAGACCGCCATCACCCAGACGGAGTGTTGGAAGCAGCTTTCTTGGTAGACAAGCGGTTGATATTACGATCTACTACTAGAAACTAGATTTATTAGAATTACGGTCTACTACTAGAAATTAGAAACACTACAATCCAATACGGTGTGTTTCAAATTTGTTCGTTCGGTTAATACCTGATTATCCGCAGTAGCGGGTAGTTCGATTAATGCAGATAATCCAGATGTTACAAGATACGTAAATTGGACCGCAAATCTATTTGGGTCAGTAATTACTGTTACAAGCCAAATACTTCAAATCTTATCAAATAATCAATCGCTCAATCGAATAGGTACGCTCCAATAAGAGCTATGGAGATATGTTACTCTTGTTATGACTTGTATCTTGAAGTGACACTACTTAGTTACACAAAAAATATTAATACTAAGTGACGAATAATCCGAAAATCGGATAAATTGCTCGCGGATAATCCAAATTTTTTCCACTGCTCGAGCAAACTCATTCTTTAAATTACAGCAAGAATGTGTAAAAATACCAAATGGGGAAAAGTTTGAAAGCATAAGTTTTAAATAGTTATATGCTTCAGTAAATAATATAAATAACGTTTTTTTTAATTTCGGAAGCTTTAGGGATCGGGAATTTTATAGTAAGTTTATTATTTTTTGTATAGTTTTAAAACGGATTCAGGCAAAACAAATTGAATAAGTGAGGTAATTTTTAAAATGGTGGTATTATCCACCCAATTCCTATTATTTTTACTTATAGGATGCTTATGCTTGATGGTAATCATAACTCAGCTATAAAGGAGTGTATACGGGAGTTCCGTTAAAAAATTATGGTGCTGCCATCTAGCGGATATTACATGAACATACTGAATTATAGATGGTAGATTTATATAAATTCTTAGTCTTTCTCTGTTTGACATGGTGGAACCAATAATATTAATTATTAATTTTGTTACAATTTAATGCATATTTTCAGTAAAATTATTTATCACTTTTTAATGAAACAAAAACACATGTACTATTTTTATCCCTATTTTTAGTCTCCTCTTCTGGCTTCTCTGTTAAAGTTCGAAGCTCCTGAATTGAACAAATTAGCACTAGAATGCTTTGTGGGTAAGTATTTTCATAATTAATTATATAAAAATCTATATTGATAGTATAGGTCGTTTATCATCAAGAGTTAGCAATTTGCCATTTTAAATTGTTTGTGAACTTACAGTTATTTTATAGAATGGTCTTATTTCAGCTGTTATGAGATACATGGGTGATTATCCTATGACGAAAAATCAGTCAGAAGTAGATTGCGTATACACCATTCTTGTAGTAAGTATTTAAATCAAATTAGATACGGAACATACTATTTTTTATTATTTACTGTGCTTTAAATATTATATTTTAGTAATTCACCTATTTATGATACAGTATTAATAAGCGATGATTTTATCGTGGATTCAGTTTTCCTTAATAAATACTTTGCAATGCTTCAGTTGATTCTGGTGTTACTATTCGGTGAAAATATTGTATAATCTGTTTGAAATAAAAATTTTATTTTTGTTTCTAAATTGAACTGATAGTTAAATCGAAATTAATTGGATGTCTCATTAAATTTGGTTACTTTTAATGTTATGTTTTAATTATTAAATTTTTGTAATTGAGTAGTAAATACCATTTGACTAGTGAAAGAATACGCACGTGTTTAAACGCTGCAAAATATTTAACAAAATTATCACAGTTTTAGGACGCTTTAAAACTAATATTTCGTTGTACACACACAGTATTTGTCAGCTTAGCCTTATCCCTGCCTTAAAAATGACTGTTCTAAATTTATCACTTTGCTATGTTTATATGGAAATTGTTTTTGAAAAATCATAATTTTAATCTGCAAAAGCACAAAATTTCTATATTTTTTGTTAAAGCATCCGTTGCAACTATCCATGTATACATCATAACAATATTGCATTACCTACTTTATAATTTATATGTAATAAAGACTTCATGTTCTCAAAATCGTTTTAACCCTCCAAGCAGTTTCGACGAGATATCTCGTCCATCAAGATTTGACCAACTTTTCTAATGACGAGATATATCGTCCTTCAAGATTTGGTCAGTTTTACTTATGGCGAGATACATCGAGACAACCTCCAGGAGGGTTAAATAAAAACAAATATTGGCACAAGTTGAAAGATTGATCAATGAAATTGAGTTACGTCGTTTTTGAAATGAGAATGCAATGTTTTTGGCATAATGAAAGTTATTACAGAAATTCTTCCCCAATTACAGCTGTACTTTGTTTCACAAAAATATCCGGAAATTATCCCGTTTATATTGAATTTGTATTTTCTGATAAACGGTCAATCAAGTTCGATTGTATCTGCTTGACAGTCACGAATCATTTATAAAAGCACATCCGAAACAATAATGTCACTTTTCCTTTTCAGACATGCCATAAATACCCTCAACTGCGAGATGAGGTTTATTGTCAGTTGATGAAACAAACCACCAACAATAAGAGTCCGAAACCGTAAGTGCTTTCATTATTCTCAGTAGTAAACGCAACAATAGTTAATTTTACAACTGTCTAGTAACTGTCACTGATTGGTCTACAACAGCGATTTTCAACAGTTTTTGGAGTTTGGGGTGAAAGCTCAGGTGTGACCTCGTCATTTGACCGTGGTTCAAAATTACGAGGTTTTGTCCTCGGTTTATCCCTTCGGGATTGATCCCGGACCGTCGCAAATGGCCCGTTGCTCCAATGCGACGTTAATTCAACTAACTACAAACCTTCAAACTTTTTACCTCATGGTATACATAAAGTAATTGCCAAATTCTGAGGCACACCAAAAAGTATGTTATATTTTTTGCCGATCGGACAAAAGATGGGTATAACTTCGATTGATTCGCAAAATAATAGTAATTACCTTCCATCTTTGCTTCAAAGCGCCTTTTTTATCTTTTTGAAACTATATTTTGTAATGAAAAATAATACTCAAAATTATTTAAATAATTTTATAATTATTCAAATTATTTTTATTATAATACTTAAATTATTTTTACTTGGTATTTGTGAACACACTCAATTAAACTGTTGAAATGAAATAAATCACACAATTTAAACCGTTACCATCCGTAAGACACATCACTGAGCTAGCAACCTGCGAGTTGTAGGCGGCACAGGTTCGATTCTTCCCTGGGTGTTTCTCCCTTCTGTATTAGTAAGACGTTCCTAGTGTGTATGTTCCCTACATGATGTTTTCTGTCTTGTGTTTGGCGCAGCATGGTCAAATATGGCCCATGCGTTATAAAACCCAACCAACGCTGGTGTTAATCAAGTACCACAGTGATTTAGTAACAAATTTCCATTATATTACTATTAATTAAATATTACTATTCTTAAAAATTGAAATAGTTTTGCCATTAGATTTTAAATTGTTAGTCAATTTCATGTGCCAATTTTATTTAGTCTCCCAGAAATGAAAGCTCACCATTAACAAAACAAGATCCTTGGAAAAAATTTTGGAAGTCCTTGAAAATTACTGGAGTTTGTTTTATGTATAAGAGTGAAAACCCTGTTTTTCAATTTTATTGGGTAAACTAAAGCAGGTGAAACCCTGCAGTTCAGGAAAGTACTTTGATACGGCATCCGATACGATGTATGTAAAACGATTTGCAAGTTAATTCATTACGATGTGTTATGGCATTCTTGTGAAGAGTGATGTTTACGTTTTCAGGGATAGCTGTCAACGTGGATGGCGTCTGTTTTCGATCGTGGTCGCCTACTTTGAATGCTCTGATGCGCTCAAGCCTTATCTGTTCAAATATTTAGAAACAGCTGCTTACGACAAGCGACGAGCTTACCATGGTAATAAAACGCCACTTTTGCTTGCTTAGTCTTTTTGCATAAGCGCCGATTTGTCTCGTTTGTGTTTACATTTTGTCTATGAAGTTAATTTTAGATTCGGCTTATATAAATTTTTACTTTTCTTTGTCACGTTGCTATAAATATTTCGTTATGAAATAAATTTTTACTTCAGCTTCTCGTTTGTAAATATTCGGATAATCATCGCATTGCTCAAAGCTATTAAATGGAGTGTAGTTTTTAATATCGGATTTAACTTATTGCAACATGTTATGTTTGATATTCGGGTTAAACTCAACCACATGGGTATCGGCCCATCTCCAAATTGGCAAATCAGACGGCTATTTGAAAGACCTACGATGGGTTAGCCTTTTCTAAAATTATCGCCAATTGGCCAAAGGTACCGTGTTCTTGAGTCTAACCAATGTCTCAACTGTCGGTGATGTTAATGGAATTTTGCTTAATAACCTATTTTCCTAAGCAATTGTTTTCCTGGAAGATTCTGAAATAGCTTTCTGAATTTCAGCTTAGATTTCCTTTTTAGAATTCCTTCCAATCATTTCTTTCCCTTACAACTAATTTTTCTGTTCCAGGCACGGCGATGGTGTGCTTACAAAACTTAAGAAAGACTTTCAAATACGGAGGCAGGAAAAATGTGCCCAGCATTGAAGAAATATCCGCCATTACGGTGAGTTTGCTTTCCAGTTAAATAATCCAGATGCTTTCCCTGATGTGATTCCGTTACCAAAACTGATTTATCAGAAGTTATGTTTAAGAAGACATCTTCGATAGCATTGTCTTATAGAGCGGGGGCTGTCATGGCTCAGTGGGTATGTCCACACTGTGCTAGCAACTTGCAGGCAGCGCAGGTTCGATTCCTGTCAGGTTCGATACCTCCCTGGGTGTATTTCTCTCTTCTGTGTCAGTAAAACTTTCCTTGAGTGTGTATGTCCATTACTTGATATTGTCTGTCTTGTGTAACATGGGAAAATATGGCCCTTGCACCATAAAACCCAAAATCAACCAACCATTGTCTTACGGTTCTTTTCCTGCTTACAGGCCGGTCGAAACTCGAAGCGACAAATCTATAGGCTGCCGGGTGGAACTGAGCGCGTCATCAATACCAAGTCCACCACGGTTGTGCAGGACATCATAGAAGAAATCTGCACCATTCTCAACGTCCGAAATCAGCTGGAGATGGAAGAGTTCTCACTCTATTGTATAGTGGAAGGAGGTAAGTTTATTTCTCCATTTGGTTTCTCGGGGCCATCGCGGCTCAGTGGGTATGTCCACTGCGCTAGCAACCTTTGAGCTGTAGGCGGAGCAGGTTTGATTCCTACCAGGTGTATTCCTCTCTACTTCTCTCTTGTGTCAGTAAAACTTTCATATGCGTGTCTATTACTTGATATTGTCTTGTGTCTGGCGCAGCATGGCCAAATATGGTCCTTGCACCATAAAACCCCCAAACAGCCAACCATTTGGTTTCTCCTGTCCTGATAATTGTTGCAGTGTTCTTCTAGAGTATGGATGCACAGACCTCAGGCAGCCCTCCATTTATTTGCTGGTGGCCTGCCTCTACATGCGTTATTTTTACTTTTGCAAGTCACGATATGTAATTTTTAAAAATTCCACATGCGCACAACGAAGTAGCTGTGGCGACAGACACGCCAGATATATCTGAACGAACTTTTTCAGTCATGAATATTAACAAATCAAAAAATGGGAACCGCTTGACCAATGAAAATTTAAAATCAATTTGTCGCTCGGCTTCCACAAAAATCGATCCAAATATTAGAGCAATTGTTAAATGAATGCAATGTCACGCATCAAATTAAATTCTTGTAACAATATACATAAAAAAATATGGATAATTTACATGTTTTTTGGATGCCTTACTGTTTTTTGGATGCCTTACTGTTTTTTGGATGCCTTACTGTTTTTTGGATGCCTTACCATAAGTCGCAGCGAATCTGTTACCCTTGGCCTTAGCAAGTCTATGCATCCCTGTTCTAGAGGTACCATGCATTTTTAATGTCCAAAGTGCTCCAGGGTTGCTTAGAAACAAACTTTTTTGTTACGTTATGTAGATCCCTACACCATGCCGCTGAACCGAGAGGAATACATTCTGGACGTGACGACGGAGTTGCTCAAGAACGGTCAAGTGTTCTACTTGATTTTCTGCCGCTCGGTCTGGTACTATCCTCTCCGGCTGGACAACCACCTGTACATCGAAGTCATCTTCAATCAAGTCGCGCCCGACTACCTGGAAGGCCTCCTCTTGGTTATGCCAGGGGAAAGGGTCAAGGAGCAGAACGTGGTAAGTTCTTCGAAAACCTTGTCCAATCGGACTTACTGTGTGGCCACCTATTGGCCGAGCTTAATAAGAGATGGGCAGAATCGAGTACTTTTAACCCTCCTGTACTTTTAACCCTCGGCGAGGTATCGCGTCATTAGTATCTCAAGTTGCTAGCGCAGTGGGTATGCCCGCTGCCCTAGCAACCTATGAGTCGTAGGCGGCGCAGATTCGATTCCTATCAGGTACTATCCATAACCTGATTTAAAAAATCATGAAGTAAATTTTGTGCGATGTAAATTTCTTCCGCAAGACTTACATCTTTTATTACAATGTTTTTATATTTACATTGATTTACTTTTTATCTTGTGTTTGGCGCAGCTTGTCCTCTTTTGGACCTTGCACCATTAAACCCTAATTACCTACCACGTGCACTCCTTCCTGTGTGTATTTCTCTTTTGTGTCAGTAAAACTTTCATTGTGTATGTATGTCTATTACTTGATATTGTATGTCTTGTGTCTCGCAGCATGGCCAAATATGGCCCTTGCGCCATAAAACCCCAAAACCAATCAACTCGTCATTAGCGGGATTAACGAGATCTTGATGGATGAGATATCTCATTAGAACAAAACTGACCAGATCTTGATCTCGTCATCATCAAAAATTCGGCAATATCTTGATGACGATATATCTCGCCATTAGCAGGACTAACGAGATCTTGATGACGATATATCTCGTCATTAGCAAAGTTGGCCAGATCTTGATGGACGAGATATGTCGTCGAAACCATTTGGAGGGTTACGAATCGACTTATTACATTGCTGCTTTCTACAGACAGTTGGGCAGCCTTGTGGAAAGCATGTCTGAGCGTTACAAGAGCTGCGTTGTTGGGTCAGAAGGCAACACACTCCCTATTAGGTTGTGGTACAAGTCGATAGAGTCGCGAGGCAACCGGACGGTTGAGAGTTCGAAACACGATCCAACCAAAGGCCCTGCGTGAGGGCTGGTGCGCGTCAAATTCCCTCGCGATTGCGTGGTATGGAAGTTTCTAGAATGGGGTACCAGCGACCTCTTCATCTGATTCAAAATTACGAGGTGTCGGATCTTCCCCTTCGGTATTGAACCCGAACCGTCGCCAATAGCCCGTGTGATGCTCCAGTGCGACTTAAATTCAACTACCAACCAGCCCTATTAAGTTTTAACAGAGCAACGTGTTCATCTAGCATGTTTTTTTTCTTTTTACAGTTCTCGGTAACACCACGATGTATGTAGGTGTTCTTTATTCCACATAGCTTATGGAATATTCATTTGTGATTTGAGGTACTTCGGTGTAGGTAGAGAATTCATCTCGGATTGTATTTTCCTTAATATTTGGATATATGTTTGTATAAATAACGAGACCGGACAATCTCTTATATGCTATCCCCAATCAAAAAATTAATCTTGTTATCTCAATCACGAAATCAATCTAGTCTTTTAGATTTTATTTTTTTAGTTTACATCAAAACCTATTTTATGTGTGATGTTAATAGTTACGCGGGAAACGTTTTCAATACAGAGGTCAACCAAATACGGTGTTATTTTTAAAGGTGGAAAGTGGATGGAGGGAAGTCATAGTTCTTCCAGTCATAAGAACTCTGAAATTCATTTATTTAAATTTATTAACCTATTGTTAAATGACATAAAGGTTCGAATCTTTATGGTTAATTTTTTCCTTTTAGGCGGATATATCGAAGGTCGCTGCTTTACTACATAGAGCTGCTGATATGGAACATACGCCAGCCAAGTACGCATAATTTTGTAACCACTTTTATTTCCATCCTTATGTTCTTTTAACCTTGTATGAGATCGTATGTCATTACTATCAAGCCTACCGTGAGCAGAATATTTCAGAGGAGAAAATGTGTTAGCTCGTAGGCGTAGTGAGCAAGACTTGATGAATACATACCACCAGCATGATTTATGTGCCTTTCCTATGAGGATTTTTCAGTTGAATACACACATCTAATATAAATATGATTTAAAGAATTCAACAGATTTATATAGAGTTGGAAAAGATTTAGAAAAACAAAGAAAAAATCCATTGCAGACTATTTCCCTTGATTTTTGGGTTCGTCGTGACTGAGTTCGTTCACTGCATTAGTAACCTGCGAGCTGTAGGCGGCGCAGATTCCATTCCTGTAGCTTATCATGGATGTATTTCTCTATCGGTCAAATTTTTCTTGTTTGTGTTCATTACGTGACTTTGGTGTCTTGTGTTTGGCGTAATTTGGCCAAATATGGCACGTGCGCCATTAGACCCAACCAACCTTTGATTTTGTTAACTGAAGTTAATATTTGTGAACAACTCTCTGAGCGTCACAGGATTTCCGAATCACGTAGGATTGCTTTCCCCTTCAACACACATAATGACTAAATAACCACATCGATTGGTTGAAAGAATCCTAGGGGAGATTTTATTGGTCAAAACTTGTTAGAAGACTGCCGATTGCAGAACGGATATATGCGTGTAAACCCCTCAAAGTGTTAAGATAAGTTTTGACTACCTGTCTGTATTTGGATGTACCTAGGGGGCCTCGGTAGCTCGATTGGAAGAGTAAGAAACCGGAGGGTTGCGAGTTCGAATCCAACCAAAGACCGTCATGTTTGTGGGAGCTGATGCACGTAAAATCTGTCGTGGCCTCAAATGTCCTCACGTTGGCGTGGTGTGGAAGTTTGGAGAGTGGGGTGCCAGCTCAGGTGTGACCTCGTCATCTGACGGTGGTTCAAAATTATGTGGTGTTGTCCTCGTATCTTTCCCTTCGGGTTTGATCCCGCACCGTCGTCAATAGCCCTTTGTGTTGTTCCAGCGCGACGTTAATTAAATACTTACCTACCTTGGTGTACTTAGGCACACCTGGAACACTCCTTACACATGCCTGTTTTTTACACAAATTTTAAATATTACTATTGGGATAAATATTTTTTAATTAAATAATTTAATGAATATATATATTTAAAATATACTGTACACGTAAATTATGATTTATGTTATCAGTTATATAAAAATTTTGCATTGTATTGTTATAGAGAGGAAGTAAAATACCTTTTACCGAAGCCAATCTTGAGCGTTCGGGACATACGTCCAGCTCAATGGGTGGAATATGTTCAACAAAACTGGCCACAGATGACTGCATTAACAACTACAGAGGCCAAAGCTCAATGTCTTGGTAATTAATAATAAGTCGTTTTCATTGATTTACTTTTGTTATAAAGCGTGCATTTCTTAATTACCTTTTACTAACAATTATGTCTTAAAAAATTACTTTCAAATGTCAAATTTGATGTAAAGGCTGATGCAACACGCACTTGAGGGAACTCTATCCTTTTGAAATAGTATTTTTGTTGTCTGTTACTATGAAGTATTAGCATTGAAAATAAAACTCCCAACTCATACAGCAAACATCGACCTTCTAATGAAATAGACGGACCATGTGAGCGGAGTTGCTATCGTAAGATCTCTGAAGGGTAAATCACGTGGACTTACGAATCGCCTTCGCCGATTGGTTGTCGAATCGCAGACTAATGCTTTTGATCACGGTGGATAACTTTAACCAATCAATAATTTAAGATTCTTGCCAACAACCAAACCCCATTTCACCCACAACCAAATTTCTACCAGTTGCTCAGTTTGAAAATCTGTCCCGGACAGATTTTCAAACTGACTGGACAGATTTTCAAACTGACTGGACAGATTTTCAAACTGACTGGACAGATTTTCAAACTGACTGGACAGATTTTCAAACTGACTGGACAGATTTTCAAACTGAGCAACTGGAAGAAATAACATGAAACTGCTGACACATGCTCCGTCTATTTCATTTTAAGATCGATGCTCAGATGCCAATTCTCCGAAGCAGTTTTCCAGAGTTGTTTCCAACACCTCTCTTTCACTGGTTCATTGGGTTTGCCCACTTTTAGCAACCTGTAGGCGGCGAAAGTTAGATTCCTGTCAGATTCGACTCCTCCCTTTCTCTTCTGTGTCAGTGAAATTTCACTTGTTTGTATATGTTTGTCTTGTGTTTGTGGCAGCTTGGCAAAATATGGGCCTGGATAAAATCTAATCCAGCCAACCTTTCACATTGCTATTTGACGAATAGGTATGAGTTGATGCATTGATTTGTATTGGGATTTCTTAAAGCACACACAAATTGCATAGTAATGTTTTTCCTTTACTTCATAATGTCAGGTTCGATTCCTCCCTGAGTGTATTTCTCGCTTCTGTGTCAGTAAAACTTTCCTTGTGTGTGTATGTCTATTGCTTGATGAAGGCTAACTTGTGCACAGCATAGCCAAATATGGCCCTTGTGCCTTAAAACCCAATCCCTTTACTTCCTAAAAAATGAATTTGGTTTGGATACTATAATTATCTTTGCTGTGAAGGAATTATTCGCGGCAAACTCTTGTTTTTGATTCATTTAAGAATCTGCTTTGTGCCATTCCATTGTAAGCCTTTTTAATTTATCAAAACACCAGTATTTATTTACGTTTCACAATAGCTTTAATTCAAACATTTTTATTGTTTCATTGAATTTGCATTTTATTCGGTCAAATTTAATATATTGTATTCTGAATTCCAGATATTCTTCAAAAATGGCCTCTCTTTGGATCATGCTTCTTCATTGTGAAAGTAAGATACGCAGTAATAGCTTATTCTTTTTAATTAAAATATGAAAATATTTTATGTTTGCCAAAGCAATTAAGAAAAAATTGCAAAAGTATTATGTGTATTAACTTGCAAACTACCTACAAATATTTATTAATATTTTAAAATTTAAATGCGTAAAACAGTACGCTGACTTAGTAGGTATACGATACGGAAGCTGTGTTTATGTTTGGTACGTAATCTCCGAAATCACCTATTTATCTTTCATAAATTCTGAAAAATTGATCGATTCTAAATAAATTAAATAGTGATAAAGCGCTTGCGATTTGTAACAATACTTGCTAAAATTTTCTCTTTATTTTGTGTAAAATCACTTTCATGTCAATCATGCGAATTTATTTCTATCGCATCGAATCTATTATCAAATTGCCCTTGTTTTCGACAGAAGCTTATGCAGCAGATTTTCAAGCTAAACCCAAGATTCTCAAAGTATGTAGAGCTAAACACAAGATTCTCAAAGTGAGGCTTTTTCTGTTTAGCAAAATGTGGGTGGCGGTAGGGTGTGTCTGCGGAGGAACTTGTTTCCTGTACGTATTCCAAACGTGATGTCACTTGACTTGCTTTTCGAATGGAATTTCAATAAAAATCTAAAAGAATGAATTCCCAGTTGATATATCATAGTTGATTGGTCAATACCAATTTGATTAAAGGCCAAACATCGCCAAGAGAGCGATAAACATCATTTTAAGGTTCTGTTTGTTTACGCTCAAAATCCCTCATTACTAACATCATTCTGTTAAGATGATCAATTAAAACCTTTCTTAATTCTTCCTTTTCAGTGGATTCGTGGAGATGCTCTACCTGTAGATCACATTCTCGCATTGAACAAAGAAGGTGTCCACTTTTTGGAAGTTGTGACCCACGTAAGTTTGTCGATTAGTTTCATTTTATAATTCAATAAGCAGTTATCACACAAAACTCGAATAGTTTCATGCCGAAGCGTTATTCTGCTAACCAAATCTGGCCATGAACTTTGGTCACTTTCGTACGCTTGACTTGATCTGTATTTCGAGTGAATCATCAAACAAAGATCTCAGCTGCAATTTCTATCATAAAATTCACTATTTACATTAAATGTACCAAAAGAAAATTGATTTTAACTATAAAAATAACTTCATATCATTGATAATTAGAAGTAACTTATTTTTCTCAACGTTAACGTTTCTTGTTCATAAGTTGAAACTACTTTGCGGAACCTGGTTAGATGATTAGCCTATCATAATATATGTAATATGACATAATACTTTAACAGCGATTCTCAAATTGGTCCGTGGACCTTATAAGGCCGCGGTAGCCCGGTTGGAAGAAAGCGGATCAGGAACCGGAGGGTTGCGAGTTCGAAACTTGATCCAACCTAAGACCATCGTGTATGTGGGGACTGGTGCATATTAAATTTGTCGTGGCCTCAAATGTCCTCACGTTAACGTGGTGTGTAAGTTTGGAAAGAGGGGTACCAGCTCAGGTGTTGACTTCGTCATGTGGATCAAAATTACCAGGTGTTGTCTTCAGATATTTTCCTTCGGGAATCGCCCGTTGTGTTTCTCGAATGCGACATTAATTCAACTACTTCCACCTTCCCATGGGCCCTATACAGTATAGAGCATTTTTAAATGCAGATGCTGAAAACATAACCCTAAACTGAAAACTAGTATTCTTTTTTCGGGTAAGAATAAAATGAATAAATCCGAATAAAAAATGTACTGAAAAACCTTTTTAATATTGATTGAATATCTATTGGCTCATTGCTTCACTTACCCACTTCAACCAAAACTATCACAAAAGATTGCATGCAGAAGCAGATATGAGTCCAACTATCCTATTAAACCAGGTCGGATCTCTCCCTTCGGGTTTGATCCCGGACCGTCGTCAATAGCCCGTTGTGTTAATTAAAATACCTACCTATTAAACCAGGCTTGTCCATTTTTTGACCTCGTGCCATTAAACCCAAATCAACCAATCTATTAAGGGCTCTCAGGAAGATAGATGGGTATATAGCTATTCATCTGAAAATCGATTTGGAATTTTGAACAATGTCCTCAATAATTATGATTATAAAGGTTTCCCTAAGAAAAGTTTGAGCTGCCTTTAACATAAAGTTCATTAACTTTGCTCACCTTGACATGTTAAAAATGGAAAAATCTTATTTTATTTTTTCAAGTGCTCACATCGTCTAATGCTTTTATAACTAATTTCCAAATTTCTTTTTCAGGAAACGACGTGGAAATATCCCTTTTCTGAAGTTATCTCCACGCGTAAAGTACGGGCAGAAGATGGCACTTTATTCCTGGATATGAAATGTGGTAATCTTATGGTCCAGAAAATAACTCGCATCCAAACTGATCAGGTATGCCTCGTTTTTGCTCTTAAATATGATGATTTTTAGGCTAATTTTAAATCACTCTAGGGCAGCGATTTTCGACCCTTTGCATCTCATGACACACTAATGATAATTTCTAAGATTCTGCGACACGCCAAGAAATGTGTTTTATTTTTGCAGATCTGACAAATCAAATAGATACCACTTCGACTGATTTACAAAAAATAATTCTAAACCTACTTTTTTTGTTCCAAAGTGGCTTTTTAAAAGAATCTTTTTTAAACAATTCATTTATGATACTTTGTAATAAAAAATAATATTCAAAGTTGGGTACTGAAAATACGAATATTACTTGAAATAATTTGTGAACCTTATTTCGAAATTTTATTTGCATATTTTGTCGAAAGTTCAAAACTAAACCGTTGAAATTAAATAAATCTTACGTAGTTTAAACCATTTCACCGTCCGTAAAGCACACCAGTGCCATTCTTACAGCACACCGGTTGAAAAGATCGCTGCTCTAGGGTAATATCAAAACCTGTAGTACTTCACAAACCTAATATGATCCAGTTTAATCGTTCCTGTTTATTTCGGTTAGGATAAAAGCATACCTCTTCGCAGTAGCTTAGTCAATGGGATCAATGCTCCCAAGCCATCCCCCGAAAGTGCTGGTTTTGATTTTTTAACCCCTTTGGTAAAATCGACCAGGTCCTTGATGGACGAGATATCTCGTCCATCAAGATCTCGTCTCGTCATTAGAACTGACCAGATCTTGATCTCGTTCGTCATCAAAAAATGGGTAATATCGTGACGAGATATCTCGTCATTAGCAAAATTGGTCAGATCTTGATTGACAAGATCGAAACCAGTTGGAGGTTTAAATATCTACAGATAAAATATAAAATACTTCTCTGATTCCTTATATAAAATAAATTATTCTAAAAATAAGTTATTTAGTGTAATATTTTTCCATATTTCGTAACGAATTGTTTGTTTCACGAAATATGAAAGCAATAATTATTGGCTAACTCGAGCAATACTGTACTTACTAAAACATCCTCCCGTATTTACATGAATGTTTCGTTGCCAACTTCCAATAGTAATACAAAAGTAATAGATGAATTTCCAGAATGAATGAATGAATTTCCAGATCTAGTGTTATTATGTGATATTTTGTAACTTCTGCAGAACAACCATTGTGTAGTCGTTCGTGGTGTAACCAAAAGTAATATAAAATACCTTTTTTTGCATTGAAAATTCAATTTTTAAGTTTTGGGCTCCCTCCGAAATAAAATTCTTGTCACGCAACTGTCTCGTATTCAGAAAATTTATTTTCCTTTTTCAACTGAGTAAGGAACTAGAGGAATTTTTCACCTCAAAACTATTTACATTCCTAATAAAATCACTACATCTGACCAAAATCTGCTTTATGAGACTGACACTTCCAAGTATATTCCATGGAACCACGGTGGAAGTATACATTGCGTTGGTATTGAACAGCTTGAGAAAACGAAATGTATTTCGATCTGGCGGTTTAGGAAAAATAGAATAAAACATTTCGAAGAAATGATAAGCGATATAATAATAAAGACTAAGCTTTCAGTAGTCTAATAGGAGTTTCCTTCATAAATTACTCAAATCTGTTCTGAACTAATTCGATGTATTATTGAATGGATGGTCCTGATTTTTTTTCATCCTACGTCTGTCCACTGTTTGTTCTCACACTCCTATCAAAATATCCTTTCCTGATAACTATGTTCGAGTGCGGCCAACAAGAGTGTTTCAGTACAATCAAACACTTCCGAAAAAGAAAAAAATACTTCCTTTGCGGAACTTATATTCTTTTCCCGTACGCATCGTAGATTGAAAAACCAAATCTCAAAACATGTTTTGTTTGTATTCGTGTGAAAGAATCCGACCCTGACTTTATAGAACAGCCGCTTGGAACACCCTTATAATGCTTGATTTTAGTTAAATAAAAAGAACTCAAAAATGTTGTAAAATTTATGATTAACCCAAACCCCACATGCTGAAATCGAACTAGAGTAACATCAAATACCATGCGAAAATAAGTCACTTCCGGAATGAAATAGGAAGTATTTCATACCCCAGGTATACTTACTCTTCCACAGCTTCACAGAAAATCTTTTAAACCAGATTTTGAAAAACATTTCAATTTTCTTTTCGTTTATTGTAAGTAACATAAGCTCCCCAGAATACTAATTAGTATTTTTGAAATTTATGAAAGCGGTTGAGCGTTATTATTAGTAATGCAGAGTTACTCTGTTTCCTATTAGGTAGGTGACAGACTGGTAGCTCTGCTCACCAAATAGCTTGCGACATTCGGCCATCAAAGAATTACGTCGCGCCACCTTTCCAACCTGTTGTTTCTTAGGAAGGTGACGTACGGGGCGACCTAGGCAGCACGACCCGCGTTCGCTTCCTAACCAGACCGAGTGAACCGCTCGCTCCACCCAGGTCGAGAGACAAGTCGGAAAGATGAGTAGCACGATCCGGGTCGATGTGGCAGCCCTACAGACGTGTCTGTAGGGCTGCCACAGGCGACTAAAAGGCGACTTTTGCTACTATTTTTCAACCTTGGCGACTACGGGTATCGTTTTAAGCCAAATCGCCTCACAAGCTCGTTTCGAATTTTCTCCAAGCGTCAACGAAAATTTAGGCCTTTTTTTCTTCATAGAAAATTTTTCAAGGAAGCCAATTTGGCTCAAAGCCGTGGAAACCATGAGAGAAAAACCTCGGAATCTGTGGGAACTATATTGTCATGAAAACCTTAAGAAAATATGCCAATTTTTTTTAAATTTAAATAGTACTTACGTATTAACCGCATGCCATTGGCGAATATCAACCAAGTTTTGTTTCGGGCCGAAAATGTTTAGCAATTGCCCTTAGGATGGCATCAAACATCATTATCATTTGAGGCTTGTTTTTTCCTCCATATAATCTCCGCGAGGTGGTGGCGAGATGTTCCTCGATGTTTTTTATTTCGCCATTTTGCACTTCTCCAGATGCGTTCTATATTCTGTGTGCGTGCCAGTTTCAGAATCAATGAAATTGTATTTGTGGTTAACTTGGCAGTGTATATAACCAGATTGCTCCAGTTCTTCCGTCTTATACCCCTTCCAACAGATTTGGCGATTAATCGCTGGCATGCGGTTAATACGCAAGTACTATTTAAATTTCTTGGCGAGATCTTCAACGTCTGTTTCATACTTAGTTAGCAAATTTTGCGCTATAGCCGATTCATTTTGGAATAATGAAAGTAGGGTTTAAGAGACTTCTTTTGCTGCTATTTTTTAAATGTATGCTATTTCACACAAGTGCCACCAGCCTTATGCTTAAGTATTCGTATAACGCGCGAAATGACTCACTTACAATTATCTTCCTACAGGCTCACGAAGTTTCACGGCTCATACGTCAATACATCAACATCGAACAAAGACATCGCGGAGTCAGCAATGGCGACGCACCCCACGACCTCACACTGTCGCGACACATCGACAAGTAGAATCTTCGAACTTCGAAACGAACTCTTTCCAGTTACGAACTGCAGGGAACAAGAACGAACACTGCTGCTGAGACCTGCGGTCGAGAACTGATTCTGAATCGAAGTCGAAAGCTCCTGGCAAACTGCAAGTGAACTCTCAAGACGAGCTCTAATAGTCACGAAGGAGCTTGGATGTGTTAGGAAAACAAAACTGATCACGAATCATTTGTGGTGTGGTAGGAAATGTTTCTCGAGGTGCTCAATCCATGAAAGTTGAAAGCCTATTTATCGAAGTTTGAAGCATTTCTGTTTTTATTTTAATGCAAACCTCTAACATTTGTAACGGAGGCGTGTAAATCTGAAGGTTTTCCCGAGTCATCTTTATTGTATTCGCTTTTGATACTTCTCCGCTTGATTAATTGTGGAAGTGTGCTTTCGAAGAGCGATTGCGTGTGGTGTAAATTCATTTCAGGGCTCGTGAAATCTTGCCAATCTTCAGATTCCTCATTTTTAAAACTACAGAGGGGTCATTTTTTTTCTTTTCTCCTCATTTACATGTCTCTATTTTAAAGATTCAGATTTCGATTATGCTATTGGCATTTCTGGTTCTTCAGTGCCAAATGCAGTATAACACGTTATTAGTTATTAAACACATGAAAATTCTGAATCTGCAGTTTTAAATTTTGTCTGGAGCCCATTGGGGTAACTGTTGACTAAAATTACTTTTGAAAAGTCGATGTCTTATTTTTAAAAGAATACGCTGCTGTAAGTAAATGTATATTTATAAATATTTCTGTAAGAAAATATTCTTCTCATTTTATAGTTCTTGTAATGTGTTCTTATCTATTTAAATCTCTACTTTGAACAATAAATATTTTATTATCAATATGGTTTATTCACTACATTATCAATTTTTCAGTCTTATATAATTAATTGCACATCTTAAATCACAAAGAAGCTCTAGTGATGCTACACTCCTCAAAACTGGGATAAAATATTGTTCTTTTATACTATGACTAGTATTACAGTTACAGCAAACAGACACACTTTGCAAATAATACATGCTAACCTTAAAGGGGAATTTCACTGTCATGTATGGAACAATCACACACATTTTTGTCGTGAGAATGGTTTTACTTTGCTTATTAATCAAAACACTTTAAATTCTATGTGATTAGAGATGCATGCGTGACGCCTTGAAAATAGCTTTTTGTATAGAAAATAAATGTAGGAGATAAATACTCAAAACTTTGGTATAAGATTTCTTGTAGGGATGTTTTTAAGTTAAAAGGTTTTTATTAATAAAGAGAATAATAAAAGATGCGGTCGGTTTCTTAAAAAACTAAAATGTGTGTTTGTGCAAACGTGGCAGTGGAACGCTCCACCTCAAGTAAATGAACATAGTCAGATGAATTAGAAGTACTAGATGGAGCCACCGAACTGTGTTTCTTCCGTTTCCCCTGTGAAGTATTGGGATTTTGAAAAAAATAAGATCGAACAGGTAGGTAGATATTTTAATTAACGTCGCACTAAGAGCGACTCAACGGGCTATTTCCGACGGTCTGGGATCAATCCCCAAGAGAAAGATCCGAGGACAACCCGTTTTCCTATAAGCTCTATAAAGTAACCTTTATAGAAATCTGCAGAATGTCTGCAAACACCTCTATAGAATGTGGTCTAGAATCCTATAGATTTATGGCCCGTTTTTCTGTAAGCTCTATAAAGCAACCTCTAGAAAATGTAGAAACCTCTAGAAGTTCATTTCTTTTGTTTTTCAGACTTTACTTTTCTTTTGAATTCCGAATCAGAACTCGTTTCTCTAGAAAATCGTCATAGAATTTTTTCTATAGGAACGAAATTTCGTTTCTCTACGAGTTCTATGGAACTCAATTACATTTTGTCGTAAGGGAATCATCGTAAAATCGTAATAAATTCAAAATTTCAATCTAGACATTTGAAACAGCCGAGTTAGAGAATCGAAATTCAAAAATCAGAACGTGAACTTAATTTTCTTATATATTAGGTCATTGAGTATGAAATGCCCGATTTCGAACTGAAAGTTTGGTTTATTATATCTCAAGCAAGCAGTATTAATTAAAGTATGTGCTTAAACTATCGATACAGTTTTTCCAACTTAACGGTAGCTTATTAATGCCGGCAGCGAAGAAGCCTGGAGAGCGAGTGAAAATCGCGAAAGGCGTTTTCTACAGCTTGTTGGGAATTAAATATTTCTCCTTTCAAGTGGTCCAATGTCTCGAAGAAATGGTAGTCAGTTGGTGCAAGGTCTGGTGAATACGGTGGGTGACAGAGTTTCCAAGTCTAGCTCCTGTAGTTTGAGCAACATTATTCAAGCGACATGTGGTCGAACATTGTCCTGCAATACGATTGGCCTGTCTCTTCACCAATCTCGGCTGCTTAATCCCAAGCTCCCTCATCATTTCGTCTAATTGGTTACAGTAGACATCGCCGTAATCGATTGACCAGGTCTCATGAAGCTATAGTGGAAAACACCAGCGCTGGACCACCAGACACCATTAGCTTTTTTTGGTGAATATTCGGTTTTGGAGTGTGTTTTGGCACTTCATATTTATCCAACCATTGTGCAGAACGCGTGCGATTGTCGAAAATAATCCACTTTTCATCACGTAACAATAAAGTGTAAAAATGGTTCGCCTTTATGTCGCGACAGCATAGAAAGGCAAGCTTTGAAACGATTTCTCTTCTGTCGCTTGTTTAATTCATGCGGAACCCATCTATCCAGCTTGTTAACCGATTTGTTTCAAATGGTTTTATATTGTTGGAATAATAACGTAGAACCTTGCTGCTAATCCACGCGTTGTTTGAGATGTATCAACTTCCACTGCAGCTTTCAGCTCATCCACCTTGCTCTCAGGTCGCCCACGTGGTTCATTTTGAAGATGAAAATCACCAGATCGGAACTTCTCAAACTATCGACGCAGGGGTGCCCACAGGGGGATCATGGCGCAAGTTGTGCCATCAGAATTTTTTGGGGGGGATTTTTTCAGGGCGGTTTTTTTTTTCTTTCCAATGTGGAAATTTTTCGGGCAGAATATTATTTAATAAGAAACCTTTTTATTGTTATATATATTTTTTTTCGGAAGTAATTAGACTATCTCTGAATTGGTTTAAAAGACTACTGTTTCCTGCCATGACAACAATTTCACTATAGGAAGTTATTCCATAATTTTTTATTGAGCAACGCTTAGTTGGCAGCGCTGATACCCTGCCCATTCATAAACATTGTCATCTTGAGGGTTTTCCGTCCGTCGTCGTTACGTCATGTGGATCGCTAGTAGTCCCATAGACAAGATAAAGTTAAGTCACCAGTTGAATGCAGGTAGCGGTCTAGCCTTGTACGTTTTGTGTAGTCTCTCGGAGAGGGAAAGGAATTTTAGTTCAGTGCTGTTCGATTCCTGAAAACGTTATTGAAGATTTAGAAATACAACCCTCTTCATCAAGTATGACCCAAGGCGTAAGATTTTGAAAACCTTGAAGAAAATAAAAGCCAGCAAAAGTTGAAATTGAATTAGGACACGGAAAGGTAGAATCATGTAGCAATCCGTCTGCTGAAAGACCTTCAGTTTCCATTCAACAAGAGGAAACTCTAACAACTGAAGATTCTCCTGATGATCATCATATGCCAATATCAAACTGTCAGCTGAGGAAATAAATAAAGCACTAGATTTGGAAAGTCTTTTGTCACTTTTCCTTCAACAGGTGGAAGAAAATTCAACCCGTCATGGAAGAATGAAGTTTTACCAAATAAAAGTTAAAAGAAAATGGCTGGTATATAGCCAAGAAAAAGATGTCGTATTTTGCTTGCCATGTACTGTTTTCTCTCCTACGCGAACAGTAAATATGGGGAACAACTGGCTATAGAGGATGGATAGAACATGGGGGACCTGGATACTGTGCTCCATGAAAAATCTGAAACCCACTTATCAGTGCAAATTGCAAGGATCCAATGGATCTGTCAAAAGTGGATTGATTTACGTTTAGCTGAACAATCAGATCAGTTATTCTGCTAAATCCTTTTTACGAAATCCAGCACTTCTTCACTTAAATATCGACAACAATCGATGACAACAGACAGCACCTCTCGATTGTGATAGACTGAGAACACATGGGTCTTTTCAGGCTATTGAGTAAATATATTCCTGGTGCAAGGGTATGCCTTGAAAAAATTGATAAAGCTAGAACTGAAAAAGGAAAGTTGGGGTCTAATTTCTTGGGTTATCGAAACTTTTATGATGTAATTAACAAAATGAGTGACATCGTTGCTTCAAAAATCGTAGATAATATAAAAACGACTAACATTTATTCTATTATTCTAGACTCAACTCAAGACAGTAAAAAAGAATGTTCAACATTAGTGGTTCGTTATATTGAGCATACTGATCCACATGGTGCCCCAAAGGAAAATGTCAAACCTGAAGAACGGCTCATTAAGGTTTTCACTGGTGGATATGCCACAGGCCAAAATCTTTTTAAAGAAATAATGAAATGCCTGAATTTACTTGGTCTTGATCCAAGTGGAATTATTGGTCAAAGTATGGATGGGGCTGGTAATATGAGAGGAAATTCAATGGTGTAAAAGCGCTAATCCAGAGAGAATATCCCAAAGCGCTCTATATATGGTGTTCTTCGCACAGATTTGCTTTAATTGTGGAAAAATTTATGGATATATGCCCCCAAATGAAAAATTTTATTTATTTTTCCTTTTAGAAGAATTGTCTTCATGTCAGGTCATACAAGGCATGATCTTTTTACTACAAACTTGGACAAAGATCCAACCAAAATAAGGAGACTGAAAAAGTGCCAACTACAAGATGTCAAGCAGAAATGATGCAATGCAGACAGTTGTCACCTGCTATGACAATAAAGGAGACGTTGCATAGTTTGTCCATTGACAAAAAATCTGCTAATGACTCAGGCACTGTCAACTGGCCTGTGAAAACATGACCGATTTTGAAAACATTTGTTCAATACATGTTGAATCAGCTATTTTCAAAGTGTTGTCACCAATCACAATTGTTCTACAATAAAAAATAATTGATTTTAGCAGTATCAAAAATTGTTGCTAAAGCTAAACTTGTAAAAATGCGAAGTGAGTCGGAGTGGAATAAAGTGAATGATTCAATTATTGCCTTTGCTCATGTGAATAATATTTCGCAACCCCACCGCAGAAGCAGAAAACGTAAGAGGTTTATGGATGAAATGGCTATCGATGAAAGAATAGATGATCCTCTTAAGAGGATCAAAGTGGAAGTTTATTTTCAAGTATTAGATTCACTTATTAAACAACTCAATGACAGATTCTGACAGTTCTCTTTCTACAATCTCACAAATGGCAGTGCTTTCACATGAAGAAATTTTGAAAATTGCAAGAGAAAAAGAAAAGCAGGGATATATAAATTCTTGTCTGATTCTTCATCAGTGAAAGACTTGTGTGGGTTTTACGATCTTGAAAGTGACCAAATAATAGAGGAACTAGAAACTTTTGCAAATGTGTATAAGGTTACTCACTCAGAAATTGACATTTCCGACCTGCTTTTAAAGAAAGAAGTGTAAAAATAGGACACCAGACAGGGAATCTGACGTTTCAGGAAGTGAAGGTGGAAATGAAGTTGAAGTCCGTAAAGAATGGTGATGAGGAAGATTGAGACCATGATGAGTTGCTTTTGTCTGTTGATCAATGGGTAAAAAGAGGCTTTATTAGGCCTTACAGATGCTTGCAGTATATGTCAGCATTTCCTCAACTCACCATGCTGTATCATATCCTTTTATCGTTACCTATCACAAGGTGCTCAGCCGAAAGGACGATGAGCCGTTTAAAGATTGTAAAGAACAGGTTAAGAAGCAGCTTAGAGGACGATTGGTTGTCAAGCTTATTGATACTATCATCTGAGAATGACATTCTCAAGAAAATCACAAGTGAAGAAATTATCGAAAAGTTTTCCATATCAAGTGCACAGAGAAAAAAAGCTTCTGTTAAAATCTTATAAATAGTACATAAATCCCTGTGCTTAAAGAATTTATTTTCTGGTCATACTATAGATTTTTTTCAATCTAGAGTTTCGAATGTTTTCTCCTCCCTTCGTATAATAGCTGTTTTGTCACTACTCTAAAACAATTTTTTTTAAGGTTTTATGAATACTTACACAACTCATGTAAACATTACGATAATACTCATCATTAGTTTTTACACATTTAGTTCGTTTTTTCAATATCTGATTATTGAATTATTAATCTTCATTGATGTGTTCAATTTCTTTTATATTCTATTCTTCCATTCACTCAATTTTAGAGTTTTTTTATGAATATAAAAATTATTCTTATACAAAAGGTCAAGGTAAAATATTTGTTTTATTCATATAACATTCAGAATCTTTCAAAACATCTGTTCTTACTATACTATAGTTATTTTCATTTGCAAAGTTTAAGTAATATCATTGCTTATACATGAAATTGCTGTTATAAATATACACTTCATTTTCCTAGCTGTTCTGGTTTTATTTATCTTAATTTTATTTATTTCTAACTGATTTACAAAATACGAAATGCAGAGTTTTGTGTGGATTCAGTTGGAAATTTGAGATTCCAATAAAGGTTATATGGTTAACTGAATTTGAGGGGAGCGGTAAAGAAAATGTTGGGGGGTATTTGCGCCATTGGGCTTGAAGGGGATGGGCACCCCTATATCGACGTACTGTGCGTTCATCAGCCACATCCTTGCCAAATACTTAGTTGACACTTTGAGTTGTTTGCGCTGCATTAGTTCCACGACGGAACTCATATTCGAAAATAACGCAAA
Source organism: Meta bourneti (assembly GCA_933210815.1). Taxonomy (NCBI): domain Eukaryota; kingdom Metazoa; phylum Arthropoda; class Arachnida; order Araneae; family Tetragnathidae; genus Meta; species Meta bourneti. The sequence goes on along the minus strand of OW119930.1, from coordinate 36,573,303 downwards.
TTTTTGACTCATCCATGGTTTACACAATTTAATCTGCAAAAGGCAATTCGAACAGATTATCACAAAACCAAAATATGCGTCTGAAAGACTGATGACGTACCACTTCACAATAAAAATACTCCAAAGAACTGTCAAAGTGAAATATCAAAGATATCGGGTATCAAACTTGGTACTAGAGGTAATCGGACATTTCATACTTAATGACCTAATACGATGTCCATAATTAATGTACCCAAATTTCTTTGAACGATTCAAATCAATGCTATATCATTGTAAAATCGCCGTTATTAAAACCAATACCGTTTTTACGAATGTAATACTGCAACTGACAGTGTTTTTAGAATGGAATTTTTGCTTATTGTCAGAATAGTGGAATAGAGAAATGATAGCACGCTTAGCGATAGATGTGATACGGGAGCAAATCGAATTAATTCCTTGAACATCGACGGGTTGGCATAGCAGTGTCCAGGAAGTTAAACGCTGTCCCAACAAGCCGTGATTTCGAAATAATGGAGTATGTGTTTCGAGTTTTCGTGAAAAACGATCTATGGTAGACAGCCATTGAAATTTCTCAAATGAAACTTGCCTCACTGACATTATGTTCCGTTGAACGTGTTTTCTCAAGACAGACGAATTCCAACTGAAAATAGCAGGGACTTTACCAATGAAAATTTATCAATGTACTAGCAGCCCAGCGTTACTCGGGTTGAATTGGTTAACTAATTTCCGTTTTCGTTAATGAATTATAATTCCCCTATTCATCCCATGTAACAACTACCACACTAATTAAGGTACACAATCGTTAAATACCCAATTTCACAAATGTAAATTTATATCATATTTAACATTTATGCAGATATAAATTTTTAGTAAGAAAGAAGTCTAGAGGCCAATGTTATCCAAAATGCATAGAATAGTTCAGAGTATGATATAAATGCCTTGTGTCATAAAAACAAAAGCATCTCCCAAAATTATCATACAATGATTAAATGTTTTTAAAACTAATAAAACCATTATTTACCTTCATTAGTTATTGAACGAAAAACATCAAATTCAAAATCCAGAAATATATCTTAAAACAGATTTTAAAAAAGCTTCGAACGAAAAGTAATGAATATATGTTTTTTCACTACAAAATAGATTCTTGGAATATAACGGACACAAATTTAAAAAGCAAACGATTAAAAAAATACTAAGGTTACCATATTAGCTACAAGTCCGTTAAAACGTTTCGTTCTGTATAGTTTTATTCTCTTTATCGCCTGTCCCAAATATTCAGAATTTTTTTATATTTCGTAAAAGAAAAAATAAGGCTCGAATAAATAAAAACTATTCGAATTTAATTCCGTAAAAATAGTTTTGCAAAATAATTGATATTTCACCAGCACTGGTAAAACAATCCAACTAATTGCAATATACCTCACAGCTACTCCAAAACGACCAAATTATGATTGATTTAAGTATAGTTACTCAGATGTTTTAACGTGAAACTTGCCTAAATATGTAAGAAAAGAAATTTCAAATAATGCATTCACTAAACTAAAATGTGGTGCATCAAATATAGAACATTGTATTAAAATATGTTAAATGTTATGTGATACTTGTACAAATACAAAATCGAACAGGAATTCAGTCACTAAATGAATGTTAAATACTCGCAGTATGTGCAAAGTTTCATGAAAATATATTCAATCGTTTGGAGGTAGTACGGGCACACATACAGATGGACAGACACCAAACGCGCAAGTGACGGATTTTGCATCAGAAGGGTCCAAAACGAATAGAAAACTTGAAATGGGTCGAAAATATTCAATGTTACAAACAAACGCTCCATTCTTATTTATACACTGCTGGCCACCGTAAATGCAACACCCTGAAGGAAGCATGCAAATAATATGAAATTTACAACATGCATTAGCGGAGGTGAAATATGCAAATGATTAGAATTTCAGCGCAGACGCACATCACGCGCGCCTGTGGCGCCACTTCAAAGCGCTATTTAAGGCTTGGAGATTTCGACGATTTCAAGTACGGCAATTGTGTTTTTCTTGTGGTTTTTTCAAAAAAACGATCAATTATGCCTCGTAGAAAACAGCGATCATCTTTTGATCAAGTATCCGAGTTCGACAGAGGAAGGATAGTGGCCTACCGAGATTGTGGATTATCTTTCAGGGAAATCGGTAGTCGTGTTGGACGAAACCAAACAACTGTAATGCGGATATGTGATCGTTGGATGCAGGAGGGTACGACGGAACGACGTGTTCGATCGCATCCACCCCAGTGCACCACTTCACGTGATGACAGGCATATTGTGCGTATGGCAGTGACGGATCGCTCAGCCACATCACGAACCATAGCACAGCACATTCAGTCTGTACCGCATCATTCAGTGTCTGCGCGTACCATTCGACGCCGTTTACAGCAGAGTGGTCTGTCCGCAAGACGTCCATTGTTTCGTCTACCCTTGACGCAGAACCACAGACGTTTCCGCCGCCAATGGTGCGATGAAAGAAGGATGTGGACGGCAGAATGGAATGAAATTGTCTTTACTGACGAGTCACGCTTCTGTCTGCAACACCACGATGGTCGGATTCGAGTCTGGAGACACCGTGGAGAGAGGATGCTGAACAGCTGCGTTATGCACCGCCACACTGGTCCTGCACCGGGTATTATGGTATGGGGCGGTATTGGATATCACTCTCGCACTCCTCTAGTACGCATTGCCGGTACTTTAAACAGCCAGCGCTACATCTCCGAGGTGTTGGAGCCAGTTGTCCTTCCTTACCTTCAGGGCTTGCCCACAGCCATACTTCAACAGGATAATGCGCGACCACACGTGGCACGCATTGTCCAAGGGTTCTTCGTCAATCGCCAGATTGAATTGCTTCCCTGGCCAGCTCGCTCTCCGGATCCTTCGCCGATAGAAAACATGTGGTCCATGGTTGCTCAACGATTGACCCAGAATACATCCCCAGCTGCCACACCAGATCAACTTTGGCAACGTGTGGAAGCTGCTTGGTCTGCTGTACCCCAAGAACACATCCAAAGTCTCTTTGAATCAATGCCGAGGCGTGTGGCAGCGGTGATCTCCAACAATGGCGGCTACTCTGGCTACTGATTTTGGCAGGAACCACACTTCACAGAAGTCTATAAATTTAATCATTTGATACTTGGGGGCCGCGGTGGCCCGGTTGGAAGAGTAACGGACTAGCAACCGAAGGGTTGCGAGTTCGAATCCAGCCAAACACCGTCGTGTACAAAGGGGGCTGGTGCACGTTAAATCTGTCGTGGCTTCAAATGTCCTCACGTTGGTGTGGTGTGGAAGTTTGGAGAGTGGGGTGCCAGCTCAGGTGTTGCCTCGTCATCTGACCGTGGTTCAAAATTACGTGGTGTTGTCCTCGGATCTTTCCCTTTGGGATTGATCCCGGACCGTCACCAATAGCCCGTTGTGTTGCTCCAGTGTGACGTTAATTAAAAAAATACCAAAAAAAAAAAAAAAATACCAAATACCATTTGATACTTGGTCAACATGTTATCTACAAAATAAATTTTGTTGTGATATCTCTTGTCTTTCTTGGTGTTGCAATTTGGGTGGCCAGCAGTGTATATTGATTGTGCAATGTCACGCAAATAAGCAAAGTTTTTTCGTGTTTCAAGTTTAGTGTAGTTCGTCGCTCTACGGTCATTTTCTGTGATCCGATGCATCGGGATGGCTAAATTAGATCTGTGTAGTTTAACCTAAACGTCTTAAAGAGTAGGGTTGGATAGGATGATTTTTCGCTAATCACAACAGGGCGGAAAATAATGAATTTGTTGACTTATAGTCTAATAGAAAATTCTAATCCGTCTTCGGTATCAGGTAGGTAGATAGTTAATTAACATCGCACTAGAGCAACACAACGGGCTAATTGCAACGGTCTGGTCAATCTCGAAAGGAAAGAATCGAGGACACAACGTAATTTTGAACCACGGTCAGATGACTAGGTCACACCTGAACTGGCATCCCACTCTCCAAACTTCCACACCAAGCCAACGTGAGGGCATTTGAGGCCACGACAGAATTAGCGTGGACCCTTAATACGGTCTTTTGGTGGGATTCGAACTCAATTGCGTTGCTCTTCCAACTGGGCTACCGCCGCACTTCAATATCCGATGTTGAATCGAAATTTTTATTCGGTTAACGTCAAAACTAGTATTTGGCCGGTTTTGTTCCAATTCGAAAAAACCTGTTATCGTTCTGGACCTGCTTTTTTAAGTACGTTTAATTATTCTTAATCATTTGTCAAATTAAAATTGATTGTCATCCCACTAGATCTGCGGTAGCCTGGTTGGAAGAGTAACGGATTAGCTACCGGAGGGTTGTGAATTTGAATCCAACCAGACCCTCATGAACAAAGGGGGCTGGAGTACGTTAAATCTGTCGTGGCCTCAAATGTCCTCACGTTGGCGTGGAAGTTTGGAGTGGGATGCCAGCTCAGATGTGACCTCGTTATCTTACCGTGATTCAAAATTACATGGTTCAGGTGAAGGTTTTTAATTAATGTCGCTCTGGAGCAAAGGGTTATTTGCAACGGTCCGGGATCAAACCAGAAGGGACAGATCCGAGGACACGTTGGAGAGTGGGGTGCCAGCTCAGATGTTGCCTCGTCATCTGACCGTGGTTCAAAATTACGTGATGTCCTCGGATCTTTCCCTTTGGGATTGATCCCGGACCGTCACCACTAGCCCGTTGTGTTGCTCCAGTGTGACGTTAATTGAAATACCCCCCCTTTGGGATTGCTGCAGGACCGTCTAGCTCGTTGTGTTGCTCCAGTGGTGTGACGTTAATTAAAATACCTACCTAACCTATTTTCTCCATACACGACCAAAGGGGGCTGGTGCACGTTAAATCTGTCGTGGCCTCAAATGTCCTCACGTTGGCGTGGTGTGGAAGTTTGGAAAGTGGGGTGCCAGCTCAGGTGTTGCCTCGTCATCTGACCGTGGTTCAAAATTACGTGGTGTTGTCCTCGGATCTTTCCCTTTGGGATTGATCCCGGACCGTCACCAATAGCCCATTGTGTTGCTCCAGTGTGACGTTAATTGAAATACCCAAATACCCATACACGACCTCAATTAATAAGCCCGCAATAAACCTTGGATATTTTGTCCGTTTTTAATATTAGCTGGTAGGTAGTTAATTAACGTCGCACTGGAGCAACACAACGGGCTATTGGCGACGGATCATAATTTTGTACCACGATCAGATGACGAGCTTCCACACCACGCCAACGTGAGGACATTTGAAGCCCCTTTGTACACGGTCTTTGGTTGGATTCGAACTTGCAACCCTCCAGTTGCTAATCCGTTACTCTTCAAACCGGGCCAGCCGTCTTAGACAGAATAACTATAAAATAGAAGTGGATAAACTGCCCCTCCCCACATACTTACATATCACAGTACCATGATTACGGCCATCTTCACAATCCCTCTCAAAGAAATATTCCGGTACGCATTTAACTAACTTCGAAATAACAAATTTCACAAAATCGGAGACACTTTCATAAGTACCAAATCGTTCAAGCGAATAGCCCTGCACACAAGAACGTTCGGCACTTTTAAATATGAACTATAAAACGTGAATTTTCCCCAGAACAGTAACCTACAAGGTCATGTAATTTTCTTTCTGTTGCGCCGATATGTCAAATAAAATCTTATTTAGATACAGCATCTAGAGCGATAACAAAATTTAAAAAATCGGAATAAGATTAAATTAAATTCATAAAAACTTAAACACAGCATGAAACCTTTTTCATTTTAGTAGGTACGTCAAAATACAAAAGCAATTTTTTTATCTGGAAAATAAAACAAATTTGAAATGTCTTGTTGGGAGCTTTGCAAAAATACTAGCCACTAGTTTTGTAATGACAAATGTAAAATGGCATCCTTTACCATTTCTCTTCAGATTAGTTTTCAAATATTTCAGTGAATAAAAATTTTAAAACATAATTGAAACTCAACAATCTGTAATATACTTTTATTTATTCATTATTACAAAAAATGTACAATATCAAATTACAAAGTGAAACAATTCTTCAACTGATGATAATTGAAAGCATAGCATTACTAATCACTAAATGTTCCATAACAATAGGCAGATAATGCCTTATTTATGAAAGAAACAAATCATACATTCATAGTTGCACTGCACCTTGAGTACACCTGTCAAGATTCCTTAGCCAAACCTGTACCAATTTAACTAGTATACATTATATGGCAAAACATTTGGACACCATTTGCAGAGAAATTTACATGTTCAAATCAGTGTTTATCTTGGTACTATACACAAGCATAATACTCATTACAAACATACAAAAGCCTGACAGACCCTTTTGAGCTGTACTGTTCTTCCTCTTGCCAATGCGATGCTGAGCATACGCATTAGAAGAGATAAGGAGGTAGGTTGGGTTTTATGGCACAAGAGGCCACATTTGGCCAAGTTGTGCCATACAATGTCAAGTAAAATGGCATACACACGAAAAGGAAAGCTTAACTAACACAGAAGAGAAATACACCCAAAGACAAATCAAACCTGTGCCACCTACAATTGGCAGGTTATATGGTGTTTCGTATGTGTGTATACAACTGACAGATTGTTAGTGCAGTGGGCAAACCCACTGAGCCACAAGAACATGGTAGGATATTGCTTGAGCCAACTCTCCACGTTACTGCTGCTATTCTGGGCAATTTGGTTTGCTGCTCTTTGCTCATTTTTTGCAACACAAGGGCAAGGTCTACTAGGGACCAGAGTATAAGGTAGGTAGTTGAATTAACTTTGCACTGAAGAAAACATGATCATGATCATTAGAAAACTGATCATACCATCAAAAATTCGGCAATATCTTGATGACGAGATATCGTGTCATTAGCAAAATTGGTCATATCTTGAAGGACAAGATATCTTGTCGAAACCACTTGGAGGGTTAAGCAACCGCCAACACCTAGAATTGGTATCAGAAGCAGTTCTTGCCATACACTAGCTGTCATTCAAAAACAGAAGGCTGATGGTGCCTCAGACTGAAATCATGACCTGGGTGGTTATATAAATTGACTCTAGTGTGAGATGCTTAGTGAAAGGTTAAGCAAAGTTTCTTCTCATCTAAACTCGTTTCTGAAGTAACCCAAGCCTCGATAACACCATCTTTAGCACCAGTTCAATCCATCAGAAGTTATGTATGTGCTAACAACTACCATAAATTATGCTATAATCAAATCAGATACACAGCTTAGGTAGATCACGTCGCATTGGAGCAACACAACAGGCTATTGGCAATGGTCCAGGATCAATCCCAAAGGGAGGAACCGAGGGCCAGTGTTAAACTATTGGTTGCTAGGTCCACCAGAACACACACTTGGCAACAAAAAACACCTTTAGAAAAGCACCAGAGAACAAAATTTACACGGGTCACACACATTCACTTGCAAAGATTGGTTCGTCACTCTACGGTCATTTTTTGCTAGATAAGATTCCAAGGTTCGTCCCTCTGCTCATATTTCGCAACACCATTCCAAGGTTCGTCCCTCTATGCTCATATTTCGCAACACCATTCCAAGGTTCGTCCCTCTATGCTCATATTTCGCAACACCATTCCAAGGTTTGTCCCTCTAAGTTCATATTTCGTTAACACCATTCCAAGGTTTGGTTTATCGCTCTAGTCATTTTTGATACGCAAGTTTACAAGTTTGGTTTGTTGCTCTGATATTTTTTGCTACACAAGATTCCAAGGTACAGTTTGTCATTCTAGGGTCATTTTTCTACATTTCCGAACCACTACGAACATCCATGCCTAAACCAGGATTCAAACCCAGAGCCTGTTGAACCAAGGGTATTGAGGCCAAGAGTTGATCGGACAGAAAAGACATCATGGTTTGGTTTGTTACTCTAAGATCATTTTTTGTTACACGAGGTACTGAAGAAAACTAATACAATATTCCCTTTTCTAAATAAATGTCCAAATACTTTGTCAATAAAGCGCATACTCGTAAACAGAAACAGTATAACAAATTCAGAAAAATGAAGAAATTATATTTCCGTCTTTAGAAACAATTCTTCAAATGTAACCCGGTGAACCTCCTTCGTGCTGAGAAAATATTCTTAATACACTATTAAGATTAAATTATTGCTCCCATTCTTACTTAATATCCACTTAAAAAGAAAAACATTTTTGCTGCTTCGAAACCACATGATCAGACATTGCTTCTTTCACTTTACAAAGAATGCCACTCACTTAGCTGCTAATTCCTAACAAATCATTCAACTGAAAGAAAAGTCTTATCTTTCTAGATAAAGTTCATCAATTGTAACCAATCAATTGTAGAAAAATGAAGAAATTATATTTCTGTCTTTAGAAACAATTCTTCAAATGTAACCCGGTGAACCTCCTTCGTGCTGAGAAAATATTCTTAATACACTATTAAGATTAAATGATTGCTCCCATTCTTACTTAATATCCACTTAAAAAGAAAAACATTTTTGCTGCTTCGAAACCACATGATCAGACATTGCTTCTTTCACTTTACAAAGAATGCCACTCACTTAGTTGTTAATTCCTAACAAATCATTCAACTGAAAGAAAAGTCTTATCTTTCTAGATAAAGTTCATCAATTGTAACCCGTTAAACCTCCTTCGTGCTCAGAAAATACTCTTAACAATGTATCTTTTACGATTAAGGTATTTCTTTTATTTAGAACACAAGTATATACAATTTGCAAAAATATTCTAGCAATAATTACCAACTAATCAATCAATTGTAATTGTGAAAACTGATTTTTTTTTCTACTGCAAAGCAGATAAACAGAATTATCTTGCCTGCCTGTTAACTAGTAAACAAGCTGATTAGAAAGAAACAAAAGTCATTATTGGTTCCCATTAAGCAGCAATTTAAACTGTTGAAAAACTTAATTCAAGGAATATCATTAGACACTAATTAGCATCTTATGTTACTTTCATTTGACATTCATGTCAAAAACATTAAACAACAAGCTTCGAATATCAATTATGAGTTTACAAATGGTTGCATAGATTTCTTAATATCTAAACTTACAAATAGGTAACATTTTCTGCAACATATATATATTTCAAGAAAAACAGTACATATTTATAGTGAGTATACTCTTAAACAGTCTCGCCTTTAACAAATTGACAGCTGTCTCATTCACAAAACAAAATTTAATGTCAACAAGATCATATGAATTACTCTTTTAGTATATCTTCTAAGAAGCAATATAGTTCAATATAAGAAAACAAATTAAAAAATGTATTGCAGATTTAAATTGTTTTACTTGTTTTTCACAAGACAAAAATAAAGCAATACATTTTCCCTATATCTAAGACGCTCACGAGACCCCATGAAGAGATTACTTTCAATTAGTATAAAATACTTTATCCATAAAAAATAACGATTGTTTGTCTGAAGTTTTGTTATGACTTTTAAATACCACACGAAGCATCCCACTTTTACTTTCATATTCCGATTTCTCATCTTTCAAGCAGTGGCACCAACTGGATTTAATGTCATCAATTAAAATGATGACTTTAACACTTTCCTTAGGCCTTAAACATATTTCCTTTTTAAACTTTAAATCTATCCTTGTTTGAAGCTGATATTCCTTCTCTAAATCCAGAACTCGACCATTACCTTTAACTACCTCATAAAAAATAAGCACCTCCTTTCCTTTGTCAGATGAGTCCAGCTCAAACTTAATTTGAACACCTGTAATAACGTGAATTCCCCGCACCGATTCAATTTCCAACTCGTTACGGAAGTCAGATTTACGTATGCTACCCAAATCCCCCTTGGAGTAGAACAAAGGAACTGAAAATTCAGAAGGTTCCTTGTGCGTGAAACTCGAAATAGTGCAACTCGTTATTGTGTAGGCACCTGGGCGTTGGAATTCAGGCCTCTCTGAGATCTGCAATGTCTTGGCATTTTGCAAAACTTCTTCTACTTCAAAATGCTCGACAAGTTGAGCGATTCGTAAGACATCATTGGTTGCAATCGGATTGTGATCAAAATAAATCTTGCATGACTCCACAAGTTTCTGAACCCTGTATTCTTTTGCTATTGCATAGACTTCGACTGCTATATCCCAACTGGGTAATGTATACGAGATTTGCAAGACACACCTGCAAAAATAATCAAGATTGTAAACTAATAAGAAACTTGTACACATATATAACATCAGCATAGAAACAAAGCATATGAATACTCTTGGAAAAAGTACTTGGTCACATGATACAATCTGATGTAACCAAGGCAATCTGATGTAGGCAGAGTTTTTAACAGAATATTCTTCAAGAACAAGAGTATTCTCCAAACATTAAAGTTTGGAGAATATTTGAGAATTTTCCATTTAAAACCTCATTTTGCAGCAAAAATGAACATCAATTAAAATATATATAAATACTGTTCCATAGAAATTATTTATAATAGCTAGTTTTTATTGAAAAAGCTGATGCATTTTTCAGAAATTACTGATCATGCTACTGCCACATTGAAGTCTAGGGATATAATACTCTCATATTTTGGAATATAACTGTGCAGTGCACACATTGAACTTATTTGTTGGGATATGTTTAAAACACTCTTTGAGTGAATTCGAAAATAGCTACACAGTACAAAAGAGCAGAGTTCAAAAACAATTGAAGTGCTTACTTCTTTCTTTATTTTTAATAGCCTCGGAAATACTATTTTTAAAACTAGTGAATTTTCAATTATCTATTGGTTAAAAATACATAGTATGGCATTTTTTATACCTAAAGAAAATTCTTGAATATTCTTCAGAAGATTATTGCCGAGAAATTTACTTCTCAAAATGTGTATCCTGGTACAAATAGATATTACTGTGTATAAACTATCAGCCATTTAAGTATTCTTTATGTCAAATATAATTTACAAAAGAGCGTGTTTAATTTTTGCTTTTCGCAATTACTTCAGAGCATTAAAACAAAATAAGGGATTTCAATACCGATTTTTCAGAACCAGCGCTTTATGAAACAGAACTGAACTGGCAGGTCCTACACAAATTAGTATACCAAGAAAATAAATTGTCAATCAATTGGTTTGAAATCAGTCATTTGTCAGTACACATGTTTTCATACAATATATAGATAATGCATATTTTAAGTAACTGGGAACAAGATGGGAACAACTTCCCAATTTCCAAGTTGGTGCTGCTGAATTGCAATACATGTTAGGGCTTCAATTAAAGATTACCCAAGTATACAAATGTGCCATACATTCAGATACCAATAAGTTTAGATAGGAAATTATACTGCAAAAGAGGCATCCAATTTGACAAGTGTATCCAAAAAATCTTGGCCAAACAAAAAAAATTTCAAAATGTTACTTTGCAGTCTTCATTTAAAAGCAGTTTGTTTCATGAAAGGTGAAACAATTTTTTCCTCAACACTTTTCCTAGTTGTCAATTCAGTTAACCTATGACTGGTTCTCAAATTCTTCAAGGTGCTCTTCTGAACATCTGAATCTGATTGATCCCATTTACATCTTTGGAGTGGGCACAGCAAGAATGGTTATCATGGTAACTACCAAAGAGGCTCTTTTAATTACTGACAGAATCGCTAATGGCAGTCAAAGGAATAGTTGCTGTGTTTTTTAATCCATTGCTTGGGTTGAAGCACTTCATTAGCATTCATTTAAGTATTAGATGCTTTTCTCAAATCTATACACCATTTACTTACCAAGATTAAAACCTGCTTATCAAAGAACAATAACATACTTGTTCTCCAAAAATTTTCAATTTTAATGTGTAATAAACGATGTTGATAATCACTTAAATTTCCTGATATTTCAGAATTTAGCCAATTTGGATTCTGCATGCAGCAGAGTACTAGAATACACATTATTCTTCCACACATCAAACACATCCCTTACAAAAAGTTTCTGAAGAATTCTATAAAAATCTCTACAATGGGGTCTATAGAATCCAAGGTACAGCTGTAGTCTGCACCGCGCGGTGTGGCAACGACTCTTGACACACTTTAAGTGACTAATGCCGGCTGATGGTAAACCATTTTTATCTAGAATTTTTCTCTGGTTTTATGGTTAGGGTTCTCGTGAACCTACTTTTTTCTAGATTGTTCTATTTATTTCTGACACGGTCAAGTGCTCTTGCATAGATTGTTCTTTGTTTTTAGTGTAGTTGATAAGTTTCAAGAGAATTTTTCTCGAAACTTAAAGTTTAGTTTTTCTGGTGGTAGACAAACTTACGGGAGTGAGGGAGTTGCTAATAGTTTATTTTGTTACGAGTTGTCACGATAAAGAGCTTTTTTTACTTTTAACCACTTAAAGCACAAGTTTTTTCGGAAAAACTGATCGAGGTTTTTTTGACAGAAAATGAATAAATAGGTATAGTGTAAGTTATTTTTTGCAATTTCAGTTGTGGGGGCATTAGAAATAAAATAACACGAGATACAGGAGCGCCTGTGTGAGACACGGGCTTATGCAAATTTGCAGGTAACTTTCGCCAGCGTCAGACACGGGTAAATGCGTTAAGTGGTTAAAGGTATCAGGATTAATTAAATCAAAATTTTCTAGCGATAAATGCAACAGGGAAATGACGTTTTCTGTGAGGAATTCAGTCAGCGATGGATACACTTGGATTTGTAGGAATCATCGAGATAATAAGCCATATCATAGCTACAAATCAATCAGACACTGGTCATGGTTTCGCAACAGCAATTTGAAATTGGAGATTTTTCTTTTAACTTACGAGATTTTAAAGGGCATAAAGAGTGAGGATATAGCGGGAGAGTATTTTTGGCGTCCCACACTTTGCCGATTGGCGGCAGTTTGTGAACGAGGTAATTTCTGATTTTGTGGAAACAATCAGAAATTTTTTACTAGTCTATAAATGTTTTATATTTAATCAAGATTATATATTTTTAATTACGTTAAAAAATTTTTTGGTATATTTGTGTATATTTAATCTAGTTTTGCAATGTTTCACTAGTCAAGATGTGTGATTTCCGTTAAAAAATATATTTTTTGAATATATTAATCCATATTTGCAGTGTTTAACTAGTCCAATTGTTATTTTATCAAGATTTATATATTTAATCCATATGCTTGCGGTATATATTCAATTTTGGAAGATTTCCTTGCCGACATAAAAAGTGCGCCAAAAAACGCATTGCCACTCCGTGCGGCACAGGCTGCAGCTCTACCAAAAACAAAAAGATATCAAATCATTAGGATCTATTAAATTGCATTATGTTCTTATTTTGAACTTGAACTTAGGTTTGGCACAAAAGTAAATAAATATCTAATTGATTTAGTTTTTCATTTCTCTATTAAGTTCAATCAAATGTGGACAATCCACACTAGAAGAAAGTTGCATGTTCCAGCAATTGACCAGTTTAGTCAATTACTGATGGAATTCAATTACTGGAGAAACTAATGGATTGATATGACTGACTTTAGTTTGTTATAATTAATGCCAAAGAATTCTTTAATTTCCTTGTAACATTTATTTACTTGTTCAATATTAGTTTGTTACTACACTAGTTTACTCTTATTTAATTAGTTCTAATAATTATCATGTAACCATTAGTTTAGATAGTCTTTTCTCTTATAATTTAGAATATCATAAAAATGTAAAACCACCTATAATTGATAAAAATATACTTGGTCTAAAACATCAATCTGTTTAAATTTGAAAATTAAACAGTGGTCAATTACTAGATGGGTGGTGGTCAATTTCTGGTTCAATCTGGTAAAAATTTGTACAAAGACTAATTTTAATTTTAAAGGGTATTTCAATTCTAGAAGGTAACAAAATTAAAGGAAGCTACATATGTAGAGATGAAAAAACCAAAACAATACATAAGCAGTTTTCAAAAGTTTAATTTTAAGACTCATTGATATTTTAGTTAAAATTTCAATTTTTGCAGTTATGCTTGGAATAAATCTTAGTTTTATTTTATGGAATTTTAAATATCATGTCTTTTCTTGCATCTTAAAATCAAAACAAATTTTGGAGTTTTGAGTTCTAAGTAAATTCCAGTTTTTTCCATGGCCCTTGAAATGTTTATCATTTATTCCCATGAGTTTTAAGGAATGTACAAACACTGTGAGGTTTATAGCTCCAAAATTTATGCAAGAGTATGAAGTTGAACTTACCTTAGAACAATTGCCATGGCAAGTGCATTATAAGGAAGAGTTATATCCTCCATGTCAACAGCAGGAATCACATTAAAAATCCATGGAAAACCATCCTTAATTTCAAAGATCTCCATGCCTAGAACTACCAAGTCTTCCTCCTTATTTCCCTTATGGTCTGTCACCTGTAGACTGACCATTACATCTGAAGTCTCTAAAGAATCTTTAGAATAGCGTGATTGGTTACAAGAATGCAGACTTGATTTCGAATTGTGACGATTCCTCCTAGAATTTAATTTTGCTTTTTGTGGCATACGAGTAGCTGTAGATTTTCTTTTAGCACCATATCTTTTATGTTCGTCTGTTTGTTCTAGAATTTTAAATTCATGCGACGAAGGGCCAGTCGCATAAGCAAACTTTTCCAGAAACTCTGAAACTCGGCAAAAATGTCCATCATCTTTTGAATGCAAGTCTTCCATTACCTCCTCAGCAACTGGTTGAGCATTTTCTTTGGAACTTTCCAATACCTCTTCGCCTTCAGCGTCTCCTTGGAGGTATTCATCGTTGTCAGAATAGTCCATGTTAAACTCAGATCGCACACCATAGAAGTAATCCGCTTCTACTTCTTGAAGCTTTTTGATGTCAGACTTAAGAGGAGATGAAGTAGTGTTTGTGGGGGGAAGTGGTCTCTGTTGGTCTTTAGGTTGGTTGGTTGACTGATTTTTATGGTGCAAGGGTTGAATTTGGTCAAGCTGCACCTGTTGGTCTTTCGTTGGGAAACGCTTATTGAGGAGTCGCTCATTAGACCATTCCTCGAAGGTTTTCCCATTAACGGTAGACTTGGGTGAAGACGAAGTTTTATAAATCGCGTTTGGTTCATTTTCGCGATTTTTTGAATGTCCATCGTACGGTTTCGAATAGTAATTCATGGATGATTCTTTGCGTAATTCTTTCGCTAGTTTATCTGCATTCGAAAGTGGATCCGAAAATCTGACTCTTGTTAACCGTTTTTCCTCAGATTTTGAATGTTTATCACCAGCATTGAAAGCTTTTGGATTACCTGATGGAAGAGTGGGGGTGTAAACTTCCTCTGGGATGGGTTGGGGGTGTAAACTACCATGGAAAGATTCCGGTGGCGCTCCATACAATCCTTTCGCTTTCTTCGGGAGAAACATTTCTGAAGATTCCAATTTCGAACTATCGGAGGATGCGATGAGAATTTTCTTCTTGGAAGGCAGTATTTCATAAGAAAACGTGTTGAAGTTCGATACTGCGTCTTTGCTACAGGGTTGTACATTTTCACTTGGTGTAAATTGCCCAAAAGATTCTAAATCTGGGAAAAGTTCATCTAAAATGCTAGACTCATCTTTGCAAAGGTTTTGATCAGGTGCTTTATGATTTTGCATCTTAGTAACATTTTTGGAGATTCTCCAGTCCGAAATTTTATCCGTTTTCATGACGTAGTTCTCTGTACTGGTATCCATATCAATTCCTCGGGAAATTGTCTCAGAACTGTCACTTGTCTTTTGGAATGACTTGTTTACAGTCACAGCATTTTCCGGATTGTAATCCCAAATACTTCCAGAACTTAATGGCACTTTTCGCCTTTTCTCGATAGAAGCTTGGTGTTTTGAAACCAGAGTAGCAAACACGTCTGTCATAACAGATTCAGTCTTCTGCATTTTAGAACGAACTGACGAACCGTCAAACATTTGACCATTAGCTTTACTTTTGATAACCATTTTAGTTTTTCACAATTTTAGAATTAATAAACGAATTACACCAAGTTCATAGCTGATTATTCAATGCAGTACCTGCCTTATGATTCGTATTCGAAAAATCGTTTCAGTTCATTTTCACATGTTAGTACCACACACGTAGCAGAGCAGCTGATGACGGATGGCGAACTGGAACTCAGGAAGGTGAATAATCGTCTACCGTTCAAAAGTTTCGGTTCGCGTTTAGAAACTCGCCGTTGATTGGTCGATCATTTATTTATGCTAAATAATTCCATGGCTAGTTTCACTTCAGTTCTTTAACAAAGAAATCGAATTTCGCACAGAGTAAATAGCTACGCATCTTTTACTCTGGAATTTCGGATACTGCGTGAAAATTCACACTTCAGAAACAGCGACTCAACTTAAAGAGATGAATTTAACTAGAGAGCTAAGAGAGGCGATTGAAAAATTTTAAGCTGATTTTCCATTTCGATTTAAAACTTGTGGAATTCTGTCATGTCTTAAAAAATATTACGTATTTCCTGATTTGGCTTCAGTGCCTGGTTTGAATTGTTCATATTAAGATCTGAAATAGGGTGCCAACTCAAAATTACAAGGCTTAGTCCTTGCATCTTTCCCTTCGGGATGGATCCCGGACCGATGCTAATGGCCCGTTATGTTACTCCAGTGTGATGTTAATTAACTACCTACCTACCCTCGTGTATCTTTCCAGTATTCGGGCCGCGGTGGCCCGGTTGGAAGAGTAACGGACTTGCAACCGAAGGGTTGCGAGTTCGAATCCAGCCAAACACCGTCGTGTACAAAGGGGGCTGGTGCACGTTAAATCTGTCGTGGCCTCAAATGTCCTCACGTTGGCGTGGTGTGGAAGTTTGGAGAGTGGGGTGCCAGCTCAGGTGTTGCCTCGTCATCTGACCGCGGTTCAAAATTACGTGGTGTTGTCCCCGGATCTTTCCCTTTGGGATTGATCCCGGACCGTCACCAATAGCCCGTTGTGTTGCTCCAGTGTGACGTTAATTGAAAAAATACCAAATACCAAATACCTTTCCAGTATTCGTTGAGGAAACGCTGTAGCCCAGTTGGAAGAGCAACGGATTAGCTATTGATATTGATAATTAATTAACGTCATACTAGAGCAACACAACGGGCTATTGAAGACGATCCGAGAACAATTCCAAAGGGAAAGGTCCGAGGACAACACCATGTAATTTTGAACCACGGTCAGATGACGAGACAACACCTGAGCTGGCAGACCACTCTCCAAACATCCGCACCACGCCAACGTGAGGACATTTGAGGCCATGACAGATTTAACGTGCGCCAGCCCCCTATGTACACGACGGTCTTTTGGTTGTATTCGAACTCGCAACCCTCCGGTTGCTAGTCCGTTGCTCTTCCAACCGGGCGGATTATTTTGTCTTGACCGAGTTTCCAACTCGGTCAAGACAAAGACCGTACACGGAGACTGGAGCCCGTTTGATCTGTCGTGGCCTCAAATGTGACGTTGAAGTGGTGTGGAAGTTTGGAGAGCGGGGTGCCAGCTCAGGTGTTGACCTCGTCATCTGACCGTAGTTCAAAATGACGAGACATTGTCCTTGATCCTTCCCATCGGGATTGATCCCGGACAGTCGCCAATAGCCCGTTGTGCGACGTTGATTAAGTACCTACCTATCTCAACAAACTTCTAATAGGTATAAGTTGCTTAAATATAACTTCAACTCGTAAAATTGAAACAGGCAACCTTGACCTTCTGTCGCAACAACAAAGAATTGATCCATTTCAATAGTTTTACTTTTTCGGATTTTTCTAACAATAATATATTCTTTCGATATCGGCAAAGCTCCATTAATTTTTTTTTACTTTAACTTACATGCAACTTTAATCGAATCGTTTGTGGGAGGTGAATAGAGATTTACAATTTATTAAAAAACAAATATTTATCAAATTTAAACTAGAGAAAACAGCGAAAGAGAGAAAATTAAACTATAATCAGCGCGGGGAAAAGTGGCTCTAAAAATATCCTGTAAACCACATGGTTCTGAAGTCCACAGCATCGCAGATGCTTTTACTCCGCATTAGGTTATTGTGAGAAAGAGTCATCTTTTTGGAAAGGAGGGCCACGGTAGCCCATTTGGAAGAGCAAAGGATTAGCAACCGGAGGGGTTGCGAATTCGAAACTCGGTCCTGCAAAAGAACCGTCGTGTACACGGTGGTTGGTACGCGTTAAATATGTCGTGGCCTCAAATGTCTTCACGTTGGCGTGGTGTTGAAGTTTGGAGAGTGACGTGCCAGCTCAAGTGTTGTTCTCGCCATCTGACTGGCTCAAAATTGCATGGTGTTGTCCTTGGATCTTTCCTTTCGAGATTGATTGCGGACCGTCTGCAATGTCCAGTTGTTTGCTCCGGTGCGATGTTAATTAATTACTTACCTTTCCCAAAGGTAGGTAGAAAAAATTACCAACCTAAGGTAGGTAGTAATTAATTACCTACCTACCTTTCTCAAAGGTAAGTAATTATTAATTACCTACCTACCCCTTTAATCACCTACCTAAGGTAATTACTGTAATTTATTAATGACCTACATACCTTTCCCAAAGGTATGTAGGTAGTTAATTTACGTCACACTGGAGCAACACAACGGGCTATTGGCGACTATCCGGGATCCATCCGAGGACATCACCAGATTTATCCCGAAGAGCGATTGGAAAAGAAATTAAGAGCTTAAAAGAGAAACAAAAAAGGCTCATCAGCTGGGATTAAAATTTAACTTTAGAGTGTAGATTTATCAAGTGATATTGTATTTTTCAAACAGTTTTAAAATATTTAAGTTGATAGGAATAAAATGGAGGCTCCAAATGGGATCGCCGGCGTTGAAGCCTGTGACAGGAGCTGAAGTAGAGAACCGAAACTCAAAAATCAGAACATCAACTAACGTTTTCTTGTGTACTATGCCCATAGTAATGCATTCAAATTTATGAGAACTATTCAATATCAAATCAATGCAATATCTTTGCGAAATTGCCATTATTAAAGTCAACGACATCGTTTATAAAAAATTCAATATCTTTAAAAAATGTAATACTGAAACTAAGCACAAGGGGTCAAAAATGTATTGGTCCTTCCTCTGCCGTTATCTGCCTATTCTATTCTAAGAGGAATTTAATTTTATATATATATATATATATATATATATATATATATTTATTTATTTATTTATTTATATATATATATAGCGGGATGCTAATTAAATTCCTCTTAGAATAGAATTTTTTCTAAGGAGAATATTTTGCATACGGTTGGAACAGTTGTGAACAGAAAAATGATGTACACATAGAGAATAAAATCAGTATCAACTTTGCTCTTTTATGAATTTATGTAGTTGATCTGTCCATGTAGTTTACCTAAGCGTTATAGGTTATGATAGAAAGGGATAACTTTTCATCAATCACTGGAACACAGTTGGACATATAGGAATTCATTTGTTGAGTCTTGTAGAGAATGTCTTCAATTTCAAATCGTTAATCCAAATTTGTATTCGGTTTATAACGTCAATACTAGTATTTGGTCAGTATTGCTCCACATCGCAAAGAAAAACCTTAACTGCTATTGCAATATCTGGATCCGTTTTTAAGTACATTTAGTTATCTACTTTCTGTTTGTTCTTTGATTGGGTTTTTGAACATGAAAAATATGTGCATGAGTGTTGCATGAACATTGAGTTTGAGGAGTTTTTCTTGGCGGTCTTACACATTTTTATCTAGATTTTACCTGTGTGTTTAACGAAACTTCGATTTTCACTGATTACTTCAGCTGCTATTTTGATTGGGTTTTTGAACATGAAAAATGTTTCGGGGAAGGCTCGCGCCCTTTGGGCACTCCCCTGAATAAAGAAACTGGGCACTGGAATAAAGGACAAAAAAGCGATACTTAGTTAGACTTCTTTATTACATAGATCTCAGTGGAAAAGTTACATTACAAAATAAGCATATACAGCATACAAAAGTATACGATACTACAAGATTTTATCCTTTGACAGAGATGGAGAACCTGTGATACGCAGGTATGGAAACAGCATCAGAACTTTTTAATAATAATTTTTCGACAGCAATGTCTGTTGTGCCATCTTGCAAATAACCGAGCTCTAACGTTGGAGAATATGGTGTGTGCTGTTGATACTTGACTCAGAAACCAGAGAAAGTGATATTTGAACAGTGGAAAATTGTCGATTACTATAGATTACTTACTTCATTTGGATCGTCATACGGATGGAAGAAGCTGTTTTCTATGATGATTTGTGAAGTCATCCATTAGAAACTCTTGGTTTAGACTAAAGCCTCACGGGATTATGTTGAAGATAACAAATTATGAAGCAATAAGTTTCATGCCAGTGTATATACGAAACGATACTAAAATTAATCCCTAAAATGTAATATTCACATACACACACCACAAGTCCCTTACTGTTCCAGAATTACTCCCCATTTTTCATTCGTTAGTCTCATTTCATATGGTCTCCAATGCAGCTTGTCACCACTTTAACCTTTTGAACTTCCCCACCTCACTATCTCTGTAAAAATGGTTTCAAACAGATCTGCTCATTCGAGTTTGTTTCTTTTTCCTTTCTGATCGCCGATACATTCCACCACAAGATGCACGAGCTGCTTTTTTTATAAAAACCCCACCTGTTCTAAAAATAAACTTTTTTAGTGGGTCCCCAAATTCAATAATATTCCTCTAAAGCCAAAATCCATAGCGGACTAATTTGTAATCATCCATTCTTCAACAGGACCCTAATAAGAAACTCAGAGCTGTTCCAAGCACCCTACACACAACAAAGAATCTCTTCAAGAACTATCACAATGTTACAACTTGTCAAAAACTTTACTAAAGGGTTTAATATAAAAGGTTTTCCTGGAATTCTCTGGCTCTCCACTTGTCAATTTTCAACACTACACAATCTCTCCAATTATATTCTCACAAATTATACCAGGTTCCCAAATTGCATTTGCATTAGTTTTAAAACTTATCTACTATTTTGTCAGCGCCATTTTCATGGTTTTTTGCAAAAAAACTCATAAAATAATTGTAATTAAAAAACACACAGAAATCTGAAAAGCTACCCAAACTTTTAAGTGGTACACTAGTTGGAAGAGGTTCACCATCTCTGTCCTGGGACAACAGAATATTGGTGGTAACGATAGGCGTATGCTTCAGGCATTCTACAAATGACAGTTGAAAATATATTTAAAATATTACAGAAAAAGTATTTATTTACAGCACAAAATAGATTGTGACCCAATTTGTTACATGCAATAAAACCCCTTTAAGGCTGCCAATCCTTCGTTCTGTGAAAAATGGTTGCTCAGAGAGGTGACCTATTAATGGAGATTATGACGTAACAGGGAAACAGGAAAATTGAAATTACATAAACAATAAAACAATTTCAAGAGAATGATGGACAGTATATTTTTCCTTACGATGGACTAAAAAGTGGCGGAATACGATTCGGGTTACGATTAATTGTAATTGCAATCTATATAAATTTTCATAAATAAATGAATAGCAGCTGTTTTGACGATGCCTTTTTTCTGCTATAATTTCTTTCTATACCATTGTTTCAGCACCACTCTGCCAAGATAGCGAAAAATGCAGTTTCTCCAAGTAATAATTTTGGATTGACGGTTGTTAAATACCGAGTATATAAATATCTGACAGTTAACACTTGACACTGATCACTCAGTCAAACGTTGATTGAATGCTCTTAAGGTTTTTCTAGCAGTTTAAAGGTTTCATATACTACTTATATAACGCAGCAAGGAACAACAGTTAACCTTAAGCAATAATTTCCAAAAAGCGGGCGCTGAAGGAACCTTGGAGAGGGGACAATGCTGGAGGGAATGGGGGACGTTAAGGAGAAAGAGTGGGCAATGGGAAGATGCATTGTCATTGATTTCCTTAACTGAAAAGAGGATCCAACTGAAAATAGTTGAATGTGGAGATTTAAGGATGCTGCTGACGAAAATAGAGCTTAATAGTGATTGCACAACAGGATAATCCTTATTAGAAATTATTTTTTAATTAGATTGATATTGATTACTGATATCGTAAGCAATCCAATATGTTTATGAGCAATTTATTCTTTATTTCATGAAGAGAAGATTGCAGGTTGTAAAACTGATATATGCGTGGGGACCCTTCAGAGTTAATGGAGGTTGCTTAGGCTGGGTATTTTTATGGGTAAAAGTAACGCAATCTCTCTCTCAGAAACTAACACTTTCCCGGGGAATTAGACCCCCAAATTCCCCCTTTCCCATTATAAATATGACTGCAGTGTGGCTCACGGGAGAAGGCAGTCGACCTTGGGTCAGTTGATTTCTGAATAGGTGTGAAAGCGCGTTAGGAGAAGGTTGCCATACGAAAAGCCTGAATGGCGATCGCCGTGGATGTTTTCTCCCTGTCAAATCGCTATTAATACATTTGCTTTCGGCCCCGAACAAAATACTAGAATCCGCGCTAAAGACGCCAATAGCGGAAAGGATTTGTTTACGTTACCACCAGTCCCCTAATTTAACTAATAGACTCGTTCAAAACCACGTGACGCAGCTGCCGTCTCCCAAGAGCCGTACTACTAATATATTTTCAAACTGAAATTCAACTAAAAAGAGCATTTTGATAACATGAAAACAAGACATACAATTTGAATTTATTTTGCAATACATTTGCAATTATTAAATATAAAAGACACTACCGGACTTCTAGAACAATGAATAGAACAATTATCACATTGCAACTGTGTGGACAGATATATTTTTGCTGTCAAACAACTTGAAAATGTATTGATTGGATGACTTCCAATTTTTCAAAGTGCTGTTCGACATTTCTCTCCACATCTAAATTAGTGCCACTATCTTCATTAGGAATAATGACAGCACCACAGAGTACCAGGTACAGGCTACAGCAGTTGATGCATTTTTAAAATGGCCCTTGTGTCCATCTAAATAATTTTAAATCACATAAGAACAGAAGAAATACACACATATTTGTATCAATTGATTTAGGAAGTATTCAAGTAGATTTTTATCTTAAACAATTTGCCCACGTTAAATTGTCTTGAAACGAATAAGAATAGTTGAAACATTTATTATTGCTTCAGTTCATTCCTCAAACGCGTTATACTTACGATCCCTTTATACTTATAAAAATTGAATAGCCAGTTGTGCTGCTCCAGTACGACTTTAATTAACTACCTACCTCATAAAATTGTCGAGGTCTCCAAAATGTCTACTCCTTTTGTTTACATAAGATTTCGAAGGTTATACTCCTAAGAGACTCTAGTTGTAATTTTTAGTTCTTACTAAAATTTTATTTTATAACGATTTTTTTTAAAGTTGACTTGTCTTTTATCTGGCGTTTCGCGCAGTGTGTCCCGCTTTGGACCTTGCGCTATTAAACCCGAATAACCAACCAGCCTATCTAAGAGACGGAGGGTTTCGAGTTCGAAACTCGATCCAATCAAAGACCGTCGTGTACGTGAGGGCTGGTGCACATTAAATCTGTCTGGCCTCAAATGGCCTCACGTTAGTGTGGTGTGGAAGTTTGAAGAGTGGGGTATCAGCTCAAGTGTCGATCTCGTCATTTGACCGTGGTTCAAAGTAACGAGGTGTTGTCCTCGGTCTTTCCCTTCAGGATTGATCCCAATAGCCCATTGTGTTCCTCCAGTGCGAGGTTAAATCAATTCTCCCTTTATCTAAGACATTTCGTCGTCAGTTGGCTTGTCTCTAGAATACGATATTTCGATTTCAGCCCTTCGCCAATAAAAATTCTGAAGAATTAATTCTAAATTGATTTATGGTAGTTGATTGGTCAAAGATAAAGCGCCAAACGTCGTCGAAACGGCGAAAACTACATTTTAAGGCAACCCCGATATGCATCATGCGAGAGCATTTGGACAGCAGAAGTAATATCTTCGCAGACCGTCTGGTTTGTTTGTTTACAATAAAATCATAACCATATTTGTCCTGTTAGAAAATTAAGCTAAAAGTTATTTGTTTCTTTATCCACTTAAAAGTTATAAAACATTACAAAATTACACCTTTATAAGAATTATACATTTGTTATAAAAAAGTGAGTTTTCTAAAACAAAGTTAGAGCGAAGAGTGGTAGTTTTTAATTTTCGCATATCTTCAATATATCTGGCTGAATTGAAGATTATTTCATAGAATACAGCTCAACTTCTCCATTCATTTAATCTGCTGCCATATTACTTTTTGGTTGAAATGCATGATGAAAATCTGACTATCCATATTTTTTTATAAGGATGAAGCATTTTTAGCCTTAGATGACAAACGAGCCAATGGAAATCGGATCAGTCTGAAAGAAGATTCATTTTTAATTTAAATTTTGTATTTGATAATTCACGTATATTTTGTCATTTTACTGGAAAACAGCTCGAAAAAATTCTTTGGACTGATTTTGTGACATTTTAGGGATTTGATTTTAGCATTCATATTAAAAAAAGTGTCGGGAACATCAAAGATCCAGAGATTTCCAGAAAGGTTGTCATTTATCAAACATCACCTTGTCGAGATGTCTTTGGGAGCGCCTCCAATTCATAAGCTCGACATGCCTTTTTTACACTAAAAATATCTATATATAAATAGATGTGTGTGTATGTATGTATGTTCTCTGTACAAATCTATACCGTTTGACCAATCCACACCAAAACACACAAAAATCCACACAAAAACCACTTATACTTCGGAACCCTGTTAGTAACGCAAGCTACATATTAACTCCCGTTCTCTTTAAACTAGGTGTGCAGAAGGAGCTAAATAAATTCGAAATTGCCATAGGAAAAACATTGAGCATAAAACGATTGCGATCCGCAACTCAGTTTATTTTACCAGTATTCATCGAAAATCAAATTTTCTACTAAACTTATTTTACTAGTATTGCTCGAAAAACAATTTTTTCCGAAACGTTATATTTAAACAATTTAAAATTATAATTATGTTTGAACTGATATTTTATTTCTTTCCACAATATAAATAATTTTAAAATATTGACGTAAAAGCGTAATTTTGCAATTCGGTATCTGGTAACGCCAGAATTAATGTTTTATTTTATAAATTAGATTTAGAATTCCGTGTAGTGTATTTGAGTTAAGACAGAAATGTTGCGGTCATATTTGAGCATTTCTAAGTTTTGTAAATTTGTGTTCTTTTTGTAAATAATTCATTATTGTCTATCAATATTTTTCAAACGTCTTTTTCGAATTTCTCTATTTCAGAATATTCTCATGACATCGAAATGCTTGCTCAGATCTTTCGTTTTTCAGAATTCGACATTTTTCAATGACCAGAATCTCGTTTCTGTTTGTTTTTATGAGTTCCATTACTATCCATATTACAGATATATTATTTCGGAGTTAAATTGTAATGAATTATTTTTATTTTCTGCCAAATACTAGACATGGGTAATTTCTTGGTGGTATATGTATATTTCGACGAACTTTCCTTAAATCTTTGAATAAATACGTTATAGTTTGTAGAATTCTGTTTCATAAAAATAAATGGAAACCTTTTTAAGTAAGGTGTATAACTTCTTATTTTAAAATGACTGGTAAAGTTAAAATAAAGTTATTCTAAAATAAGATATAAGTTACGTTAAATCAAAACGGATAGCCATACGTTGTAGTTCAAAGATATTTCTAAATATTGACATATTTTCATGCAAGACGATTAAAATCAATTTAATTTACATTTGTTTTTCATGTTTCAAGAGTATTATCGAAAGCTGTACTCCCTAGTCAAGTAACTACATCTATCATTCTAAATAGGTAGGTGGTTTCCATATAGAAACTGAGTCTCTTAATTGAAAAAAGTACCTGAAGGATTCGATTTAAAACTGAATTTTTCTGTTGGAGAAAAGCGAATTTTAAATAAGACTTTGCTGACCTTGTAATAATATAGTAAGGATGTAAACTAGGACTGTTGAAAAATAGAAATTTTTTGTCTTAAGTGGCAGAAGGTCGAGGTTGCTTACTTGAAGGTGAAACTGTTCGTATACAATTTAGGTACCTGTGAAACAGTCATTGAAAGCTGTGATTTTGTAAAAAGTGTAATCGATTGAGTTTGCTTTGTCTACACTGATAACATTGGTTATAGAAACAAGCTCCGTTATTCCACGTGCGGCTGAATAGAATTTTCAAGAAAAAAGTGCTTCAAAATAAATTAACCACGAACGACGTAACAGTTTAATTTACCATCCTCTCACAATGATAACGTAATTCGAAAATATCGAATCCATGGTGCAAGGGTACCACAAATAATAAATATTGATTGGAAAACTGAGTGCAAGACTATACGTTGAAAGTTCCTCATTTTTACCGAAAATGAACTTAATTGGCATTCGTAATCATTCCAAAACTCAAAATCGACTTCTGTAGAAGTCATCTCAGAAGTTTTTGTAGTTTATTTTACAGCAGGAGTTCGATTAATATGAAATGGATTATATGGATGTATTATGTACACATATTTGCGTCCGAAGTAAATTGTAGAAGCTATGAAAAAGTTAAAATTATGTTAAAAAGTATTTTCTGTACACTTAAATGATGCTTGCCATTTTTCTAAGAAATAGAATCAACCCGAGCATTCCCCTTTTTTGAACCTTGAAAATTTTAATCAATAGTAAAGTTTGTCCAAAAAGTAAAGAATTTATAAGATTTTTATTTGCGTAATATTTTCAAGTGTTACATCGATTCCAAACGAAAACAATTTATTCAACGCAATCATAATTGCTTATAACAGATGTTTCTAAAAGAAAGACTGAATCGTGCATCGATTCATTTGTGGTACACGTAACCCTAGAATTCCTAGAACGTTACTGTAAAATAAAGTGAACGCAATATTTAAGATCTGTGGTGTAGATTGAAGGCCAATTTATATCCCCCAATTTCGAATAAATAATTATTATAAATAACAAGGTTTGCCCATTAAAAAGTAAAGAAGCAGAACATTTTTCCCAAATGTTTCTAACCGGCCAAACCATTTATTCAACGCAATCGCAATTGTTTTTTGTATATTTTGCTAAGAGGGAAAGATTAAACCGAACTTCGATTGATATGTGGGACACGTAAACCCAACTGCGGAGATGAACACTTACAAAACAAGATTAAAAAACATTATTTTGGTTTGCACTTCGCAGATAAGTTCTTGCGAAATTTCGTCCCGGAAAACGCGAGACTAATCACAGCTGTTGGAAATTCGTGAATTGTGTTTCACGTAGTTCCGATTCTCGCAATATCTCATGATGAAGAGTCATCGTGTAAATTTGTTTTTATCGGTGTCTGAGTTTCGGTTTGTAGTTCGCTCATTCTGGGTAGAAGGACGACGAATTGCAATTTTTTCCCTCCCCGGGGTAACTCAACTGGAAGAGAACGGATTAAGAACCGGAGGTTTGATAGTTCTAAACTCGGTTCAACCAAAGACAGTTGTGCACGTGGGGGCTGGTGCATGTTAAATCTGTCGTGGGTACAAATGTCCTCACGTGGCGTGATGTGGAAGTTTGGAGAGTTGGGTGCCAGCTCAGGTGTTGACTTCGTCATCTGACCGTGGTTCAAAATTACGAGGCGTCTTTCCCTTCGGAATTGATCCCAGACCTTCGCCAATAGCCCGTTGTGTTGCTTCAGTGCGACGTTAATTAATTGCCAATGCCTTCATTGTCCTGCTATTTGTGCATCTGCTAAGGTTGGTTGTTTTGGGGTTTTATGGCACAAGCGCCATATTTGGCCTAGCTGCGCCAAACACAAGACAGACAACTTCAAATGGAAAATGTCGTGAAAGGGGAAAGAAAGAGGGGTTGGGAAATTGAATGATGAGATGAAAGCAGAAAAAGATCGGTAGGGTATCTCGGATCCGTGAAACCCGTAAACACCTGAAGGAGATATCCCCTTACGGCGCATCTGCTGAGAATGATCACTTCTGTGAGCATGAGTCAATAGACCTTTTTGCAACCTGTGTGGCCATGTTTCAAGTTTTGTGTTGCATTCCTTTGAGTTCTGTTTTCAACCTGTCTTTGCAACCCGCTATTGGAAATAAAAAAGTACAAATTAAAAGTTGATATTTGGCATGGAAAATTTTTTTGTGTATTCCATGCAGAACCCGTCGTCAGATTAGGTTCTGGTTGGTTTAGGGTTTAATGGCGCAAGGGCCATATTTGGCCAAGCTGCGCCAAACACAAGGCAAAGTATGTCAAATAATTGTGAAAAGAGAAGATGGAGATAAGAAAGAGAAAGATCACTTGGGCATCCTGGGGTTGCGACCCCCATTTTTATCAAAAAATTAGGTTCTGGAGCCCAAAATAGAGATGTAGGGCAGGTCCTGTACATTAGACATACATACCTAAGTGATCCACGTATTCTGCATAGTCCGCCATGGACTCAGTTGAAAGTGGACTTGAATCATGATCATGCTCATGAATGGTGCCACTGCCCATGAATGGAGGATTGGTACCACTGTGATGAAAGTGTTCGTAATCATAAGAATAATCGTAATCAGTATCGAGCAGGTCGGCTTTGTCTTCGTCCGGCATGGGCCGGTAGGGTGGTTCGGGCAAACGGAAGTTGTCATTGACAGTGATCGACCTCTGCGTCGTTGTCCTGCGCAGCGGCCGGACGGGCCTCAACTCCATGTCCGGATTAGTGTCCAGTCGACTGTGGTGCCTGTCGTGTGACGCTTGGGAGCTGTACAGACTCGGCAGGGTGGAGCAGAAAAGCAGCACGTATACCACTGAGCCACCCATCTTGAACTTGGTCTGTATTTATTCAGGCTGTGAAGGAAACCGGAGATTAAAAATGTGTTTACAGCAAGTTCTACTGTGCTGGTCGAGAACACCGACTTTCTAATGAAATAGAAAGAGCATGTGGGCGGAGTCGCTGTCGTAAGATCTCTGAAGGGTAAATCACGTGGGCATACGAAACGACTTAGCCGATTGGCTATCGAAGCACAGACTTGAGTTTTTGATCACAGTGGATAATCACTTTAACCAATCACTAATTTCGGATTTTCCCCGCAATCATTGGACAGATCTTCAAACCGTGCGGTCGAAAGAAATAGCAAAGCTGCGAGCGCATGTTCAGTCTATTTCATTAGAAGGTTGATGGTCGAGAAGATAGTACCTTCATGTTTGGTCTTTTTGTGTTGACGGTTGTTGAATGTTGTACATATAAGTATCTAATACAGGGCTGCCCCAGCCAAAGTACTTGTAGAATAGTAGTATTGGCAACAAATTCTTAAAAATTTAATTTAAGTTCTTAAAGTCTCCTCTTAAACCCTATTTTAGTGGCAATTTTAATTGCTGAGATACAAAATGAATCGGCTAAAACACAAAATGTGTTAATTAAGTATGAAACAGATGTCTTAACAGAAGAGATCTCGACCCCCCCCCCCAAGAAATTTAAATTTTAAAATAGAAAACTGCATATTTTCTGAAAAAGGATTTTAATGACAATCTAGCAACCAGAGTCTGATGTTTTTCTTTTATGGTTGCCACGGCTTGGCGCCAAAACTTCGAAATTGGCGTCCCTTGGAAAATTATCTCCCAAAGAAAAATCCTAAAAATGTTTTTTCTGTACTCTCTTAGTTAATAAATGGGACTAAATTTTCATTTACCTTTGATGAATTTTCAAAAATAGTCGCCAAAATTTTCGAAAAGTTGCCAAAATTATGTAAATAGGAGCTTTTGAGACAATTTTGCTTAAAAAGGTATCCCTGGTTGCCAAGGTTGAAAAATGGTAGTAAAAAGTCGACTTTTAGTTGCTTGTGGCAGCCTTGCTAATAACATCATAACACTTTGTAACAGTATGATCACACGTCCAACTGTTGATTGTTTTATTTTCAAATGTTTGAAGCATCATTTGTTTTTATACGCAACATTTAAACAACAGACCAAACTTGGAGGAACTGTCTTCTCGATTAGACTTCTAATGAAATGGACGAAGTATGAACAGGCAGCATCATGCTATTTCTTCCGGTCGGTAAGTTTGAAGATCTGTCACGAGGTTGTAGGAAAAAGCTTGAATCCTAATGTGTGGGACAAATTATTGATCGGTTAAAGCGATTGTTCAGAATGATTAAAAACACTTGTCTGCGCTTCGATAGCCAATCGGCCCAAGTCGATTCGTAAGCCCACGTGACTTACCCTTCAGAGATTTTACGTCGGCGACTCCGCCCACATTCTCTGTCTATTTAATAAGAGGGTGGATGTGAGAAATGCTGTTGTGACTGTCAACTGTAGCTACGTTTACCAGATGCAAAAATGAAGTTGTTTGGCTCATTTCTTGCTACACGAGTGCTTTTTCGTCTGGGACAACCGGGTTAAAATTGATTCAGAACCAGTAGGATGATGAGAAAACGATTGTACCAGCCAGACGAGCTGTACCTAACGATAAGGATTAGCAGACAGACGAGCTGATATTTCGACATTGGATGCTTCTTCCCTAGGCGGAAGGATGACCGAAAGTGATCGCAGTTTTGGCACGTGTACGAGACATCAGTCACGATGATTGATTGGAGTTTATGGAGCAAGGACCATATTTGGTCAAGCTGAACCAAACACAAGACAACGTCAAGTGAAAAATGCCGTGAAAGGGGGAAAAGGGGGCATTGGGGAACAACAGGTACGTGCCTATTGATTTGTGGGTCTTATGCTAATAGTTAGATTTTGCTCTTTCTGGTGGTAATTCTGTCTTTGGTTGGGTTTTATGGCGCGACTGCCATATTTGGCCAAGCTGCGCCAGACAACATCAAGTAAATGGACATACGCACAAAGAATTACTGACGCATAAGAGAAATACAACCAAGAGAGGGTTGGTTGTCTTGGGATTTTGTGGCGCAAGGCCATATTTGGTCAAGCTGCACCAAACACAAAACGTCATTTGAAAAATGTGAAAGGGAAAAAAGTGGATTAGGGAGAAGAGTAGTGGAATGAAAGCAAAAAAAGATCGCTTGGGTTGCGCGACCCCCGTGATTATTAGACAGTAAACCTCATGTGAAAAGAAAATATCACTAGGGTATCTCGGGTCCGTGAAGCCCATACACCCAAAAGGAGATGTACCCCTGGAAGCCCAAAGGAAAAACACCTCCACGAGAGGTCGAGAATGTCTCTAATGTAAATATTGTAAATATGATTCAACGCCAAGAGCTTTTAATTTATTGTAATCACTTGCAAACGAGGACATTCATCAAATTTGGAATTGTAGATACTTTAAATGATTATAATAAAAAATTGAGACACACAAAACGGTCGTCTTGATTTTTAGAGGAGTTTGGAGTCCTTTTTGTGAATATAGGTTTCATCTATGTGGAATTTGATTTACTGACCACTACTCTGATCCCACATATATACGTCCTACGTATTTCTCCTACATTAATTTCTCGCTTTTTAAGGGGGCAAATGATTTGGGCCCTCAGGAGGCAGCGTCCCTTTGTTTAGACATAAATCAAATTGTCTTAACTGGTGCACGGTAACTTTTTCAATGTTAGGCAATGAAAAGAATAACTAAACAATTTATTATTTAGAAATAATTTTTACAGATGTATTTATTTTTTTTAGTACGTTCGTATTTAAAGAAACTAATAATTAATACTTTTGAACTAGGAACGAAAACGTCGAGTACTTCGCAGATGTACCATGATCTCATTTGTTGAAAAAGACCCGCGACTATTGGAGGGTTAACCCTCCTGGTGGTTGTCTCGTTAGCAAAACTGACCAGATCTTGATGGAAGAGATATCTACTCTAGAGAAAAAAACCTGACTAGATTTTGATGGACGAGATATCTCCTCAAAGAAAAAAAGTAACCAGATCTTGATCTCGTCGTCATAAAAAATAGGTAATATACTGATGACGAGGTATCTAGTCTTTAGTAAAATTAGTCAGATCTTGATGAACGAGATATCTCGTTGAAACCACTTGGAGGGTTAAATGAAACTTGCTTTCTTACTCTCACCATGAGGTTACAATCAGTGACCAATTTCCTACTGCATTAAAGGGCAATCAGTATTTACAGCCATTTTGTATCGATTGGAATGTTTATCATCCGTAAGAATTTTCATTATCAACTCAATAAAGATTGCATCAACACCGACGAGTCTATATTTTCAGTTGCTCTGTACATTTTCGAGGATAACAGGCTTATTTTTTTCATTCGTATCAGGAGTTCTAAAACTTACAGCACCTTCAGAGATCTATACTTTAAATGTTATTTTTATGGATCTTTTCTAATACAAACAAAAATGCACTACATATTTCAAGATCATAAATTTTAAATGATAACTTAAAATTGAATTTATTTGTTAAAAATTGATGTATCATAGTTGTCCACGTTTTAGTTTTTTTATTGTTCATGATTTTGGAATACAGTAATTTAATTTATGTTAATTGCTATAACCAAAATTGAATCGAATTTAACTCAACTAAAAAATCAGTAAGAACAAAAATTCTAAAGATATCTTTTCAAATGGTGCCACACAACTGGCTTCTAAAGAAATAAAACAAAAATAATCAAACTGCAAACGATTTTTAATTCGTCACTAGCCAAAATATCAATGCGCGCAGTATTCGCGCAAGCATAATCTAAGCAAGATAATATGACAGGCTTGCACAAACAGGGAACATATTTCAGTTTCATTAATCTTATATTTGGGGTCACCAGACTGAATATTATAAAGTAAGATATAACTACAAGCATACACACATATATATTAAGTGATATTAAAAATCACTTCACATTTGTCGTGTTTGCTCAATATTTATTTTAGAAATAAACAGCCAAGTGGCCAAATCGTTTCTTGAAATACACTTTTTATTTTTTGTCACTTCTGAAGTGTGTTCCAATGAAGAAACACAATTTCATAATCTTCATACTTTCGTATTTTGCAGTGAATGATTAATTTAATAAACTTAATTAATTTTAAAATAGAAATTTAATTTTTTTAGACATTTAAAAAATAATAAATGAGCATTTTCAGGGGGTTGGGCTCACCCCATGGCTACGCCACTGCTGCCAACTATATTTGATAGACAAGACGAGAATGGCATTTCTACTGAAAACTGTGATCTGAGAAGGTTCTAAATGAAGTGAGAAAATATAATAAAAAATGAGAATGTTTTATTTGATAGCCAGCAGTCACTGCTATTTGTCATTCATTTGATTTCACAATGTTGTTTCCGTGTCAAAATCATTCGATTGCATCATTTCCTTTGTATGGGTCAGATGTGCTTTTTGTGTGTACTTATATTCTTTCCTGTTCTGTTTTCTAGCTGACAAATTATTTTGCAAATTTTAGTACTGTCCTTTCAAGAGTGATCAAATTTTGTAGACTAAGATTAGTAAGCTACTTCAAGTGGTCTTCTGATAATCAGAATATGATATATTTTATGGTGCAAGCGACATCTTTGTCCAAGCTGCATCAAGACCAAGATAATCAGAAGGGGACGACGAGATTTGAAAAAAAAAATTATTTAACAATTTAAAACGAAAATTCTAAAAACTCATACATTATCATTAAATACAATTAACAATCATCGCCATTGCCAAATATTTTTATTTCAAATATGAAATGTTTCGTAGTGATGAAAATCCAAAAGTGGAAGCATCAAGTTTATATTTTTAATTCAATATTCTTCATTAAAGCTGCAAGGAAATTTTGGACATTCATTTTGAAGCACATTTTGGAATCGGTATTTAAGCGCACTGTTACGCTGAAGCTTTGATTGGTAGATTGGGTTTTATGGCGCAAGGAGGCCCTATTGACCAATCTGAGCCAATCACAAGACATTAATGCGGAAGCATTGGAAAATTTCACATTGGACGGTTGGGTTTTAAGCCGCAAGGCCTTATGTGGAAAATATCGGCCAAACACGACAGACAACATAAAGTTATGAACATACACACACAAAAGATAACTTTTACTGTCAGAGAAATACACTCAGTTTAAGTTACTAGAATCAAATCTGCGCCATCTGCAACTCTTAGGTTGCTAGCGGAGTGTTCAAACCCTCTGAGCCCACATCGACGGTTAATTGGGGGGTGAGGGAGCCGGCATACTTGAAGACTGAGATTTGTAAAATTCATAATTTTTCCAACCAATAAAATGATTGAAAAAAGTGCTCTTTTCCAGCCTTTTACCATTTCCATCCGCCTACATCAAATTAAAAATGGTTTTTCATGACTGGAAACATTCTTCACCTACAGACAGATATAAACTCAAAAGTCAACAAACGGTTCCCAATCGCTACAGAGGCATTTTTAGTACTAAAATCATCAAAATAATTTGGCAGTTAATTCAAGCAAGAAAGATGATGCTAAAGGCTGTATTAAAAAATGCTAATTTTGATAGTAAAAAAAGCAAAAATAAAGGATGATATTATTTCCAAAAACAAGTTGAAATTATGAATTTAATTAACTCAAAAGGCATGAAAAAATCATTTTGATAAAAAAATTAATTAATATTAAAGTAAAAATGATTTTATTTTAATGTTACTATGGTGTGCTATTAAAGTCAAAAATATCTACCAAATTTTAAAAATTTCGCACACCTATATTCTCCGTTTATATATGAATTGGAGAGAAAAGTTAACATAAATCAAACTAGCTGAATATGTCTGTGTGCAATAAATAGTTCAGGAGAGACCTTGAAAGTAAGTGTGCCGCCGCCATAATTTCGTCGACAAAGGGTAGCTAAGATCTAAATTTAGAATCTACGCCACGCTTTTCCCTAATGTATTCTAGGAACTTCAGTTATAGACTATCTACTTCGAATAAATGACCTACACATCTTGTTTCCATATGTTAAGAGACTACGGAACTTAAATCTGAAATATATGAAATGTGAAAAAAATTTAAAGCTCGTAAAAACGAAAATAATATGACCATTTTATCCAACATTCTTTACCAAAAGCAAATCTTTCGATTGTGCAGACGTATTAACTATTGAAATAACAAATGATCGAAAAATATTTACGTTACTTAAGATTCAAAGGACATCTTTGAGAAATGATCGAACATAGTATGCATACTGAGTATACAGACATACCATTCAAAGGAGATGTGTACACGTTTCTTTATGTGTTTCAACTCAATAGTATACCACTATCAAGTCAATCAGAGCCAAATTATACCGTCCGTACTAACTGTCAAACAATTTAATAGATTTCCAAATTAATCTTTTCATTAATTAATTTCATTAATAAGCTGTAATGAATGATCACGAATTTGTGCTCCTTTGTAGATCAATCTATAGTATTGTAAAAATTGTAACAAAAAGAATGATTTTAGCATTGGATAAAAAGATGTCAGTGACTTTTTTCTATGGCTGTTAAAATTTCTTTTATCTCTCCACTGACAAAATTTTGATAATGATTCCTATTTTCCACTGAAGAAACCTACTGTAGATTTTACGAACTCCATATCGTTTGCATGAGAGTTCCATTTTTTCTTGAAAAACACAGTAAGTAAAGCTATGGGAGTAGAATCCCCTCGTTTTTTCCTCATAACTGTTTTTTGTCTTAGTGTGTTTCACTTGTAAGCCAGCAATATGTTATTTCTTTACCTTTACTTCCATTTACAAGTGATTCCACATATTTTTAATGCGAGTTGTAGATCACGCAGGTTCGATTCCTGTCAGGTAATATTCCTCCATGAGTGTATTTATATCTTCTGTGTCAGTAAAACTTTCATTGTGTGTATGTCTATTACTTGATGTAGTATGTGCCTGGCCAAATATGGCCCTTGCACCATAAAATTACAACCAGCCAACCACACATTTTTACTCGTTCTAAATGCAACCATATAACTTTCAGGTGTTTTAATTCATAGTTCCATCTTTATTAATTTTTTGCATATTTTAGTAAAATTTCGAAATGCAAAAGTATGATGTACACATTTTTGGATAATATCTAAAATTGCGCTTAACGAAAATCATGTATCCCATTTCACAATTCGCTCTCAAAATTTGCTTTCGCCTTCCCCAACAGTCTTTTGTACACCGTGAAATATATGTATGTGGAATAACCATAACTGTCAGTATATAGAATAATCTAAACTTGTTTTCTGAAACTCGAAAGGAGATAAAAACGTAATTCTGCATTTTTGAACGTACCTTGACCTGGACAAAACGTTCATTTAGATCGAATGCAATCAAATGTTCCCAGATCATTTTGATAAACAAGCCAATTGCAACACTTTTTTATCTCGTTTTCTGCAATTGCTCTATTTCTTTAGACGGATAACGGTAGTTTTGTGACGAATTATACGTTTGGATAAGACGGGTTTTGTGCGAATAACCATACACACTCACAAATTTTATAATATAGCTCAAGTAAATCATTCTAGATGGAAACCTTTTAATAATTTTTTTAAATAAATTCATACAAAAACAATTGTAACTTTTAGAAAACTCTTGCTTGAATGTATCACTATAAATCACGAGAATTGACCAGAATATCAATTTTTGTTACTGCTTCAAAATATTTTCCAACTCCTTAACTTTCAAAAGATACCAAGATCTTGTAAAAAATGCAGAATCTTTTCTAGTTACAAAAATTTGTTCGTCTCAACACGTACAACTATGCTTACAAAATTTTAAACTCAATTTCTGAAAACCTTTTTTGCAATATGATGCTTTATTCAAACGGTGATAACTCAACAATGAATTGATCCATTATAATTATTTTTGTATCATTATAATCTATACACTACAGTGGATGTTTTGACCATCAATCAGAGAACTGAAAATTGAGTTGATTTTTAAATGTTAAAATTCCTGAAAAAAATGTGATTTTTTATCCTTCCTTGAAGAGAAAATTATAAAAATTTATTCCCTCTAGCAACTTGATTGAGGATCAAAACATGAAGAATAATGTAGGAATAATTTCCAAGAGGAATTGTCTTTCTGAATAAATTAGAATTTCAGATATAACTGTTCAACACAAAAATTAGCTATAATTAGTTAAATATATCTAAATTAGAAAATTAATGTTTTGCTTAATCTGATTTTTTTCACACTGAAATTATTTTAAGCATAAGCCAGTGACCTATTGTAATAAACGGGATTTTTAAAGTCAATATTAAAAAATCTTCTAGTGTATATGTTACCGTTAAAGTGTATAATTCAGTTATTTCGTAGAATACCTACTTATTTCATGAAATAACTGATAAAATCAATTAAAGTTTGTAATAAATTAATAATTCCACACTTTAACTAGTTATTCTATGAAATAACTAGTTATTCTATAAATTAACTAATGATAGATAGTTAAAGTGTAAAATAAACCATTTGATTGAATTATACAGCATGCAAAATGTTATTTATACAAAGATACAATAAAATCATTTGTTATAACAGGGATTACTAAAATGGCATTTGGAATTGCATAGAACATTATTTCTAAAACAAATACATTTTTTGTTGACACACTGCGTTTTACATGAATATTACATGACGGTCTACCAAACAAGTCCCCCCTATGGTCTGGAAGAGTTCATAAATTCAGTAGGGGTGGAAGGTAAATGGTGTTTCTCGTTGATGTTCTGAGAGTCTGGCGCAAAAAGATATTCGGCTACAGTAATCTCTATATATTAAGTTCAGCAAATTATCATTAATTACAAAAATATCTGACCAGTGGTTCTCACTTTACAGCCTTTTGAATTCGGAACTTTATTTACTCGGTTATTTTACACTTCAACGGGGTGTAGATCGTTATTCTATGAAATAACTAGTTAAACCATAGAATACAAGTGAGTTTTACATTTTAACTGACTTGATCGGTTATTTCATGAAATAACTAGGTATTCTATGAAATAACGGATTTCATACTTTAACGATAACATATACATACACTCAAAGGTATTTAACAAATAGCATCAAGGCTTTGGGCTTCAAACTCCTTCATCTTCCTTTCAGTAGAATCGTCATCGTTTCTTGAGCCTCGACCATATATAATGTATTATGCTTTTTACTTATTATTTCATAAACCAACACATGAATATTGCAAATTTAAATGTTGCTAAGCAATTATTTTTTTCTCTTCATAACAACAGATCAGTTGTTGGTTGGTTTGTGGGTTTTAGGGCGCAAGGTTCATATTTGGCCATGCTGCTCCAGACACAAGGCTTACGATATCAAGGAATAGACATACACAATACACACACAATGAAAGTTTTTACAGAAGAGATAAATACACCCAGGGAAGAATGCATCTGACATGAATCGATATGCGCCGCCTACACTCGATGACAACGGATCAGAGATATAGCAATGTTTTCAATGCCCTTGGCAAATACTTGAAAGTA
Organism: Meta bourneti; assembly: GCA_933210815.1. NCBI lineage: Eukaryota > Metazoa > Arthropoda > Arachnida > Araneae > Tetragnathidae > Meta > Meta bourneti. The sequence continues at coordinate 36,535,059 of OW119930.1, read as the reverse complement.
TCGCTTTTTTTTCAAGTTATTTTTAAGTTGCAAAATAAAGCAGGCGTGTAGTTTGAAAATTAGTTTTATTGTAAAATTGTATATAACTTCAAAATAAAAGTAAAGAATTATATATAGTATGGTTGTCATCTTATCTAGTTATGTTCATTTGCTTACTTTTCGCTCACAAATGTCACAAGGTACTGATAACCATCAATGTAATGCAAATTTAATTTAATCCTGTTCATACTATGAGCAACAGGGGATCGTTCATGTGTAAATCAGGTGTTTGACATTATTTGGCTATAAATAGAAATTTCCAGTTTTCTCTATTTACCAGGTAATAAAAAATAATTTTAAATAATTCAATATGAGTTACATCATTCAAAATTCTATTATCATTTCACAATGATTGTTAGCCCTTATTTTGCAAAAAGTTACCATAGAACGACAAACCAAAATCACAACAAAAAACGTTGATTAACAGTTAATATATCTGTGTTTTTGTTAGAATACTGCTTTGAAAAAAAATCTATCCATATATACCCAATTCTAGAGAACTCATCACATAATATATCCTTACCACCACGCCAAACGCACGAATCTGTAAAATTGACGTCTCTACAAAAACGGGTTCAAGGTTTGATGCTTCGGGAAAAATCTAGTTTCGACTCAAAGGTTGTTTTCTCATAAAAATCGGCATTTCCACTAAGAATCAAGGTGATTCGTGGCTTTGTCATAGTATAAAACTTGAAATGGTGACTCGGAAAATAGAGGTAGGTGAAAATCGCCAAAATGCAGATTCGTGCCTTTGGCACGTTAGTAACGATATATCAGAAATTCTGAAGGTCAGTGTAATTCTGTTACAAGAATTCAAAGATTTTTAAACTGCTTATTTTCATGCGACTAATACTTACTGAATCATGAAAAGTCGATATAACTGATATTTTTAAAATCTTGAAATTTTAGAAAATATTAAAATAGATGATAACTTTGCTTTCGTAAATACATCAAATACTTTTCTGATTTTGTTTTTCTGACAATTACATGAATGCAAGTACTTCGGTAGTCATCTGTATCACTTCAATAGAAATTGTAAATGTTCTCTGCTCTGTACAAAGAACTTCCACAAATGTGATAGTGATTATACAGAAATTTTTTACTCAGATATTTAAAAAATTTTATTGACTTTTAAAATGTATTTAATATCAAAATTAAAATGGAATGATTTCAAATCTATAATAGAAAAAGCTTCTTCACATTTAAAAAAAAAAGAAATACTTTGATAATAATGATAAAATGAGTCATTGGAAAGTCGAAAAGAAAAAAGGATGAAGAGTTTCGTGACTATAATTTCAAATCAGTTCTAACTTGACAAAATATTTTGGGACTTAATACACACAGGACACTATACTCTTTCACTTCTGATGTTTGAATTTCAGTGAGGAAATTTAGAATGACTTAGCTTCTGAGAAGAAATAGAAAGGGAATCTAATAAATGTGTGATTGAAAATCAATTGACTGGGTGAAGCTAACAATTTCTTACGTTCAAAAATTTATATCAGTCTCTCCATAGGTCATGACCCAAAACTAGGTCACTTGTAGCAGTATTCTGATGAGTCAACGAACATTCCCGTTGCAATAATATGTTAATTTCTTCCGGAAACTAAATTTTTTATTTCAAGTTCTCAATAAAAATAAAAATGTAAAAACAAAAATTTTTCATAGCTAGTCGGAGGGTGAATTAAAGTTGAATCATAAATCAAGAAATATGTGACTTCATTTGAAATTTTGTCATTGTCTTAATTTTTTTAACCTATTAATTGTATATTTTCAAAAGATGAAATGTGCAGGACTTTAAATATTCCACCAGTCAAAGAAACTTATTAATAGCTATGCATGAAGTTGTCGAAATAAGGTATAAAATTATGTGTCGTAGAAAATATAATTTTGAACGAAATAAAAAGTTTAATATTTTTCAAAACAAAAATGGAGTTAAGTTTTCAAAGTATGGACTTGTCTTTTTAAATAAAGGATTCGATTTTTCAGTTCTAACAAGGCCTATTTGCCTATTGCGAAAACTCGAGTAGCTTTGTTTCTCACTAACTACGTATATGAGTAGTCAGAAAATTCATTCTGGAGAGGTCCGAGATCAAAATATTTATGCCGGATAAAATCTGGACATAAAATTTTAAAAAGTATCTCCAAAGTGCATAATGACAATAAGCAAGTATTCAAATCTTGCTTCTTCAAATTCGCTTTTTATCTTTTAGTCACTTTTGAAACGTTGAAGTGATACGTAGATAGGCTAATATACAAGGCAATTACATCAGTAAGATAACAAATTCACAATATTCATACTTTTATATTTTCCAGGGAATAAGTTATTTAATAAAGTGAAGGAACTTAGGGCAGATAAGTCACAAAAATATATATTCCACAATGAAAAGAAATTGAAAACAAATATTCGAGAGGATTAAAAGAATTTCATATTTAAATGAGTGTTTAATACTTGAATGACCTCTTGAATAGTGGACAAACCATTATAATTTTTGAAATTTTTTAAAACTTGGAAATTGGTCTCGAAAAATTTGAAGTGTAGCATATTATGTTATCCGAAGCCCCTCAATTGTTAATTCTGTACCTTGGTACAAAAACGGTCAATGGGTCTACATTCGCTGATTTTGAATTACGTTCATAAATTACTTCAAGGTAATGAAAGTTATGATAGAAAAAAGTGAAAATGTCCTTCTATCAATAGACTGAAATAATCACATTGGAAAGCATTTTTTATACTTTGTATCAAAAATTAAAATTAATAAATCAGCTGTTAATAAAAACTTGCAAAATGGGCATTGGGTCTTTTCTACCAAGGTACAGAATTATTAACATAATTGTTTTGGTATTTAAAGAAAGAAACAAAAGAAATATCAGCATTTATTCTATTCAATTTTTAAAGAAATATAAAAATAAGGAAGTAACGCTTTAGGGGCTGCTTGGACCCCCCAGAACGACACCACTGGTGCATATAAATAAATTACAACATATTAATAAAACAATGCTACAGGTCAACATTGAATGGGGGGCATACGCGATGCAGAAAAGCAGATAGTTTAACATTTACTGATAGTAAACTTACTGGAAACTTAGTTAATCCTGTCCAAGGGCTGGGAGCGATCGGTTATAAGGCGGGAATTTCTCTCTCATCTGCTGAAGGAAATGAATTCACACGAAGTGTGTTGTGCCAGAAGTGCAATGGTTGAGGCTTTCAAATGATACGTCATGGTGTCCATTTTTAGGCATGGTCCGAGAGGGTGGGCATAACAGGAACTCGGACTCCTGATAAGGATTTCTTTTTATTGCTTACTGTTTTTTATCACTTCTTCGTCTCCTGCTTTTGGGCTCAACAGTAGAAATTAAAAGCATCGAGCGAGAAATGAAGGTCAGAAAAACTGAATAATCGGTTTTGAACTCGGTGGCCCAGGGATCTGGGCCACCGAGTTCAACCAATTTTACCTTTCAACCAATTCAACGAGTAACCAATTCACATTGACGTGGTGTGGAAGTTTGGAGAGTGGGGTGCCAGCTTAGGTTTTGACCTTGTCATCTGATCGTGATTCAAAATGACGAGATGTTGTCCTCGGATCTTTCCCTTCGGGATTGACCCTGGACCGTCACCAATTGCCCATTGTGTTGCTACAGTGCTACGTTAATTCAACTACTTACCTACCAAATAACCAATTTTGAACATTTTTCTGTAACAAATCTCCAACGTTGAAAAACTGTCATATTCAATATTGAAGAGATTTAACTATACATACTACTCAAAATTTACTAAACGTTTAGGTATCAATTTGTTCTCCACGTTGAACAGTCAACTTTCCATCAATGTTTATTAAATCTCCAGCTGTTCAACCACTTTTAAACGTCTCTTCAACAAATGTTCAACGTTGAAAAACTGTTGTATCTTCAACGTTGAAGAGTCAACAATATTTCAACGGTTGTCCAGTGTTTAACCATCAACTGTTTTTCAGCGTATTTTCAGCGTTGAAAGTGTTGAAAAGATACCAATTTTCAAACTTTTATAATCGTTTTATGAAGTTGAAAATCTGTTGTGTTACTTACTGTTTCACTGGAAGATGCTGTGTGACAAAACGCAGTCTTCTAGTAGTTTTTAGTAAAAGGTTTCTAATAACAATCAATCAAATGCAAAGAATATTTAACTCCAGATAATTGAGTTAGTAGCTTTAATTACTGGTTAATCTATATGCATTATTTACAGAGGAATATAGCAAAATTTAACGAAGAGAAAATAGCTTCTCAAAACAGGCGTCAAGCCCAATCTTACCTGCCAACTTTCACGGAAAAAATCCGGACGATTCTTAAGACAAAACTGTCAGAGGAAAGAAAATTGCCTAAAAATTCATCTGAGGATAATTAAAAACAAAAAAATTGCACCCTAGGTTTTGTGAAAGTAATTCAAAACAAAAAATAACCCAGCTCTTTACTATGCTTGGCGGCAGTTCGAACTCAGTGGAACCAATTTGGCGTTATTTTATACAAAATGGTGCCAAATATACATAAAAAATGAGGAATCAAAATTTTTCTTGAGTGTTTTTTGATATATTTGTAGGCTTTCTTGAAAATTGATGTTAAAGTAGGTTTTCACGACAAAATCTAGCAATCACTAATTACGATGTTTTTCTTTCATGGTTGTCACGGCTAAAAAATTTCGGAATTGGCATCACAGTCCCGGCTAAAAAGAAATCCGATTATTTTTGTTCCGTTTTTTAGGACCAGAAATCAAATGTCTTCCCAAAAGACTTTGGGAAAAGTTGGAAGGTATGGCAAGTAGTACTCTAGAATCGAGGTGGTAAACACGAAGGATGAGCCTCAAGTGGGTGAACATAGAAATCGGGGGTGAAACGTCACACCACCTGAGAAAGAAAGCATTCCAACAAACAATTCTATAGGCTGAGAGTGGTCATCATCATTGTAATAATGCAGTTATTTTGTTAAAGGGGTTATTAGACCACTTTCCCCTAAAATTTCACTCCCCCAATCGATCCCCTGATTTAATAACCCTCTAACCCTCAAAAAATGGGTGGGTCATGAAAATTTATAAAATTAAAACTTTAGTGACGACATTAGAAAAATTATTATTTTATACGAAGAAAATGACATTGGTTCCCTTGATCTGGAGTAACTTTTCCGTAGATTTAAAATCTGTTGAAGTTTTCACTCTATCATTACGATTGCAAAGATAGAAACTTGGACCAAGGTAATAAAAAAAAATGAAGTTTAACGCCTAACTCAGGGATGTCAAACTGGCGGCCCTCGGGCAGCATGCGGCCCCGAGGTAATTTTTTGTGGCCCACGATGCTCTCGTTTTAACGATTGCAAAGAGTTACGAAACCTTTTCCTTTGAAGTTGAAAATGCTCCCACTTCGATACAAGTGGAATTAATTGATTTCCAGAATGATTCGATTTAAAAAAACAAATATCGAGAAATAGGAATTCCCAAAATATATTCTTATTTAGGTGAAAAATACCCGGAAATTAAAAAGTTTGCTGCACAAATTTTATGCTATTTTGGGAGTACGTACTTGTGTGAGCAACTATTTTCGTCCATGAAATTAAATAAAACGGCCTACAGATCAAGATTAACTGATAAACATCTATCTGCCATAATGAAGATTGTCTGTTCTGTCTTTGAATCCAGATACTAGAAAACTAGTAGGAGGAAAGCGCTGGCAAGTTTCCGGTAAAAGAAATTAATTTAGTTTTATAAATACATTAAATTAAATAAACGTTTAAATAAAAGCAATTATATAGCAATAATATAAATTATTACCTTAAATTCACTTAATTGCATATTGTGTTTTAATTATCCTATCCATTTTCCTCAATCCTTACTTCAAAGTATAATTTTAAGAAAATTTGTAAATGTGATGTGACCCGCGTGAATCTTACCAGTTGCATTAAATGGCCCGTGTTTTAATTGAGTTTGACACCCCTGGCCTAACTGCATGTAATGCCTTGGAAAATCTGTTTCATGTATCAAAGGATTTCTCTTCGTATGATGACATATTTAAATTATGAAATGGAAAACAACGTTTAAGTGGGTCCGCTTGTTTCTTTCCAAACTTTAAAGCGAAATTAATGCATCAAATTTTAGGAGCTTACATCAGATTCATATTTCACTTGTTCATTTTTCTTAGGTATTCTAAAATTTCTTTTGTACAATAATGGCGCCGGATATCCTATTTCCGACAGTCATTGAACAAATAAAATATTAGAAAGATAAGAATAACTTTTTGCTATTCCTAAAGGGATTTCGTTTGTTTTTTGCTTTACTGTCTCCAATTGCTTTTAGGGTTTTTAATGCAGTACATTCCCAAACTGCAAATTTGGCAATCTAAAATTATGCATTATGGTGTCATCATTCATAACAGAAGCTATGATAGTGGTGTAGGGCAGGGATGCACAGACCTGTTAAGACCAAGGGCCACATAGATTCACTGTGACTTATGGGAGGGCCTCCCAAAAGACCCCCCATGAAAATTATCTATCATATATAATATTTATTTTATATTGTTACAAAAAAGAAAGATAACAAAAAGTAAAGTTCCGGAACTCATAAAAGTAAAATGGGTTTGCATGTCGGAGCAAAGCCGCAATCCTTATGGTTTTAAGTGAATACGTCTCGCTAACTTATAGTATTTATTTGGGTGTAGTTAATGAAAGGTGACAATTCAGTGTGTTTATCGAAAGTTGATGAGTTGCTATAGGTGCCGAGTTGCGTAGACGATGTTTGATGTATATTTACTTGGCTTTTCGACGAGTATGTCACGTTGGTGTGGTGTGGAAGTTTGGAGAGAGGAGTGCCAGCTCAGGTGTTATCTCGTCATCCGACCGTGGTTCAAAATTACGTGGTGTTGTCCTCGGTCTTTCCCTTGGAGATTGATCCCGGACCGTCGCCAATAACCTGTTGTGTTGCTCCAGTGCGACGTTAATTAAAATACCTACCTTCAACGAGTATGAAGGGCCGCGGTGGCCCGGTTGGAAGAGTAACGAACTAGCAACCGAAGGGTTGCGAGTTCGAATCCAGCCAAACACCGTCGTGTACAAAGGGGGCTGGTGCACGTTAAATCTGTCGTGGCCTCAAATGTCCTCACGTTGGCGTGGTGTGGAAGTTTGGAGAGTGGGGTGCCAGCTCAGGTGTTGCCTCGTCATCTGACCGTGGTTCAAAATTACGTGGTGTTGTCCTCGGATCTTTCCCTTTGGGATTGATCCCGGACCGTCACCAATAGCCCATTGTGTTGCTCCAGTGTGACGTTAATTTAAATACCCAATACCCAACTCAACGAGTATGTGCCGACATAGTGAAATTTTAAGAAATTTTCAACTTCGAGCCCCAACAGCCGAGTTCATTTCTCAGTTGTACTGATTTGAAGTTTGCTCGGCGCAACGGAAAGTTCCCTCTTCCGCGCATGTCGCGGCGCTCAAATTTGAATACGGTCTTTAAAATCAGACCAGTATGGAAAGTTAAGCGTTACGAAAAAATGAGCATCGAGTTCGATCCAATAATTTCTATATTATCAACGCAAACCAAGCCACTAGTGTCATTCGATAGCTGAAGGAACAAAGACTTGTTGTTGACACTGACTTCAAAAACAAATCAAAAGCATTACATCCATACCAGATTGAAAATGCATTTCCATCCAAACAAGCCAAAAGATATTATTTTGTAGATTTCAAGTCATTTCAGACACACATTTTTCGCATCACATTTTTAGGTATCAAAATTGGCATATTTTTATTCAGGAGTTCCCCCCCCCCAAAAAAAAAAAACCTAACATATTTGAAATCGTATGCAAAGTCAATGAATTGAAATAATAATTTTAATCCATGGGCTAATTATAAATATCGTGAATCAAAATAATGATTTTAATATTCATATGCCATGAATTAAAATAATAATTTTAATTGAAATAATAATAATTTTTTCAGGTCTGGGTTTAGGACCTGGAAAAAAGCAAATATATGTCCTCCAAATTCATGGGCGCAACTACGAGGACTTATTTCCCCTGGCCATTAGAAGAAAAATTTCCTTTTTCAATTTAAGAGCGCACCTACGGTATGGTAAACTAGACCCGAAAAAAGCTTTTTTTCCTTCTTTAATTTGCTTTTTTCAGGTCTGAGGTTCCTGACCCCCTCAGTGCTCCCTCCTCTGGTGAGTGCTTCCATGAATTTAAAATATATTTGCTCTTTCGGGTCTGGAGTCCTCCCTCCACACACACAAATGGGTAAATTAAAGGAATTAAAAAAGAATGAATTTTGGGTGTACGATTTTAAGCCTTTGATCTGGATTGCCCCTGTGTGTATGGTGAGGTGCAGGGTCTGGCAGGTCGGTTGTTTTGCCCGTCAGATGAAAAATAGAAGTGCCTTTTTGCAGAAAATGTCTTTGCTGTGAATTTGATGGAAAATGTACATGATCAATATAACATTTTTGTTAAAATTTAAATTTCCCCAATACATTAAATTAGTTTGTTCAGTTTCATCCCAAAAGTTCCTTGTTTGTTGAAGCTCTAGTGCCTGATACTATCTCAAATGCCCAATTATTTATATTTTGCTGGGGGATTAATCCTCGCGTCATCAATAGCAGAGCAAATTCAAAGGTACCTTCAACAGGAAATAACATCTTCTATGTTAATTCAATATGCATAAAATTTGCATTAAGGACTGGATTGTATTTTAGGTTTTATGGGGCAAGGTCCGAAAATAGGTGGTGCACCCATGAATTAAAAACGCATATATTTGTTTTTCGGGGGTCTAGAGACTTTAACCCCTTACCCCTACAGATGGGGGCGCCCATGAATTAAATAGGATATATTTGTTTTTTTAATTCTGTGGAGGCTTAACCTCCCCGTCTGAAACTGTTTCAGAAGACCCCAGCTGTGATAACCGTCTTATGAAATTACGCATACACTCCATAACTTCCATTGACAACACCTAATTTTGAAAATACATCACAATTCGTCAATAACTTCGGATACCGAGTTTCAAATCATTTGGTCCAATCGTTTCTGAATTATCAGTATGAAAAATTTGGAGCTCCTAATGTCAAGTTAGCTTCCCAGACTTTTATTCCTATCTTCCGAAATGATCTTCCCCATGCTGAATTTTTTTATTATGCTACTTTACAAGAAACCGAACAAAATGTATATGTAATGTTTCCTGCTTAAGGTAATTTTTTAAATTCAATATTGATTATGAAATTAGTATTTGAAAAATTATGAATAGCAGCCTTCAAATATTGCGATAATTATTTTGCAAAAAAGTTGCGAATATTAAATTTGTAAGAGTTTAAAAATTTGGGAAAAACAGTTTTGGAACATCATAAAAAGTTCTAAATCAATTGAAACGTGCAATACAAGGTTAAATTGAGATGTAGATTACAAATTTAGCTTCAAAATCGGGTGTTGTCATTGAAAATTATGAAGTTTATGCTCACTTTGAAGTAAAGACAGTAGTTTATGTAAATTTGATGCATATGTATTTATAGAAGACGGTATTCCCTGTTGAATGGAACCTTTGAATTTGCTTTTCTATGAAAGAAGTGCAAGTAAAGAGGGGTGGGAATTCCAGTTTTCTACTCTTTATAAGATACAATTTATTGTATGAAAACAATGCACACATAAAATAGTTTGAAAATAGCTCAAACAGTTCCCCTTTTCAATATCAGATCCTGCCCCCTGCTCTACACGATACCGTTTCAGAGCTTTTTGGGCCTTATGCAGAGGGGGTGTAATGGTGATAGTTTGAATACAGCAATGGTGAACTTGACAATACTTGAACCGAAATTGGAATGTTATCTGTAGAAAAAATTAACGAATTTCTGCAATAAACTTGGATTTGCTATTTGAAGTGGGTAACTCACAACATTTTGGTCTTCAAGTAGAAACGCATGGAACATTGAGAACTTCAATCGGGAATCATAAAGTCAGTTAAGTACATTTTCTCTCATTTAGACACTTCGGTTAAAGTTGAAAGGTTGTGCTCATTGATGAACAATGTTCTAAAGAAAGATCGAAAGCCGGTAGAATCATAATAAAGAGATTAAAAAAAAATTTACTATAACTAAGGTTGAGATCCACAATTAAATAATCTATTCCTAAACAGATTGGCTCTAGTGAGAATCATAAAATGGTGCCACCTAATCACAACACTGTAAACCGTACATTAATTTGTACAGTAAATCCTGGTATAAAGTTCCGTGTTCCTGTTTTTCTGCACATTAATAGTAGTAACCAGTAGTGCATGGGGAATACAATGGAACGGGCGTAAGTTAATTCTAGGGCATGATGCATTCCCACGGGGCAAGCTGTGAAACCAAAATTGGTTTGTTGGATACTTCATCCCAAGCAAACTTCCATTTTCCAGAACAATTTTTAAACAATTGTAGTTAGAAAACACAAATTGTCTTTTCTAACCAAATGAAACAGACGCTATGGGTGCATAAAGTTCCAAGTCCTCGTTGTTTTTATGGGCACCCATGCAGTCCTTACCATCTTTATAACGGTTCAACAACTCAAAATTAAATCTGCACCTATTATCGTTCCATTTCTCCCTTTATTTCCAATAATAAAGGAGATCAAGGCTTGGCTGCAATAGAAGATCCGCTAAAAGTATAGCTTATTCCTTCGTCTTCGTATGCTACAAGTTGTCGAAGCACAGTATATTTTTTACCATAAATTTCTATAGTAGTTTCCTCTTTTTTTAATACGTTAATTCGTTTTCCAATTGACTTAAGTATACCCAGTCTTCTCGATCTGTAAATAATTTACCATACTCATAACATAAAAAATCTTTACACTATTTCTGCAAACACTGTTCTTTGTCTGCATACATTTTCTTTTCAGGTGTAAGGTCACTAGAATCCATCATTTATTTAAAAACAGTAGAAGGGCAAAAATCCAAAGCAAAGTAATTCAACGACCCAAGAAACATAAGTTCATGCTCCAACTATGCTTTTAAAAGTCTCTTATTTATCAAATAGTATTACCAGTTTCTATCGTTATCTGTGACTCCGTGTTTAACTCCGTTCCTTCTGTTATCTTAATTAACCTACACGTGCAAAATATAATCCTTAGACATATTCTCACAAGTTCCATAGGCTTTTAGGCTATCAATCTGATACTTTACCATCACAAATAATATGTATACTGTAAAATCTTTGGTAGAAAGTCTTATTTGCCTAAGATTGCATCTAATCAATAAAACAATTTCCCTCATTTATGACACACATTCCTTAATCACACTGTCCCAAGTTCCAGAGACTTTTAGTATATCAAACGTATACTTTTACCATCGCATATAACATGTATGTTGTGGATTAATATGTTAGAAGTGAATTGATGAGAGCATCGTTACAATTAAATATTGTTTTAATAAAATCTAAGGGAAAAGGGGGGTTAATTACAGGGGTCAATTATGTACAAATATCAGATTAAACATCAAATCATAGTGGGATTAACATCCTGGTGGCACGTCCGTGCAAAGCCACGTCTTAACATCAAATCGCTCGGAGTCAGTCTGCGGGGTTCGCGCCTTCTGGCGGGAAGTGCTCCGATTTGTCTTTGGGAAATGTTTCCCGCGCTTTTTGGAACGTGGGCAGGTTGGCGCCTAGACATTCCGACATGTATACTATAAATTCTTCGGTTATTTAACTAAAAATGTAATGTTATCATACACCGTTATGTATTTGTGTCCTATTCATATCTCAATGTCCTCCCCTCGAGTTGCAATAATGATTTCCCGACAAACCATATGCTCTTCCTTAAACATGCACATTTTCTTCAAAAACATGCCGTATATAAATTTATTAAAATATAAATTTCGAAAAAGGTTTCCGCATAATAAATTCTTAAACAAATAAATCTTACTACAATGTTCAAACGGTTAAAATCCTTCGCATATAATCGGTTGACCTCAATTACTTTTTTCTGAGTTCCAACGATATATTACTTTTAAGATAATCCTTTATTTTATTCCAAGTGTTTTCATACATATATCCTCGCGTCATATTAAAAAGCTAAATGAAAGAATATTCTGTTGCTAATTCATTCCATCAATACATGGCGAACCTGCACAAACTTGTATCGTAGCATGTTCAGTGTTGCAGTGCTCCAACAAAAGAAATTCAATTTCGCTGCATGAATCCAAAACCGGTATAACTGTATCATACACAGGCAGGAAAACAACTCAACGATGGTGGCAACCCCTCATGAAGGAGTACGGGGATGATTGACAGGTGACACGCCCCCTTCCATTGTATTCTCCATGCACTACTGGTTACTACTATTCATGTTTGATAAACAGTAAATTTGACTTCAATTTTTAATAAAGTACATTTTTTAATACACTGCTGGCCACCGTAAATGCAACACCCTGAAGGAAGCATGCAAATAATATGAAATTTACAACATGCATTAGCGGAGGTGAGATATGCAAATGATTAGAATTTCAGCGCAGACGCACATCACGCGCGCCTGTGGCGCCACTTCAAAGCGCTATTTAAGGCTTGGAGATTTCGACGATTTCAAGTACGGCAGTTGTGTTTTTCTTGTGGTTTTTTCAAAAAAACGATCAATGCCTCGTAGAAAACAGCGATCATCTTTTGATCAAGTATCCGAGTTCGACAGAGGAAGGATAGTGGCCTACCGAGATTGTGGATTATCTTTCAGGGAAATCGGTAGTCGTGTTGGACGAAAGCAAACAACTGTAATGCGGATATGTGATCGTTGGATGCAGGAGGGTACGACGGACCGACGTGTTCGATCGCATCCACCTCAGTGCACCACTTCACGTGATGACAGGCATATTGTGCGTATGGCAGTGACGGATCGCTCAGCCACATCACGAACCATAGCACAGCACATTCAGTCTGTACCGCATCATCCAGTGTCTGCGCGTACCATTCGACGCCGTTTACAGCAGAGTGGTCTGTCCGCAAGACGTCCATTGCTTCGTCTACCCTTGACGCAGAACCACAGACGTTTCCGCCGCCAATGGTGCGATGAAAGAAGGATGTGGACGGCAGAATGGAATGAAATTGTCTTTACTGACGAGTCACGCTTCTGTCTGCAACACCACGATGGTCGGATTCGAGTCTGGAGACACCGTGGAGAGAGGATGCTGAACAGCTGCGTTATGCACCGCCACACTGGTCCTGCACCGGGTATTATGGTATGGGGCGGTATTGGATATCACTCTCGCACTCCTCTAGTACGCATTGCCGGTACTTTAAACAGCCAGCGCTACATCTCCGAGGTGTTGGAGCCAGTTGTCCTTCCTCACCTTCAGGGCTTGCCCACAGCCATATTTCAACAGGATAATGCGCGATCACACGTGGCACGCATTGTCCAAGGGTTCTTCGCCAATCGCCAGATTGAATTGCTTCCCTGGCCAGCTCGCTCTCCGGATCTTTCGCCGATAGAAAACATGTGGTCCATGGTTGCTCAACGATTGACCCAGAATACATCCCCAGCTGCCACACCAGATCAACTTTGGCAACGTGTGGAAGCTGCTTGGTCTGCTGTACCCCAAGAACACATCCAAAGTCTCTTTGAATCAATGCCGAGGCGTGTGGCAGCGGTGATCTCCAACAATGGCGGCTACTCTGGCTACTGATTTTGGCAGGAACCACACTTCACAGAAGTCTATAAATTTAATCATTTGATACTTGGTCAACATGTTATCTACAAAATAAATTTTGTTGTGATATCTCTTGTCTTTCTTGGTGTTGCAATTTGGGTGGCCAGCAGTGTAGTTTTGAGATGGTATTTAAAAGAATATTCAAAATTTACATCTCCTGAATTTGATGGGGGCCGCGGTATTCCGGTTGGAAGAGTAACGGACGAGTTCGAATCCAACCAAAGACCGTCGTGTACAAAGGGGGCTGGTGCACGTTAAATCTGTTGTGGCTTCAAATGTCCTCACGGACTGATGTGGAAGTTTGGTGAGTGGGTGGCAGCTCAGGTGTGACCTCGTCATCTGACCGTTGTTCAAAATTATGTGGTGTCTTCTGACTTTCCCTTCGGGGGTTGATCCCGGACCGTCGCATTAGCTCGTCGTGTTGCTCCAGTGCGACGTTGATTAAATACCTACATACTTGAATATGATGAACTCAAAAATCACACCACATCCTTTAGTTTCGATGTAATAAATTCCTATCGTGCCCTGGTTTGAACAAAAAATAATGTACTAATATAGAATCGTTTTAGATAGGGGACCGTGGTAACTCAATTGGAAGAGCAACGGATTAGCAACCGGAGGGTTGCGAGTTCGAAACTCGGTCCAGTCAAAGACCGTCGTATTCATGGGGGCAGGTGCATGTTAAATCTGTCGTGACCTCAAATGTCCTCACATTGATTTGGTGTGGAAGTTTGGAGATTGGGGTGTCAGCTCAGGTGTTGTTCTCGCCATCTGACCGTGGTTCAAAATTGCGAGGCGTTGCCCTTGGGATTGATCTCGGGCAATCACCAATTGTCCGTTTTGTTGCTTCAGTGCGATGTTAATTAACTACCTACCTACCCTTTCAGATAAAACAGATTTTCATCAAAAGATTGCCGTCCCAAAAAAATTACAAAAGGTTTTTAAGACTAAATTTTTCATTAATAAAATAACGACGAACGAAATTTTTTTTTGAAAAATTAATTATATTATTTTTCATTTTACATCGAGTTTTTAAAATGTTAAACATCCGTTCCAAGGATCTGGCATTACCGCTTTACGTACACAAAGTTGTAAAAATAACATCTTTTCGGCGGATTATCTGTCAATTTTATACTTCTTTAGAAATATGAATCTTTAAGTTCTTTATTGATCAAATCATCACTTTATTTATTTCCTTTGGTTGCTATTTTCTTGTAGATCTTGTTTAAGTAAAGCTATTACATGCAAATCAACCAAAATATTTGTTCATAGTTGTAAGAATCTGTTCCAACGTTCTCTAAATTCTAGGAAATCATCTAACAATGAAATAAACTGTACGATCTGATAGAACAGAGTATGTAAAACGCATAAATATTCTAAACCAGTAATTTTATATAATAGAAAACCTTCATTTAACCAATGATATAATTCCACATATGTCCACTAACCACATGCGTGTTTCGTTTCTATTATAATCCGTTTTAATTGGCATTGAATTTGTATTTTTAACCTGCAGGGTAACTTTTAACACGTGGATCATTTGAAGTTTCTGAATATGGATAAAGAAAATCAAGGAAACAAAGAAAAGGAAGCTGATGTACCAGGGTAAACATTAATGCCTCTTTCTGTATCATATTCATTTAATGAAGCTATTTTATTTTCTGTGGACCCTATGCATTAAGTATTCTCTTGAAAACTTGTTACTTTTGAGATTAGTGACTTCTTAATCTCATAATTCTTTCACAGGCTCACTTGGAATAAACATCACTAATCATATTTTACACTGTAAGTTTTAGGTAAACATTTACTGTACGGTCACCCTTGGCGACTTTTTCAAAATCTCGCCAAAAGTCGCCAAAATGGCGACTTCTTGCACGAGCGAGATCTAAAGAAAACAGCGTAGTGAAAAATGTTGCCTGTGCAAAAAAATGGCGGCCAAATCGCCGAAATCGTTAATAATGAACAATAAACATACCTCTCTCCCATTTGCATCTATCGCTCGCCCCCTTCACCAACTCCCTCCGCCTCTACTTCGCTGCGGCTGCCGGCTCATTGTCGCCTCTTTGAGGAGGGTAAATTCGAATGACTGAATCCATGAAGGCCATGAATTTGTTGCACATGTGCTTATTTTTTTTGCGCCACACATATTCTGCTAAATAATAGTCTAATTGACTTTTGGCTTTGCTCGCCGGAATACCTCGTTTCACTGCTCCCCACGTTCCTTCTATGGTATTAGTGTGGGCACCTGTATCCGGGTCCTTGAAATTTAGACTATGATTCACCTTCAGATGCACGAAGCCTTCATTAGAAAGGCAATCGTAGCTCTTCCAGCAGTCTGAAATTATTGTTGAACCCGGAAGAATATATTCATTAATAACAGTCAACAAAGAATCAGTCGTCCTATCATCTACAACTTGCATAAAACATTTACCCGTCCCGCGCTCAACTCCCCCAAAGACCCATTTACCTTCCACACGTTTTCCCCGATTAAATTTACGTTTACCAAATTTACTCTCATCTATCTCAACAGTCACGCCGCTTCCACCCACTTTCATACTACTTTCAATCATCTCTATCACACAAACCTCACGGCAAAAGGAACGAAAATCACATATAGTCTTAGAAGAACATTTACTCTCTTTCATATTAAAATCAACCTTATTCTTACTCACCCACAAATAAACCTGAACTAAAATCTCATTCATTGTCATTCGACTCAATTCAAAAAAGGAACCCTTTCTCACACTCCTTTTAACGTCATGCATTTGTTCTTTCACCTTAGATTTACACCTCCACTCATAACCATCACTTATATCGTGCCTTTCAACCAATTTCATATCCTGACCACACTTACAGCACTCATATCTATCCGCAATTAAACCCGCTTTCATACAAAATTCGAACGTTTCCTTCCCTTTATCCAATCCATACAAATACCTTAGATTAACATTCTCATCAAACCACATAACATCATTCTCACCAAACATTCTCGCACTTACCTCAGACATTCCCCATGCAGCAGCCATCACAAAAATTTCACGAAAAGAACACGGGAGCTGAAAACTAAAAAAGCACACGTGCAACGTGGTCGAACAAAAATTAATCAATTACCTTCAACCTCTCCGGTTTTGCTAATATATTCCGTTGCGACCCGGTGATATATTCCGTTGCGACCCGGTTAAGCGGTAACCAATTACAATCCTTCTAAAGAGCTAAGACATCAACTAACACAAAAAGAATTCAAATTTTAAAACGGTAACCAATCATATAACGCAAAACATCGATATTTTGTTAAAAAAATGCGTTCGTTAAAAAAAAAATATAAGCGCTCTTTCCTTCCGAAAAACCAACCTTTTCCAAGTTTCAATAGGGTTGCTGCAATTTATTGTCGGGTCGGATGGGGGTTGCCATATAAAAAAATTTATCGCCAATGTGGAAAAAATCGTGCCAAGGGTGACCGTACAGTAAATGTGATCCAAGTTTTATTTTAACAACCAAGTTTTGAGACCATCATAATTTTTTATGCCTAAATTTTTCGAATAATTTTGATTGTATGACACAAATGCCAACCAATCAACCTTTTATTCTTCTAACAATTTATACTTATCAACATGTGAATTATTTTGCAATCAGTACTATGTAAAACAAGAACCTGAAACCAAAATCTTCCAAATGCAAATAGCAATCTAAGTCCAGGCCCTAGTCATTAATTTCACTATGTATTTATACGCATCCACACAATCAAAAAATATTTTGAGATTGCACTCAAGGTAGACCATTTTGGCATCTCGTGAAGAATGTGTAGGTGCCATTGACACGTTGTGGCTCTGTGAGGGGTACCCACTGCTAGCAACCTGCAAGTTGTAGTCAGCGCAGATTTGATTCTTCCCTGTGTGTATCCTCTCCTCTGTGTCAGTAAAATTTTCCTTGTGTATGTCCATTTACTTGTTGGGCGCAGGTCGGCTAAACATGGCCCTTGTACCATGAAAACCCAACCAACCTAATTTCTAACCTTTTTCTACCATGTTAATTATAAGGCCATTTTCACACATACCAGCAAAATGTGATCCAAAGCCCTTGCCGGAAGCAATGTTATCAAATGGAGGATTTTATATGTTGCCCCATCCAGCCGCTGACGTGCATTTGACCTCCACAAATAGAATGGCTGAATGTTCTCATTACATGTTCTGTTAGTGATCTGATTCCCAATATAATTATATTTTTAACATTAAGTTTACAAGTTCTCTTTCAAGAAATATTTTGGTACAGCTTTGGTAAATGCATACTTTGATGGCAATGCTTTTGGTGGGTTGCGCACTTTTTATGTCGCCAAGGAAGAAATTAAAAGAAAATAGCATTTTTCTTGAAGGAAAGTAATAAGCTTTAGTGGAAAATACTTAATGCAAAAAGTTTGAAAAACTTAGTTTTTCTTATAGGAAAATAATTAGCCTTATCATGAACACTTCTATAAATCCAAGTGTAACAGTCAGAAAGTGAATTTTATGCAGCAAACTTCATCGGAACATTTCATTTATTGCACAAAAAAATCCTATTTAATTAATCCCAATTCCACAAAAAATCCCTACTTATCCACACATAAATGTACACAAAATAAACGATTAGCTACTCCCTCACTTCTTAAAGTTGCCCAGAAAAATGAAACGAAATTTCGTGAAAGAACTCCCTAAAACTTATCTACAAAACTTAATACGGAAGTCATGTTAAAATAGAAACAGGTAACGATTTTCAAAAATAGCAAGAAATTATACAACCTGATTGCCTTGATTTTAGTTACGGTCCAGTGGCAGTGATCAAAGGCAACCCATCTTTAAATTTACATGAAACGGAAAAGATTTGGAAAAAATTGTTTATAGAACCAATGAAATCAAAGGACAATTTAACAGAAATGAAATGAACATTCTAGAATATTCAAAATGAAAATTTAAACTTTCCACTTGCCGAGGTTGCCATAAAAGTGGGAACAATCCTAATAAAGATGGGTTGCCTTGACCTGCCGTAACTTGCTACAAAAAATGTGCTAAAAGCATTGCCACTAAAGAAGTAAGAACGAAAGCTATTGGTTGGTTGCAGTTTATAGTGCAAGCTGTGCTAAACTCAAGGTAGGCAACTTCAGTAAAAAATGCTGTGAAAGGGACTAGAATAATGGGATGAAGGCAGAAAAAGCTCACTTGGGTATCTTGGGCGCATGACACCAATGTTTACAAAGGCAGTAAACCTCAAAAGAAAAGATCACTAAAGTACCTCAGGTTCATGAATCCTGTACACACCTACAGGAGATGCGCCCTTGAGGGCCAAAAACTATTGAAAATACAGTCATTTTAATGTAATCTATAGCTTTAAAGACGAAATGAAATTATTCTATTTAAAATAATAGGAATTTCAATTCACATTAAAGTAGTTTCATAAATGCTGCAAAGACTGAATTGCAGATTTCTTTCAACTAGAACCAAGTGAACTCACATCCAATTAAAGAATTAATAATTCGTTATGAATGTCAGTACAATATTTTGAAAATTCTTGATGTTTTTTCTTTAAAGTTCATTTTGTTTCTTAAGATTTCCATGGTATCAAGAAGGCCTTACATTTATAAACTTTTTATGTTTCTAAATTATGTAACATCAAAACTTATAAAGCTAGAATTTAAATGAACATTTTTAACTGATATTTTTCATCAAAAAATATCAGTTGAGAAAAATATCATTCATTATGTTGAGACCTTTATTTGATTGCTCATTCACTATGAAGAGCCATAGGACTAGCAAATATGTATTTATCTATGCCATTTTGTGACTCTTCTCTAAGATCTATTTATATATACCTACTTGTGAAATTGTTTTCAGTTTTTGTATTTGTATAATTAAGATGTATGTATACTTTTCAGAATTTTGCTGGAAGGTTATGAACATGGTGATACCCAAGGTATTATTCTATAATATCCTGTAGTAAGGAGTAAGCTCCCATTACTTATTAAACTGAAATTTCTTCAAGATTGTTTCCTTCCAAATCAGATTTTGTGCAACTTTAAATATCATGCTGCTTTTAAAGTTCTGAACAAATGCACTAGAACAACACTCATTATTCATGTTCAAGTCACTTTGAGTAGTCTATTGATACCTTGTTTATCCTTTCTTTCAGGTTTTACTACAACCACTACAGAAAACGATCCAGCTAGAGTGCTTCAGCTGTCAGAATCCTTTTTTGTTGCTGACACTTTAGAAGATGATGAGTGAGTTTTATTTTTAATTTGTGTCAATATTTCTCACCTTACTTTTTTAAGGGTATTTTTTGGTTACCGTAAATACAGGTTACTTTGTCCCACTTTTATAAAACTTTTGGTTTAATCTTATGCTAGAAAATAAATAATAGATACTGAGCTTTTAAGGTAAATTTTAGATAGTTCAAACCTTTCTCTAAAGACTGATAACAAATCCACTTTTTATAATACTTTTATGAAATTTATTTTTTTATTTTGGGCTAAAGTAGACCATAAGTTAGGGTAACTTTGTCCCACATTAAATATTCCTATCCTAAAACACTGTAAAGCATGTTTGAAGCAATGTAACCCACTGGTTTTGAGGAAAAAGTACTCACATATCAATACAAAAACACACTTTATTTATTCTTAGTTTACACTGGCACTTCTATGTCAAAAAAATGTTTACAAATCAATAAAGAAAAAAGATTAAACAACATCAGTCTTAGAAGTCTTACATAGGTACCTAAATATAATCTTTATATCAGTCTTTTATAAGTTCAAAAACAACTTTCAATTCTTGGCTATACAATATTTACAGAAAAAAGTAATATTTTCAATAATTTTGGAGGCTCGATCACTTGTGCGATATCAGACCATTTGTAGAAAAGGATGTCTTTTTCTGTTGGCCACTTCCAGGCCTTTTTTGTAGGCTCCATGCAATCTACAATAGTGCCAGTTTCTACTGGACTCATAACCAGTCCTGAAAAATGTTTTCCCTTCCAAGCAACTACAAAATTTCCTTCTTTCAAAGTGTCCTTTAGAGATTGGGTTTCCACAGTTTTTGGTGGAGTTGATTCCAATGGCTCCTTTTCCTCAACAGACTTGTCAGTTTTACGAGTCTACATAAGCTTTTCGTACACTTCCTCCTTTTTTTTACACTTTTTGGGACAAAGTAGCCCATTTTTTGGAGTTACCAGCACTACTTTTTTATCTATGCATATAAACAAAAAGCCTTGATAGTTTAACGAAAACCTGTTATATATTCTTAATCAGGATGATATTGGCTTTAAAATTTGGTACTTACCTAAACTAAAACATGTACTGGATTTCTTGCACAAATGGAAGTTTGACATCAACACAACATGTGTATTTAACAGGATTATGAAAACAGCACTGCTGCAAACTAGTGGCGAGTATTAGAACTCTATTAAAAGTGGGCTTGCCTAACTAGTACTGCGGCCTGCTCGAATCGCCGGTTACTATGCGAACTTGAAGCAATCAGCTTGTGGCACGCATGGTTCAGTCATTTTTTGTTTTGGGACAAAGTAATACCCCAAGGCCAAATTAACCCGTATTTATTGTACCTTTGGTCACATTTTCTTGGCAACAAAGGTGACATCCTATGTGCTATTTGCATTTACTTATGCTTTCTGTTAGTCTTATAAGAAAAATTCAGCCAGTATTAAGAAGTCCAGAAATCGGTACTCGAAATAAGTTGATTGAAGATTTAAAAATAAGTTATTTATTTAATTAAAGTTATAAAAGTACATTTCGTATGCATATTTAGCACACACACATCAAACATAACGAAATAACATCCAATATAAAATAATAATCGGGTCAAATGACCAGATCACACATAATCAACTCGATAATAAGCGAGTATATGTGGACAGCAAGCTAGACGTTCAAAGGAAAGAGAGTTTGATTTAAATAAGTTACAGTTTATATAGTACGTACATTTGCATATCTCGATCTGCTTGCCATCTACATATTTGAATATTATATCTGAAATAAACATGCAAGTAGTTCTCTAAATATCCGCTTATTTGAACTGAAATGAAAAAGTACTTACACTGAGATTTGTTTACAAAAGGTAAAGTGGGCGTTCCAATTGGCTCCGCGGGAAACTCAAAACTCCAAATGCAGTAAGTGCATAAATATTAAAAACTATTGTATATTACAGTTTTTC
Source organism: Meta bourneti (assembly GCA_933210815.1). Taxonomy (NCBI): domain Eukaryota; kingdom Metazoa; phylum Arthropoda; class Arachnida; order Araneae; family Tetragnathidae; genus Meta; species Meta bourneti. The sequence continues at coordinate 36,513,172 of OW119930.1, read as the reverse complement.
CTAACACTTTCTCTACTATTTTTCAGCTATATCAGGTCACATTTTCTTGGTGACGAAAAATGAATGCCAAAGTAGCAGAGAAAACTTACATTTTGCCACTAAAACTTTGAAGAAATTCCATGGTGTAAATGAAAATAAATATAAAAAAGAGTGAACAAAAGAAAATTTTTATAAAATGCTTATTTTTGGTGGAAAACACAGTCATGTTGCAATCATAATTGCATCAAAAGGATTTTCTTGCAAGCGTTTTTTGCCAGATAAACTCTACTAAATATGTCTTATCACATTAAAAAGTTTTAAATGCAAAACTTAAAAATATATTTTGCGTGGAACAAGAAATCAATCAGATCATGTAACCGTATTAATCAGAATTTAAGAGTACTCAGCAAAATAGAGAACTAATAGCATTTTAATATCAGGTTCAGAACTGCAGCCATGTGTTTAAAAACCTTATTTAAATAACTTTTCTGATTGTTGATTAATTTAGCCATTGAAAATGAAGTAGTTACAAACATTAAAGATTCTTACTCCAAGCAAAGAGAAAATAATTGAAGCCACAAGAAAAAGCATGGAAAGCATAAGTGCAAATGGCATCGAGGATGTTTCTTTTGTCTCCAAGAAAATGTGACTGCCATTCAAAGTTTTATACTGTTACTTTAGTTGCCTACAACTGTTATACTGAAAAAAGAAAATATCAGACAATTTTTAAAGCTTATTTTTTTTTCATTTCAAAGAAACATTTGTTTGGGAATTTTTATTGTTTTGGTTAATTGTAAAACAACTTGGTTTGATGACACAATTATTTAGCAATGAATAATCACCAAACATGGTGCTAAATTTACAAAGGCATTCAATTTTTACTTTCTTACTTCACTCTGAAAAGGTAAAAACTTGAAGCTTTTGTAATCTATGCTATTAATTTTTCAAGCTACCGTTAATTGTCACACAAATATTTTGTTGATCACTAAGCACATGCATTTACTATGCATGTGATTTTTGTCTACCTAATAGAAAAAAAAATCAAAAATAATTTTCTATTTTGATTTAGATCAATAATTCCTCCCACTCAAGAACTACTGATACCAAGCACACCTCCCCTTCAAGTACAATCAAGTAAGAAATATTCAACTTGATCAATAATTTAAAAATAGCTTTTGTTCGTGACACAACAATATGTAAATAAATACTCTTTTATAAAAACACTTATTCATATTCATGCTCTTATTCGCTCATTTTCAGGCAGTAATGAAGACACTTCAAAAGGAAATGACACAACCCTATCTAATCTTGATGAGGTAAATTGATAATTGTTTAATTTGATTATTTATTTTTCTTTTATATCTGAATCAATGACAATTTAAATGTTCTATTCATTGTTTGAATGTGTTAGAATTTGATGTTTAGACTAATGCAATGAACTCTACTGAGCTAGGATTTGTTTCTACAAAGGGATTTCATTATATTTTTAACCAATAAATACTTAAAAAGTAACATTAAATTATATTAAAATGTTTACTTTAAAAAGTACAATTAAAAATTAACATTTTATTGTTACCACCATCAATCATTGCCATAGAAAGTCATGCCTCTTGACTTTTTGATTATATTTAGCATATAATCCTGTTTCTTAACAGCTTAATAAAAATTCCTGGCATTTCTATAAAATAAAATTAATTTTTGTTTAAGACAGTCTACTTGTAATTGTAAGGTACACAAATTAATGGACTTGTATTTCAATGAACATTTGTTTGCAAACATATCCCACTATATGAGAATTCAGTTCCAGCAATAGCCTCACATTTTTCAACCTTTTTGTCTAAAAGTGTATAATGTATTAAGATATATCTTAACCGAGATTCACACTATGGAAATACAGGAATATTTGTTTGATTATGAAATTGATGGTACTCATCAGATGTATAACACATAAAATAGATGAATAACACTCATAGTATAGAATAATAGCACATAGAATAGATGAATAAGAATAGATATATAACACAATCTTTAAAATTGATTAATTTAATAATATTTCTCAGCAAATGTTTACCTGGTATTGGTGGCACAGCATCCATGCCTTAAATCCCCTAATATGGTGGTATAATATATGAATCCCCTACAATCCTCTAATATTGAAATTTGGCATTAAAAAATGAATAGATAAAAATCATTATAAATTCTGAATCAAAAACTTTTAAATACAAATCTTAATGAGATGTCAATTTTTTTTAACTCTGATTTTCACCACTAAGGGCCAACTGGGATATCCATATGCCCCATCTTTTCAAACTCAAATGGTTTTTTACTATGATTGGTTAATGGTATTTGTCATGTCTTGATCTTCAATTTCAGTGAAAGTTTTTACGCTCACTGCCAAAAGTTAAGCATGGAGAGGAAAACGTTAATCTCCGGAAGCCAATCTGAATTTGAGAGGCTGCATTTCGCTGCAGAGGTAGATGAAAGTATGCAAATATGTTCTGTAACAGCCAATTACGGTTTTGTGTCGAGAAATATGCAAAAAAGGCAATCATATAAGAAGCCAGCATTGTGAAGGGTTAGAGGAGTTTCATGTAAGTGCTGATAAAAAGTGTTTAGAACTTTCATATGATTAGTTTTCAAGACAGACGTGTTTCTATGGCTTCCAGAAGACAAATGGCAGATAGTGAGCGCTGGTGTTCTGTGGGACGCCTTGAAGCAGGACAATCAATCACAGGTGTTGCTCTTTTCTTCGGTGTTCATTATTCCATAATTTCAAGATTATGGAAACAATTCCAAACAGTTGTCTGAAGACCTGTGGCCAGTCACCCAAGGGTTACGACTCCCACGGAAGATCGATATATTGCTGTTTTAGCCAAGCGGAATCGAAGAGCGACCTCCACGCGTGTGACATCTATGGTTGCAGCGTCCATTGGTAAGACGATATCTGCCACTACTGTTCGCCGAAGGCTACACATGAATGGACTGTATGCCCGGGTACCAAGAGTTTGTGTTCTTCTATCCGTCCAATCCAGAGGGGCACGATTAAAGTGGTGTCGGCAACATGTGAATATTGGACTGTCTGATTGGGCCAACGTTATGTTCACGGATGAGTCGAGATTTGCCCTGGAGCCAGATGACAAGCGTGTAAGGATCTGGAGAGAACAAGGCACATGCAATCAGCCCCAGAACATCATCGAGCATCACGCATTCCGAGGTGGAAGCATCATGGTGTGGGCAGGGATTTCGTTTTGATATCGCACCGACCTGTATATCTATAGACAGGGTTCTGTGATGGCTGTCCGGTATCGGGATGAAGTCCTAGAACCCACTGTGAGATGGTACGCTGCAGCAGTTGGTCCTGCTTTCATTTTAATGGATGATAATGCGCGTCCCCATCAAGCCAACATCGTCGTCGACTACCTGGAGAGTGAGGGGATTGCACGTATGGATTGGCCGGCGTACTCTCCCGACCTTAATCCAATTGAAAATCTTTGGGATGCCCTCGGCCGTGCTGTGTCTGCACTTTTCCCACCCCCAGTCACAGAGTTGCAAACTGCTCTACAGGAGGAATGGCGATTACTTGACTCTGGGGTGGTTGATCACCTCATGGAAAGCATGGTCACACGCTGTAAACTTTGTATGAGGATGAGGGGTGGTCACATACCCTACTAATGTCGGTTTTGTGTGTTTGTTTTGGATTTAAACATAATTTTGTTAATGACTCCAATATGACTTCATCTTATAATTTATGAAAATTCAATATTGTTTCCATCTTTGTAAGTAATTCTTTGTTTTGTTTCATGCATAAACATATTTGCTACTTTCCTGCTGCATTTCGTGTTAATCAAAGCTGTACTTGTCGATTTTTTCGCATTTTACCACTTCATGCTTAACTTTTGGCAGTGAGTGTATATTCTCTTGCTGATTGGTGCTGACATTTGCTACACAGATATTATTTAGGCATTCTAGATCTGAGCTTTTCAACCCATTTTAATATTATTTTCCTCAGAATATTTTAACTAAAACATTTATTCATAAAAATGTTTAAAAAACAAAAATTACAAATTCCTGAACCTCTCACAACCCTGTATTTTGATGCCAGGCTCGGTGGTTAAGAAACTGATGTATAAATACAAGCTATAGAATCTTCAGTGCAGATCCTCTGCAAATCCTAACTAGTATGTTAAAAAGTAATAGTGAAAACAAATTCAGCTTAACTATAAAGATGACTGATTGTCTTGTATTTTGCTCTTAATTAAGACCCACATGGAGGACCTCAAAGAAGATGCGAAATCAGACGAAATCCAAGTTCTAGAGAGAGAAGATGAAGTGATAGACATTAGCAGTCAAAATGACTTGACGCAAGACTTGCCTGAATTGGATGCCACTCAACAAATACTGGTTGAAAGGCCAAACCCAATGCAATACTCTTTGAAAGAGGGACATGATGATGGGTCAAAGGAGGATGGAGATGATGACTGGAATCTTAGATTTACAGATACTCAGGAAACACAAGAATTACTGAGTAGTGTAAAACTAAAAGCTAAAGGTCAGAAATCTGTTTAAAAATTAGTATTTTTAAAAAAAGTTTTAAATAATTGTGTATTTTTATATTTTTCTTTTGAGCACAATGTGACTGACTAATTTGAATTGAGTAGAAAATGTAGGAATTGTTTAGATGTTTCGGGGCTTGGGATTGTTCTACAATGGATCCCCTACTTCTGGTATATATGGAAATGAGATGTTGGTCCAACTGGACAAAAAGGGCACACAGATCTGCCAACAGGATATACCCTGGGATCTGCAGTTCTAATAATCAAGAATGAATCAAAAGACGGATAAATCCAAAGTGGCTGATAATACAAAGCAAAACATGGGGATAGTCTATTTATGCCATCCATTCTAGCCCTTGCAAAATAGCAGTGACAGCTTTTAGTTATTCATGTATGTTTGTAGGGCATGTTTGCCTGGACAATAATTTTATTTGTTTTGGCATACAGTTGATTTACGATTCCATTTTTAAATCAATTCAGTTTGATTCAAAATCTCTTAATGTGTAGGAGGTTATGAAAATGTTTAATTTTAAGTTGCAAAACATGGGGAAATTAATGAAAAGAATTAAATTTCACTAAACAAATGAAAATTAATCATCGGGTAAACAAATTTCAATATTTTTAATATAAAAATGTAATAATTAGTTTTATTGGAATTGTTGGTACATTAAAATACAATAACTTTCTTGTGTTTTTCTTTTTTAGAATCAAAACAGTTGTCTGAAGTTTTAGAAGAGGATGATATAAGTACTACTAAGTAAGTTTTGTATAATTAAAGTGGATACATTTTGTTCATTTAGTTTTAGTTTCATGAAATTTTCATATTGTGCTGTGCTTCTTTCTTTATAACAGGTAGTATTTTTGTCTTGTTTTGTTTCAATTATTATACTTACTGAGTTATGCATTAAGAGTGATAGCTATCTCATTTATAGAAAATGTTTAGAATTTGTTATTTATTCACTTTAGGAAAACAGATTCCCCAAAGTTAGAAAGTAAGGACGCTAAGATTGCACCTGCAACCCTTGAAGACGCATGTGAAAAGGAAAATGAAAGTGAAGATGAAGTAGAACCCAGTCAGTCATGCCTGATAGACTACCAGGCAGATACTCATTTAACTTACCTAGACCGGGTGAGTCAAAGCTCCCCTCTTGAACATCCAACCCACCACAGTACACCAGAAATCAATTTAAATGGAAAAGCAGCAAAAGCATGCTCTAGTTCTGATGTCCTGTTGATACCTTCTCCAATTCCTACCAAACCCGAGGCTAGTGGTGATAACCCACCTTCTAATGTGCTGACCCCTGAGCCGAAGCTGACCATCGAATCTCTGACTTCCGAATATGAAAAATCAACTGAAATCATCAGCTTTGAAAATAAAAAGGAGGATATCCCTTCACTTACTGTTGATTCCCATTCAGTTCAGCAAGCTCCAACAAAGACTATTGACAATGCTGATGTTTCTGAAGGGGAGAAGGAAAGAGAGCAGAAGTCCAAAACTCAGTGTGAGACTATCGAGTTGCTATCATCTGCCGATGATACAATGCTGGAAGATGTGGAGGCTCAAGCAATTCCTGAACCTGAGTCTCAGAATTTGAAGAAGGGAGCAAAACCTGTTGAAGCTGAACCTGTTAAGACTTCGGAAGAGAAAGTAGAGGAGAAGGTAATTGTACATTTAAGTTCCATATTAATTTAATTTTTTATTATTACCCTCTAAAATAGGGAACCGGCCTGGTAGCCAAGAAATTACTCTGGTCCTCAGATCAAGACTGGGTTCGAATCCTAGTCTAAGCATGGATGTCCTAAGTAGTTTAGAATGTACTTTAAGCTGTAGATTCCAGGCTAATTATCCCTCATGTTGTAAAAACGACTGTTTAGCAACAAACCAAGCCAACACTTTGAAATAGTGTTTTTTAAACTTAATTGCTACTAATTTTTAGAGTTATTCTTAATATTGATTTCAAGCTAAAAGTCCAATTTTACTATATCTAACTATACTAGGCAGATTTATTTTCTGTACATCACCAAAAAATAATGAAGTCTTATTTAAGAGTAGCCTAATGTTACTAGTCTTTTGTTGGTGTGAACCTGTATTTTTAAAATGAGTATTTACAGAAACAGAAATGTAGCAACAGAATATAAATATACATTAAGGAAATGTATGTATGTTAGATAAATATACGTAAAATGCAATATGACTGAATCCTTTCCTTTTTCTTCAAGATTTCAATACCAAATGTTTCTTCATTTGAAGTTGAGGTGGAAGCTTCTGAAGTACTTTCAGGTATAGTTTATTGCATGATTTGTGATTTTCTTGCTTAAAATTATTTCAAATTCATAAATAAATTATTTTAATTAAAAGTTGATAAGAGTTAATCCACAAATCAGATTGCAAATACAACAAACTATTCATAGTATATTCAGCACATCGTATTTAAATTTGGTTGAGTTTATTTAATTTTAATAGTTTGTCTCAGAAATAAATTGGATAGATATTAGACATAGCTTTAATGATGTTTTACTAATCAACAAATAACAAGTAAGTTTTTAAAATTCACTTACATATGTCCTAATCAATTCTGAACTTGATGGAATAAATTACAGCAAACTCAAAAAAAAATACCAAAGGATGAAACTAGTAAAATAGTATATTTAATTTTTAATAATTTTAAATTGTGCACTTGTTCTGAATATTTTTATGTCTTACAGAACAAATATGCTTGTATAGGAAATATTAAGATTAATTTACTTATAATTAACTATATAATTTGCTTTTATTTCATAAAGAATAACATTATGACTTCTCGTATTTTCATTTAATCTTTTTAACAGTGTATAGAATTTTTATGTTGAAACTGTACCAATATATTGTGAAGAATAATAATGTAATTTTTATTGGTATGGATATTAAAATGAATAAATGCTTCATTGTCTAAGAATTTTATTTTGTCTTTTCAGTTGAGAACTCTGGGGATATCAAAAATGATTTACCAGAAACTGTGCCAACTCTCATGTTACCTCCATTACCACCTAGAGGTCGACTGTCGAGAAAGCCAAGAATGGAAGTATGAAAATGTTATAGCTTGTTACATATATATATAATTCGTATTTTCTTTTTATGTCCATTTAACTGTTATATTGCATAAGCTGGTCAACCAATGGATTACATAAATCAGTGTGCACATTTCCTATTAGTGTTCTTTTCAATTTATTCATCGCTTTGTAGTTAAAAATTATTTTTTGGCTTTACGATAGTTTATACACTGAAAGTTAGTAAAGGAAAATAAAAGACATGAGAGTATTGGAAATCACTAGTATTCTTTTTTTTCTAAAAACTTTTCATTGGCTTCAATATTTTATTGCTCTCCATTCGTAACTGGGTTTAAGTTTTTGGTGGGGTTGTCTTCAAGTAGACTAATGGCTTGTGAGACAGGTTTTATTTGACCTATCATTAATTTAAAGCTTAATAATTATTTGCATAAATATAAAATAAAGAACATGCACAAGTAGTAGTCTTTGGCTGTCTGGCAGCTTAGTCATGAAGAAACTGAACTAAGGAAAGTAGGCAGAATTCCAGTCGAATTAGGACTTAAATAAGAGAAAGCCGGTAGTTATGATAGTACAGATGAGTCTGCACTCCGAATGGGCAATGTAGATAGCTGTGCTTCTGGAACCAGCAAGAGGAATCATGGACAGCATTTATATGAGGCAGAGCATCAGTCTCGTACAAGGCTAACATCCACCAAATATATTCGCAAAGATTGACATACAGTAAGTGGGGAATGTTCATACTTGCATGTCTTTGCTTGGATGCTAGTTGTGATGCCACATTGCATTACTTCTGTTGATAATTAGTGGTTTCAGTAATTTTATTAATAATTCTGTTATTCATTATTTATTTGTTATCAATTTATAGGAAAAGGATACAAAACAAGTTAAAAATTCATTATTGCATTATTGTGGTTGGGCATTCCAAATAATAATTACTTATAATGTCTTACTTTTATTTGTTTTTTACTCTCAATTAGTTGGTTTTATTAAATTGCTATGTAAATCCTTATTGTCCAAATATCTAAGAAAATTAAAAAACGTACTTAAATTGTGTTCAATGTCAATTATTGAGAAGAAACTTTTGCAATTTTATTTACTACTAAGTTCTTCAAGAATAAAGGGCTCTTAGTTGATATTGGGTGGCACTATGTAATTGTATGATGCCATTGACATATGCTTCCACACCATGTTATGGTCAACAGTCAATGTAGCAGGTATTTAGACGAAAGAAATAATTAATAATTTGATTTCAAGTTGCAAATGGTTTTCTAATGAATCTTTCTAAGTGCTATAAGACAGCTAATAAAGTGTCTTGTTTCAAGTGGTTGGGAAGAAATAAAAAGAAAGTTTTGCCAATCAAAATGTTTGGCATATTTTAACATGAAACAAGAAAACACGGAACTAAATTTAAAAAATCTTCAATGTAACTACTTCAATTTCCATATTTTCGATATTATTGTGGTAGTGTTCTTTAATTTATCTTCTATACAATAGATGATCCAGTTGGTTTTTAAAGTATTTTTAACGCTGCTTACCCTTTGAAAGCTGTCATGTTGATTTATTTGTCTTTCAGAGATACAGAAAACGAGATCAAGTATCTTCTATGCAAGAGAAAAGTGAGAAATCATTTATCGGTACATTCAAAGATGTGTCTTCATTGGAAAGGATATTCAATTCATTTGGAATCTTCTTAGAACCCAAGGTATTTGATACTGTACAATAATATGCATAATTTACCTATATTTCATGATCTCGTTAATTTTGGGGGCCAAAGTAGTGCAATGGTAACAGGAAGATACTGGAAAGTTTTCTGGTTAAACCCTTTGTAGTCCATAAACCGCTTGACAGCTAAGTTGGAAGTAGAGTATCTTCGAAATTACTTAATATTTATTTTTATGATGGCGCCGGAAAGATTTTTCCAATGTTTATGTTTGTGATATAATTGCTGTACATACTTATAACAATAAATTTCGCTTTGTTGAAAGTTTTGTAAAAATAAGAACAATCAAACTTTGATCAATCTGGTAAGAATTTTTATGTACACCGCTGAACATGGTATTACTCACATAACATTTATTTATGATTCTGCTATCCATCTATGGCTGTATAAATATTAATTCCATTTTATTCATAAAAATTAAGTGTAATTTCGGATAAATTGAGCTGAAGCAAAACTAAACCTTTTTAATCAAACTTTTAAAATCAACTATATTGTATCAGTTTAAAATAGCTGTCAAAGAACTCTGCAGCATTTGTATTTCAGATTTTAATCAGAAACTTTCCATATTTTATTCTGTATGCATTTTTAGTCCATCAAACAAAATTAGCAATTATGGCGATACTTATGTACAGATAAATCTTATTCCTTCACACCATCGTTTAAAGTTATACTGAAACAGAAACATGTTTTCATAAATCTTATCAGTAATAAAAATTTTTAATTTGCAATATTAGTGACACAATTTTCACTTTTCTACCACATTTTCAACTCAATAACATGCTATTTAATTATAACATATCACTTTTATGTACTGTAAGGAATACTATATGCATAGAAGGGTTGATAAACTTGAAAGTAGAATATCCCTAAAACAACTGTTTTGTATAATTCAATATAATGGTATTACTATCATGATTATGATGTGGGTACATCTGTCAATGTTCTTTTTCTTAACTTAGTACAAAGTTTTTATCAAATTTATATACTATTTTATTTTGTATGAAATTGAATTCTGGTAATTCATTAAATGCCATGCATGCGTCATACTGCATAGTTATGTCATATAATTCTTTGTCTGGAGGTTGAAACATGTAACCCTGAAGAAATTTTTAAGTTTAAAAAGTATTTGGAACTACTGTATTATTATGTTAACCTGATATTATTTTATTTATCTGAACACTTATCTTTTTATTTAGATTCAAAAGAAAAATATTAATCTGTAATGTATTTAATAAGTATGAGTATTCATCTGCATTTTTCTCCAGCATTCAGAAGGAATACTTTCTCTTAAGCCAAGTGAGGAAGTACAAGTCGTAAAAACACTTAACTTCTTTGTGAAGGACAATAATGTGTATCTGGGACAATTCATTAAGGTATGTCTTTTTTACCCTTGCATGTCTATTTTATCCCGTGATGTTTCCCAGATCTTAATAGGTTAAAGAAAATATCACGTAAAAGATGATTCACACTGTTGCAATAATTCCTTTGATCCTATCATTCCTACAGTTTGGTGCTCCAAACGACCCGAAGCTATCTGAAGTTGCAGTATCTCCACACTCTGGCAGTAGCTCGTCGACAATTACTTCAAATTCCACTGTATCCACCATTACCTCACTGCATTCTGGTGAAATGGGTGATATTAGCTCATCCTCGTCAGTTAAATCAGCTAATTCATTCGGAATGCAGCTTGACACTACTGTGCACTCCTCCAGTTTGTCCTCTCAAGAAAATGCACAAAAAACATCCACCCAAAATTCTGAGCATCCCAACAGCTTTACAGATATTTTCAACTCGAAGAAAGGCACTGGCAGCTTTGAGATTGGGAAATCTGAGGAACCGGAAGTGAAGAAAGAACTTTCGCCCATCAAATACAGCAAAGCGGCACAAATGAGCGAAGTGGCTGGCCCTTCTGGACGCCGGAAAGGAGGGCGAAAAGTGGCACCTCTGAAAACTCAGTTGCCTCCGCCTCCTATGAAACGTAAAAGAGGAAGGGCTCCAAAGAATAAAAAAGATGAGCCTGGGGAACAAACTACGGAAAATGATGCCGAAAGTGATGAGAAAGCCAAGAAGAGAAAAATTACACGGCGGAAAAAAAATGATGTGGAAGAGGTACCTGTTATATCAGCACCCATATCGATCAGGTATACTTGATATTTGATTTAATTTCAAATTGCAAACAAAAACGTTTTTACTGATATTTGCACTTGGCAAAATGAGAAATCAAAATTCCTATAGCTTCAAAATACATGAATGATAATACATACTTATGTAAGATAACAAAGGAAAATTATTGTTAGAGTTCTCAAATCATATATAAACATAATAAGATTCACTACTATGTCTGTCTCAAAATATTTTATTATTTGTTTTTATGCATATTTTACATAGCCGTTCTGATGTTCAAGAGATGGTTGCTGCTGAAAGTAGTGGAGATGCTTATTCTGATTCACCTTATGGAAGTATAATTCCAGGTAAAATTTCTTTTATCTATGAATCTTATACATTTCTGTGTGATTTATGAATCACAGAGAAATTTATATAAAATGAATTATAGATAAATTTCTATGAAAAAAAAGAAATTTTATATAAATTTCTTTTTTCTTAAATTGTATGAATTACAGATACATTTCTTTTATCTATAATTCATAGATAAAAGAAATTTATATAAAATTTCTTTTATCTATGAATCTTATAGATTTCTCTGATTTTCATTAATGTGAATTGCAAATTTTTAATTATATTTAAATAAAAACCAATCTGAATAATGCATTTATGTCATTTTAAATTCCCATGCTTATATACTTTCTAACAAACATTTTTTCCTCTGAATTAGTTGCTAAGTATGACAATTGTGTTTAATGCAATTGTTAAGTTTTTAAATGTTAAAATAAAGGAATTTTGTATCATCTTGTCCTTGTCCTATCTCATTCAATGGTCATTCACCAACCTCCAGTTAAGTAGATTAAATGATAATATTCCTAAATAAATCGCAGAAAAGGACCAAAGTAAGTTTTTAAAGCTTATTCATACCAAGACATAACAAGTTTTACTTAGTATTGAGAAGTATCTTATAGTGCACTTGGCTCCCTTTTTAACAAACCCTTTTGTAGAACTTGGTATTGATTTTATAAACTTTTATCAAGTCTCACTCATCATTTAATTAGTTTTAATTCATTTTCCAAACAAACAGGCTTTTGGACACTTTACAAACCAAAAAAGAACATTTGCCTGAGAATAAATACTTTAGAAAAAAGAAGCAGCATGCTGCAATTTATTTTGGGCAATGCCAAGATGAATGCTGTGACAATAAACCAATAGTCCACAAGTTATAAGGGGAAACATGCCTGTGTACGAGAAGGATATTCAGCATAAAAAGACATATTAACACAGACGAAGATTTTACTTCCAGTTATACAATACTCTTGCTCAGTACATAAAAAAGTTACCTTGAAATGTAGCTGGTGACGTCACTTCCAGATATGTACAGGAAACACGTTCTGCCACACAAAATAATTTCTATCCTATGCCGTCAGTGGCACATCTCCTTTATGTGTGTTTCATGGACCTGAGGTACTCTAGTGATCTTTTCCTTTCCCATGGAGTTTACTGTCTTTAGTAAACACGGTAGTCGCACTCCTGGGTTACCCGAGCGATCTTTTTCTGCTCTCTTCTCTATTCCCCAATCCCTCTTTTTCCCCTTTCACGGCATTTTTTACTTGTCATTGTCTTGTTTGCAGCTTGGCCAATTATGGTCCTTGTGCCATAAAACCCAAAATCAACCTATGTCCTTTGTTGCTCTTTCGAGCATACGATGCCTTGCAGTTCAGTATAACTGAGAAATCAATTCAAAAAGAGATAGAACTGTACACTGAATGTCAACAAGATCAGGGTTAACCTAAAGATGGTCACTCTGCATAGTTACATGACCACAAGGTAGACAAGTTGAAATGTCAGACAGTCTAATGTATATACATTGTTTGCTTACAATGCAAAAAAATACTTTACAAGACCTTGTTATATATAGCCAGAGAATCATACTGTAATTTTGAAATATTTTCCTTAATTGCATTTTACAAATTTTTCTGTGGTCCCTATGGGTTCACAAAATCTATTTCAGATGAAAACTCTGCAAGTTAAACAATTGTAAATTATGTATTTCTGTCACAATGGTAACACTAATTGCCATTCGGCAATGATCTGAAATGTAACAATCCATGTACTCACATTAAAATTATATTGAATTCAACATGATATAAGAAGACATTAGGTCAATAATGCTGCCCTGAACAGAAAATAATTTTGAAATCAGGTTGCTTAAGTGATTCTTTATAGCTAGCCCATTACACAATTCAGAATGATTGTTGTATATGGGAATAAATGTGTTTTATTATCAAAGATGATAAATGCATATTTGTTATGTATAATTTGATTTTCAAAATCTATTTTATTAGGAGTCAGAGTCATGGCACGCTGGAAAGATGGTTATTACTATCCTGGAGTTGTTTCGAGTCAAAATTCGGAAGCCAGGTATGTTCAAATTTTTCGTAAAGGAATGTTTAGGCAAATTTTCAATGATTCTGATGTTGATATTCAGTGGTCCTTGATTATGTGAATTTGTATTTCATGTCAGGTGGTTAGTTCGGTTTGAGGATAATGATATTCGAAATATACCTCAAGAAAATTTAATAAAGTTAGCTATCTTAGAAAAAGGTACCAGCATCCTTGTTCAGTCTGCTGATGGGTACTATGACCCAGGAATAATTTGTGGATACTTCAGGGAAGGTGATAAGGTTGGATATGATGTCGAACTTGATACTGGAGTTACTAAAAGGTTAGAAAATTTAATCAATTTAAAGCAATGCAGCTGGTTTTTAAAAATTTGTTTTCAGTTTTGGAAATTAAATGGTGATTTTTAAGTAAAAAATGCATTTTATATGTGCTCATTTCTTTATTAGGTTTGCAAGGACATCAGTCATTCTCTCTACTGATCAAGCAAAGTTACTGACTAGCTGTCGGCCTCCAACAACTCCTGCAACCATGACAATTAACTTAGGTATGCATAAATACATTTTTAGATGTTTTCAAAAGCTTATAGCTTATTTATATATAATAGAACGTATTTTGTGAAATTAGTTTCCTTTTATATCAACTACAGTGAGTGATCATTTTTAGAGCCACATTAATAAATCAACAATTTTACATTTCAACCTGCTATTATTAAAAGGCAAACCCAATTGCATTTAATTATTTTTATTTTTTGACTTAATTTTGTTAACAAATTTTAGATAAATACTTGGCAACACTGTTGGTTTCACAACCTGTCATAGCCTTCAATCCATTTTGACTCAAAACTCATAAAATCACCCACTGCAAATTAATTTAAAAATTCAAACTTTCAAGAGCAAGTAATTAAAATTGGACTTAAGTGAGTTTTTATTTCTGTTTAGAGTTCCAAATAATTAGCATCTTTTATCTGGTGTTATTGAATGACACACAAAGGTTTTATCATTAAAGTTTCATTTAAAATTGTGAAGAGAGAATGTGAAGTTTTCATACTGAATATTTTATATACCTTTCATGCATTTTCCCATTTTATTGTTTGATTTATTATAAGCACTCAATATGGGCATTTAATTCTTAAGAACTAGTAAAGCAGATATCTGATTGTTAAAAGAACTAGTTACTAAAATATCTTCTAATAAAGATTTATCTTTGTATTGTTTGCTCAAGAAAATGTTCTTGTTTGTAATAGATAATATTATTGATGGGAAGAGGAAAAGGAAGTCCATTCAATCTCTTGACCCAGCACAGACAGTAAAAAAATCACCCAGAATCTCAAAAAGAATTGCAAAAATCGACCCAAATTTAGATAATACAGATGTAAGTGATAAGGACGCTACTAAACAATCTAATGTAACGACAACTACAGAGGCAGAAGAAGAAACAGTAAGACAGAGAGGAGCAGTAAAAAAAAGAGAAACAGTAAGACAAAGAGAAACTTCTAAGCGAAAGGCTGCTGCAAAAGGTGCTGCAAAAATAACAAAAGTATATGATCAAGGTAAGATTTTTTTATCAAAAAAGTTAAGGACCAGAGTAGTTTATGTAACATTCCAACAGTTTTGAGGAACTGTGGTAGCCCGACTGGAAGAGTAATAATGGATTAGCAACTGGAGGGTTGCGAGTTTGAAACACAATCCAACCAAAGACCATTGTGTGTGGGGGCTGGTGTGTGTTAAATCTGTTGTGGGATGCTAGCTCAGGTGTTGACCACATCATCTGATCGTGGTTCAAAATGACGTGTTATCCTCGGATCTTTCCTTTTGGAATTGAGCCTGGACCGTCACCAATAATCTGTTGTGTTACTTCAGGTGACGTTAATTCAACTACCTACCTACCCACTAACTGTTTTGAGATAATTGACAGCAAAGTTTATTTTGCTATAACTTCTCAAGTTGAGTTCAGTTTATGCAATGGAATAGCAACAATAGCTCTCATTCAATGATATATATCTCTTTCAATGACTTCAATCATTACAGATTCTTGTGGATTTTCACTTTTAACTATAGTACAGTACAATTCGTAAAGTACCTTACCATGTATGTATTCGTAAAGTACCTTACCTTACTTTGTATTCATACCTTACCATGTATGTTTACAAAAAAAGGTTTTTACAAGAGGGCCAATCTCAGATCTATCCTCATTAAACATTAGAGAAGCCTTATTTTTGCATTATCTAACACACTAGTGAATGATACTAATACTTTCTTGCCATTCCACTCAGTATGGAAGGGCTTAGTTAAAAAAGCAAGTGGTGGCAACACTATTCTAAGATAGTATATTTAAAATCATGTTTTCCTCTTTTTGACTTCTGTCCTGATGACGGTGTCCATTTTTCTCCACCGAAGTAGCTATTGATTATTTTATCAACTGTTAGAACATTTATTTATCATACTTTAAAGTTTTTAAATTTCTGACATTACTGAAAATCCTTAATAATTTCTGAAAATCACCTATGATTTCTGAAACATCAAATCCAAGGTTGGCATCTCTGCTCTTATGGTGCATCATAGAAGAATTTGATAAAATGTGATTTTGTACCACCCACTGTCCACTCATATTCACATTATAGCTCCTTACCTTCCTTTTCTGTTTGACGATTTGATTCCCCTTTTTTCTTTAGGTCCACGGGATCCTAAACTTTTCAAGGATTATGCTTTCATCTTGACAAACGCTGACAAAAAAGCAGCTCCAAAATCAGGAACTGACTCTGAACCTTGTACTGATGGTATGTACCCGCTTTGTAGTACAAAAACATAATCAATTAAGTTGACCCAAAGCATTTTTTATTTCTTTATACATACTCCAATTACATGAGCGATTACAATTGCAGTAAGAAAAGATCAAAAGTGCAGAACATGCAAAAGTACTTATAGCTTATTATAGCCCAGCTATGGACATTTAAACCTGTATGTTTGATTGAATCTGTTCATCACATTAGAAGACAGGCTTAACATAAGCACTGCATTTCCATAATTAGCATCTTTAATGTAGATTTTGGCTTCAAGTTTATCATTCAGTGCCTGAAATGAATGCAGCAATTTCGAATTGGGGAACAGATTATTACCCTTGGCAATCGCCTCACATGACTTTTGTGAATGGCAGCCCTTTCTCCTGAAAAGCCTACCTTTCAAGAAGTGGACTCTTCAATGTCATCTGCTTTCTCACCTGAGCATCACTGTTATATAAAGTACATATTGAATCTTCATAGAGCAAGCATCCATTGGACAAATTTCGTAGTTAACAAGCATTTTTGCAGAACCTTGAATTATTAGGTATTTAATACAAAATTCGACTTCCCTAACTTAAAATAACCCTCTCGCTTCGTAATTTTTTTATCAAAATAGGTTCAAAAATTGCGTATTTTTTTATTACATATTTCAAATCTACATATATTTTAGAGTCAAAATATACAAAAAATTTTTATAAAAGAGTTTTTTTCAATAAAGAATTAGATCATAAAAAAAGGTTGTCGGAATATTGAAATTGAAGAATAATCATATAAAAGCAAAATTTTGAAAATTAATCTTGGTTAAATTATGATTTATTTTATGAAATACAAAGGTAAAACGTATATACTAATGAAAATATGAAAAATACTTACAAAACATTTATTAGAAATGAAGCAGGAGCTGGTGGAATATTTTGCATATCAATTTTGCACCACTGTCGAACATTTTGAATAGTAAATGAATCTTCAGATTCATCACTATCCGCAGAGGAATCTGAGAAATTCTCATCAGTTTCACTATAACTAGCTTCAATATACTTGAAATCAGAGTCAGAACTGCTATCAGTGTCAGAAATATTGTCAGGAATGTAGGTTATATCACTCACGAAACGCTTCCTGCCAGATATCTTTGAGCTTTGAAAAGAGCACGCAAAATGCTGCAAAAAATGTTTGTATATTTCGCAGAAATGTGGACATCTAACGCCATCTGTTAACCCAGATTTGAATAAACAATTAAACATCACAGAAAAGCCAAAATGAAACCATGAACGGGGAAAGGGCGGGTTGCACAGTTAAATAGACTGCAAAAATGCATCCCCGCGGGCTGCACAAATTTTGCTACTTCTACGTTGCCCGCGGAAATCGCGGGATGTGCAGCGAGAGGGTTAATGAGTTTTTCCAGTTTGGATATTTTTTGTATTTGAGACTAGCATTCCTTGAAGCTAATGACCTGAGAACAGAATTAATGGAAACTTGCAATAAATTACAATTGTTGAAGAGTTTGAAAAATTATTGCATCAATTTATATTTGATTGATGGGTGATTTAGGTTTTAAATATGTACATTTTTAAAACTTGATTTTAAAATAACATTGGCAAATGCAGAGCATATTTGGTTTATTTTAAGTGTTCTAAAAGCAGCAGGCTTGCATGTTAAAGACAAAAGTAATCAATTTTGCTCATAGTGAACTCAAATCGGTTCGATTCTGTTTTGATCATATCAATTGCATCTTGCTCAATTCAACAGCAATTATAAATTCATAATGATAAATCTTAAAACAATTCATTTCAAATTTTAATTTCCGTATGCTTTAAAATATAAACTGATTTCTTAGTTGAAATGACACCTTGTATTGCATAGATTTTTGAAGTAAGATATTGTTTCTGATTTGATGATGTTAATCTATAATCTTTATGTAATCTATAACCTATAATCTATCACTTTCTATTTAGAAATATAATTCAACTTCATAAATAAAAATCAATTAATTTAAATATATTTTTCAGTATTCATAACTGTTTTATATTCTCCCTCCTACTGTGATTGTGCCACAATTTTTAAAAATTGCTATTGAATAAGTATTCAATTTAATATTAAATCTGTTTCAGATGAAGAAATAATTCCCTTTGATAAACACGACCTCGTAAGCTTCATAGGTTCTAGAGGTGGCATTATCCTTGATAGGTTTGACGATGTTCAGGTATGTAGCAGAAATGTTATCCTTCTTAAGGTGTACATATACACAAGAAGATATTTTTTAAATTTTGATTTTAAAAATCCAATTTTTTACAATAGATCATTGGTTTGTGCTTAAACTCATTTCAGTGTGAAAAATTCAGATTAAGCTAATCATTAATTACCTAATTTAGATGCAATTTGCTAATTATCATGTTTTTGAATAGTGATCTCAAATTATAATGTATTCAGAAAAACAATTCCTGGTAGAAATTATTCATAATATTCTTCACATTTTGACCTTCCATCAAGTTGCTGGAGAAAATAGGTTTTTATATAATTTTTTTCACCAAGGAAGTCTAAAAATCAAGATTTTTTCAGGAATTTTGACATCTAAAAATAAATTCTTAACTAATAACTTTTACTGAGTTCCAAAACATCTACTGTATTGTATAGATTATAATGACACAAAAATAATTATAATCAATCAGTTTGTTGTTGAGTTATCACTAAATGAAGAGCCTATTGCAAAAACAGTTTGCAAATTAAGTTTAAAGTTTTGGAAGCATGTTTCTAAATGGCTACAGTACCTAACAAAATCCCTTGTAACTTGAAAACGATTCTGAATATTTATGAGGTCTTGCTATTGTTTGAAAGCTAAGGAGTTGGAAAATATTTTGAATTAAAAAATATCGATATTCTGGTCAATTTTGTGATTTCTAGTGTATACATACACCTTAAGTTTTTTTTAATATTTTTATGGATATTGCTATAATTCCTGTGTGATATGAATATTGGTTGAAATACAAAATATTTTTACTTTTTTAGAAATGTAAAAGGAGATTTATCTACTTGCTTGCAAATACATTTCTTAGGACCATGAAGTATATTCAGTGCCTGGCATCTGGTATAAGCTGCATCAAACATCATTGGGTGCAGAATTGTTGTTTTAAAGTATACTGCATATTTTTAACTCCAAACCTAAATTTCTTTTTAGAAAATGAGTGAATCACAATTTTATTAAATGTATAGTATATTGAATCAGGATGAAAAGTAGAGCTGTGTGAATTAAAATTAATTGAATTGGAAATTAATCTGAAATTTTGTCTTAAGTTTTTATTATCTCATATTTTGCTGAGGGCTGGTATACATTAAATCTGTTATAGCCTCAAATGTTGGCATAGTGTAGAAGTTTGGAGAGTGGGGTGCCACAGCTCAGGTATTGACCTCATTATCTGACCGTGGTTCAAAATTATGAGGCGTCCTCAGATCTTTCCCATCAGGATTGATCCTGGACTGCCACCAATAGCCTGTTGTGTTGCTCCAGTATGACATTAATTCAACTACCTACCTACCTTAATTCGTACAGGACATTGTGCAATGAATGGAGTGAGGAGAGCAACAAGCTCCCCAACAATCTCACTCCTACTGGAAAGTGCTCCATCGTGCCAGCATTGCCAAGAGCTTCTTTCTATCATATTTTAACTTCTACTGGTCTTAGACATTTTTATCGATAATTTTTCAAAACTTCATTGCCAATTTTATCAGACCTGTTGGTCATCTCCATCCATTACTTTTTAGATTTCTTCATCATTCAGGATTTTTACCACATATATAATTAAGATTTTAAATTGAATTCCATAAAGTTTTATCAACTAAGATCGGATCTTTCCCTTTGGGATTGATCGCGGACTGTCACCAATAGCCCGTTGCGTTGCTCCAGTGTGACGTTAATTGAAATACTCCCCCATCTTAGTTCTCTTTTTAAAAGAATTTGGTTTTACATTTCTTTTGGTTAGGATTTTACCTTAAAATTTAACTTTTATGTATATCACTTAGTTTTATTCATTACATTTCTCTTTTAATGTTGGTCTGGTTATTAGTTATTAGTCTTTTAATTTTTACATTTGCTAACTTTACTGTCTCCGAAATATAAACATAGTGTGCTGTATTCTTTAATTGTAACCATTGAAAAAAGTCTGCCAAACAAGGGTCTTAAATATAGGTAATTGAGATAGATGCAGATAAAATTTTACATTACTGATTTTGTAATACAATAGTAACCCTTGATGTATCACATATTCAGCTATATCACACTTTGCTTGTCCCCTGATAAATTTTCAGTGTGTAT
Source organism: Meta bourneti (assembly GCA_933210815.1). Lineage (NCBI taxonomy): Eukaryota > Metazoa > Arthropoda > Arachnida > Araneae > Tetragnathidae > Meta > Meta bourneti. Next base: position 36,492,278 of record OW119930.1, on the reverse strand, counting down.
ACCAGCCCCTGTTAGAAGGTTAAACTGAGTAAAACAGATTTGAGTGTCTCGCAATTGTGGATGAGATACACTATTTCTATATATATTTCATATACATGACATAGAAATCGGCCTGTGTTTATTGTTGAATGGCAACAACAGATGTATTGTAAAATCAACTTGCTGGATTCATTCACCAGTTTTGCCTCAGTTTAAATATACTTGATTTAAGCAATGGAGTTGCATAATATTGTTAAAACTTCACAGAAGTGCTTGCCACTCTAATGAAATTCTTCAGCAGTCAGAAAGATGATTACAGAAAGTAACGACAAATATGGAAAATAGGAATCACTGCAAAAAATAAAATATGAACAAAATAAGTTTAGCATAAAAAATGCCAAATCGCCTTTGAACAAGGGAATGGGATAAAATTGTAGAGGTTCAGAATCCCATTATGGTAGCATGATTGAAATGTGCTTTTTGCCATGCATTTTATTGGAAATGAGAATTAACATCAGTAAAAGTAAACGAAATGCTGTTATGTATTTTTGAATAATTTGACTTCATTTAGAGGGATGAGATCCATTTATGTGAATTTAGATACTATATTCATTATAAATGGATTGAAATAAGATGAAATTGAGTTATGACACTTTGGCATCATGGCTGCACGCAATTACGAAAGTTTAGCACAAATTTAATATTATTTTGAAAGGCTTTACAATTGATTTGTAACGTAATTTTGCCTACTGATAACTATAAAATGTGTAGTTTAATGTATAATTTGTGCCCTCTTATTTCTTACAAGTTTTTTCTGGCCCTTGATTTATCACTTTTTGTCCCTTGAGAAGCATAGTATATTGATGGATTACTGTATATGCAAAAAGCTCTTTCATAGAATGTTAGTTTTGTTCTAGATATTGCTTCTGAAGACATATTTGCATTGTATTAACACAATGTTTATTTCTTTCTATGAAATTTAATAAGAAATTTTATCAGAAAATATATTTACTTGTGTTCTAATGTTAATTTTTCAAATTTCAGAGACAAATTTTGAACTTATCTAGCTATATACTACCTGCTGGAAAATCAATAATTACAACTCAAATTGTTGAATGGTATGAAACTTATTTTTCTAAATTAATATCTCATTAAACAATTTAAGCATTCAGTCATAGTAACAAATATGCTTTTAAATCGAGTCAAAATTTGTATTGCATGTTTTGAGAAAAAAATTACTATATTTTAATAATATGAAAAAATAGAAAAGCATTGTTGGAAAAGGTAGACATGAATGTAATTGTTTTGCCTCTTAAAGGTGTTTACTAATGTGATAATTAAATTATGCTTTTTAATTATTCTGACTTTTGCATGTTGATGGACTTAATTTTGTTGTTTTCTTTTGATGAAGGAATTTTAATTTTGTTTATGAAACTTATGTTCATGACTATTATTCCATTTTGACTTTTTTAAATTTATTCCCAAAAATTTATTGCAGAATTCAAGAAAGCATTTAAGCATGTTTCATTACCTGAAATCTTAATATCTCATACCTTCCAACTTTTCCAAAGGTCTTCCAGAAAAACAAGTTTTATCTGATTGACAAAAAAAAACTATGGATTCTTTACAAAAAATTTCCTATTTGTGGTAGGGATTAGAGTTTCTAAAAAAAATATTAATTTTCTGTTTAGGTCAGGAAACAATTGTTTTTCAAAATTATTCTACAGGTATTAATAGTCCTTGAAAAAAATTTATCTTTGAATTCTGGGACATGCCATTGAGATGGACAAAATTAATTTAACACATTAACAATTGTAACAGTATATTGTTTATTTCAAACCAAGGGTTTGATTTTAAAGGTAAAATAGAAGGTAAGGTAACATCTTTTTTGGACTAATCACATACATAATTGCATTCACTATATCCCATTCTTAAGACTTCTAGACAGAAATTCTCAATTTTTAATGTGGTTAAAATTAGTTATTAAAAGAGAGGAGCTTCAAAATATATTTCAAAGAATCATATTAGTTAAAACCCTAATGTTTATTTTAAAAGTACTTCATAAGTCATTCTTCATTATGTTCTTTTAATTGGTTTAACATAATCCACATTTGTGTGTTAGTATTGACATGGTGTTTTGTGTCATTAAAAATCTTCTGAAAATATTTTGCTTGGTTGCCAAGATTCCCAATTCTTGACATGTGGAAAAAATATTTGTTTACTGTCATAAATAGAAGTCAGATATTTGATAAATCTTACCAGGATTATGAACAAATGCAATTTGTAGTATCTGCAATATTTTTGACTATGTAATACTTACCTTTCATTAGATAGATATTTTAAATCATATTTATCATTATCTTTTTGTTCTAATATACTTTTAAGTTCCAACAATTTATTCATACACATAATAGTTGAAAATTGTTGCTCTTGTGCTTCTCGATTGATTTTTTTCACAAATATATCCTGAAATGGTTTTTTGTGTTTCATATTCAAAACTAGTTTTTGCCTTTAACTGTTAGTTTTTCCTGGGTTGATTGTTACTTGCTATGATTGTATGTCAAATATATGTAAATTGATTAAATTAATTCACTGGTTATCATCTATTGATCCCTTTCTTCTAGGCATGGAAAAAATGATGTCTTAAAAGGCATGAAAATATCACTTGTTTCTGCCCCAGAGGACCCATTTGTATATACATGGGCTCCTGTTTTACTAGCTGCCAAAGCTGATTTCGTTCAAAAATTTAGTCTCCCTTCATCTAAATCAGGTAATAAAAGATAGTTGTGTTCCCTTTATGTTCTAACAAATCAAATGAAAAATCATGGAGCTAATTATTCTGATGATTAATTTAGAGGCATATGTTCTTTGTGCAATTAAATAGAATTGGCATTCCTCACTTAATGAGTTCCGTTCCTGCAACTAGTCATTAAACGAGGAGCTTAATCATTTTTATTTATTCTGAATAAGGAAAATGTTTTCACACACACAGGCATTGACAGTATCACTAACTAGTTTATTTTAGAGGATGATCTTTACCGCTGCTGATTATCATAATGAGAAATGACAGGTACAGGTCAAGCATAGCATGCCGATCACCTACAGAACAAGTAATGATAATATTCCTGTATCCAATTTGTCAAGTTCAATGTCAACTGCATTTGCCAGCGTTGAAGACCTGACATGCCTATGAGTGAAAGCCTCCATTTTATTACATTGCATCTGGGGCCGCTGGTGGCTCCAGTGTTGGAAGAAATGTCATATACAGGGTAATTTGGCATCTGATTTGTCGAGTGACTGGCTGCATTTGCCAGTGTCGGTGGCCAGATCAGGCTATGAAATCCTCCATTTGATTACATGTATCCAGATCCAATATTGCCACTGGCTCTGCCTGTGTGTGTGAAAATGGCCTGACTAAGGAAATGAATTTCCCGCTCTGGAGAGCTGGTTGTAAGTCCAAATGATTGTTAAGGTTAAGTGAGAGTACGTATATAATTAGCATTGTCCCGCATGTACTTGATCCATATCCTTTATTGCAATACTAACTGAATTTATCCTGCATGCCGTGTTTACCCGGCATTGCTTGTGTTTAACTGGTTAAACGTCGATTAAAAGTGATCCAAAAAATCACTTTTCTGTCATAGAAAATGCAAATGTAGAGAAAAATAAGCTAGCGCAAAATAATTTTTGAAACTGAGATTATAGCTTCTACAATTTACTTTAGATCCACTTCACATACTATAAGTAAGACAAACCTACAAAAACTGATACTGAGATGACCATACAAAAATCGATTTTGAGTTTTGGAGTGATTGTGAATGTCCTTTAAGTTCATTTTCTTTTTTAAAAAATGACATACATCGTATTATTGCAGTCAGTTTTTTTCTTATCAATATTTTTATTTGTATCACCTTGCACCAGGAATGCGAATTTCGTAATTCCACCATAATTTTGAAAGACTGACAAATCATTGATACGATATGATCGACGTTTAAAGCAATTACACTCTATGCTTGAAAATTCCATCCCACATTTTACAGACAGGATACTTAAACGATATGATACTGAGTGATTTTCAGTGCAACCGACCCATCTGCAATTGTATTATACTCTAAGATTCTAAAAAAACTGGCATCTTGAGAGGCGGCTCCTGTAGATGTTAACTCTGATGCATCTGTACAGCCATACCGGGAGAGAGCGCCCCTAGCAATACTCAATGTTATTCCTATGGGATTTCGAATTGTTTTTAGCCCCTACGACAAAAAGAAAGGGGACTTAATATGTAGACTCACAGGGTTCTAAAGTATAAGTGTACCAAGTTTGGTGTAGATTGGTCAAACGGTGTAGATTTTATAGAGAACACACACCGACTCTGCTTTATATGTATAGATTAATTCTGATGTTTAACATCTTGATGAGCCCTGTTTTAATATTCTAAATTTATTTTAATAAACCCTATTTTATTTCTACTGTCTACATTTGACAGAAATATCTTTCAATTTAAATTATTTGACTTATGAAGCACTTTGTTTTGAAGACCTGAATTATTACTTTTGTTTCTATTGTATTTTATATTTTAGGAGTCCATCGTGTTGATGTTCTTGTCACAAATCCTCTTTGCCCAGAAGATATCTTAAGATCTGCAAGACTGAAAAAAATTCCTATTGTGTCAACTGAATGGGTTATACAGTCTCTAATTGCAGGGAACGTTTTACCATTTGATGCTCACCCGAAATTCAGTTATGATTTCTCTGAATAAATCATTCCATTTCATTCACATATGACAGACTTCTAGTAATGTTTAAGTGAGAGTTGTTTGTTAACTGACATTTGTGAAGTTGATTTCTCTCCTACACCAAGTGAAACAGTGTTGTACAGCATTTGATCATTTACATTTTAAAAATTAATTCAGACATGGGCAATTGATACATGTTGCATACATTTTATTGTATTGAATTTGTGTGTTCTGTTAAAGTGTGTCGATTTCCTACGTAAATGATGCGCAGGGGATCCACAGCTTTTAAACTCTGGAATAGGTCCAGAGTTCAATTTTGCTTACTGTTAGCTTTTTATATGTTAGCTGAAACATTTCTCAATGTTTTTGTTCCAAGATCTGAGTTGAATTTTACTGCTTAACTTCAGATAGCAAAAAATATGCGATTGGTTTTAGCTAAATAAAAAACTTGGTCATGTTTATTGTCCAAACAATGACAGCTGTATAGCCATTTTCTGTTTTTACTTTAAAATTTTTATTTGAGCTCTATAATCTACTCTCATTGTAATAAAATCGCACTGGAAAAAATTTTATGATGGAAATTCATTCCAACTAAATCATTACTATATTAAAATAAAAATCTTACTTTTATAAAAGTCAATAATATAAGGATGTATTTAAGAAATGAAATTGTTTATTTTTTGTTTTCTCACTGAATATAGCATTATATATACAAACAATATAACTTTTTGCAATCTAAGTAAACACTACCTTTTCACCTTGTTCTGAAAAATATTTGGAAATGAAATAATCTATTTTTGTACATTTAGCATTTGCAATCAATCCTTTTTGCTTTTATGGCAAAATGTTATACATTATAAAAATACATAAGATATGTTTTGAGTAATTAAGTAGTTGTATTACGATTTTGAGTACCATTTTGTTTTAAAATAACTTTTAAATGAAACATATTTCATTAAGTTTTTTCCATATTGTTTACTCAATTAATGACATTGTTTATGGAATAAAACATCAGCCAAAGACCACCTCTGTCAGCACTGCAAATAGGGACTCCTTCAACAACATTTTCCATTATGTTTAAACACACTTTTGGGATGATTTGTTCAATTTAGAGAATCTTTTGCTTATGATGTTGAGTTGTTGTCAGCTTATTAGCAGACTCATTCCGTTAATAAAAGAATCTGGCGCAGTCAAATCAGGCGAACGAGGAGATTTTGACAATATTCATCCAGGAAATGTCTTAGAATTCAGATGGTTTCCTGAGTTGTATGACATGTTCCTTCATCTTGTTGAAACCACATGTGCTGTAAATCTTTTGTGAATAAATTTCAGACAGAAAGAAATTTTGCAACATCCCACAATATCAGTCACAATTGACAGTAACCACATTTTCATCAACATTCTTGAGAAAAAAAATGGTCCAATAATGTCTCCACTCTGAACAGTTGCTCTTCCGGGATGAAGAGGTGTTCATGAATTAATCTTGTATTTTCTGATCCTCAATGACTTCTGTTTATTTATGTATCCACTGGTGTCAAAACGAAGCTTGAATTAAACGAATCACAAGGCCGAAAGAGCCTGTATTTGCAGCATGACCAGAGATGGTTATTTGAGCTGTCATGTTCCATAAATTGTTGAGTAAACAATACATAAAAAAATCTTTTTTAAATGTTTTATTTAAAAGTTATTCCAAAAACAAAATGGTGCCCTTATATAAAAGACACCCTGCAGTAACTATTTGGTTACATCATGTAACCAAAATATTATTTTATCCTAATTTGTTACTAAGAGAGTAGATTATACTAAAGCATTTATTAAGTATGGTGCTTGTGAGGGTTTTCAAACAAATTCAATATGAAACTACTTTCTAGGTTTTTAAGACTTTCTTTCTCCAACAAATATGGAAGAGGAATTCTTACATTCCTTGAGAAACTTCACTTAAAACTAAGGTTTTAAAAGTTCACGGTCTTCCTTTGTATTTTAAGCTTTCGAGTCTATCAAGTTTTTAAACATTGACATAGTGGAATGCCCAAATCTGAAAGTTGTGGGTGAGTCATTTCATTCGACTCCTGAAGAACTGTAAATAAATTTGTTAAAACATTTTTTGTTAAGTATAGTATGTAGGTAAATATGAAGTGTTTGTATTTGTACAATGTACTTGTTGATTCCAAAATGTATAATTTCTGAAGTGAATCCTTTAAATTTTATTTGAAGATAAGTCCAACTTTTCAAGTGGTACATTTACTACAGTATTGCAAACTTACTCAGTTGAGGTTTTCTTGGATTTTGTGCCAATGTTTGTTTTGGAATTTCTAAGGCAGTGCTTTAAAAATCAACCCAAAAGGTAGTTTAGTACAAACTAGTGGATGTACAAAAAGTCAACCAATTTAAATGCATCATGAATTCGTGTTTTCTTTAAAGTTCCTTTGTTTTGTTAATACTCAACATTATCATCTGTTGGTTGTCCCAGATTTATAGTTGAAATTTAAACTATTCCTTTTTAATTCCAGTCACAGTTAAAAACTTCACGAGCTCCACATTTTAGTAGTTTAAGTTTAAAAATCATATTCATGGTTAATTATTTTTCAGAATATTTTTCCAATTAATAATTTAAAATTACTTATTTACCAAATGGATTTTTAAAATAATCTGCATTTTAATCTTAAACAATATGTAGAAAAGAAATGAATTGTTTGAAAATAATTTAAATTATTTTCCTAAATGATGAATTTTCAAATTATGAAATGTTATGATTTATCAAAAACACATTAATCTTGTTTTTTGTTCTCAAAGCAAAAAATGAATAGTATAACAAACCAAACCTCATTTTGAAGATCTTGTAATGGGTTTTCCAAGACTTTCAAACTTGTTGACACCCGTTTAAAATTTAGTGAAATTAGTCATTTTTTCATATAATGATCTACATGTATTTAAAGTATGGAAGAACAAAGTAGAAAAGAAAAATAGTCATCACACAGGATTTTAAAAATTATTTTTTCCTTAAAAACTCAGAATTTTTGATTCAATCAATTTCTTGTTTAAGTAATTGAGTTAATATATGGAATTTTATAAATATTTTATTAGCAATGGTTCACACAAAAGTTCTTTATATCTGATTTAATTTGCAATAAAAATAAATGTTTTTCTGAAAATCAATTTAATTATATTTTGAAATAAATATAAGACTGAAAAATTGAATTTTCCCCTTTAGAATTAAACGAAAAGTGCGATTTCAAACTGTTCATTCGATCTTTTGCAACAGTTAACAAATGCCTGAAAGCATTTAATATTTTAAAATGTATTTTGAAATAAGTATATTCAAGTGAAAGTCATTGTAAATTTATCAAAATTATTGCAATCTTATTTAATGTCTGTTTTGAATCCTGATATGCTTAGTTTGAAAGGGATTTTTTTTCATATACGTATTCAAACTTCATGTAAAGGTCATCCAGTAATTGTACATTAAATGAAATTTGTTTGCTTAAAGACTTCCGATCAATTTTGGAGTGAATAAAGATTGATTTATTTTTCATACATTTTTGTGTTTGACATGTAGCATTGCTTTCAGCGAAAAATATTAAAAATTTCTGCTCCTGCAATACAAGATTGCCTCTAAAAAAACTAGTCTTCACCCAGTTCACTTATATTATAAAATTCACAAATTGTAAAAAACATTTTTGTTTATAATGCGATGTTACATATCATTAGTAAACTGCTATTAACCAATAGCACTGCTATAAAAAGCAATAATTTAAAGATTATTTTAAAAAACATGTTGAACTGCAGTGGTTTTCTTTAATATCATTTACCCTATTTTAAGTAGTATTTATGATCCTTTTTCTCAGGAAACTTCAATTTTGTTTTAAGTATATATTAAGAAAAGAGCTTTAAATATTGTGATAAGTTTGAGAATCATAAAATTTGCATTTTTGCCAAATGTAGTACTGTACCTTAATAAACATTTGTTTGAATCAGTTCTTTTGTTTCATTTCGAAAGTTTCACCAGCAATTTTTAAAAACGATATTCTGAAACATGGAATGCAAACAATGAGTAAACGTTTTAAAATTAATCCAGAAATGCCTCTATCCATGAGTAATACTTCACAACACATCAGTTATGTGATAATGCAGATAATACTACTCGTGATTCTTGTGCATAAATATGGAATAGTTTATTTGATAAATATGGAATAGTAAAACTATTTAATGCAGGCAAAGTATACTGCACTGCTTCAAATAAAAAAACACATTTAGGGTTACATGTTTCTTTAAATGTAATAAATTATAAAACTACAGCTGAGAAACATTAATTCCCCAACAAATTTGTTAACATACTTTCTATGGTATCTAATATGCTTAAGATTTACAGCACTTTCTTCCGTGTTATTCAGTTGTTCCAGAGCACTTATCATTCTTTTGTTCATTTTTCTCAACACTGCCAATGGTAAACATTAAAAAATAGAATTGACTCAACACATCTCGTGGTTATATCCAGTTAGTGTGCATATAATTCCATTTATTTTTGGGAGCCCTAAAAATGTTTGTATAGGTCAGAACAAATCTAAAATAGGAACTGACAAGTTTTAAACTGTTATTTTAAAAAGATAGAAAGTATATCTTTTTATTCAAACTTATGAAATCTGCACCTGCAACTAAAATTTATGTTAAATAAAACCAATGAGAAACAATATATTTTATTTATACTCTCAAATATCACAAAATAGCTTTAAAATGTAAAAAGTTTATAGCACAGTTCATTTCAGAAATCAGAAGTACAATTTCACTTCTATGCACAGCATTAAAAATATAGCTGACTGTTGATGTACAAATTTCAACTGTGAATATGAATCAAATTAAAATGCTATCGGTCTCAGGCCAAAGAATAGGAATTAAAATGCTCCTTCTACAAAAATCAGTTTTGCTTGTAATAAATATCCACATTTGTTTCAAGACACGGTCTTAGGTTTTGATCACAAAATCCTATAGCAAATTTATTCACTGGCTTAAAAATATCCAAGCCCCGACCAATTTTAACGATCCATCCATTGTCAAGTCTGATTTCTCTGTCATGTAAAGTATCAGAGTAAGCAATTTCCAATTCAACATTATGAGTAGCTAGACTAATCCTGATGCTTTCAAATCTTGCTCTTTGATTGGAATGATCCTGTTGGTTGTGGCCGGTAGTTAAAATTATTTTCTTCAATTGAGGACAATGCCTCACTAACAGCTCACAAAAACTTAAAAAGTTGTACGCTTGATGAACGTTTCGAATGTATGGATCTTCAACTTCTACAATTTTGATGCACTTTTCCAGATATTTACTGAATAAGCTTTCATAGCTGAATCCAACGCCGTCATTTGGTATTTGAATTTGCTCATGATAATTACCAGAATCTTTCTGTTGCTGAACAAGTTCCTTGATTTTCTCAGCGCGCGTGATATATTCTGTGGCTTTTAGTCGCATGTGCTCCTGTCTTTTCTTATCAGCTATGCTCTTGATAACGTCTAAAAAGAGCTGAATTCCTTCTTGATAGGATGAGAGAGCTTGAACATAATTCCCGTCGTGATCGAACTTGACAGCTCTGCTAATGACTGATATGGCAGCTTGCTCCATGCCATTCACAACATTGCTATCACATTTTTTGGAGTTCATGATAAGTTAGTCAGTAAAATTTTTTATCTGGAACACTCGCTTTCAAAGAAATGTTACAAACACTAATGTAAAACCATGATGATCGCTTGAAATTCGTTTTATTTGTTTACAAACGATAAAAGAAGGGAATAAAATTTAGAGTTTAGTAGTTTCTTGCTGTTTCATTCATATCTTAAATAAATTTTAACATTTATTTTAGGAAAATTATAGCTCTTGTTAGTTGACTTACACGATCACATTTTTCGTTTTAAATTTTTTTGAAAGAAATGATATTTTATTGAGTTTGATGTCATGTGAACTAATTGAAGATGTACCTAAATTCAGAGTTTTATCGAAAGTTTCGATTCGAAACGAGAAAATGACTTGCAGCACGCACCTAAATCTGAAAAAACATTTTAGTGATCACTTTTAATTAATTCATCATTTACATTTCTTGTGGTTTATTTGTTTATTATTTATTATTTTTGCTGCTTTTTGATCACTCAACTTTCTTCTTTATATTTGTGATGTCATTGAAAATGGAACGATGGCGGAGGGTATTTCTCTGAAGTGTTTAGTTTCACTATTGCATTGATGTCCACATTTGTGTTTTATTCCAACATATTTTACTTCCGTTGCATTTAATTGAGCGCTCTCTCTAGTTATAGACAGGTTATCGTACATAGAACTATACAATGGACACTGGCGACGATGAATTGTACGATGCTGATTCAGGTAATGAATCTAGTGCTGAGGATGAAGACGAACTTTCTATTTCATTAGAGCCAGAGTCTTCATCCAGAGAAAAATTAGAAACTGAAGAGTTTCATTATGATGTTCTGTCTACCGAACAAATTGTACAGCATATGGTTGATTGCATTCGCGAAGTAAACACTGTAGTACAGGTAATGTTTACATTTAGTGTTAACGGATTTTTTTCATTTGTTTTGTTGACATGCCCATTGTGATGTCATTTAATTGTTTTTCAAACACTAATGTCTCAAAATCTTTGTTTGTAGGCTTTATTTCAGTCTTATAATCGGTGAAGTGTTTCGATTTTGATTACAAGATGGCTGTTTTTCTGATTTCAGTATTGAGGCCAAAATTGGGTGAATTGATCAGAGTTGAACAAAATGTTAAAATCTCACGCTTCAGTAACTTTTTACCCAAACGAATAATAAAGTCGCCATTTATTATGAATTTTCGTTCATCACGTTTTAGAACGAAGTTTGCAATCATTTGTTATTAGTGTTTTGAAAAAATTTAATTAGGCGCAATTGTTTTACTTGAGGTTTGTGAAATTTCCACGGATTGAATTTCATTTCGCAATCCAAAATTCAAAACCCCTTTTGTAGTGAAATGCATGCCTAAATTCATTTGTTTTGAAATTTTTACCTTAAGTACATAAACATTATATAATAGCAAATTTTTCAAATTCTCTTTGTTGACAGTTTGTTTGAACTGCGAAATGAATGTGAAGAATTTCTTTTCTGACATGTATGGTTTATTTTGCACTCTACCAGTGAAGCATAATTGTATCATGTCATCACAAAGAGAAAGTGCTGTTCTACAGAAAATTATATATTAATCAGCTGAAATTATACCCGTTTGGGAATCAAATCCACCATCTCCTTCATTGTGACAATTATTTATCACTGCAATCCCTCTAAAACTGCTTCCTTTAAAATTAGCTGAGTTTGAAATATTGTGTTTAAGAATAAAATAAGCAATTGGAAATAAGTAGTGGAACTGGTGTAATATCAAGCATGCTTCATGAGTTCTTACAGTGATAAAATTTAAGGGGCTTCTTAGGGTGGATAAATTCCACCCTAAGAAGGATTGCTTTTGCAATTGAGTTAATGCTTTTAAATGTTTCTGAGGTCCTTTTCATGCCTTATAATTTCCCAAACAATGGCTGTAAACCAGCAATTTTCAACAAGGGTGCCTTTTTAGACGTTGAATCAGTTTAAATTGTGTGTATATTTCATCTCAATGGTTTAGTTTTGAACTTTTGACTAGTGTGTTCACAAATAATGTCAAGTAATACTTGCATTTTTAATGCCATAGAAATAATTTTGAGTATTTTTTTATTACAGTATTCAATAAATTGTATCAAAAAGATTTTTTAAAAGCTTCTTTGAAGCATAGTTGCTCTTATCATTTAATAAATTTTTGTAGCAGATAAGCAAAAAATTATATTTTTGGCGTACTGCAGCATTTTAGTAATTGCTTTATGTGTGCCATGAGCTGAAAAAGTTTAAAATTGCTGCAATAAACCTAAAAATGGATTTTTAAAAGTGCAAGTGCTTATTGTGAATTTTGTTTCAATAAATAATTTATTTAAATTTAGATAATTTTAAATCAATATTTAGTTTGCAGTACTGTAATTGTTTTCTGCTAATTTGATGACTGTTTCACTGATAATGCATCTGCAAGAGTAAGATTGTCTGAAGACTAAAATTGATTGAGATTCAATTTTACAATTTACATTCATGAATTTTTCAAAATGTCAATGCATTAAATTAAAGGACAATTCAACACTCATCTCTTGTAAAAATTCTATATCTAGATGTAACCAATGTCTATTTCTAAGCCCTCTGACCAGTAGGTCAAGTTATGCAAAGTATTGCAATTGTATAAAAGTTATTAGAAGTGGAGATCCATCCACAGTGAATTTTTGTTTTCTCGTAACTGTTCTTGTGGAGTATGAACAGTTTGTTTTGCTAATTAATCATCTACAAATATTTTCTCTTGTATGCATTCATTTTCACTTGAATAAATATAGGTGTTTTAAAACTACTCGTAATATTCTTTGAGCATGCTGTGGTGATCAGTGTTGGGTCAGTTGATTTGAGTTTCATGGCGCAAGGTGATCAGTGTTGGGTATCTAGTTGCAGTTTTGTTCAACCCAAAAGCTGATAAATTAATTATAATAAACATGTTTCCAAAGCTCAGAAAGGTGTTTGAAAAAAACTTATAAATAAAATTATGTATCAATGAATGATTGTTAGAAACAGTAAAATTAAAGTTCTCCCTCATTTGTTGGTTACATGAACCTATTTCATTGGGGAATAGATGAAGCAATAACAGGAAATGCATGTATAAAATTAGCCACTTATGTTTGTTATTTTATTCCACTATTAAATGTAATTCGGCATTTTTCCATAAAAACATTTTAAATAAGTGAAAAATCCAGTTCAGTGACATACCTTACTAACATTTAAATTGTTAATTGTTCCTACAATAATTGTGAACTCTGGTAGATATTGACAAAGTTGAATTGGGTTTTGTAAATATTGTATGTTTATACTAATTTTCTTTATTTCTGTTTAGTAATGCATAGTAAAGGGTGTAAGTGTTTGGAAGTTTTAAAACTTTACCACATATATATCTGTCCTTGAGGTAAACATTCATAACTCCAATTTTGTTTATAGATGTGGAAAGAGACAGATTTTGAACATAGATTAGGTTTTAAAATATGCTCTTTTTGATGATTTTACTTGTCCCTGTCCATTTGGAAATCTAAATTTGCCATGGGAAAATAATTTGAGCAGTATATGAAAATCTTGTATGTTAACCCTTTGAGGAATTTACATGCATAATTCCACCTTAGAACCTGCAGTCTTCCCTGCATGACTTCTAACCAATTTTGGCCTTCTTGACCAACAAGTCTTTCCTACAGTTCTAGTCTAAGGAAAGGACCAATAATATCTTTCTAAAGGTTGAAAGAATCCATGGATTTGTTCACCCAAAGGTGATGGATTCTTTCACCTAATAGTTGTAGTTATTTAGTCGCTAAATGTATTGTGAGGTAAAGGCATACTACACTACTTGGAGAATCTAGCAATGCTCAGAGGGTTAAAATTTTCAGTCAGTGTAAATTTACAGTTGGTTCCTCTTGAGAACTTGTATTCAGTATTTTAAGCATGTGTCAGAATATAGCTCAGCTATAAATGCCTAAATTAAAAGTTTGAAAAATCCTTATGAAAGATGCAGGCCTTGATGTGATCTTTTTTGTTGCCAGTATCTAATGGAAATGATACACTGGAAAGAAAATAAATAAGCACACCAAAAACTTCGTGATCATATTACAAAAACTCTAGTTAAAATCATGTTGGAATACCTCAGAAATAAGATAAAACTCATTTAAAGTTAACTCTTCAGCATGTCGCCTAACTGGTATGGTTGGTCATAGTGTTCATCTGCCACCCAGTAGGTTTCAGGTTCGAATCCTGGTTTTTAAGTGCATGGATATTAGTGATCCTTGTAAGGAGTGGCAGCAGCTCACCCATTGGGTGTTCCTTAGCAAATAGCAGTCAGTTCTCCCCTTGTGCTGAAGGCAGAGTGGTTAGACTTGGAAAACCCCTTCAGCATACTTTAGTGTGAAATACAAAATGAGTGTTTTACTGTGGTGAGCAAACTTTCGTTCCAATTTTGATGCAATTAATTAATTTTTAATTCTCTCCTGGACACTTAAAAGTATTTATAACAATCTGATTTTTTTTTTCAAACTTCACAAAGGTATTATTCCCCTTAAAGCATGCTGATAAGGTGCAAACGGGAAGACTGCTATATAGTAGGATTCCACTTTAAAAGTTCCTTCATTAAAAATGAAAGTGCCACTAATTAAAAGTACAACAGCATTAAAATTAGGTGAAAGTCAGATATCAATGATGCCTTAATATTTTTCCTGTTTCCAAAATGCTCTTGGATGAAATTTAAAAGTATATTTTATTTACCTAGATATGCATAACAAGGTATATAATTTATGACTATGGCCTGGATTTGATGAAAAATACCTCCCCAATTGCATTAAGGGCTTTTTTTTTGTATGGGTCATTACAGTATTTGGGTATTTGTGGTACTGATATAGTGGAGCACCAATGGGAAAGTCGACCTAGGGTCAGTTGATTTTTGAAAGAGCATGAGGGGTAGGCTGCCGTATGCAAAAGCATGAATAGCAATCACTATGGATGGTTTTCCCTACCAATTCATTGTCACTGCTATTACTTTTGGCATCGAACAATCAACTTAGAGACAACCCACACCAAAAACGCCAGCTGTGGAAGGTCTGTTTACATTCCAATCTATCACCTTCTTTAAAGAATAGGTTCAAAACTACTCAACTGCCAACTTTTGGGAGCTGGATTATATCACTTTTGGCACCGAACAATAAACAGAACCCAAACCTAAAGATGCCTGTTGTAGAAACACTTTGTTTATGTTACCATCTGTCCATTAATTGAACTAATAACTTTCATGACTCGACTACCATCTTGGGAGGCGAACTGTAGTTGATCAGAATTCCCATTCTGCTAGCTAAAATATTCAGAAAACTCAAATATATATAAACATGTTTATCAAATCCAGGTATAGGTTAAAATGCAACTATGGCTGCTGATTTTTAACCTCGAGCTTGAGAATAACATTAATTAAATTTTTAGCAATATGCATCCAATTGAACTAAAAATTACACTGCAAACCATTCGCATGCAATACCAAAAGTTCTAAACATTTTTATTGGCATCCAACTGTTCCTTTTCTTTTCTGTGTTTGCTTTTATGTTAGTGTAAGTGATTAATGAACTAAAAATTCCCTTTATATTTTATAGATACTAATGATCTATAACCACAATGTATTTTTAGATTCCTCCGACTATTACTCGAATTCTATTGAATCATTTTAAATGGGACAAAGAAAAACTTTACGAAAGGTATGTGTTTACAAAATATCTGTATAATATGAAAAACTTCTACTTGCCTAAAAAATTGATGCCTAAAGTGCAGAGAAACCTTTTATTATACTGAATTAACTATTACCTTAATGAATTTTTGCTGTAGTCCATAATCTCAGAATGTTTCACAAAGTTAATGTTGAACAATTAAAGCTCTTGGAAAAAAAATTAGTACTATTAAAATTAAACATGCGAATTATAGGCTGTGCAGGTTCGATTCCTGTAACTTACCCTGCTTGTAGCTACCCTCTATATCATTGAAACTTTAATTGTGTGTATGTTCATTTCTTGATGTTGTATGTTTCGTGTAGCTTGGCCAAATAAATGGCCTTTGCACTATAAAAACCAACCATTTTGTGTTTAAATTTATTGATAGACTTGTAACATTTACTTTTGAAATTACTTGCATGACCAGTTATTCACCTGGCAATAATTAGTAACCAGTACCTGAGAGTGTTAAGCCTGAAGAGGACACAACTTAAATAGGAGTATTGAAGAAATCCTGAACACCGTTTGGACATAATTCTAACTACCACATGTAATCAGAATAATTCTAAGATAAATGTATTTTCTTTTGTCTGGTATTGTTTGAATGAAAGTGTTAAACATTTGATGGACAAAACATAAGTCATATAATGCTGCTCTGGTAATAGGACAGATGACCTTGGTGGTGTCCATTTGTGCAAGGTTGTTGAGCTTTCCTTGGGAAGCCATTTGCAAAATCTTATATGGCAACTGCCATAGGTGATTATCTGTTTTACCAATTCATAATACTGCTTTTGCTTCCAGCACCAAACAATATACTTTGAACCAGAAACCACATTAAAGATGCCAATTATGGGAACCCATTGTTTACATTTCAACTTTTCCCTAATTTAACCCTCCAAGCAGTTTTGAAGAGATACATCATTCATAAGGATGTGACCAATTTTAAAATGACGAGATATCTTGTCATCGAGATATGACCGATTTTTTTTTTATGAGAATGAGATCAAGATCTGGTCACCCTTCTAATGACAAGATATCTCATCCATCAAGGTAGGTTTTGATTGAATCTAATGAATGACTAGATGCTAATGATGAGATGACTACCAGGAAGGTTAACAACTAGATTCATTCAAAACCGCATGGCTCAAATGCTAACTCGCTCAGACTACAGTTACTTAATTTTGCATAGGAATGCATATCATTGAAAAGCTTACCAAAGAGGCCCTATCAAAAGAATGAGCACAACACTGGTGGGTATCATACAATACTGAGATTATTTATTCAAAAGTAGCTACATTACACTATAAGTTGCAGATTCTTCTGTCAAAGATGATACAAAAATATTTAGAGGCCACAGTGATAATTAAATCCATCAGTGAGGGAATTTTTAATGTATTTTATTACAACGAGAATTGATTTTTGACTAGATTTTATATTTACTCTAAATTTTTTTAGCATTTTTCTTTTGTAATTACTTTTGATTTCACAACTGTTTAAACATGGTCATACTTTTGATTATATTTTAGTTTTTAATGTTTTGTGAATTAGGTACACAAAACCCTAGCTTACAAAGTTGCAGTATTTTGTAGCATTATTAATTCTGTTATTTTCATCCTGTGAAATGTTAAATCTTTTTCTAGGTATTATGACGACGATCAGGAGGCCCTTTTCAAAGAAGCCCATATTATAAATCCATATAAAAAGCCACCAAATTCATTAACCAAGGTAAATATTGGATTAACACCTATCAATATTTTTCTTGTCATTTTTATTAAACAGAAAGGAGAGTAAAATCATTTGAACTGGTACTTACCCTTTTTTTGCAAGTTATTTACTTACATAAAAGGTTAAAGGTAACCGGATTTAAATAATTTAAGTTTTTGTGAAATTATGTAATTTTTATTTTAGTCCTTATATTTATTCCTGTTAGTGCATTCATTGGTTTGAATATAAAAATCCCCTTCTAATTTGATTTTTGCCTGTCTGGTAGCTGAGTGGTTAACACTCTGGCCTTCTGTTTAACAGGATCTGGGTTCAAATCCTGCTCTAGGCTTGTATGTTCTGAATCCACTTTATGTTGTAGATTCCTGTCTAATTAGTCCTCATGTAGCAAAAAATGACCATAGAGTGTCAGAAACAAACCATTTTATTTGACTTCAGTCAAATGCTTAGATTTTGTTAACAAGTTTTTATGTTTTTTTGAGTAATTGCACAGTTTTGGTCACTGGAGCTGTTCAGGGGACACATTAAAATGAGCAATTGAACAAGGGATTACTGTATTTAGATTAATTTGTATGTATCTGATAAATTGAAGTTGAGAAACAATTTTTATGAATTAAAAAGTTCTGTATGATGCAATGTTATAATTTGGTGTAGGCATGTCTGAATTCAGAAAAAAATCAAACAGAATTATATTTAGACTGAACCATGCAATGAGATAGCTATAAACTCCTAAAATTACCTATGGGCTAGACATTTGCAAACTAAACATACTCGATTTAATGTGATGTGTTTCCTATGTTTGTATATTAGTAAGTTAATTATGTAACTTATTTATTTTTAAAAAGTATAAAATATTGCACAAACATGTTTCAAAGTAACTTTCTGCTCTGATTTGTGAGAAATTTATTTTTAAATGAAATTATACATGTTTTTTAAACTGATTTCCATGTTGATTACTATAAGTAAATAGACAGATATGCTATTTACGTATACATTACTCTCACATAAACTTTTTGTAATTTAGGACTCCAGATTTGTGCCTAGAACTGAAGAATGTGAGATATGTTTAATGACTATTCCACGCAATGTAAGTATTAATTTATAATACTTTGCTTTAATAATATTTTCTGCAACTTAATAGCTCATTATGAATCCGTCTTTCTTATAATGGTATTTATTGCACCAATGTAGACTAATCCCAAATAAACAGCAACCCTGCAATTCCATTTCTACAAAACAGCTATACTTTGAATAATGGACTCAAAATTTTCAACTATTTAAACAAAAGAGGAGATATAATTTCCATAAGTGAGCAAGTTCTTGCAAATTTGGTCATACTGATTTTTATACTAGTTGAATTACCCAGCATTGCTCGGGTTGAATTGTTTATAATTCATCATAATACTCAATATTATTCCTATGGCGATTTCGAATTGTTTTTAGCCCCCTTACCTACCCAAAACAAATCAAACAGAGTTAATATATAGCCTATGTGTCCCACAGAATTCTACAGGAGGAATGTACCAAATTTAGTGTGGATTGTTTTGACATTGATCCTATAAATATACATTGTTATTCCTATGAGGATTTCGAATTGTCTTTAACCCCCTGTACCATATCGACGATAAAAAAGACCCACTTTCTATAAAAATAATCTTATATTATAAAAATTTACATTCCAATAATAAAGCTACAGTTTAAAAATTTACAAATGGGATACATAAACGATGATACTGAGCGATTTTCAGCATAACCACACCCATTTGCGATTGCATCATACTCTAAGATTCTTAAAAACTCCCAGGTCATCTTGGGAGGCAAGTCATAGATATTAACTCTGACATCATCCGGCAAGTGCCCTGTCCAGGATGACGGGATGTTACACCCCTCTCCAAGATGAATAGAATGGGAGTTAATATTTAGCCTACATTACCCGCAGGGTTCCAAAAAATAAGTGCACCAAATTTTGTGTAGATTGATCAAATGGTGTAGATTTATAAAGAGGACAAATGCCAACTCTACTTTATATGTATAAATATTTGGAAGGTATAAGCTTATTCCATTAAACAAATATTCTACAATGCTGCTCTATTTCAGATGATGACAGGCATCGCTTGTGGGCATCGGTTTTGCACAGAATGTTGGAAAGAATACCTCACAAGTAAGATTATGGACCAAGGAATGTGTCAGGTAAAAATTCTTAAGAAATTAAAATTCTCAGGTGCCTTTGGACTTATTAAAGCTAAACTAACAACTCTAGCTAACGCTATCTATCATGATTCAATTTAATCTTTTAGCTATATTTCTTTTCCAAGACATTTGTCTTGGAAAAGAAATTGGATTGGTGAGGGCAGAAGCGAGTCCCAGTTTTCAAAAATAAGAATGGGTGCAGAAACCACACCAATCAGTAAGTCATGTGGTTTCTGTACCCAATGCATTTTTTCGTGGCCCTATATATACACTAACTGAAGCCATGGACTGTGATTTCTTCACCTGTTGACTCAACAAGCCCATTTACACAATAAAGTCAATTTCCAAAAAATTTTGGACTTGCTTGGTTTCTGCACTCACCAATTCAGTTGTAGTTAGCATTATTTATTATCTTATATCACACATTACACTTGTGTAATATTAAGTTGAAAATGTGCTAGCTTCCCATACCTGCATATATTAAGCAGGTTGAGCAGTTTGTTATGCTTATCTAACAGGTGTGACTAACGTTTTATGAAAGTTGGAATTAATTTAGATTTTCTATTTTACTGGGATGTTACCAAATTAATGAATGATCACTTCAAAAAATTTCATTTTTGGATGTAAAAAGTACACCTTTGTGTTGGTCTACCTACTTTCTGAACTAATTGCTAAACCAATTTACCTAAAAGATAAATGTTTTAAAATATTGAAAAGCTTATTTAGTAATAAACTTGCATTGCTACCGAGAAAGAACGAGGTACAATTGTTACAAAGTTGATGGTAGTCATGGAATTAGACAGATGTTGTATAAAAGTCAACTAATACAAATACTTTTATTCTGTAGTCCATGATAGAATTAGTCTAATTAATTAAATATGCATGGTTCGATTACTAGTCCCATTTCAGTTAATATATAAGAAACAATTATTGCATGTGAATATCAATAATGTGTAGCTGTGATTCTATAAAGTTCACAAAGATGAATAAGTCCTAGTCTAATTAACCGTTGTGTAGCTAAAAATGACAATAGAGTAACAAACCAATGACTTAAAATGTGATGTGCTTCATTTATTAGTCAAGATACTTACTATTGGTTATTTTATTATGTTTAACATTACTAAAATTAAAATCAAATTTGGGGTATCTGTAAAATGTTGTATATGTTCATGTGAATTGCTTTTCATGCTAATTTCTTATTTTGTAGATAATTGCTTGTGCTGCACATGGCTGTGACATCCTGGTTGATGATCAAACAGTCATGTAAGATTATGATGTATTTATTAAGTATGTAAACTGGCTATTAGAAACTTAAATTAAAAGATGAATTAGGTAAGCTGTCTAGGTTCTAAAACATGAACAGTACATCTGAAACTGGAACTGTTTTTCATATGCTTTTTCCATTAAGTAATGTTATTTAGAGTAGTATTTAGAAATCAGCTAACCATCCAATTACTTTAGTGCATGCAATTAGGTTTAAAGGATTAGGCTTAAAGAAAGTTATTTCCTGTTGTCTTGCCTGGAACATCATGTGGAACAATTGAAGCAATGACTGGGGCATTCAGAGTATTTTTAAGTGCCCCTGTGTGTAACACATGTGTGGTCCCTTTTACTATTTGCCATATTTTAGTTGTCCTGCTTTTATTGTCACCTCTAATACTCTTTTACTTACAATTTTAAACTTGCAAGATAAGGTAGGGGAAAATCCCCTAATCTTTTTAAGTTTTTACAAAGCATGAAATTAAAAAATTCTATCTAATGTTTTTTTCTTTCATGTTTTTTAAACTATATCATTTCATCAAAATACATATTTAAAATTTTATTTTTTATTGCTGGTTAGGCTATTCTAAGTATTTTATAAGTATCCACTTTCTCATAAAGCAGCAATTTACTTTTAACTTTTTGATGCTCATTCAACTGGATGAGTAGTTAAGTAAGTCGATATGTGTTATTCAATGTCTAATTTTGGGAAGACTAATGTTACTAATTTTTCACAAATGAGGTTATCAGTGTTCCTATGGATAACTTGGGAAATTGTAATATTGGCAAGAGTTATTGATGAAGAATTAATAACGAATTTCTGTTGCTGATTGTTGAAAACGAGCTTTATTTTAAGTAGTTGAAATTAGAAATTTACTGAACTCTACTATCCAAATAGATCTAATACCCATACACATTTGGATTTCGAAGTCAAATTGGGAGGATCGCTCGGGAATTTGATCACAAAGTTTAAAAAATGTAATATGTTTGCTTGCTTCTATGTTGATTTAATCTTGTATCTCTTAAACATCATATGTGTATTTATGTAACCTAACAGTAGTTTTTAACGTCTTGACTGAAAAGTCTATTTTCAGGTAATATTTACCTAAAGCAAGGAACAGCCAAGCTTTTTAATGTATAGGTTTTTGGAGCTTTCACTTTTAGTGTTCATTTCCAGTTTCTCTTATTTTAACTGAAGGAAAGTTAAAAATTTAAAGCAAGGCTTAAGTTTTACTAGTTTTAATTCATATATTTTCATTTTAATGATTAGTTCCCAAATTTTATGTTACATGAAACTTTTAATACTCTGGTTTAAAAATATGAAATAAAATATTTTTTATGTCAATATCTCAAATATAAGTATTAAAGATAACTTTTTCTGGTATGTCTAGGTATATAAAAGCTGATTCCTTAGGTCATTTTTATTTCTTAGGTCATTAATAACGGACCCAAAAGTGAAGCTTAAGTATCAACATCTTATCACCAATAGCTTTGTTGAGGTAACTATTTCTCATCTGTTATTTGTATGTAAAATATTCAATCAGTAGTCACTTTTTGTTGCAAGAAATTTGACGCTGTATGCTGCGGCTTTAGAAATTCAGGGTGCTGAATATCGTGTTTAGTCCCTTCTCCAGGTCATGACATGTGTTTCAGACTGACTAGTGTACTTGGAGTCACTTGTGAACAATAGTGAATTTCGCTGTTGTCTGCTCCAATTGATTGTCCTCTTGCCCTGTTTTCACATTTGAGTGAATTACAAGCAACAGTTTTGACTATCTTCTCTTTCTGGTCAATGCACCATTAAATCTAATGCACTCTTTCTCATACCAGCATGTCGTCCTTTTGCTATCAAAACCTTACAAGTTAAATTTTTGTTTTGATTTTTGAGGTTTTAACATTATTTGGTTACAAATACACTTACTGAACTTGTCTTAAAAGCTCCCAAGTCTAAATCATTTATAAAGCCACTGGCAAAATTTTAAACCTTGTATCACAACTGGTCTACAGTTTGGCATCTTGTTTTTTTATGGCTTCTAAAAAAGTTTTGAGTTTACAAATTACTAGATTTTGAAAGTAAAACGACAATATATTACTGTTCCTGTGGCAACAAAATGACCTGCAGCATGCTGAGGCACAGTTGTTTTTTAGGCCAGGGAAGATGTAACTAGTGATCATCCTGACTAGTTTTTTTAAAACCATAGATTTGATGGGAAACTGATTTCACATCCTTTGGATGATTACAACTAACATTTTATCCTTGTTTCAGTCTGTAACAGGTGCAATTCCATCCAACCAATTACTACTACAGACAGAATTACAACTACTTGACAGAATCAGACAAGATTTCTTTGAAACAAAATTTGCAATATTTCAGCATATGCTAAGCCTTAAGAAATTCATGCATTCTAGGAAAAGTGTGTCGTTCTCTGTTAAGAATATAAGTACCTATTAGTTATACAAGAAAGTGGTAACTGTCATTTAAGTGTTTGTTATGCATTAATATATTTCTTGTAAATTATCTTTTGTCCTTTTCACAATCCTGCCATATGGGGTTGCCCACTGCAATGGCGACCTACGAGTTGGAGGCAGCAAAGGTTCGATTCTTCCCTGGGTGTATTTCTCTCTTCTGTGCCATTAAAGCTGTCCTGTGTGTGTTCATTACTTGTTGTCTGTCTTGTGGCTGGCGCAGCATGACCAAATATGGCTCTTATGTCATAAAAACCCCAACCATTTACTTGATATTGTTTGGTACAGCTTTGTCAAATATGGACATTATGCCATGAAATCCAACCAACTCAATTGCAACGGGAAACATTTTGTTCCTTAAAACTTAAAGAATGGAGTATATTGTTTCAGCCATTTTAATCCCTATTAATTTGTTATATACAGCCTTAAAGGCAGCAATAATTTCTCTTTTGCTTAAAGAGTAGAAACCTTGTCTGTCATAACTATGGCCTTTTATGTAATTTAATCCATGACAATTGCAATTTTAATGGGCAATGCAGTTTTTTAACACCACTGTTTGTACTTAAACTTAAATATTGTTTTTGGTTTTAGTGTAATAGGTTACTGAGGTGGTGTCCTCAACCTGAGTGTAATTATGTGATTGCTGTACAATATGTTGATGCTCAACCTGTGACTTGTCGCTGTCGACATACTTTTTGGTAAGGCTAGAAACATGGTTTTTATTATGCTATAACTTTCTGTATCAAAGGGAGTGATCTAGTGAGGAGAGAAAAGACTAATGGGAAAATTCTACACATTATGCATGCATTAATATATTTTTTCGAATAAGGGCTAGGGCACAATCAAAGTATAATAGATACACATTTATTATAAGATGGCAGTAAAAAAGGTAAAGAATCAATGTAACACAAACAATGAAGAAAAGACACAAGTCATTGCCCCTTACCCACCAATACCTAGAAACCTCAGAAAGTCCGTGGAGGGTTCTACATTGAAGCAGGTGGTTTTTGTCAGTTAATTCTCCATAATTACAGAGGGAGAAGCAAGGCTCCATAGTGATACCTAAGTGATTTTAATTAGCTGTATGGCAGTCATTTCCTGTTAACTAGGCAGAAAGCAGCAACTGCCTCACCATGACTTGTCAGAAACATTCTTGAGACATTTACTTTTCCTGCATTTTGTATTCTTATCTCGAAGATAGTGCTGGTATTTTGATGTTATGGAGTTCTTTATATATAAACAGTTTTATTTTTCAAAAGTGTCTTGTCATTTGGAAGCTTTTGCAACTTTTAGCAATAAAGTCTGCTCATTCGTTTCCATAAAGATTACAATGGCCAGATATTGTAAAACAACAATGATCTTGAGGACTGCTGCAATTCTTGGCACCAAAGAATCTCAGATAATAGCAGGGATTCAGAGGAACTAATAGATTGGATGCTGATTGAGAGTGACAGTATGACTACCTCTACAAATTTGTGCTGAAGGATTAGCACTTTTATGTATTTAAAATTATGTAAAGCAACTTAAATTACAAATTAAACACAAAATTGATGGTAAATCTTTCTAAATGATGCAAATATAGGAGAATAATTTTGGATATTCCTACTCATCCATATTTATGTTTGGGTACAACTTTGTCAAATGTGGACTTTGTGCCATGAAGTCCAACCAACTCAATATTGCAATAATTTCACATCAAGGGACGCAGTAGTCTGATAGGAAGAGTAGCAGAATAGCAATCAGCCGGAGGATTGCGAGTTGAAAACTCGGTCCAACCACAGATCATCTTGTACATGGGGGGGGCTTAGGCACTTTAAATCTGCCGCCAATAGCTTGTTATGTTGTGATAGCCTTTGTGATGTTAATTCAACTACCTACCTAATTGGATTTATTGGTGTGGTGTGGAAGTTTGTAGAGTAGAATGCTAGTGCAGGTGTTATCCTCCTCATCTGACTATGGTCAAAATGACGAGGTGTCCTCGATCTTTCCTTTCTGAGTTGATCCTGTACCATCACCGCCCATTGTGTTGCTCCAGTGGGACGTAAATTCAACTACGTACCTTTTCATCATTTTACTTACACCCCAAATCTTTTTACTGATCTAATTTAGGATAACTGCTTGAAACAACTGACCCTTGAACTCTCAATTCTAAAGAACCACTGAAATTTTCTCTGCTGTCCTCAAACCAAAAATTCTTCAGGGTTAAATAAAAAAGCAATATAGCCAAATGCCTAATATAAGATCACTATAAATGTGTGATTTTAAGGAGTGTAGTGCATAAGAGAAATGTGTTCTCTATGTATCAAAAATTTTAGGAACATCTTATAATTGATTTTACCATTCAAGATCAAATTACCAAAGTTTCTAACTTAAAATGTTTGTATTTTGAATTGCTAGAATTGTTTTAATATTCTAAAAAGTTATAGCTTAATGGCAATTAAAATTGTGAGAATGTACGTTACACCAGATCCTGTAGACAATATATATAATCCATCAAGCATTATTGTTCTCTAAACTTGATTGTCTTGCCACAGTATTTACATTAATGAAGTTTTAAAATTTTCAATTGGAAATATATCAAAAAGCATTTAAGTCAACCTTCTAAAATAAAGGATAATAGTATGGGATGACAGGCTATCAATATTTGTCTTAGTTTTAAGGACTTTCTTTCAATTTCTCTTTTCAACCAGTTAACTTTACATTCGTGTTCCTTTTTCTCTTTAGACTATTTCTGCTTGGCCTTTATATTTGATTAATATTTGAATGGGGAAGAACAAAGCTTCCTCTTTTTCTTACATTTATTGTACTACAAACAGCTAAATTATAGAGCAAATGATTTCATAATTTAATTACATTTTGACATAATTTAATTAAAGGGTTTTACTTTCCTTTAGTTTTGCATGTGGTGAAAACTGGCATGATCCTGTAAAATGTAATTTATTGAGGAAGTGGCAAAAGAAATGTGATGACGATAGTGAAACTTCAAACTGGATTGCGGCTAATACTAAAGTATGCTTTCTCTACTCTTTAATTTGTGTTTTGTATTATAAAAATTATAAATATTATGGAAGTTATAAAGGATTTTTAGGTGTCATTAGTGTTAATTTTTTTGCTTAAAAGTTTCTTATAGTATTGTACCGGCCAACTGCTGTGGGATGTCTAGTTACTAGTTGCCAATAACTAAGTACTACTGAATTATGGACAGCATACTCAAAGCGATATACAACAAAGTTAAAACTTCATATTCTAAAATATCTTATTTAGGATAAGAAAAACAATAAATTTAATCTTTTTGAGGTAGTTTTTCTTTTAATTATTCAAATTGGATGACTCGCTCCTATTTCAATCGCTTTTGCTTTCACAAATGAAGTCATTACGTCGGTTGAAGTATCCACTAGTGGATGCATAGTACAGATCAAGGTCGGTAAGATGGGAAATCTAAATGGGCTGCAGGCTCTTGCCTAATGTCATTTGAGCACAAGTTACAGTTGGGAATTTTAAAATAAATGGAGATTTTTTTCTTAATTTTGGATTTTACATATCCTTACCAAAGTCGGGTAGTGATACTGTGTGTATTAAAGGCTCCCTGATATGAATGTACCTAGTATTTCATGTTCCATATCCCTAATCAGCACTTATCTAAACAAGAGATTTATTCTTGTAATTTGTTTTGTCGTGATGCAAATTATTGAAATACAGGTATTTTTCTGATTAGCATTCTTTATTTTTTACTCTAGAAAGTATAGCGTAAACTAAGAATTATTTTCTAATTTGTTTTATTGAAAAATAATTCACTATTATGTTACTTGTAATGATAAATATCATGATCTGAGTTAATTATAATTTTGAAATCTGGATTTTATTTTTTTATGATTAAATTTTGTCATTTCAGGTGTCTAAATAGTTTTAAAAGTATTTGCAAACGACATTTCATGAAAGATTTCTGTTTTCCCACTGCTTTCATTTAAACTGTTAGCATTTAATGTATTATATGTAAACTTTTATTCCAAAGTATCTAGAAAATGTTACTATTTTTATTGGATTCCTTTGTGATTCTTATTTATAAGATTGAAATGAATCACCTAATTAAGTATTGCTTGGATGTTTACATCCTTTTCTTTGAATCCTTGTTGATGTGTCTGATCAATTGTAATTTTAAACAATAGGGAAATGTTTCAAATATCAGTTGTATTTAATAGGGTTGCCGCAGGTGAATAAAAAGCGTCTTTCTGCTACTATTTTTCAACCTTGGCAACTAGGGTATCTTTTAGTAAAGCCATCTCGAAAGCTCCTTTTTCAAAATTTTGGTAACTTTAAAAATTCACCAAGATCACTGGAAATTTAGTCCCTTTTTTAACTAACAGCGAATGGAAAAATATTTTTGGTTTTTCTTAGGAGAGAAAATTTTTTCTAGGGGAAATTTCATGGAACGCCAATTTCGAAGTTTTGGCACCAAGCCATTGCAATCATGAAAGAACACCAGAATCTGGTTGCTAGATTGTTGTGAAAACCTTATTAAGAAAATATTTTTTAAATCTGAATTTCTTGGTTCTTTAAATTTCTTTAGTTGGTGAGATCTTCAATGTCTTTCATTCTTAATTAGCACATTTTGTATTAGCCAATTCATTTTGTGTTTGAGCAACTAAAATTGTTACTAAATAGAGTTTAAGAGGAGGCTCTGCTACTATTTTTTTAAAATTTACGCTTCTATTTCTCAAGTGCTTTGGCTGTGGCAGCCCTGATTTAATTAAATTACATCTCTACAGTTATACTTTTTTATGTAATTGTTTGCATCGGTTTTATACTTTTTTACTTTTGCAGGAATGTCCAAAATGTAATGCTACCATTGAAAAAGATGGAGGCTGTAATCATATGGTTTGCAAGAACCAAAATTGTAAATCAGATTTTTGCTGGGTTTGCCTTGGACCCTGGGAGCCACATGGATCATCCTGGTAAGTACTGTGCAGTATCATTAAATTTTCGTATTGATGGCAAAATTGCCTTCATTTAATTATTAGTAGATACTAAAGAGTGCTCATCCAAAAATTATTCATTATTGGATGGGAAAATGTACATAATTAATTAACTTGTCTTTAGAATAAATTTTTATTAATTGTGCTCTATGAGGTCTCTTCATTTTGTAAAAAAGCATTGATATGGAGTGAACTCAACACCTCACTGTTAGTTAATTCTTAGGCATTGCACTGTATCGTTTTTAAAATGCTATTTTCTAAAATCAGTCATAAACTAATTTGTTAATTGCAAATTCATTTATGGGGCTGCTCTAACTTAATTGGTAGAGTTCCAGGTTTGCAACCAGGCGGTTGCGAGTTCGAGACTCAATCCAACCAAAGACTGCCATGTATGTGGGAGCTGGTGCACACTAAATCTGTAGTGACCTCAAATGTCTTTATGTTGGTATGGAGGTTTGTAGAGTGGGGGCCAGCTCAGGTGTTGACTTTGTCCCCTGACTGGTTCAAAATGATGAGGTGTCCTCGGATCTTTCCCTTCGGGGTTGATTCTGGACCATTGCCTATAGCCCATTGCATTGCTCCTGTCCGACTTAAATTCAACTACCTACCTATGAAAATCGTAAGTAATCACATAAATAATTACTCTCATGCAATTATTTGGCATCAATTTAACAGACTCTGGGTTTGAATTCTGGTATGGGTTTTGTACTTTTTGTTATGTATATTTTATAGTGGGCTGGAACCTACTTTAAGGCATGGGTTCTGGTATAATTAGCCTTCATGTGGTAAAACAATGGCCACATAGAAACCAACCATCTACACTTGGGATCAGCTTGATTATATCATTGTTCCAGAAAAAGAATGAATGATACAAATGGAATTCATTAATTGAAAAGAGAAAACTAAGAATACTCTTCATGTTTAATATTGATTATAATATCTGGGGAAACTTTGATTGTAATGAAAGTGGGGTTATAATAATAGCATATTATATTACTTTTAAATAGTGCTACTCATACAGGTACATCTTGAAAATTCACCTCAATTTTGCAGTTCTTCTGGGTAGCAATATGTATTTACACTATAAAATGGATTCTTCCATGAAAGCATGTTATCTACGATTTACCAGTTTTCCTCAGTAAATTAATGCCAAATGAAATTTTGCAATTTGAAACTAAAATAGTTATTTAAATTAAAACTTTACTGAATATCACAATTCTGCAATGAATTAAATGCCTGCAGAGAGCCATCACCTCCAGAGCTCATTTGCTTCTCTTTTGTATCAACCCCAAGACAAGATAAAATCAAAGAAAGAAAATGTCACCATGGCACACAATTTTCTGATTTTATAGTTGCCTTTTATTTTAGTTGGCTGAATGGTTAGGAGTGGTTTATTTTGTTTAACGAAGAGTTCTTAATTCGATTATTCTACTCAACCTTCTTGGACTTTTTCACAATATTTGAACTTCCACATCCCAAAGCTCATGTGGTTCTGTTCAGACTGATATAAAAGCTATAGCCCATAGGAGGATATCTTTTATCCTCCTGTGGAATATATATTTTATAGTTGAGGCACATGGTTTGAATGAGTATATTAGTTAAATAAGAAGATTGGTGGAAACGCAGAATTTAAGCACAGATTCTAGTTCAGTGCTGAAAGCAATTCCATTGATGACGAGTTGGAAGTGGGAAAATGTTCACTGCAATCGCCGTTCATGCTTTTGTATATCTCTGCCTTCTCCTAACCTGGTTTCACACCTATTTAGAAATCAACTATCCCAACATCGATGGCCTTCTCCCGAGAGCTGCACTGTATGGCCACCTCAATAGCCATGCTCTCCCTTCATTGGCTATTGCATGTGACTTTCATAGTAGATGAATCCAAATAATTTTAATCTCATTTATGTTTGTGATATCTGGTGAGGGTTCTGTATGATCAAGTTAAGTGGACCTCAAGTATATGCTGTTCTATTAAAATTTCATCTACAATAGCTTGCAGCAATGTCTTAAACAATAAGTAGAATGTGCCTTGTTTATGTTTAGTTTTGAAAGAAGCATTTTAAATTTTTAGTTGTTAAACAAAGTTTGCACAATTTTCCCCATAAACTAATAAACAAAAATATGTTTTAAGTCAGTAAAACAGATGTTTAGATGTCATCTTGCAGTCTGATACTTTTGGGGAAAAATTGTTGTAAATATTTACCTAGACTATGTAGTATAAAATACTTTGGTCAAAATTTATTGAAATATTCAATGGTTCAGTTCTTTCTATTAAGATCAATATTGTTTTAAGTTTAAAGGTCTAGAGCAATGTCCTTTTCATCTGCATTGAATGTTGATTTTGCTTTTCAGGTACAATTGCAACCGATACGATGAAAGGGAGGCTAAATCTGCCAGGGATGCTCAAGAGAAATCTCGCGCTGCCCTACAACGATACTTGTTTTACTGCAACCGTTATCTCAATCACATGCAGAGTTTGAAGTTTGAGCACAAGGTTTGGCATCATTCTTA
Source organism: Meta bourneti (assembly GCA_933210815.1). Classification (NCBI taxonomy): domain Eukaryota; kingdom Metazoa; phylum Arthropoda; class Arachnida; order Araneae; family Tetragnathidae; genus Meta; species Meta bourneti. Next base: position 36,461,088 of record OW119930.1, on the reverse strand, counting down.
TTTCTTCTAGGGGGAGTTTGGACCCAAAATTTAAAAAATACATGGATTTTGAGATTTCTAGAGATTGGATAACTTATTTTGTGCTGTTTCCAATGATACTTCATTTTTGTTTCCTCTTAGAAGTTTTGAACTCCTAAAAGAGCCTATTAGACATTTTAAAAGTATAAATGAAACAAAAACTCAAATAAGCTCGTTTTGAATTTTATATTTGGTTTTCTCGAAATGAAAGTTTATTATCTTCGAAGTACCTTTTCTTTCTAATTAGCAAAGCTTGGTAAGTGAAACTTTCCCAATATGTACAAACAGCATCATAGATTACACTGAAGGTATTGTCAGTATTTGTAACTATTTTTTATTACAAATTTTTAAGAACGAAAAACTGATTGCCTAGGTCATTATGTATAAAAGCATAAAAATCTCAATAAGTCGTCACTGGGTAACTTATCAATTTTTTGTCCTGTCTGGATCTCATAGATGGGAATGTAATTGAACCCTTATTTACTCATTGTAAATTCAAATGCTACCCTGAATAACTTGTCACTAGCACAGTCTTTTAACATGCAGGGTTTGTATCTGATGGCAAACAAAATGAGGACACTGATTCTTTATTGAATTTATTTGAGATCGTCAGGAATACATAGATATCGATAACAACATTTCAGTATGTTCTCAAGCAACCATAATAGACTTAATTATGGGATTTTTAGAAAAGTGAAAATGAGGGTGATGTGAAAGAAAATTCATTCATGACCGAATAAAATGCAAGTTCTTGAAGCCTTAGAAACAATTCAACATCACCTTATGTCAGTTCAAGTTGCTACAGATGAATGCAAAGCATTAATTTTTTTGGAGTATGAGTTAATTGTACTGACAGGTATTTCTCTTTCAGTCAAAATTAGACATAATGAATTTGTAAAGTAGTATTAAAGCTTAAAAAATGTTCAAATAAAGCTTAAGAGGTTAAATTAGCTATTTTGTCATTTACTTAATTTTTAGTGCTTCCATTAATTTATATTGTTATGACTGCCGCCATAAAAATGTACATGATCATTAAAATGTTCTGTGGTTAATCCGCTTAATTCGTAGAAATTTTTTGGTCCCTTGAGTGACAACTAATTGAAGTTTTTCTGTATTTTTCAAATGCTATGCAGTATAACATTTACTTATATACTACATCTTCACTTCAACATATAAATGCCTATTGAGCGTTCAAAAAATCTCAAAATGATACCTTCTCTATATTTTATGAAAAGGTGCATCTAAAATGAGATAGCTTAGCATTGAACCCTCCAACTCCCCTTAACTCATTTTAAAGTAATGTAATTATTTAATTTCATATATCATGACTGTTCTTTTTTCTCTTAGTTGTATGCCTCAGTGAAGGATAAAATGGAAGAAATGCAGCAACAGAATATGTCTTGGATTGAAGTCCAGTTTCTGAAAATAGCAGTTGACATACTGTGTCAATGTCGGCAGACCTTGATGTACACCTATGTCTTTGCTTACTACTTGAAGCGGAACAATCAGTCTGCAATATTTGAAGTATTTTGTAATTTCTGTTCTTGTGTAATTTTAAACTTAGTATCATTTGCTTTTATTTTATGTATAATCAACTTATGGTTATCTGGTGTAATAGGTAGTATATAAAACTGGTATAGCATGACCTCCATGAGAAGAGACTTGACCCCTCCTACATCATGTGGTATTGGACAATTGGGGAACCTTACTTTAGGCAAGCGTCATTTGAGTTTTAGCAGGATAGTTTGCTCTATTCAATCTTTAGAAACCTTTTTGACATCCAATTTAGTCTCAGAAAAAAGTGACTTCACAAATGGGGATAGCATACCTGCCAAATCTTACGAATTTTCTGGAAGTTTTTCTGGAAAACCAGTTTTTCTACAGGGAGAAAATTTCAAATCATGTCAATTTCCAAGTTTTTGCACTAAACTGGCAATGATGAAAGAAAAACATTGAAATCAGTGGTTACTAGGATTGTCATACAAACCTTTATGATTCATCTGGCTGCAAAGTTTCCTTATCTTCCCTTGACTTTGTCTGCCATTCCCTAGCTTTATTATATGTTCATTTGAAGACTAAGATGAGTATTACAGTCCAGTCAATTTCCTGGTGTGTTGACTGTTCCCTTATGTCTGACAAAATATCTAGTGTTTGTTATTTCAAAATCAGTTTCGATCAGAAATGCTTTCCGTGATCATTTGATAGTGGTAGATTTAACTGACTCAGGCACTTGTCACGTCATAGTGAAGATTTAAATAGCCTTGCCTAAAAGTCATCAAAATCCTCCATTATATTTTATATACCTGCTAATGGCTACAGAACATCCAGTTGCTAGGGTTGCTTACAGCTGATTATATTCACCATAGCTAAAAGTATGGAAAACAATATTCTTCTGGAGATCTGATTTGGGACTACAAGAACTATATCATTTTAATCCTTTAGGTTTTTGTTATTTAATTCTGTTATTTGATAATTCAAAATAAGATGCAGGAAAAGGAAGAAACCAGTATCTATTCTAATCCTCCTTTACTTCTACCAATAATGGCATTACACTAGTCAAAGCAAAGATGTAGGAAGTTTATTTTGCTTGGTTTCAGTCATGTGTTGTTCAATGGGTTGCCCCACCAATTTTGCCAACTTATGGTACTGGGTTGTTACATGATTGTCATGTCATGATTACGAAGCGAAGACTGATGCTTCTTGTAACAAATTTATTGAGTTTATTTATTGCTGATGTTACGTTAAAAATTATGTTCAGATCGTACAGTGGATAACAATTTACTTTACAATGAATTGCCTCCATAGGAACAATAAAGTACCTGAACACAGTTCTCTTAAATTTAAATAAGAAAATTTATTAAGTAAAAATTTAAGGATAAATAAAATGCAGATTAACAATTAAAGAAAAAGGGGTCCCGACCAGACACAAAAAATCAATTTTTTACAAACAATAATGTGACACAATACAAAAAGTTCAGGAGAAAAGAGGTTCAAGTCAAAAGGTTCAGGAGGAGGGGACAATGGCACAACCCGAGGAACAGATGGACTCATCCTCCACAAAGAGATCTTGGAAAAATGGTGCAGGGTTTCGACAGGCCGAGAGTTAGGCATCGGATTTCTGCACCACCTCAAATCTTGCAGCAAGCCACACACATGGGAGAGCGTGGTTATTCAATTGATTCTAATTTATGGGAACCATGATATCGCCGGGAAACTCCTTAGGTCAATCCGCTCTTCATCTTTTCTTCTTCATCTCCCGATCTCCGCAGAAAAAGTCCGTGATTGTTGGCGTGTATGACTATTTATCTATTTTGACTTCTGACACGCCACCAAATCAATCAACCCTGATCAATTTGGTAAATACCGTAAAAGATAAGCCCACCTGCCCAAGAGGTCCACCATCAAAATCCCCCTCTCACCTCACTAGTGGACAATGGGTCAGACATCAAAGACTTCTTAGTTGGGGGCGCAGCCCCTCCACTCCTACCTGCCAAGTACGCCGGAACTAATGAGCGCTTTCCCCTCAACGGGGACTTGCATTCCTTCTACGCATTTCTTCTCACGGCAAACCCGTAAGAAAAACTAGCTAGCGCTCAAAAGTTGTCGTAAAGGCAGTATACAACACAATATATACAACTCAAAAAACCATTACATACAACAAACAATTAATGTTTAAAAATTAACCCAACAATGTTACACCCTGGTTGCACAGGTAACATGGCAGAACTTCATGAAAATTTTGTTATTAAATTCTTGTTTAGATGAGAATACAAAGGAAGAATCTCTTAGAGCTCAAATACTCTCACTTCATACGAATAAAAAATTTAAAGGAAATTTTCAAAATGCGACTTTAAATAGTTGAATTACTCAGATAAATTTCTGTGTGGCAAAAGAGTGACAAATGATAGTGAATGTCGTGTGCCGGAGAGCCTAGGCCGATAGCCTTCTATCTCCTTCAGAAGCTGGCGATGAACTGAACGGCAGTGAGTTTTTCGGAACCTTTATAGATCAAGCAGGGTTTCTGGAGAGGCAGAGGGGTGTAGGACCAATGAGAATGGATGGTCTTCTCAGGAGGAGGAGTCAGTGAATCCAGGAGAGTCAGAAGTTGGAACACGTTCAGAGATGCATTCGATGACAGTAATTAATTTAAAATTAAAATTGGGTTAAGAGGAAGTAAGTGAACATTACTGAATATTTTAATTAAGGATGGCTCTAGGCCTTTTGCTGTTATCAGGATGACGAAAGTCATACCTGGGGATATGCTGGATGGCACGGTATCAATGCTTTCAAGTTTATTATAGAATTTTAAAGCTGTTTTACTGAAGAATTTCTTCAGTTCTGGAATGCACAAGTCTTCACGAATTTTAGCGTTTCTGTAATACCAGGGGTAACCACTGATAATACGTAGGGTAGAATTTTGAATACATTCCAGTTTATAGAGGTTGGTTTTGGCTGCATATCCCCAGACATGACTGGCATAACTGATTATTGGTCTGAGCATGGTTTTGTAAATGAGCAACTTATTATCTATAGAGAGCTTTGAATTCCTAGCAATTAAGGGGTAGATAGTGGACCTAGGAATTTGTTCTATAGGGAGGTGATATTGTTTTTCCAAGTTAAGTGAGAGTTCAATGTGACTCCAAGGTAGGTACAGTTTGGGGACCATGGAATTTCGTTACCATAAAAAATAGGTGGGGAGGAAGGTTTCTTTTCTTGGTAAAAAGCATTGCTTGGCATTTGTCAACATTGATTTTAATTTTCCAAGCCGTAAGCCAGGGTTCAAGTGTTTGTAGGTAAAGTGTTAGTGAGGCCATGGCCTCACAAACACTTTACCTACAAATACTGACCTCGGTGAGGTCATGGTTTCGAGCTAGCACAGCTGTGTTGTCTGCAAACATGCAGAGCATAGAGGAGCGATTGCGTGGTATGTCGTTCACATATAGGTTGAATAGTTTAGGTCCCAAGATTGAATCTTCAGGTGTGCCAGCCTGAATGGCACGTGTAGTAGAGGGAGTTTTGTTCACTTGAATGACAAAGTGCGTACCTGTTAGGTAGGAAAGTAAAAGGTGTATGAGTGAGGCTGGGAAGCCTAATGTTATGAGTTTGTAAATAAGTTCGTTAATCCAAACCCTATCAAAAGCCTTAGCAACATCAAGGAAGATCGCAGCAGTGCTTTCATCATTGTTTAATCCATCGATTACGTGTTCAGTGAATCTGAGTAACTGGTGGGTGGTGGATAGCTGTTTCCGAAAACCAAATTGTTGGGAATCAGGATATTAGCTTTCCTACAGTAGGCTTCAAGCCGATTATTAATAATGCATTCGGTAGCTTTACTGAGGATTGGGAGCAGGCTAATAGGCCTGTAACTCTCTGGGTTCGTCCGGTTTAAGGATAGGGACAATAACAGCAGTTTTCCAGGTTTGGGGGAAAAACAAAATACAGTTAATAAGATGGGTTATTATGAAGACAGTCTTCAGAGGAGTTTCTTCATCGTAGTATTAGATATCCCATCAATACCAGGATTCTTTTTGGTTTTGATCTTCCCGATATAGTCCAATAGCTCAGAGGGTTTGGCAGGCTCAATAGTGTCAGTTGGTGGAATTTTGAGAAAGTTTTTGAGTGAGATATTAACAATTTGGATTGTGTTTGGGTTATGATTTTCATTTTCTTGAAACTGATTTTCAAGACTATCCAAAAGAAGTTCGGCTTTATCGGTGTCAGTGTAGGCTGTGCTAGTCGGGCCTTTAAGGGGCGGAATGCGGTTGTACGTTTTCTTGCACTTCTTCACTGCCTTCCATAAGGAACTGTCCTCGGGAGTCAGTGAAGTAATGTAATCAGTTCAATACTGATGTGCATGTTGTTTAATTGAATCTCTTAGCTTTTGCTGGGCTCGGTTCATAATATTTTTGTCAGTGGGATCCTGCGTTCTTTGCCAAGTTTTTCGGATATGGTTTTTTATTCTAATTAATTGTCTAATTTGGGAGGGTAAGGGGCTGCCTTTAACATCGTGCACGACACGTCCGGTCTCATGGTATGCACTCGTGATCTCCGAAGCAAAGGAGTTAAGCTCCTCCTTCGTCCTTATATAAGGTATAGTGTAGTATTTATCGTACAGCGAATGAGAATACTTCTTCCAATTAGGTAGAAAGTAAGAGTGACAAATGTCATTCTTGGTTCTGCAAGTGAGTGAGCAAAGGAGTTTTTAAAATTCCTTAACTTCAGAAAATCCGATAATTATGGCAGAGGATAGTCCTTTTCAAAATGACCACCAAATAGTGATCTGTCCTCCCTTCTGTTTTACTCTCGCCTTTTCATGTGTTTTCCCTTTTATCCTCCAGCATTGTCTACTATTATCTGTTATTGATTTTGTCTTTTATTTGACAGTTTCTTCATTATTGGACCTTATGCCACAAAACCCTAACCAATGTTTTCAAAATTACTTTTTCTAAAATTTATTAATTTTTCTAATAATACAATTCCCTTTTTACAGTTTACTAATTAGTATCTATACAGTACCTAAATGCATATATATAAGGCTAACTGGGGAATTGGTTTTGACTTATTTCATTGTATCCAATATGTAACTTTCCATTCTCTCTCACTCTTACTACTCAAACATGGAGAAATAAGTGAAATTGGAACGTTTACTCCAACATTAAAGCATACATACACATGTTTTCGTAATTCAAATTCAATGATATTAAGTTAAAGAATTATTGCTATACCATTTGAGCAAGGATTTGTATCACGAATCTAACTGCTGGTTACTCTTGCATTAACTAGTTGAGTTTCATAAATTCTTTTAAGATTGTTTTTTATTTAGTAAATGGTCATTAAAAATTATTATTAAAGCAGATTTTGCCTTAAGAATTGATACTCTAAAAGTAACATGTGAAGAAGCTCATTCCAGTATTTTGATTTGTTATCCTTTAGCACAATCAGAGAGATTTGGAGAGTGCAACAGAAACTCTATCAGAATACCTTGAAAGAGACATCACTCAAGAAAACCTTTTGGACATCAAGCAAAAAGTTCAAGACAAGTACAGGTATGATTTACAAGACACGTACAGGTATGATTCAATTTCCAGCCAACCAATCTTATTTGGTGGTCAGAGTGCTTACTGTAACATCGATCAAAAGGTTCCTTGGTTGAATCCGGGGTAAAGCATAGATGGGGTGTCTGTCTGAAGTGAATGTGCAGCCCTAAATGGGTTGTATTGTTATGTATGAGGTGTAACATGACACCCATAGTGCACCAGGTTAACGACTAGTGGCTCTAATCTAATCTGCCCTTGTAATACCATGATGACTAGCATTGGGAAAACCATTTAAGTTTCCTGACAGTGAAAAGAATGCACATAGATAAATTTTGGTATGAGTAAACCCTGGATACTTTCCTTATGTCAAATATGAGTAGTGCTAAATTAATTTGTGGCATTGGAAATATTTTAACATGAAGTGAAGAATATATTGCCACTTACCAAGTGAAACACTCAATTTTCAAGATAAGTTTGTTTTACTTTTTCTAGACCAGAATGTGGTGATCTTTAGACTGGTAGAGTGCGTGTTCACTAAATCATTTTCCCTTTGCATGAAAGTTAGATTTCTCGAGAAACATGCTTAGTGAGTTATGCATAGGAAGGAAAATTTTTCCTCCTACATTTTCTCTGAACTATGTTTTTTGACTTAGTACTTCTAATCCAAAACTATTTTAATTTATGAGCAGAAATTCAAAAATATACTCCTTATTGTAAATTTGTAATTAATATTTTACTCTTTGATTGGTAATTTTTTTATCAATGCATAAGAGGATTAATAGTTACCGTTAGACTAAAATGTGATTCTGAAGATTGATAACATACATTCAAATAAAATTAATGTTGTAGATCTATGACAAAAATAGATATTTATAATGCTCAAGATTTATATAATAGTAATTCTAGTTTGAAGATTTCTTTCAATATAGCATCGGTTTAAAGACGAAATTTCTTGATAGTAGATTGTTGGAGCTTGTTTTCTGTCTTGAAGTGTAGTTTTTACAGATCTATAGTGCAACTCCCACAAGAAGGCAGTTGAGTCGCATGATTTTGGATGAGTATTAGTTTAATTAGTGGACTGATTAAATTAGTTTAATTAGTGGTGGTGATTGAAACAAATTCCTTCCACAATTGGCATCTAGTGGGGATTCTGGTTCTAGGTTTATCATTTGGTACCACGCATTGATAACAAGTTAGCATTCATGTGTGGCAGCCTTCTAATGTGGTTTCACAATTATTCAGAAATCAACAGACCCAAGGTCAACTACCTTCTCCAGGGCACCACACTCTACCAATTTACTACCAAAATATATGCAATAATCAGTCTTCTGGATGCCCTTTTGGGTATCCCCAGAGACGTAACTAGGGAGCAGACGGGGCATCTGCCCCGGGCACCGGATTTGGGGGGCGCTAAATTGGCCAAGTATTTTTTTTTTTAATATAGATATTTACGTATGATAAAAAATGAAGAGGAAAATTTATTAGTAGACTACAAAAACTATAAAAGGAGCTAAATGCGGAATGTGTGAGGAAATAGCAGGAAAGCTTAACCTAGATCCTCTTTTTAAAGAAGTACGGAGGAAGAAACGGATATTTGATGAGGACTAGCTGGCGATAGAAGTGGAGAGTTTTAAGTATTATGCCTTGAATTTAAGCCCTAATATGAAAACAGCTACACCATCAGGTCTTCTGACGTTAATATACGAGAACGGACTTAACGACAGTGTTGAGAATTTTCCTCACAATACCAGTCTCAGTTGCCTCAAATGAAAGGAGTTTTGGCAAACTAAAGATCATAAAAAATTACCTCTGAAACTTAACAGGACAACGACTAACAACCCTGAGCATCATATCAATAGAGCACAAGTTAGCTTCAAAGCTATCTTTTGAGGACATTGTAAAAATGTTTGCAGCTGAAAAAGCCCGTAAAGTTTAGTTTTAGTTCAAGCTTTCTGGGTTTAAATTAAATTTTTTCACATTTTGTCAATAGATTAAGAGATTGTAAAAAAATGTCTAAGTATAATACTCAAGATAATAACTTGAGTAAAATCTGTTATTCCTAACTCTTATTCCAGTTTTCCAAAATCCTTGAATGGTTTTTGGTCACCATTTCGATAATTCTCTTTTTAAAAGTCCAAAAGCACAACAGTCCATGGTTGAGACGCCTGGAGATTTAGCAAGAATATCAATAAAGGGTATTTATTGACTTAATACCAGTTTCGTGTTCCATTTTTTTCCGTGAATTTAGATGTGTGGCTGCTTGATGCAGTTCTACTGATTGTTGGCACTTTGGGTAAAGATATAGTATTTCCTTTTTGAATATTGGGGATAAAATAGGGTCTTGCTAATATGTGGGAGTTGATTTTTACATTTCCCCCTCCTTTTTACTTTTAATTTTCCATTATGTGCAAAACCAGTAACAATCATAAATCTCTTAGAGAAAGTTCTCACATTAAAGTTACAAAGTTGAATCACGTTTTAAGATTTTTCTCCTTTTATGATAATAAATTGTTCTTTTTTATTGCAATCTTTTAAATACACCCACGCCTCGTCTATTGTCACAACATTTTTCCATCTTTCTCCAGCAAAATGCTTCTCATACAGAATTCTGCAGCGAGTTCTGCGATATGTCGTGGAGATAGATGATGAACGTTGTATTTTTTTTTTGGGCCTTTTTAAGATTCAAATCACTGTTAATTATTTTATTTACAGTTGAAACTGAACTTTTAATGACTTTGTAATAGTCCTTTGACTTTGTGGATTCTCTTTTAAAATTAAAGATCTTACCTTACAAATATTCTCAGAAATTCTTTTCTTTTTTGGATACGTATTTGGAAGTATTTTTCCGCTTTTATTCCTTTCTCATTAATAATATTACTTATCGTACCTTTAGATATAGAAAAAACATGACTTTTACAGCGTTTTCGAATAAGCATTCTTCGGAAAGAGCGGAAACATAACCTTCCATCCATTGCTTATTTAAAAGCGCCATTTTGAAAGTAAACAAAACTCTGAGTTAGCAGACGATAAGTTATACTTTAACTATTTAACTGCTGTGGAAATAAAATTATTTCGTAGCATACAATTTTTTTACAGCTCATCAAAATCATTCAAAAAATGTCCGAACAGCCTCTGTATTTATCATAATTAAATATCCCATTCTAAAGCTGTCTGTTGATTTTGATGCAGCTCACACATGTCCCGATATTATTTGATAAAACCTTTTCATTTCATTTGCAGCGATTATAAGTATGAAAGAACATACCAAACATGCTACTCTTAGATTATTTGTCAATGAAATATCTTAGAATTAATTAGGTATTTTATCTTGTACTAAAAATGAAATTGCTGCAAATTAATTTTTTTAATTATTTACCTTTGAAATCAAGCATTTACCATCTAAGTTAAATAAAAAAAATTTGGACTAGTGGAATTAATGTGTGGTGGTGATATCAGGTGTTGTCTGGGAGGGTTTTGGTTTGGTTGGTCGGTGGGGGGCGCCAAGGCGAGTTCTTGCCCCGGGTGGAAACTAGCCTAGTTACGTCTCTGGGTATCCCCAGTGGGTATGCCCACTGTGCTAGCAACCTTCGAGTTGTAGGTGGCACAGGTTCAATTCCTGTCGGGTGCATTCCTCCGTGGGTGTATATTTCTCTTCTATGTCAGTAAAAACTTTCATTGTGTGTGTCTATTACTTGATATTGTATGTCTTGTGTAGCATGGCCCTTGTGCCATAAAACCCAAAAAATCAACCAACCTGGGTGCCCTTTTTTCTCAGTATACCAGGTGTTCCAGTAGTTATCACTGTATAAACTTGTGATATATTTTACATATGTAAGATATTTTCTTTTGTCATTAGGTACTGTGAGAGCAGGTGTAAAGCATTGCTGGAGCATGTGCATGAAGGCTATGAGAAAGATTGGTGGGAGTACATTGACTGAGATCACTAGCAGACTCAAAATTCCTGAAGACTCAAGTGAAGATATAAACTGATTCGCCTGGGATCCCCATGTTCAAATAAAAACAAAATAAAATTATGTAGGAAAATATTTACTGCCACAAACAATAAACGTAATCTTTATATTTGTGTATGTGTGCTGCAATAATAAAAGACAAGCCTGGAAATTGGAGAAAAATTATGAACTAGTGATTGCTATATCTTTTGGAGTCGTCAAATTGGGTTAAATATATCATTTGTTTTGACCATTAGAAATTCTAACCATAAATTATTTTATATGGGTTACTGCTTGATTTAGTTTCCCAGAAAACTTTTATATACTTAATTTATTGCAAGTTCTTTTATAATATATTTTGCAGGGCTGCCACAGGTGGCTAAACGTGACATTTTGCTACTATTTTTAAACCTTGGTGACTAGGAGTATCTTTTCGAGGGCTCCTTTTTTCAGTTTTGGAGACTGGAAATTCACCAAAGACCAAAACGAAATCCCTGTGTTTTAACCAATTTCATGAATCTTTGTTTCCATCTTGGATTTTCACCATTGATTATGGTGAATAGTGAAAAATCCCACTTGATCAAATGGTGCATTCACCAAGTTGACAACAGGAAGTCTTTTTCACGAAAGGTCGCCAAGTTGCTACTTTATAACAATCCAAAAAATCCATGTTTAATAATGGATAAAAATGCTTCTGCCTATTAAGACGTGGAAATTCGGATTTCATAGTAAGAAAGTATTTATTTTAAAATGAATTTCCTCTGAATTTAACATTTGTTTCTTACCCGGTTAACACATTTTGCATCTGGGCAACTGCGACTAAATATGCTTAAAGAGAAGGCTAATTTTGCTATTTTTAAGAATTTATGCTACTAAAGCTACTACTTTACAAGTGCTTAATTTGTGGCAACCCTGATTTTGTTTACCACATTTTTAAAATAAATTATTTTTATTTTACCATTCATGAAATGAATATATGAAGACAAGCACGTAAAAGAAAGTATTTTCTGGTTTAAATCATACTTTGAAAATTTTTGTTATGCAAATGTAAAGTTTTTTGTGATGTAAACAATATACTTATTTCTTTCAGTGAATAGATACATTCTGTTCCACTCAGTATTTAAATAGATATTTATTAGTGTTATAGAAATTTCCTTTCAATACTGTTATGTTCAGTGATGTAATTTCTTTATATCTCACTGCTAGCTCAGGCACCTTTCTTATGTGTTGAATGTGAAATAACATTTATTGGGTTTCTTGTTTCCCTCGTGCATCTTTTAAGACACTTCGATAACTAACAGTTCTTGATCGGAAGAGTGGTACTCCACTGCATCGTGTCCCATCGAAATCTTATGAATTGTATCTTCTAATTTTTAGCATTGTCTTTTGAAATACTCATGCGAAGGTGTCGGTACGTGAAGACGAGGCATGTGAATAATTTAGTGTAAAAAGTTCTTCCTTGTACGTATGACCTTATTAAGCGAGAATCAATAGACATAGAGCTTTTACTATAACAAGGGAACTTTGTATAAAATAATGCACCACTGACAAAGATTGAAGGAGATCGCAAACACACAAGACATCATCCTGCAGTGTACAAAAGTTGTAACTCAAATGGACTGTGGTTGATCATATAATAAATAAAGCTTTTATTTACAAATATGTGGTCTTGATTTGTCACTTATCACTATTCCCTCTGCTTTTCATCCTTGTGAAATTTTATTGCTGAGTTGATAAATCACATTTTACACAGATCACAATAAATTAACACTTGAACATGTGCAAAAACATTCATGAAAGCTGTGTTTGGGTATCATGAACCCAAGTTTTAAAAACAGCTTTTAGCAAACCTATAAATATGCCATCGATAAAATATGCAGTGTTGTAAAATTAAGGCCTTTTAAAATTTTTGCACTTTCAGCAAGTATTTTTTCTTTAAGGGTCATTTGAATGCAAAATCTAGCCTTTTTAAGGCTTGTGAGAACTAGTATATAGAGAGGAATTGATCCTGTATTGTGCTTCTCCTGTAGGTATCCTTTTCTGTTCTTAGAGGAGCAATCAGTTTGTATAACTGCAAAATAGGCTTTACTGACTCTCTGATCAAATAAATAATTTGTGCTTTTATTGGAGCTTAAAATTTGGGTACTTGGATTTTTTAATGCCTGACCACTGACCTCTTCAACACTAGCGAACTTGTGGCTTTTAGTAAAGGAGCACCCAGTGAATAAGCCGCTGTTACCCCTATCGGGAACAATCAACATATGCGCGCTTACAAACCAAGATTCATACTACTGGGTGGCAGACAAACACTAAAACTACTGTAGTACTATTGAGTATTTAGATTAATGCCAGTCTAGTGGTTAGAGTGTGAACCTGGATTGAAAAGTTCCTGGTTCGAATCGGATTTTTGTTCGTCTGGATTGAGTGTAGCCTCGTAATGGGTTGTGATAGTTTGGCGGAAAGTGAACTCTCCCACTGGTGCACAAGGGCTTTACAAATAAAGTGGTTTACAAATCCACCCTTGTAGAATAATGTTCAATTGTCCAGGCATTAGAAAAAAACATATTTGAGTAGTTTTTAAAAGAACTGCTTGATTCAGCAAAATTAGTTTTTAAGGCTTTCACCTGGTCTACCTATCAAAGAATAAAAATTGTTAACTTTGCAAGTTTTGTGTTCACAAACGTTTGGAATCAAGTAACCATGTTTCCAAATCACTGATATTTTTATCTCATTACTTCAATCAGTTTATACAAGCATCAAACAATAATTGGTGATAAGATCTAATTGAGTAAAAGTTTTCAATGTAAAATTATTGTATTCCTAAAATGTTGAATTATCAGGATTTAAACAAATTAGTTATGTCAGAACACATGCAAGTGCAAATTTATATTCAGATTTTCTTTCATTGCATACATTAATAATAGCATCAAATCAACTTTATCAGCAATGTTCGTTTCTAGTTTTAAATTAAAAAATTACAGAATATTAAAACTTATTGGATTTTTATCACCAAGATACTCTATTATGTTTAAATCAAGTAAAGCAACCCTCAGCTTTTGAACAAGTTCCCCACAAAACTTTCATTTATTTGGTTCATTAGGTGTATCAATCTTGACAACATGCATAAATTAGTTGATATTGTAAAGGATTAAAATCATGGGTAATATTGAATGAGCTTATAAAGTTTTATAATAAATTATGCAGGGTGAAAGCAAAATAACCTACTTATGCAAACATTGACGTAAAATTTCACAGATCAAGCTGTAACAAAATGTTTCATGTTCCTAGAGGAAGGCCTTTTTTTAATAAATTTGATGGGTGAAATTTACTTTTTGGTATTTAGTCGTACTGAAGTACATGCTTACCAAAGAAATCGGTAAAACCATTTCTCATCCATGAGTACTAATTTCTCTTAAACTTTTCAGTTGGTTTCTTTCACAGAAAAATTCAAATATGTATTTTGATTGACACAAATGATTTTATTAATGCTTGTATCGAGTTAGAAGTAGCTAAAATATACTGTACCTAAAACAAGACAACTTCAATAGATTAAAAGTTATCCCCGTGTATGTGATACATTTACTGTTTTCCATCTACTTTATCATAATTTAACTACACTAGTTTGCTTTTAAACTCAATTTGAAACAAGAATTCTGTAACTATGGCCTTAGTTCACTCCACAATTGACGTAAAAGTTCTCTAAAGGTTATTGAGATAAAAGGTGAACCAATTTAAATCGAAAAAAATTGATAAAAATAAGTTGCATAAACAATTTTTTTATTCTCCTTATTAGTCAATTCAAACTTAATATCTCAAAAACAAACGTTAATGTCAATTTCTAAAAGGTAATTTTCAAATTTGGTTGCTATCTCGGTGTTAGCTATCAAACTAAACTGCTATATTAGCTATCAATTATATAACATGTCAAATTAGCAATTTTTCTCAACACTTGCAAAATAATAGTTTTGCCCATTTCTAATTTTATGCAGACTGGTATTTTAAAGGCATGAACGAGCATTGAAGCTGTGACCTCAACAGAGGTGAAAGTTCTGCAGATTGCACGGCTTCTAACAGGTGAAAGTTAGAAATTGAATTTTTCAACATCGAGATTCCAAGTCTAAAGGGACGAGCGCCATCTATCGTATTTGGGCGAAATCGATTCTACGTTGTAGAAGGGATGCCTTGTCGAATAATGAATCAGTTTACTCCAGCTCGGCGGCCATATTTGTTTACCCAGAGATTCGATAGTCGAGTGCTCGGAATTTATATACTGCGGCATTTTAAAATTAAATTGTTCCAACATGCCAGCTTGTTCCGCATTAGGCTGCAGAAACAGGCCTTGCAAGAAAATACCTGGAATATCATTCCATAGGTAAGTTCACCTACATTTATAAAATGGAATACATGTATAGTGTGGCGCCGACGAGATAAATCGACCGTGGGTCAGTCAATTTTTAACGGGTGAAAGCTTGTTAAGAAAAGGTTTTCCATACCAAAAACATCGCCGTGGGTGGTTTTCCCGCGCAAACTCGTTATCTCTGTTGTCGCTTTCGGAACTCAGAAGCAGAATCTGCGCTAAAATCGAGGGTAGCCCAGTTGGTAGAGTCACGGATTAGCAACCGGAGGGTTGCGAGTTCGAAACGCGATCCAACCAAAGACCATCGTGTACGTGGGGACTGGATACATTGAATGGTTGAGGCACGTCTGTCGTGGCCTCAAATGCCCTCACGGTGGCGTGGAGTGGAAGTTTGGAGAGTGGGGTGCCAACTCAGGTATTGACCATGGTTCAAAATCACTCGGATTCTTTGGGGTTGATAGCGGGCCGTCGCCAATAGCCCGTTGTGTTTGCTCCAGTGGGACGTAAATTCAAGTACCAATCACTGCGCTTAAGACGCCAATTGTGGAAGCGCTTTGTTTATGTTCTAACCTATCACCTAATTTAAAGAATAGACTCGTTCAAAACCACGTGACTCGACGTATTATGGAATCTAAAAGAAAACTAAAAGTTCGTTTATAACTTTTTGGAAGGTATGGGGCTCATCATGGGACATACACCCCTACACAACATCCGAACTCCAGATCCCAGTAGATGACGGGGCCCTTCATTGAGTGTTCAACATAACAATACGAAAACGTTTTCCGGAGCCTCAGTGCACCTCCCCTTCGTTGCCATGACACTTCCCCTTCCACACTGAGACAACCCCTCCTATGAGCTCATAACAATTCAACAAGTAGTAAAAATGTATCTGGACAGAAAACGATTGATTTTCATGGCTCAAGGGCCAAATTTGGCCCAGCTGAGCTAAGCGTTCAGCAATTAATGTATATCAGAATATTCCGTTGGTAGGTAGTTGAATTTATGTCGCACTGGAGCAACACGATGAGCTATTGGCGATTGTGTCCAGAATCATTCCATATTGAAAGATCCGAGAACAGCACCTCGAAATTGTGGAATCACGGTCAGATGACGAGATTGACATCTGAGATGGCACCCCACACTATAAACTCCCACACCACGCATTTGAGACCACGACAGATTTAACGTGCACCATCCCCCATGTGCACGACTGTCTTTCGTTTGGATCGAGTTTCGAACTCGCAACCCTCCGGTTGCTAATCCGCGACTCTACCAACTGGGCTACCGTGGCCCAGAATATATCCGCATAAACTTAGAAAAAATTCATTTAAGTTTAACAGGACAAAATTGTACAAACTCACTAAAAATCCAAATCAAATGATTTTTTTCTCATGCCTGATCAGACCCCTTCGGCACAAGAAGCGAACCGACTGCTATTTGTGAAGTAACCGTGGATACTCCGAACGGTGAGTAAACCGTCGTTACTCCGAAATCACCAACGTACAAACCGAAATTTGAACCCGGGACCTATATGATAGCAGACAAATGCTAGGGCAATTATGCCAGTTAGTCGGCTTAAAAATATTATAAAACCTCTTTCTGACATAAATAAAAGCAGTTTTACATTAGGGTTCACTCAATGAATCAATAACAGTAGGATTAGCTGCACCAAAGTGGCGGAGTCTAATACAGTATTAAAATCAGGGCATCCGTCTGACTGATAAGCACACGTCGGTATTGTCTGAGTTGGTTCTGAATGTATCAAATACCTGGCTTGTAGAAAGTCTCGCCAGTTTCACATTGTTTCCTGTTACAAAATTTAAAATTCTTTAGATAGTTGTATGGAATATAATAAATTTCGTATTTGCGAAACTCATGTATTCTGCCATGGAATGAATGTATAATCTTCATATATATTAAAAGAATAATTCGTTTTTATGAATACTACACGAAATTCAGTTTTCTTTGTTCACATGCTCATTTAAATTCTTGGGAAAATAGGGCTTATTATTTTATACGAAAAACTTCAAATATCGTGAAAAGGTCTTATTTACAAAGAAATAAGATTATCATGTTTCCTTGAGACTGACGTCTCGTTCTTTATCATTCTTACTAATCAGAATTCCAATTCCTGTTAAAGATCAAATTAAAATACCGAAAAACATGCGGGAGAAAAATTGCACGCGTAATAAATATTAAAGTAGGTATTTTAATTAATGTCGCATTGGAGCAACACAACGGGCCTTTGGCGATGGTCCGAGATCAGTCCCAAAGGGAAAGATCCGAGGACACCTCGAAATGTTTAACCACTGCCAGATAACGAGGCAACACCTGAGCTGACACCCCCACTCTCCAAATTGCCACGCCAACGCGAGGACATTTGAGGCCACGACATATTTAACGTGCGCCAGCCCCCTTTGTACACGACCGACGGTCTTTGCTTGGATTCGAACTCGCAACGCTCCGGTTGTTAATCCGTTACTCTTCCAACCGGGCTACCGCGGCCCAAATATTAACGAAGAAAAATAAACTTAAATATCAATCTCGCACGCTCCAACAGTTGTTAATAATAAATATTGGTTAATAAACAATTGTTATTGACCAATATTTATTATTTGTCAATAAACAATAACAATTGTTTATTGACCAATATTTATTATTAACAATTGCTGTAGTTATTGACCAATTGATGTATATTCGTAGTTTTTATTTAAAAAAAAACGGAACAAAATTGACATTTTTATTAAAGGCGACCGGAAGTATGAAAACAAACTCGGTAGATATAATCAGCCTAAGAAAGGTAGTGTGACAGCGCAAATCTACACATCAAATTTTTGCCTTTACTGGTTCCACTAATATTTAATGTGGTCAAATTATCCATTGTTATAGATTTCCAGCAAATAAACAACAACGAGAAGCTTGGACTAAAGCTTGCAGAAGGAAAAATTGGAAGCCTTCTAAATGTAGTTCATTATGCTCCATGCATTTCACAGAGGATTTGATTGACAGGTCTTCACAGACATCTGTTCGTCTGCGAGAAAATGCGATTCCGAATGTCTTTACTTTTCCACCTCACTTACTAGATGTAAGTAAATATTTTTATAGATCCCGGGCATTATTTTGTACAGTCGGCCAAAAAGTATCCGACTGTTTAAAAAAATATTTATTGGAAACTAAAATAAGGCATGCATATTGTTTGAGTTATTTAACAGTTTAATATAACATAATAATTACTCTGATTATTTTGGAAGGCATAAGAAAGACTTAAAGCATTTCCCATTTAACATTAGAAGCTCTGAATTTCAACCACTCATAGATTTGACCAAAATGTATTTTACACACTTGTCCAAAATTATCTTTACATGCATAAAATCACGGATTTCTCAGAAACTGTAAACTATAATTTTATGAATTTGTATGAAATGATACATAACATCATAACACATAAATACAAAGGAAAAATTTAAGAGCACGGCATATTATATAAAACTGTAGCATGAAGCAATTAAAATGGCAATAATATGTGACAAGGAGAGAGTTCAGAAAAAAATTATAACTCAGAAAAAAATAAAGGCTTATGAATTTAATATGGAATGTGATCTCCCCTGACGTGTACACACATATCACAACGTGTTTTAATGCTGGCAATAATGCTGTTAACCATAGTTTGGGGAATTAAGTTCCACTCCTCCAGCAATGCGGTCTTCAGGGCATTTATATCTCTAGGAGGAGGATGTCTCCGTGCAACTGCTTTTCCAAGGTAGTCCCATAAGTTCTCTATCGGGTTCAGACGTTACCACCGAGATAACAAGGCCAGACCGCTGTGACGTTTCAATCACGTGACTCGCTTACTAGTAGTCATAACAAACATCGCCGCATGGTCGGCTACTTGTGGATTACCTTTAATGTAGCGTAAGAAATTAGGGTTTTTTATACTATTTTACCGGAAAGTAAGTACAGCTGCAGTTATATATTGTTATATAACATTTGTGGAACATTACAGTGTCGAGGTGTTAAAGGCTTTCGTCAAACAACACGTTTAACGTGTGTCCAGACCGATTTCTTTAGGCTTACCACGAGGTTATCCAAAATGCCTTTTAGATGCTGTGTACCTTCTTGCTCTGGAAATTATGGATATGGTGATGCACCAAAAGTGGCGGTTTTCTCCTTTCCAGAGGATGAAAATATTAGAAAAAGATGGCTCAGGGCGATTCCACGAGCCGACTTTACACCATCAAAACGCAGCAAAGTCTGCGAACTTCATTTTCAAAACGATGATATCGTCCGGAATGTATCCAAATTCAACAAAAAAACTGGTGAGTGTTCTACCTTTTCCATGAAACGTCTCCGCTTAAAAGTTGGTGCTATACCAAGTATATTTCCGAATTGCCCTAAATATCTCTCGAAAACTTGTCCCACAGTTCGTAAAAGCAGGGAAGATAAAATTCGTGAAACTGAGGAATCCAATTTATTGAGAGCTATCAACGAAAGCAAATCTGAGTTCATTGCTCATCATGAATCTATTTCTTTTCAAAATTTTAATAGGCTATTAGAAATTCTGGATTCATTACCTCATAAACAAAATTGGTTTAAACTAATTGAGGAGTCAAAAGTTACTTTTTTCAAAATTTGTTTTAATCCAGGACCTACAACAAATTACACTGTTGTAATACATTCAAATCTGGTGGTAACGGTTCAGATCAGATTTTGCTGGCCACGGTATTCGCTCAATTGCTTCACTTTTAAGGAATTCGTCAACGAGGTTTGCTCGATGTGGACGAGCATTATCTCCATAAATAAAAAGTCAGATCCACGTAGTTTAAATGAATAATTTTTATTCCAATAAATTCTTTAGAATAGAGAAAAGTCAGATTTGACACTCATATAAAAGTCACTTCTTTCCAGACATTAATTTCAGTCTGTTTTTCTTTACTCTTCTGGTCATGAAGTAAAAGCAGGTTCTGACGTCATTTAATTCCTACAATAGTAGAACAGCTGCAAGAACAGTACAATTACAGCTGGAAAAAATGACTGCTGAAATTCCATCCTTGTGGTTTCTTTACTAAATAAATGTGTGCGGTGAAACACTCGAAAATGAAAATTTTCAAAACAACTTCGAATTCTTTTTTACGCTAATTTAGCGGAGAGCTCAAAATTCAACCCATTACTTAATTGTTAGTACACTCGGCAAAAGTTTTAAATGTCACGGAAATATTAGTCTCCTACCTACCCATTTGTAGTCATAAAATAACTCTCCTTAAGTTTTTGTTTCGTTTTCAAGTGATACGCGTATCACAATATTAGATGTTTTCCAGAGAACCATTCGTGCAAATGTAATTGTTACACCTAATTGAATTCATTAAAAATAATGAAGAGTATACATTTTATGTCACCAGTAGTCAGTACTAATATCACGAATCCTTAATTTTTGTTTCTAACTCCAAGAGTTATAATTTAGTTATATGTATTGCCAACAGATAGCGCTCTAATGCTGTATTTTGTATTATATCATTGGGCTTGTATGGAATGATTTTTTATTTGTCTTGGATGTTCTGGTTTTCCTCTATTAAGCGTATTTATTAAAAAATAATTTTGTTCTACACTATGCTCAGGAAATAAAACTTTCTAGTAAGTAGATTGCCATTGACTAACCTGTAACAATTGAAATAATTTTGGTGGATGTAAAATTTGGATGCGAATTATTTTCTAAATAGATACAACCATAGGTTTTTGAAAACAGATAGTTTAACTTAAAAATAAAAGAAAATTTGGTCATTCCAGTAAAAATCGCAAAATAAAAAACTGGAATACAATTTTTCTTTACGAATTCTAACAAATCAAGGTTGCTTGGCTGTAGTCGTGAAGTTAAAGCACACGAATTAAATTTTATTGGAATATTTGATTTATTAGACCATTTAGGCGTATTTTGAGTTTTTCATATTCGACGAGTCACCTATACGTATTTATTTCCCTAAGTTCATAATATTTCGCTATAAATCTGAAAAATGTTCGAAATATTGGTAAAATTATTTATAAGTTCACTTTCTGTGTTCGAAATCAGTGCACCTTTTAAAAAGAATAAAATCGAGGGAAAGTTTCAAGTTTAACAACTGTATATTAACCCAAGAAACTGTATATTTTCCCAAGAAATATTTTTAACCTGTTACAAATTCACTAAGTGTATTGTATCTATTTCTCAGGAGGTTGTTGGCGACGACGAATTTGCTTTGTACGAAGTTAGAGAACAAACAATCGACGAAGTTGCCTACGACAGTGATGACGAAAGCCCCATGATGGCAGTTGAAGCCACTTATAATTGTACAGAGACTACATCCAACACACACTACCCAATAAAATCAGAAGTAGACTCTGAACAAGGTGAAGACGAGCACACGCAAAATGGGACATACGGACATCGAAGTGTACCAGGACTACCTAAACTAACACCAGCCTCCAAAGAAAACAATCTGAAACTTTCTGCCCTCAAAACTCAGATGGAGAAAGAGGACGTCTGCAGTTCGTATGGAACATATGTAGGCAATAAGCTACGTGAATACAGTAAAACGACACAGGCAATCGTGGTGCACCATATTAGTAGCATACTGTTCCAAGCGGATATTGGGGATTTTGAAGACACTAAAAACAAGAAATCTGCGCCATAATTGAATTTGCTTACAGAAAAATGTACATATCCTCCAAGTCAGTGCAATGCAGAGGGGAAGATTTTCAGGTGTTCAAACCCAAGTCGTTTGCCTTTGAATTTTTTGCAATTTACTCCTTGTTCCAGTTTTAAAACAGTATTTTTAAAAATGTTTACGGGGAGCTCAGAACCCATCTCCAGTTTCTTGGCCACACTAGTCGTTTATGACCACCCCATGGAAAGTTATAGAAATGTGGCCGATGAAACTTTTTGCTGTAAAGTGGTACATATTATGCGAAGTTTTAATGTCCAATTACTGATAGACTTCGTGTGCAATTATTAATAAACGAAATTCTAATGTTCATTCCGTGCGCTACGATTATATCGTCGAATTTGCTTACAAATAATTTTTTAAAAATCCTAGTTATCCAAAAATCACTGCTCTTTTTTCATTTGAGCTAAAACAATTTCTCTGCTCGGTATTGCTGCCCCAAGTGATGATCTGTATATTCAGCCTAGATTTCAAATTCTCCCATAGGCTCTTAAAGGTACTTTTCCTACCTTTTCTCAGGATAAAATTGCTAGTGTGCCAATGAATTTTTCTACTAAGGAATAATAATCAGATTTTGGAAATATATTTTTATAAAAAATTATTTCGTTTGACAATTTCGATAGTTTTTCTGTTTTCATAAGATTTCCTTAAATTTGATGTGAAAATCTAATTATATATACAAATATAGTAATATATTACTTTTGTTTTGATAAATGAGAAAATGTTAGATTTATTTAAATTGATGAATTGACTACTGTCTCTTTTTTCTTTATATAACACACATCGTCACTCTTAGTTCACTCAATTTGAAAACGAATCCATACAAGACAAGCGAACAATAGTAAAATCTAAATCGTGGAATTATTACGAATTACTTAGATAACTAGCATTTGAGAAACACTGTGATTTTCTGTGTATCGTCTTTAAGAGTATTGAAGATAAAAAACTTTGTAGTATGTGTAAAAAATATTACGATCGAATTCTTAATTGATCTTGAGAAGTATTAATTTTTTGTATGTACACACAAACATTTGTTTCTGTATTTGTATGAATTGTTTACTTATTGCAGTACAATTATTCACCTAATAATTTCTAAAGAATTGAAGACAAAAACCGAGTGATGAAAAAAGAAAAGGAACCGTAGAAAAGTTTCAAGTGACGCAGTTTTCAGTAAAAAATTAACATTTAGAGATTGAGAAAACTGCTATTTCACGATATCAGTGGAAAATGCTATTACTAATTAAAGGTAAGTTATAATTAACAGCGTAAAAGCAGTTTTGTTTATTTCAATTTGCTAGAAGGGAAGTAACTAAATGTAACGCGGTTATTATCAACATTCAGAAATTGACATTAACGCTTGTTTTAACAGTCAATTTGATTTTAATTGCTTCACTGCTATCTCAATAACACATTTATTGGTAATTTAATATTTTCGATTACAGTCGCTAACTGTTATTTTACGATTCTCATTTTTATTGTTATCGAAATAGCAGCCCATCACTATACATTCATGGTGATTTCTTTAGGACTCCACTGAAAACAGTCGTCTTATTTTGTTTGACAAGATAAAAATGTTTATATTGCAATTTGTGCACAGATTTATCAAAATTATTTTTAAGTGAAAGGTTGCTGAAAAGTAAGTATTCCAATTACCAAAATAAGACAAAAGAAAGATAAGGCCAAAGGTATCCGAATATCCATTAAAACCCATTTCCGAAATTCTCACTATCGTCAAATATTATTCAATCGCCAAATGTAACCCTGAATCAATATTCAGATCTTCAGATGTAATATTTTGTTTAACTTGGACAACTGTTAAAAAGCATTCTTGGGGTTCTCTTTCACATTACTAATTAGTCCTTTCACCTCTCTAGGGGAGGTTATACTAAAAATTATGAATATTATACACTGTTCCAAGTTAATACCAGAATCAAATCAAATACAAAAAGCTTCAATGTCATTTACAATGTTAATGTTTGAGTTTGTGAATATTATAAACAAAAACAATTTCCCAGTTTGAGGTGCATTGAATAAAAGTAGGCCTAAGCCTAGATGTATCTTTCTCGAGAAACATTGCAGAAATAACTTTTTCAAACAACGAATGAACCATCTCGGATAATAACCGTACATCACTCCACATCAATTTAAGAAAACCAAGATGGCTCTCTTTAAGGGGAAACAGCCAAACAGCACATCTAATAAAACCTCCAACTGCACATGCGTAACTTCCAAAACATCATTCTTTTTTACGACCGCTCTCATTGAGAGAACGCCCTGCATATGAACTCCGAATCTGGCTGCAGAGCGCATGGCAACAGCAGCGGAGCCCGATTCGGTTCGTGATTGGTCGAGTCGGCAACCAGCTGATTCTCGTGGAAGTGTGTTCTCCGGGTTTGTTTTTGTTTTGGTTTTCGCTCTTTTTTTCATCTTGCCATTCGACGTCTGCCCTCCCAGCTGACTGCGGGGTCGACAGATGTTGTGACGTGCGTGGGAACGGTCCGCGTCACGTGACCCGTGCGGAAAGGGGGACCCCTTCGAGTTCGGAAAGGGGGGGTCGAGCAGGTGGAAATGAGGGAGCGTCGTCGTGGAAATTTTGGCAAAAACGTTCCGGTCGTTTCCCTGTGTGGAAAAGACGAGTTCTAGTTTCGAAACGAGAAAAAGATGGACACGTACTTGATACAGCAAAAAAATGCTCAAATGAATAAAGTTAGAATAAACTATGTTCTATTGAAATGGTTCTATCTGAATGCATGTCACAAGAAATATTTTGACAGATCTACAAAGTTCTACTTTGAGAACTTCGGTTACAAAGAAAGCATCTCTAGAACAGTTTCAGAAATGTTTGCTTTAAATTGAAAAAAATAATAGCAAGAGGAGTATTTGTACGAATAATAAAGTAAAAAGGGTATTACAAAGCATCAAAGAGACAATATTTTATCTTCTGTTTTCATTTGTTTACTTTTTGCTTTCAAACTTCTTGAGTAGTTAAGTTTTTTGTACAATTCAAATGTATATATTTTAGAAGCTCATAGACGATCTTTTACGTTATTCCTATTTATAAGATATTTTTTGTGGTTCTATCTGAATGCATATATTCGACACTGCCACCACAAATAAAACTGCAACCATTAGAATTTGAGTTATGAAGCAACTTTTCAACACCTTTTCACTTAAGGTTTTGAAATAATAATTTTAAACTAAAATAGTATGTAAAAACATGTATAACAAAAGTATATGAAAAAAGATTAGTTCTTTTGTACCAGTTAGAAAGGGACAAAATACAATAGATTTCTGTCCTTTTCAAATGCTGAATATTTTTTCATACACTTCTACCAACTTTAATAACATGCTTTTCCAATTCATATTTTTTAATGGTTCTCTCTCAATTATGGCATAGGAAATATTTCGGACATAGTAAACAAATAAAACTAGCTTTTAGAATTTGAGATATTAGAAGCGTCTTTTCAATACCTATTCAACTTTTCTGGAATAGCTTAGGAATAATAAAGCTATATAAGTCGACGTAGTTAATTAAGTAAAAGCAAACAATAGATGAAAAGATAATTTTCTTGAAATGTTTTCTATTTTCTTGCTTTAATGTTTACGGACATTTTTTTGCAATGCTATACAATTTTCCCTGAACCCTTTCGAAACAATATCTTATTCCAATTCGTAATATTTCGTTAGAAAATGAATGGACGGCGTAGTTCTATTTCAACAAATGTCCTACTTCTGAGCTTGTCACTAACCTTGGCTCTTTTGACCGAATGTTAATTCGTCTAACCTTCCTGAAACGCAGGTGATGCCAACCAAAAACCAACATCTTTTAAGTAAAAAAAGTTGGAACTCAGGACATTTCAATAAATCGACTCGTGTTCCATACGTTCGCTCGGTTACAGTCACACCCACACCAGTTACAAGGTTGAAACAAAATAATTCTCACTTCAAGGATTAGTTCTTTTTTTTAATTAGAATCTTTTCAAATAATGAAATAGTAATTCTGAGATCCAGTGGAATACATTCAAAGATAAAACATTTGTTGCTTGTATCAAGATTATGCGTATCTTCTTTTAATTGACAATCCTAGACAAAAGAGAATATTTTAGTACTTCTAGGTTATGAAGTGTTATATTACAACAAAAATTTTATTAATACCAACAGTTTTATAGAACGTGTATAATTTATTTTATTTTCTTGCTTATCATTGTTGTCATTCAGAGAAGAAATCACTATGTTGCCACAAAGCAAAAGAAGTCGATAAAGGTAGGTAGGTAGTTAATTATCGTCACATTGTATTAACACGACGTGCTATTGGCGACGGTCCGGGAGTAATCCCGAAGGAAAAGATCCAAGGACAATGCCTCGTAATTTTGAACCATGGTCAGATGACGAAAACAACACCTGAGCTGGCACCCCACTCTCCAAACTTCCACACCACTCCAACGTGATAACATTTGAGACCACCACAGATTTAACATGCACCGGCCCCCGTGTACAAGGAAGCCGATAAAGGAAAATAAATTCAATGCTGAAACTTCATATTTAAAAATACATCAACAAATATCGTTTGACAAAATATTTCAAGACAACTCATAAATCATTTCAAATTTACTCAACTCAGATTTGTAAATAAGTATAACTGGAAATCGGAGGTAATATGTAGAGAATAACCAGATAAAAGTGATACAATCTTGGGATCTGGCTTAATCCGTCTGTAACGAAACGAAAATTGTTACAAAATAAAGACGATAATCTTTAAAATAAAAATGACAAAATCTGCCTTATTCCATGTGAACTGAACGAATCATTAACTGTGAGAACAAGCGATCGTTTGTAAAAACTTTCTGAAAAAGAAATGCATAGTTTCATGCTTAAAACACGATTATTTTTCTGGAAACTGATGAATCTGGGAGAATTCACCAGTTTACTACAATAAAAAAAAATCGAACGATTATATCTTTCCTTTTTCAATGTTCCATGATTGCTTTGCTGGAATACGCAAAAAGCAGTCTTGTATTCTCGACTTTGAAATAAATTGGTTCAATTTCAAAAATAAAATATAAATGTTAGACATTAGTAAATATATTGTAACGTTATTCAAGTTTTGCGTGAGAATAAATGGGCCTACATAGTTCCCACGTTACGATCTATTGAAAGCAAAGCTATTTTTTTTGTTAAACTGTGCAAAGAAAAACATTTAAAACGCTGCATGCACTCTCTTACCTTATAAAATCATTACCGATACAAAAAAAGTTGGAATTCGATTCTTTTCAGAAAGTACTGTTGTTTTAATCATTATATAATCGAAAACATAAGGCATCTAGTTCTAATATTATTTTGTAAAAAAATTGTGAACTCCGTGTGAATTCTTATAATTGAGTTTGTTAAAAACAATGGTGTACATTTTTAAGATAAATTATGTACCATGACACAATATATAACTACTACTCTTAAGAAATAGCAGATCAGTCATTCTAAAGTCATCTGATTGAGTATTTATAGATTGTCGTAAATTAGAAAATGAAACTGATTTTTCAAATCACTATTTTAGATACCATTTTAAGCAAATAAATATTTTAATTACATTCAAGTCAACGTTTGTGTTTAGCTTGCACGAAGTGCAAAATCGGGGTAGAATTGAAGTCTTTTTCCACGTGTCTCCTTATTTACTACTTTGGTTCAAAACTACGTGGTGTTGTCCTCGGTTCTTTACCTACGGGGTGGATCTCGGACAGTCGCCAATAGCCTATTGTGTTACTCCAGTGCGACGTTAGTTAACAACCTACCTTTACTAAATTTTAATCCCTGGATTAATATTAAATTCGATTTACTTGTGGGGTAGGTAATTAACGTCGCACTGGTGCAACACAACGGCCTATTGGCGAGATTTACTTGTGGGAAAAATAAAAATCTTCATGTATGTACCTGAGTTGGCACTCCACTCTCCAAACTTCCACATCACGCCAACGTGAGGAGAAAGATCATGATACCGAGCTAGTCGGCGGGAAGGTGAATATTTCCAAGTTACCGTCTGTCTACCATGAGAACTGCTCTCGACACGAAGTCTGGATTGTGACGGTCAATATAGAAATAGGACTTGTTCATTTTGAGTAGAGATGACTAGAACAATTGGTAGAACGCAATGATAATTGGTATAACGCATTCATGATATAAACGTTTTCACATTCAACTTTTCTTTGAGTGGCAACAGTCAAATATGGTCGCCGGACAGCGCTTTGTGGCAAAAAAGTAAAATTCAAGCTGTTACAAGGCATTTCCAAAATCGGACAGCCGGTACTAGAATTATTTCTTCAATCCAGCTGTGACAATACTAAATACTCAGACTGGATCCCTAGGTGTATTTCTTCTGTGTCAGTAAAACTTTCATTGAGTGTGTATGCCTATTACTTGATATTGTATGTCTTTCGTCTGGCACAGCATGTCCAAATATGGCCCTTGCGCCATATAACCCGAACCAACCTCCCAGACTGGAACCAACACGATGCACTTTTGAAACGGGCCCCATCCTGCCCTCCATCCTCTAACCTTCATATCCGCAGGGGGTCGGCAAGATCCCCTTGCCCTCACGAAAACGCTCCGCCTCGCTCGGTAGGTGGGTGGCGGTGGCAACCATAAAAAAAGGGAAGCACCAGCGAATAATAATAAAGCCCTAAAAAACCCCTCCAAGTCAGATATGCGGGAACCTTATCTGCAGGCGTTCTGGTAACTGGAGGGGGTAATTTTCAATGGGTCAGCAGTTTGACAGGAGATGGAGGGGGACCCTTGGTGAATGAACAAACAAAAAATGGGGTCTTTTTACATTTTTGCGTTCGTCTTTGCAGGGGGATTAGGTAAGTGGCAGAGCTGACGTCAGGCTACTTTGAATGGGGATATTATCTTATACCCCTGTCTGGGGTTTCGGTTGCTTCATTATGAAGTGAAATAAGTTCGGATGGTTGGACCTTCCTTCCCGGATGGTCATTATGAGTGCCCATAGACCATCGACTTCATGGTCAGATGAGTACCGGTAATCTCTTTGTCTTCCTGTGATTTGGTGGTGAAACCTTGAGATTGCTTGCTGATAGGTACCGTTATTACCGGTTGGGCAGGGCTACGTGTAGTAGAATGCAAGCAGAGGGTCTGTTTGTTGTCGACAATGAAGCACCAGCGCTTGACAACAGTTGTGGGTTAACACCATCGTATTCTAAATTTCGTATAATTTCTATAGCTGAATGGAACGAATCATACCAGCACATTCGCTATTCGCTATCACTATTCTATATTCTAAACTGCATGGAACGAATCATACCAGCACATTCGCTATCACTATTCTATATTCTAAACTGCATGGAACGAATCATACCAACACATTCGAAATTTCGTATTCTTGGGAGCATTCCGACGACAGAATGTCACCCTATATCCTGTACCTTTAAAATATGTTCAATACCACTTTATTGATGCTACAATGAACAACTATCCATTTAGAAGTGTAGTCGAAAATTTCCTTTAGAAGGGCTTGCTGTCAAACTTCCAACCCCTTCTGACTTCCTGCCACAATACACGGAATCCGTCCGAATGATCCAAAATTTTCTTTATAATTCAGTAAAATAATAAACATTATTTAGCAGAATTAGACATTGATAATTATTTATATAGAAAATTAAACGTTCTGTCAATACATATTTTATTCATGTTTTAAAATTATCAAGTCATGAGGGGTATTGTTTTCCATTACTATCTATCCTTGGCTACACTACTGAAAATTCTATGAAATATTAAGTCACGCTCCATAAGAGCTAAAAGTTTTGGAAAGAAAAGTTATGATAGACGTATAGCGTTATTATAAAACATTAAAAACTGCAGAGTTGGGAATCTGACTTTAGCATGGAATTTCGTTGTATAACTGCCTACTCATAAGCACGACTCAATAGCCTAAGCAAAATTCCTCTAACCGAAGTTCAGAAAGCACTTCATGACTATAAAGAGCATTTCTGGTATGGAAATAAATAGAAGAAACGATATTTAAATATCATAAATTCGAATTGTCATTGTCTTATCTAATGTTACATTAATTATTATGCTGCTGAAGAATCAACCAATTTCTTTTGAGCAATCGAGACAAAAAAAGGATTTTAGTATTTAAAAATCATCTTATTGATGTTCTACAACTTTTTCTTGTTTGCAGAATATTTACAGTGTATTTCATTTTAGAACGCTAGTTTTTTCTGTTTCAGAACATTGAATAATCATTACTAAACTTTAGCGTTTTTAATCTATTTAACATAGATATTTTACTTCCAATACTAAGGTGAAAAAAGAATTACTACGGCCTTATAAGTGCCCCATTTAATTTTCTCATCTCAAGAGGTCCGCGAATTTTGTAAAATTTTCAATGGATCCTTGAACTGAAAAGTTTGCAAACCACTGATCTATCACGTCATGAAAACATAATAATTCGAGTTTACGAATGGATTTTTCGATTACTCGAAAGTTTTAGAACACTAATTCTTTTCAGAACTGAGCTTTGCCGCAATTCGTTCTGCAACCGTAACGGAAGAATCGGTTATGAGACAATACTTTTACTGACGCAGAATTCGGATATAGAATTCCAAATTTAGCAGCTGCTGCCATAAAACCCATTGTTCCCCTTCTTATCATAATCCTCTCTCTGGTCACAAAAAGAATAACCTTTCAAAAGACAGGCCGAGAGGCTGGGAGATGTCACCTTTCATGTCTGCAAAAGGGTCGCAAAGTTTTGTCCATGAAAACCGCCTTCGCGTTAGGCAAGAGTTAACGTTCCTAATGTTCTTTCGAAAATGGCGGCGGTAGTTTGCTACAGGCGACAGGAATTCTTCAGATGAATATTTTCGGTCGTTTGCTGCCGCGCAGCTGCAAATATTCACGATTTCTGACGACGCAATAAGCGAGGTAAAAAGAAGCTTTATTGCTTTCAAAAACGAATGCAACTTTTGGTGTCCTCGAATTTCGGGAATAACGACTGTGAACTAAAAAAGCGAACATCTTTAGCAAGAGTTGTGATATGTGAAGAATCCAGAGATGGTTTTTGAAGCAAAACCGTTTTTAAGAACAATTTAAAATGTCTTTTTTTGGTTTACACAGAAGGATACCCCATAAAGATAATTTTTATATCTTTGACCTGTCATCTTTTCTGATTTAGAATGTGGACTTTTTTGGAGCTGAAACAAGTTTTTCCTTCACATTTTTTTAGAAGTTACAAATGATTTCATTGCCACATTTATGAAACAAGAATGAACTCACATTAGCGATTTATAAATACAATTACACATCAATGAATAAATAGAACGAAAAATCAAACGAACAAATAAATATAAATCACCACTGTTACCAAACGCGACTGCAATTGAAACCGAATAATTTGTACTCAAAGGTAGGTAGTTGAATTAACATCGCACAGGAGAAACACCACGGACTATTGGCGACTATGCTCAAAGGCAGGTAGGTAGCTAATTAACGTCACACTGGAGCAACACAACGGGTAATTGTCGAAGGTCAGGGATCAACCCCGAAGGGAAAGATCAGAGGCCAACGCATTGTAATTTGGAACCAGTCTGATCATGAGCTCAACACCTCCCCTTGCACCCCACTCTCCAAAATTCCACACCACGCCAATCATTTACTAGTAAATATGGAAGCATGAAGATATATAAATTTGTCTCTCATAGAATATCTACATATCCCATGAACGCTTTAAAAGAACTAAGAAATAAAGCGGGAATTTCTAGGAACAGAATTTGAGTTTTTTCTGAATGGTATTAAATTTTCTTAAATAATTTTTAATAGCACATTGTGTTGCTCCAGTGCGACGTTAATTAAAATACCTACTTACCTTAAATATTTTTTTGTCAAACTATTTTAAAATTATTTCTGTGTATTCACCCGTTTTTGTTCATTCCTTACTTTAAAATTAACCTGGAGACGAAATATTTGATATTGACTAAAATTCTAATACGGTTCAGACTTCCATCTGGCACTGAATTAGTGTTTCCAACTTAGGTCTCCCTCCGAAATAAATTCCTGGCCAACGGTACATAATCCATTTTTTACATGTAAATCAGGCAACGGTAACCTTGGTATTAACAGACTTGTTAAGACCAAGGGTCACATGGATTTACTGTGACTTATGGGTGGGTCGCCAAAAAATATGTCATATATTATTTTTTTTATTCACAATTATTATATATTGGAACAAAGATAACAAGAGTACTAAAGAATTTAATTTGATGCGTGACATTGCATTCGTTTGAAAACTGTTTTAATATTTGGTTCGATTTTTGTAGTAGCCAAGCTTAAAATTGATTCTAAATTTTCATTAGTCAAGCGGTTCCAATTTTTCGATTTGTTAATATTCATGACTGAAAAAGTTTGTTCATCTGTATACAAATAACAAGCTACATTGTTGTGCGCATGTGAAGTTTTAAAAATCACCCATTATGTGTGACTTGTTAAAGTTAAAATAACGCATGGTGAGGCGGGCCGCAATCTATGCATCCTGGTGTAGATAGACGAAACGCTGAGTAAAAATAGCAATCGACACATCCCCAAACAGAAAATTACCCCAATCACAATTATTACCACCCGAAATAATCGCACTGTTTTCTTTCAAATCTCACGACCAACAGGTCTTCTGCCCTTCTAATTGCACCCCAATAGCCTCTATGTATGTCACCGCCGTTGCGGCGCCTCAAGAACTTCGAACCAGCCCTCTCCCCAATCCTCATAAATCGGAACGTGCAAACGATCTTCATCGAACAATAGAAGGGAAGACTCCTCTCTCAGCGTAGGCCTGATTGCAACCCGTAAAACGGGGCTGTCGTTCCGATCGAACGAGGGCAGCCCGAATAATGCCCACTACTGTTTAGGGCCACTTTGGATGGGGCTCCTGCGTTTTGTCGGTCTGTCATTCGAGGAGAGAGATACGGTTTGAGCTGACGTCACGTTAGGGGGATTGCCAGATGCACTGTGATGGAGATGAGGGTTTGGGGGTTATCAATTTGCTGAAGGATGGCCAATATTGTTATTCTTCGCAGCGAAGTGAAGATGAGGGTGTCTGGATGAAAATTTTGGGGCTTATAGGATTTATGAACTCGGGTGTTTTGAAAGCCTTGGTCTTAACTAAGGATTTCGATTGCACAATACACTGCGGGTCGAATGGCCTGGGCTGCAGAGATTTGCCTGGACTAGTAAATCACAAGCTGTGCATTTGGGCGTTGAAGATACAGGTCCCCACACATGTTCATTAGACCCCAGTTTCCCATAAAATCCTTAAAATCATGGAATTTCTTAGCTCCAATATTGATTACATCTGTGAGCTGAGAAGTCGAAAGTTCTCGATATTACCTAGATTTTCTTACGAAATTAGTATATCTGTATTTTGTTTTTAGTTGTCTTAGTGGATTTGCTCTCTGAAATTTTTTTTATTATGTATCCTTGTTCATTGTTTTTATATACAGATTACTTTCTGTTATTAGTATCATTTGTATTATATTATTACTATCAGTATTACTTTTATGGTATTATCATTTGGTTCTATGTAAATTTAATACATTTTGTAATCCTTTCTTACGTAATATTGTTTTTCTGTGCTTGCATGTTTGGCCCTTCACTTGCCTTCCTTTTTTGGGTACTATCTTGAATGTTTTGTGTGTATAGTGGATTGCTCGGCTCTCCTAATCCCCGAAACTCTTCTGTAAGTCGGACTATATAGCTGAAAGCCACACAGGCGTAACAGTGTCCGCCTACGGCGTCCAATCTAATCCAGACCCCAGTTTCAAGTTAAATGACGAGTCCGATGTGAAATAAGAACATGTATCCCAAGAGCTTAACTTACACAAATATAATAATTCTTTTCCTCAAAACAATTGAAGGCAACAAGTAATAAGCCACAGAACAAAAATTTAGTTACGAAAATAAATAAATAAAAACTTATTCATGTTAATAATATAAATTAAAAATGACAAAAATAAATAATGATAATTAAAATAATAATAAACATAAAAATTAATAAATATAAATAATAATAAATATGAATAATAAATATGAAAAATTATAATAAATACAAATAATGATAAATATTCAAGAGATCAAAAGAGTTTGTTTGAATGAGGGCGTTTTCCTGGAAAGTTTGATACCATACCCTCTTGAAGTGAACAAAAACATTATGAATTTTGGAATATTTTAAAACTTGAAAATTGCTAATCAGGAAAAATGTGAAAAGGTGTCTGACTCAGCTCCTTTCTTAATAGAAACACGACAGAAAAGATTTAACATTTTGACCTTAGAAACAGACTGTACAGTACAAAGCTTTAGACATTACCTGAGGGGCCGCGATAGCCTAGTTGGTAGAACCGCGGATTAGCAACCAGAAGGTTACGAATTCGAAACTCGATCCAACCAAAGATCCGTCGTGTACAAAGGGGCTGGTGCATGTTAAATTAAATATCCTCGGGATGGCGTGATGTGGGCATTTGCAGAGAAGGGTGCTAGATCAGATGTAGACGTCGTCATCTGACCGTAGTTCAAAATGACGGGGTATTGTGTGACTTCAGATCTTTCCCTTTGGGATTGATCCCAGACTTTCACCAATACCCCGTTGTGTGGCGTAAATTCAAAATACTATCTACCACAATTATTTACTCAAGTAATCGTATAAATAGTAATTAGATGTATATAACTTTACTCGCATGCAACTGTTCGGCCTCAATTTAACAGGCTCTGGGTTTGAATTGCAGTATGGGTTTTGTATGTTATGTGGCGTACATCTTATAGTGGGTTGGGTTCAACTTTAAGACATGGGTTCTGGTCTAATTAGACATCGTATGGCAAAACATTTCCATAGAGCAACCAACCATCTATACTTGGGGTTTCCTTGATAATATCACTATCCAGAAAAACAATGACGCAAGTGGGATTCATCAATCCGACCGGGGTTCAAAATTACGACGTGTTGCCCTCTTATCTTTCCCTTCTGGATTGATCCCGAACAGTCTCCAATAGCCTGTTGTTTTGCTCCAGTGCGACGTGAATTACTTAATTCCTACTTGTTGTCTCTGAGTAAAAGAAACAACTGCGAATCCATCATAGAAAGAAAAATCGTTCGAATTATTAACTCATTTATAGAAAAGAAAATGAAACTAGTTGACTTATAAGTGTTTGTCGAAAGCTAAGCATCAGTTTTTTCTTTTGCTTTACATCCAACCTCGTCATCTTCGTTACGCAAGTGAAAACTGGTCATGTTTTTGCAAAAAATGACCCCAAAGCGACAAACCAAACAATATCGATTCTTTTTTTTAAATGGTTACAACTTAGAATGACGTTTAGCAATCGTTTCTCCTTTATATGCTGTGCACGAAACAGGAATGGCCACTCATGCAAAAACTGAAATCAGTTGTAAGGTCAGTGTGGACTCTGACACAAACAATAACAATAGAACCAGAACTCATAACAAATTAGTAATAAGCTCTGTGAAAGAGGCTGTGAATGGGACTGGACACGTTTCCCGAATGATTTTTTCAAGGCCAAGGTCAAAGAATAGGACTACCTTCTCGCTTCAATCCTGACAGATAGGCTATCCACAGACTCCATCCACATTTCTTGATCTGAAAAAGAATAGATTTTAGACAATTTTACGTTTAAAAAAAGACAAATTGATTGGTTGGGTTTTATGGCGCAAGGGCCATGTTTGGCCACATTACACCAAACATAAGACTGGACTGGCTAAGCCTCAGCATCAAAACTTTTTCTATCAATCAATTTTAAACCTGCAGGATTTGATTCGGGAAAATCCCCACCCAAATCCTTTTAAATTTTTACAAGCCATAAAATATTTAAATTCCATGTAATATTGTATCTTTCATACCGCCATCAAAATTACTCGCTATTTTTATATTGATAACCACGATAACCTCATATTTTCCTGTTTTTAATCGTCTCTTTTCAATATTTACTTTTATTTTCACATTTAATGTATTTTGAGTGTTGTATTTTTAAATCTCCATTTAGTGTTGGCTAGAAAATTAATCTAAAAGTATTTTATTTATAATTTACTTGGCGTAGAGCTTGTTCGCTTTTGGACATTGCATCGTAAGACTGGACTGGACATATCACTTACTGAGCACCCACTGATGGGCAGTCTTATCTCATCATAAAGGGTCACGGTAGCCCAGTTGGAAGAGAAACGGATTAGCAATCGGAGGGTTGCGAGTTCGAAACTCAGTCCAGCCAAAGACCGTCGTGTATGTTGTGGGGGTATGGGATGGTGCACGTTAAATCTGGCGTGACCTCAAATGTCCTCACGTTGGCGTGGTGTGGAAGTTTGGAGAGATGGGGTGCCAGTTCAGGTGTTACCACGTCATCTGACCGTGGTTCAAAATTACGTGTATTGGCCTTGGATTTTTCCCCTCGGGATTGATCCCGAACCGTCGCCAATAGCCCGATGTGTTACTCCAGTGCGACGTTAATTAACTACCTACCTCCTCATCATAAAAAATAGTTAAATCATAGTATTTAAATATTTCAGTTGCGTGTTCGAATTATCATGGGATTCAGTTTATAGAACTATTTAAAAAACATTTTTGCTTATTCAATCCCTAAAGCTTGCATTGAATTAACCTGTGTATTTTTAAAAGTGATACAAAGCCGACGAAATTTCAAGCTCTAGTAACATCGAAAATTTATAAGCTTATACACACGAGGCGGATTATATACACGTTCTGTCGATTTATTCTACATTATCTCCTATATCAATAAAAGTGAAAAACCTAAATAAGAAGTCTAGTTATCATTTTATGGTTGATTGGTTGGGTTTTATGGCGCAATGACGATGTTACGACAAGCACACAGGAAAGACTAAGTCAAGTAATGACATACACACACAAGGAAAGTCATACTGACACAGAAGAGAAATACACCCTGGGTAAGTACAGGAATTGAACCTGCGCAAACTCTCATTTGTTTAGTTTCCTTTAGAAAGAGGGGCGCGGTAGCCCAGTTGGAAGAGCAACGAATTAGCAATTGAAGAGTTGTGAGTTCGAAACTAGGTCGAACCAAAGATCGTCTTGGACACGAGGGCTGGTGTATGTTAAATCTGTCGCGGCATCCAACGTCCTCACGTTGGAAGTTTGGATAGTGGGATGCCAGCTCAGGTGTTGACCTCGTCATCTGACCGTGCTTCAGAATGACGAGGTGTTTTCCTCGGATCTTTCGCTTTTGGATGGATTCCGAACCAATGGCCCGTGGTGTTGCTCCAGTGCGACGTTAATTAATTACCATTAGCATCCTATTGACAAGAGTTTGAAGACTGAATTCCTAAGATTTCGATCAATTTGGGATTCGGATAATTTTGTTTTATGTCGTAATCGTGATTTCTAAAGTGCGCTTTTTTGCCCTCATAGCGACCCAGATTTTCAATTTGTTTGAAGCTCCTGACACATTCTTGATCTCAAGAGTGTATGTAACTAAACTTGACCTCAGTCTTGTCTATTTTAAGCCGTAGCTCGGGTCGGTGGTCTTCGAACCGGACGATCACCGACTCGTTGGGTGTGCCCTCGATTAATTATAGTCAGCCAGGCTGCTTCGCATAATTAAGGTCATCGTGGATCGCTATTCTTTTCCATTGCCTCATTCACTCGATAATATATGCGTTTTACTGAAAAACAAGCATTTTCATGGAGAATGCAAGTAAATAATGTGTATTGTTTCATTTCAGACAGGGAAACAAAAACTTGAGGGTTTAATGTAATAAGTAGAGCTAAGATTTTTTTGACGCAAACAACTATCAAAAACGCTCAATAAAATTCATTAATGGAGAATTTTTTATAGCTGTCTACCAATCCCAAAAGATCGTATTTTCAACCCTTTGAGAGTCACGAGATTTCCGAGTAGTGTTATATTGACATGACTAAACAATAACATTGATTACACATGATTAAATAATCATATTGATCAGTTGAATGAATCCCAGGAAAGATTGAATTGGTCAAGGTCGAAACTGGTTGTAAGTCTTACAGAGAAGACTGCAGGGAACAGAACGGATATATGCGTGTGAACCCCCTCAGAGTATTGAAATAAAAAAATTCCACAAATTTTTCCCCCTAAACTAATGAAAAAAATAATAATCTAAAATTAGAATCCAATCTGATAACTGTCGTACAATTCACCCACCTATATTAAAACTTTTGATTTGAGATCATTTTGTGGATCCCTGATCACCTAAAGTCCGTATCAAGAGCTTCCCAAAAGTAGATTTTAAGGTAAGTGCACTTTGGACCATCATCGTTCCCATGACACGTGCATGCATATCCCGCCTATGTATGGAAAACCTAGAGTCAACGTTGAGAAGCCAAGAGAAACGAAACGGTTATTGTTTTGAAATGGCGTTCAATAAAAAAACGGACGAAAAGTTTTTCATTATCCCAAAACGTAACGAAACTTGCAATCGTATCGCCTATTACGAATTAAGTTCCACTTCAATTATGCACTAACTCGAGACATTGAATAGTTTTCAGGAAAAATATTGGTGGAGAGGGGATATTCACAAACGAGGAAACTTCTAGAATCCATCCTGAGCTTCTATCTTAATTTAAAAGGAACCTGTTTGATATGTTGGTAGGTATTTTAATTAACGTCGCACTAGAGCAACACAACGGACTATTGCGACAGTCCGGGATCAATCCCCAAGGGAACTTGTTTGAAATTCTACCTTATCCAATGGAAAAGTGCTTATCACGAGAAAATAGTTTGTTATTTTTTAATAAAACAGGATGGAATACTAAACTATGACATCTGAGTGAATTTCCTATCAGTTATTAGCCTCTTGTATTCATGACAGGCGCAAGTATGCGATAATGATAAGAAAATTTGCTGTCCTCGCATTGATAGTGAGAGGTAGATTAGTTTCAAGCCTCCCAGAACATCTGTCCTTCAATACTTGTGAGATTTCAAACACGTGGGAGGAAATATATCAGCACGATTTATTTTTTGAAGCATATTATCGGTCTATAATGTAAATAATGTTTGATAACAAAAATAATAAGATGAAATATATTTTTGTAGAATCAATTTTTGTTAAAAACTCGAACAAATGTCTTTTATAATAGCAAATAAGATAAAATAAATACTAAATATTTCATGTATCCTATACTCTTCCCTTAAAGAATTCTACAGAACAACTACACATGTACAAAATTGTAAGTTAACCTACTGGTCACAAACTTATACGTCCAGCCCTGATTTTACTAGTTCATAAGTAATGTTCTTTGGAGTAACAAGAGGTAGGTAGTTAATTAACGTCGCACTGCTGCAGCAACACAACGGGCTATTGGCGACGGTTTGGGACCAATCCCGAAGGGAAAAATCCGAGAACAATTCTTGATTTTGAACCATGGTCAGACGACGAGGTCAACACATGTGCTGGCACCCCACTCCAAACTTCAATGTCAACGTGAGGACATTTGAGGCCACGACAAATTTAACTTGCACCAATCCCCGTGTACACGATGGTCTTTGGCCTGACCGAGTTTCGAACTCGCAATATTCCGATTGCTAATCCGTTGCTCTTCCAAATGTTATACAGCGGCTCAATGTTAAGATGAAATGTATTTTTGTGGAATCAATTTTAGTTAAAAACTCAAACAAATGTCTTTCATAATAGCAAATAAGATAAAATAAATGCTAAATATTTCATGTATCTTACTTTTCTCTCAAAGAATTCAACAAAAAACTACAAATTTACAGTTTTAAGTTAGCCTACTTGGTCACAAACGGTAGCCCTGATAAGATGAGATCACAAATATTCTTTGGAGTAACAAGAATAAAATGATTAAGTTTCAAGCTCAGGATAGATTTTGGCGATCTATGGGTGTAAAAGCCCTGAGGTCATATGATATAAAAGCTTCATCGGTTTCCGTTAAGCGATTTATTTATCTCAACTAGAAATAAACTTCTTATCATCACAGAACATTCTGTGATCCATAATCGTTTGGATACGTCGCATTGCCATATTTTTCGTAACACGAGGACAAAAGAACTTGTGCAAAAATAATTATTGCGTGATTTCTCATCTTGCTCACCGAATCGAAAAATACAATTTCCCCCAAAAAGGTGACAAGTATTTGTCGACAATCCATCTTATCTTTAAAATTAGCTTTCAAACTGCAAACGAATTCGTTTTTGCCTCCATTTCGATTGTCAACATTCGATTAAAATCAAGGAAAGCTGAGTCCTTGACTGCTAAATAAAATAATTCAGATCATAAATCGGGAACTTTTCCTCCATAAATTAAAGAACTATCCTCAATTTTTATGCGTGGGCTCGTTAAATAATCGAACGCACAAGGAAAATTGTTTTCTCTCGTTGAATTTTACCGAATAATACTCTCGACACAACACTACCGACACGAGTAGGCGTGAGATAAATGGGCCGCTTGTGACGTCACGTTGCCATGGAAACCGACTCCACGAATATTGTTGCCACACAGAAATGGGTATTAAAGGTATTTACTTTTACCTCTCGGATGTTTCAAATAGTAGCAACAGATGCTGCGAAAAACAGTTTTTTTTGGACGTAGTCTTTCAATGTATCAATGAATGGAGGTTCAGTTGTTTCTTTGCACTGTATCCCTTTGTGCAAAAGCGCTGGTTTTCGGTGTACGAATTTAACTTCTGTTTCTGAATGCGACTATTGTGGTCGACTTTTGGATCTGCTTTCTTCACTTCTGCGGCTTTTTCTATGAAGTTCCCCTCCTACGCAGACGTCTATTCTGATCCGTCGAATTGGGGGATGAAAAATGAAGTGGATCAAGTGCTTCGAAATGTTCTTTTCGGATAATGGTCGTTTTCCAAGAACTGCCTTAGTATTGTTTTTGTAGTAGTTGCAAGAATTCGGGAATCAAAACAAAATATTTCAAATAAAGTTTCAACTGGACAATTTGTATTGATATTTTTAAATCTCTGAGTAAACATCAAGGGCCGTGGCAGCCCAGTTGGAAGAGCAACGGAATAGCAACCGGAGTGTTGCGATTTCCAAACTAGGTCCAGCCAAAGATAGTCGTGAACCCGAGTGCTGGTATACGTGGCCTCAAATATCCTCACGTTCGCGTGGTGTGGACGTTTGGAGAGTTGGGTGCCAGTTCAGGTGGTGTTATCATCTGACGTGGTTGGAAATTACGAAACGCTGTCCTTGGATCGTTCCCTTCGGGATTGATTCCGGACGGTCGCCAATAGCTCGTTGTGTTGCTCCAGTGCGACGTTAATCAACGACCTACTTGAGTGAACAGCCAATATTAATTAAAAACATAAATGTTTTTACTTTCAGCTTGGATACTCTTTTGGAATATTCCTCTTGGTTGGGGGCTTAGCCCCTCCGCTCCGACTGCTGAAATCACTACGGATGTAGGTAGGGCCCAGAGGTTGGTTGATTGGACGTTTTATGGCGCAAGGGCCGTATTTGGCCATGCTACGCCAGACACAAGACATACAATATCAAGTAATAGACATAAACACACAATGAAAATTTTACTGACACAGAAGAGAGAAATACACCCAGGAAGGAATGCACCTGACAGGAATCGAACCTGAGCCGCCTATAACTCGAAGGTTGCTAGCGCAGTGGGCATACCAAGAGCCACGGCGGCCCAGGAAGGCTGAAGAAAATGCGGCTGAGGTGTCAACAAATTTCTTTCGAGAATCGTTATTCACAAGAGTGTGAAACCGAAAAATTAGACATCGCTCGTCAACCGCAGGCTATCACGTTTTCTTACTTGTGTTCATGTGACCGGAGGTAGGTGTCCTTCAGGTCAACCTTACATGGACCCTAATCGATGTCTTTAAAGCGAGGGACGGATAGAGCCTTATCTCTATTCATTCGTCCTGCCATTTATAGCCTGGCTCGGGTTTAAGCTTGCAGGTCTTGTGCGAAATTTTCACACATAAGCATGTCTTATTTCAGTTACTGTCATAAATTCGATTTACGCGAACCTTGTCATGGTTCTGATGGCAGAACCATTCACCGAACCCTTGAAGGTGGGCTAGGAGTTGTTTGCCTCACAAATTTACACAATCGACTTGTCACTCAGAGGCACTTAAGGTGATGCTTAATGCCACTGGGTTGGTCTCTAATGAATTCAAGTCCTTCTCGGTGGTGCCCGCATTCTAGTATGTAGTCTTCGTCGTTCTTATCCCATTTTTACATGAGTAGAACGCATCTGCTATTAATCCTAAGATCTGGAAGCCATCTCTGTAGCAGTCCGACTTAGCCACCCGTTCAAGACATACAATATCAAGTAATAGACACACACAATGAAATTTTTTACTGACTCAGAAGAGAGAAATGCACCTAACAGAAATCCAACCTGCGCCCCCTGCAACTCGAAGGTTGCTAGTCCAGTGGACATACCCACTGAGCCACGACGGCCCCTTTAGTATGTAGTGAAGAGAATCACGACATACACAGATGCCCGACGACAGGTATCCTATGAGAATATTCCTGGTTGGCAACAGACCTTGGTGTATTCTTTCGTTTGAATGATCTATAGGCCAATTTCAATTCTATCGTGTTCGTTAATGGCATTTTTACGTTAAATTATAAACAATGGTTATTTACACAGGGTTTATTGAAGTTCTTTCTCTTGGGCATTTTTAGAAGAGTATTCAATAACATCAGTTTGGTTTGGTGTGTCGCGCTCTGATCACTTTTGCTACACGATTGTCAATAAGATGGGCACCCATGTCCCTGTCTTTTTGTCTACTAGTAAAAGTGCCCTTTAACAAAAGTAAAATTATACAAACTTTTGAAGTAAAACTTTAGTTTTACTTGTTCAATTTTTGAAATATTTCAAGCTAATATTTTAGGGGGTCTCGGAACACATCTCTAACCGCCTGGTAGCCAAGTGGTTAGCGCTCTGGTTCTGTGTTCAAATGTTTGGACACGTTCGTCGTGGTTCGGAATCCACTTTAAGCCGTAGGTCCCAGTGTAATTGTCCCTAGTATAGCAAAAAACGATCATAGAGTGACAAACCAGAACCCATCTCCAGCAACGGCGTCCCTTTCTTGGTTACATAAATACATTGTAGTCGACTATGATCATTCCATGAAAAG
Organism: Meta bourneti; assembly: GCA_933210815.1. Lineage (NCBI taxonomy): Eukaryota > Metazoa > Arthropoda > Arachnida > Araneae > Tetragnathidae > Meta > Meta bourneti. The sequence goes on along the minus strand of OW119930.1, from coordinate 36,417,900 downwards.
TTTTAAAAATATGGTTCTTTTTTTGTTACTGGGCACATATGTATTTGAAGAATAATTTAATAGTACTTGAATAGTTTGCTGCGTATAAGCTACGATTGTGTGGGCGAAGTCTGAAAATAAGTAATTCGGGAAGACATTAAATTTTTGTATTTTTGACATTGTATTTTTTAAATTATACATTAAAAAAAAATTTTGCCAATTTTTTTATTTCGACCCTCTTGCCTCCAACACCTCTTGCCTCAGCACGGCTTAAATTGAATTCCGAATCATTTGTGCTTAGACGGGATATGAACACAGAGCCTGTGACATATTGTTAAGAATGCAGAATAACACACCGTTTGGAAGTACGCTTCAGTTATGAGGCATTTTATATGACGTTAAAAATTGGTGTCAGTCATCCTGCGGCAAAATGTGTTTCCTGTACATATTCCAAGATTGACGTCACCTGATTTGTTTATCGAACACGATTTCAGCAAGCAGCCAGTAAAAATTCCAGAATGAATCCCGAATTGATATCTGATAGTTGATTGGACAATCCCACAATTAGATGAAATACCAAATAAATTACCTTTTAACCTTACTTTAACAAATAAAATCCCGATAATTACCTTTTCCCCACCTGGTGGATGTCTCGACGAGGTATCTCCATTCATTAGATTAGGTCAAAACTGACCAGATTTTGATGGACGAGATATCTCGTCAATAGAAGAAAGCTTACCAGATCTTGATCTCGTCAAAATCGGCAACATCTTAATGACGCGATATCTCGTCATTAGCGAAGCTGATCAGATCATGATGGACGAGATATCTCGTCAATAGAAGAAAGCTTACCAGATCTTGATCTCGTCAAAATCGGCAACATCTTAATGACGCGATATCTCGTCATTAGCGAAGCTGATCAGATCATGATGGACGAGATATCTCGTCGAAACCACCGTTGGAGAGTTAAGGTAACTCCGACATCTATCACTAGACATCATTTGGGTAGAGGAAGAAGCTCCAAGACATTTGTAAACAGCCATGCATTGAATCCTTGGATATAAGCCACATTTGATCAGAAAAATACGACAAAGGAATAATATATACACCCAATCATTGTTCGTTCAGAAGAGTGGTTGTTTCTCTCGCCCCTCGTATAGCCTATTTTACAAAGAGGACACCAAAAATCGTTTTCGACAATATTCATATCAATTTATACATTCGTTTTTCAAAAGACGATATTTTAGTTGGCATTGTCCACTTCTTTTTACGATTTTCTCACTCCAGTTGGCCGCGGATAGGATTTTTCCCTTTGTTCCATTCTCATCCAGTTCGGAGTGTTCCAAATGTGATGTAGTTCATGAAATCGCCCGCTTTTCTGTGTTTCCTCACTTACATCTGCACTTTAACCGACCTCTGGGCCGGTCAGTGGTTGTGGAAGCGAATTGGCACTATCGCGTATTGCCCAATTGGGGCCTTCCGCGTTTTATTCGGTTGAACGTGTTTCCTGATTTTGGAGACAGGTGGTCACTGATGAGGTGTATTGTCAAAGGGGGAAATGTTGATCGTTTGCAGTTTGGTTTTTATTTCGAATTAATAGACTTGGAAAATCGAATTTATGAAGTTCGAATAAACTAGCAGATCAAAGCATCTGCGCTGAAGTTTCCTAATATGCTTATACTGTTTGTTGATGACAATATCATTACTCACATTTCACACCTTGTTTAAATCCGTTTATGATGACTGTGTGTATGTCCATTGACTTGGCATTGTTTGGCCAAATGTGGTCCTTGTACTCGGCGCTTGTATACTCATCTGACCGTGGTACAAAATTACGAGGTGTTGTATTCGGATCGTTCGATTCGGGATTAATCCCGGACAGTCGGCATTAGCCCGATGTGTTGCTCCAGGGCGACGTTAATTCAACGCTAACAGATTTCGACGCTAAACAGATAATAGGAAAAGCCTACAATTTTGTTTACCATTCCCTAATTGACGGTCCGGGATCAATCCCGAAGGGAAAGATCAAAGACAACGCCTCGTAATTTTGAACCATTTTCAGATGACGAGAACACCTGGCTGGCAGCCTACTCTTCAAACTTCCACACCTCGCAAAGCGTGAGGACATTTGAGGCCACGACAAATTTAACGTGCACCAGCCCCCGTGTATACGATCCAGCTGAGCTAAAGCGGCCCTGATTCTAACAAGATTAGTTGTATGAATTGTCAAGGCGTATAAAATCTAAAATTGCTAAGTTTTTTTAAATGTTTGATTTTGGTTGTTTTATATATTTTTAGATATTTCTATAATTTAAGAACAAACCGAAATAGTAACTTTTTCTTGTTTCCACATAAAACTGTTCTCAAAATAAGGAAAACTTTCCAGCATTTTCCTTTTTGAAGAGGACCGCTGTAGCCCAGTTGGAAGAGCAACGGATTAGCAACCGAAGGGTTGCGAGTTCCAAACTCGACCCAGCCAAAGACCGTTGTGTAGTGTACACAGGGGTTGATGCACGTTAAATCTGTCGTGACCTCAAATGTATTCGCGTTGGCTCGGTGTGGAAGTTTTGAGAGTGGAGTGCCAGCTCATGTGTTCTCGTCATCTTACCGTGCTTCTAAATTACGAGGCTTTGTCCTCGGATCTTTCCCTTCTGGTGATGATCCCGTACCGTCGCCAATAGCCCGCTGTGTTGCTTCAGTGTGACGTTAATTAACTACCTACCTTTTTGATGAAAAGAGGTAGATCCCTGAGGTAGACTTCATAGATGATCTAATATTTTTGTTTATTTTTCTTTGTTAAAAAAAGGATGATTTAGTTTACTTGAAGTTTCATTAATGAAAAATAATATTCTATGTATTTTTTCTGGGAATTTGAAATCGACGTTATTCTGGTTCAGTAGTTTCCATGCGACTTCCATTAGGCCGAGAATTTGAAGGACGGAAATAGCTTTCAAATTCTCAGCCAAAAAAAAACTACGGAAAGGCCTTTATTGCATTCTTTAAAACGAATTTCCAAGCTTATCATCTAGTTAAATATTGTACCGTGAAAGCTATCTCTAATTCCAGGAAACATACGCAATTAGAGTAAAAAACTCTTCAAGGGAAAAAATTACGTTACAAAACTTCTATTTAAAAGAACTTTATTCTTGATTCTAGAATATACTGAGTAACGCAATTAATTTAGTCACGCGTCATTTATTCTGCACTTACTTTTTAAAAATCTTTCACGATTTAATTTTTTTCTTGAAGTTTGAGATTTCGATATACTCTATTATTCTAGCAAAGGAATTGTATGCAGATTTGATAAATTGACTTTAATGATTGTTTTTTTTTAAGTTCAGTTTTCTTTTCATCTGAAAGAATTGAACTGATAAAAGTCACTTCGCCCATTTGCTTTTTGTATTATTAGTTTTTCAAAAGTTCTTGTTCAAAACAAAATTTAATTTGTTTGAATTTATCTTGATAAACACATAATACATATATGAGAGGGATATTCAGTGTGAAAATGCAAACAAAGCGAATGGAATATGAAGATGTTACTTCCGTTACCCACATGATCTCGCATGATACATATCGGGGTACCTTTAAAATATTGTTTATCACCGTTTTGGCGAAGGTTTGTGTTTATTATCATTGGCGTTGATCAATCAACTATCACATATCTATTCGGATTTCATTCTCTGAAATTTTTATTGGCGAAGTGCTGAAGTAGTATTCGAAAAACAAGCCAAGCCGTCAAGAGCCACAAGCCAAACAAGAAGCGTCACGTTCAGAATATGTATAGAAAACATGTTTCATCTCAGAAACACTGCCCCTATCTATATTTACTTGCCAGAAGATGCCGATTATTCATTCATTGTTTTGTTCCCTGGCACACGTTAAATCCACATGGCCTCAAATGTCCTCACGTTGGCGTGGTGTGGAAGTTTGGTAGGTAGTTAGTTAGTTAACGTCGCATTGGAGCAACACTGAGGGCTATTGGCGACGATCCGGGATCCATCCCGAAAGGAAAGATCCGAGGATAATACCACGTAATTTTGAATCACGATCAGATGACGAGGTAACACCTGAGCTGGCATCCCACTCATCACACTTCACATCCACGCCAATGTGAGGACATTTGAGGCCACGAGATTTAACGTCACCAATCCCCATGTATACGACGGTCTTTGGTTGGACAGTTTCGAATTCGCAACCCTCCGGTCTGCGACTCTACCAACCGGGTGATCGTGACCTATCAACAATTTTATAAATAATTTTTCTTTTTCATCATCTATGTAAATGAAGGATTCAATTTCGGTTATGTTTGAGGATTGCACATTAAAGATATTTTCCTTGATTTCATGGCGGTTGAATTTTGAAATTTTAAACTACAAAATGCTTTTCGCTGTTACATATGTTAATCATAGCATCGATCGGTTTCATCAAAACACAACTTGCTAAATCACGTCAGAAGCTCTCTGTTTGCAATTTGCTGCCTCTTAACTAAACTATTGTATAACTGGTTATTTTTAGATTAACGTCTGCGGAATCGTCAAAGCTATAGTCTGTCGCCATGACAACGGTGGTGGAAATCAGACGACTGTTTTTCTTTCGGTCGTTTCTATTAGTGTAGAATATTTGTCAGGATTCCATGACTTAGTGTCAACATGTTAGGATTTCAATGACGGGATATTGAAATTGGAATCCACAAAGGGCTTTAATTACCTTGGGGACATTTCGAAAGAGGATGGCATTATCTTTGAACTTGGAGGGGAAATGTCAAATGTGTTGCATGTTCTGTAGGTAGTGAGTTGAAAATTGATTTTGGAAACATTGAAAGCTTACTCTGTTCACGTTAAACCGAGTAGTCTCGTATTTTCTGTTTTGAACGTTGCCAGTGCTCAGAATTATAATTATTTAAATTTAATCCCGAGTAATTGGCAACGCAGAAAGAAACGTGTTTTAAGGATCAAAACAAAATGGCGTATCATGGTTTTCAAAACTTTGACTTAATCGGGGTCTAAAATTGAAATCTACTTTGATTGTACTTATGACTATCAAATCTTTTATTCGCTGATGATATTCTTTAAGAAAAAGGAAGATTAAAATATTTGTCTTTCGAATGATCGCGAAAAACAAAAAATGGTGATAATTTTTCAGCTAATATGTAATTTTTCTACTACTTTGGTACTCCTACCTGAAAAATATCAAATGATATATTTCCTGGAACAGTAATAAAGTTTTCTTAAAATGTATCAAGAGGTTCTTGGTAGGTAGGTATTTTAATTAACGTCACACTGGAGCAACACGACGGGCTATTGGTGAGGGTCCGGGAAATATCAGAGGACAACACCACGTAATTTTGTATCACTGTCAGATGACGAGGCAACACCTGAGCTGGCACCCAACTCTCCAAACTTCCACACCACGCCAACGTGAGGACATTTGAGGCCACGACAGATTTAACGTACACCAGCTCCCTCTGTACACGACGGTCTTTGGCGGCTGGATTCGAACTCGCAACCCTCCGATTGCTAGTCCGTTACTCTTCCAACCGGGCTACCGCGGCCCTCAAGAGGTTCTTGGACGAATTCCGTAAAAAACCTCTGAAATGATGAATTGTATAAACCATATAATTAATTGCATGTCTATTATATCTTCCGTGTTGGAGCAAAAGCGGTTAAGTCAAAATGGTTACTTTTCAGAATCTTAGGTTGAATATTTCACTTTTTCTCACAAATATTCACAAGAAAAAGAAGCATTCCATGATACAAACAATTGCAATTTAGACTCATAGATTCATTTAGTTTCGATTTTAAATATGTTATATTATTTTTAAAATAATGATGCACTTGACTCCTTTGTACTCATCAAAAGTCAGACTTAATCCCTTTCACCCTGACACGGAAGATATATATCAACAATTTGTTCAGTAAACCTAAGAAATAGGTACAAAAAAATATATGTGCTAAGTTTAGTTTACATCTGATGAAAATTAAGTCTCAGCATATCACATGATTATAGCATTAACAAAGCAGAGCTCTACTCATGAGATGGGCTTGTGCAAAACAGAGGACGACCACCTGTCGTACTTAAAAAGCGATTGCGCAGATCATCTCCAGTACCTTTTCATCACCTGCTACCTCAGTAAAACACCAGGAAAGCTACTTGCCTTAAATTTGTCCCGGAAAACTTTATGTTTGCGAGGCTCCAATCTGGCCATTTGAAAGATATTCTTTGATGGCCAGAAATCCTTTCCCACCAAAGTGCAGCTTATTACCAGCCTCTCCCTCATGCATCCTGAATTACATGGGAGCCATACATGAAGACATTTTTTAAGGACCCATCTGCCATTGGCCAAAAACTTTTTTGGCATACTCGATGACAATGTTTTTTTACACTGGGATAAGAAAGACATTTTGTACTTTTCCCTTCTGTTCTTGGTTATCGTTCTGTTTTTACTCATCGGTTCGATAACTCCCAACGTACCCCTTGTATCATTTCCTCACATAAATCGGGCTGCGATAGCCCGGTTGGAAGAGTAACAGACTAGCAACCAGAGGGTTGCTAGTCTGTTACTCTTCCAACCAAAGATCGTGTACAAAGGGAGCTGGTTATTGGTGCACATTAAAACTGTCGTGGCCTCAAATGTCCTCACGTTGGCGTGGTGTGGAAGTTTGGAGAGTGAGGTGCTAGCTCAGGTGTGACCTCGTCATCTGACCGTGATTCAAAATTACGTGATGTTGTCCTCGGATCTTTTCCTTCGGGGGTTGATCCCGGACCGTCGTCTTCAATAGCCCGTTGTGTTGCTCCAAGTGCGACGTTAATTAAATACCTACCTCACATATATCATTTTCACACAACAGATTCATAAGCTTTTTATCACAATCCCAAAAAGAACCTGCAAATAAAAGTTTAAAATGAATTTTTCCAAGAACTGATTGCTGTATACGTTTATTTAAAATTGTGCTTTTTTGTCCAGTGGAGTGCGACAGGGGCGTGGCCCCAAACACCCATTATCTAAAGGGGCGGCATTCCAAAAAGATTTATTAAAGTGGTTTTTCTTGGAAAAACTAAACTTTTGTCCTCGTTACAGAAATATTTTCCAGTGTCATGTGTGAAGTGAAGTGCTTTTTTGCGCTTGAGAATACAATTCCACATCTTTAGGACCCTAATCTTAAAAGACAATCCTCCTTTTGATCTACCCTCTGTTTTCATACTGTTATTAAGGAAAGAGAGAAGAGGAAGTATTTAAATTGTCATCTCACAAACATCAGGAGAGGACAAACCAGACTGTCAGACTTCACCCCGGAAACCCATTAACAAAACTCGGTCTTTTGCTAGTTTTTATTATGGTCAACACTTAATTACAAAGAAATTAAAATTGGGGACATTTATATTAACAAAACTAGTGATTCGGATGATATATTTTATCTTAATTACTTCCGCCTCGGGGGCACATCTTTGGGTGTGTACGGGTTCATGAGCCCGAGGTACCCTAGTAATATATTCTTTCCCATAGGGTTTATTGTCTCTGGTAAACATAGGCATCGCGACTCCATAATGCCCAAGCGATCTCTCTTTCTTCTCTTCATCCTTTCTTTTCACGGAGCCGTCGTGGCTCAGTGTGTATGTCCACTGTGCTAGCAACGTTCGAGTTGTAGGCAGTGCAGGTTCGATTCCTGCTAGTTGCATTCCTCCCTGGGTGTATTTCTCTCTTCTGTGTCAGTAAAACTTTAATTGTGTTTATTACTTGATATTGTATGTCTTGTGTCTGGAGCAGCATGACCAAATATGCCCCTTGCGCCATAAAAACCCCAACCAACTTTTTTTTACAATTACTTGTGTTTGGCGTAGATTGGCCATGTGTGGCCCTTGTACCATAAAACCCAAAACCAACCTAATTACTTCATTTTAATTGCACAGGGCTGCATCAGTCACGTTTGTCCCAGATCTCAAAAAGTCTAGCTTCGCCGCCTCTATTTTTTTCGAACTACGTCTATAGTGCAAGTCCAACACACCACTCAGGAACGACCCCTGGTCTTTTGCTAGTATTGAATCCATATATTTGACTAAAGCACTCGAAAACTTTTTTCATAAGATGGTCATCCCGAAAAGATGTTAATTCCTTGAACTTAGTTGCGAAAATCATCGCCTAATTTATAAGGTGTCGAATTATTTAAAATTGTTTTACTTTTAACAATCTTGTCAGGCTGGTAGATATCTACTTTTCTCCGTCCGATCATCCTAACAAGTTCGTAACTGGGTGACTTGTTTTTAGGGTTATTCGGAACTTATGAGACAAACTTCAAGGGGTGTGAGAGCACACTAAATTAATCATTTTTTGTACAGCAATGTATGGTATAGGCGCGTTTAGTCGCAAACACAAGAATTGCGCAGGAAAGGAAACAAAAATTCTTACATCATTATTTTACAATTACTTATTTACAATAATTTTTACAATAACTGCTCAAAGGTGTTACTATCAACGCTAGCTTGGCAGCGTCTATGCATGGATTGGCGGACTTTTTCACCGCTAAAGTCCTGTTTGGTTTGGCCCGTTTGAAGCTTAATCAGTTGCTGGAACAGCAGTTGAAAGGCGGATTTCGCAAGCTTGTATTTATGTTGATGGTGGCACCTTTGAGCAGTTATTGTAAAATTGTATTATCTTTCCCTTCGGGTTTGATCTCGGATCGTCGTCAACAACCCTTTGTGTTGCTCCAGTGCGACGTTAATTAAATATCTACCTACTTAAAAGCGTTCACTTGCGCCCATACATTGCTATACAAAAAAATAATCTCTTTTAGCTCAAACACCCCTTGATGTTTTTCCTGAGTTCCGAATCGCCCTTAGAAAGAGGCTTAGATTTGACTAATACTTTGTTACATAAAATTTCACTGATGAGCAATGACGTATTGTGATAGCATTAAGCCGCTTACTGATCACCGGATTGCTTTAACTCCCCAAGTACTATTTCAACACACAAATCCCTGGACAAGTGGAGAAAACAGATTGACGACCTTGAACGAAATCTCCTCTGGCCACGAGTCGATGACCCTAGTTGCAACGTGAATGAACACGTCCACGATTGAATCCCCTATCTCCTTCATGCCTCTGCAACGCGTCGCCAACCGAAATGACGGGAAACCGCACTGGGGGTATCAAGAGAACGCCACAATACCGACTCTCGGAGAGTTCTTAACCCTTCCCCTTCTGTTGTCAACTTTCTTTGGGAGCAAGGACCTGGCAAATATTTTTGGGCTCCGTTCCAGCAGCAGACGCTCGGCACCTTCCTGTATTGAGTTACTGATCGGTGTCGTCGCGACCTTAGAAGGAAGCCCCACATCCAGTACAATTGCTGGCCTTTTCCACCAACAACAATGGCGGAGTTGGCTCAGTCATGGCAATTCGTTTTAATGCGACGTCAACTTGGCGTCATTTAGCCCGTGAGTGGCCTGACGTGGATTGATGGTGCGTGTGTCACAGATGGAGTCGAAATGTCTCCATTGATGTTTTCCTCTGCCTTATTTTGACTGGTAGTCGCTGGGCCCCCTGGTTTCAACATGTTCGAATGCCGGTCAATGTATAGATGTTCGTAGTGGTTCGGAATCCCTTTTGAGCCATTAGTCTCGGGGTCTATGGCTCTGGTAGAGCAAAAAATGACAGTAGAGCGCAACCAGAGTTTTTATGTAATCATCTTCAGCAACAGCGTTGCTTTCTTGGTTACATAAAAACATTCTAGGCAGTCTTCTCACACCGTTTTACTTGTATGATTAATGTTCTTCTGTATGTTTTACTTGAATGATTAACGTCCCTCCATATGTTTTACTTGAATGATTAACGTCTCTCCATATGTTTTATCTGTAGGATTAACGTACCTCCGTATGTATTATTTGTATGCTTAACGTACCTCCGTATGTTTTACTTCAATGGTTAATCAAACAGATTTACGCTGATTAAACTAGTTTCGGCGAATAGTTTGAACAAAATATATTTCGTGGAGACTCTAGCCCCGTCGGTAGACTTCTGGGTTGCTCGGTTTTGGGATTCACGGAGCAAGGGTCATATTTGGCCAAGCTGCACCAAACACAAGATTGACAACGTCAGGTATCAAGTTTTCAGCATCTTTTTGCCCGCTTCTTGCTTTTCAATTTCCTCTGGGTCGTGCCCCAAGATTACTTCAGAGCCCACTATGGAAAACTACTGCAGTTTACAGAAACTACTATGTACAGACGAAAGGCAGATTGGCTACACCAGTGTTTCCCACTATGGGAAACTATTGTGCAGCCAATCTGCCTTTCGTCTGTACATACGAGCAAATCCAAAGTGTCAGTTGTAGCACGGTTGTTCGCTACGCTCAAACTATCCATAGTGGGTTGAATAAATTTATGACTGCGCAATTTGGCCACTGCGGGAAACAATGGCAGGAACTCGAGATTTTGGAGGCGAATTTATCTACTCACGGGGGCGTTTTAGTGGCCACCGCCTACGCATCGGGAGGGCTGCAGTCGTTCCTTTCCATCCTGTTGGCGAACGTGAGGCGAAATACAATACCGATTCTTGTCAGTGACCCCCTTCTCGTGAAAGTGCTTTTAAAATTGCATAAATATGAAATGGCACCAGGGAGATTGAAGATTGTGAGATTGAAAGGCTTTCGGAGAAAACAATATGATTGTGCAGCGTCCGCACGATTAAACTCGGGTTGTGAATTTGAAAAATGTGTTGGGTAGAGAAAATGGGAAACTATAAAGTGATTTGTTCGTTTCTCTCTCATTATTTTAGGTAGGATGCTTTGTGTTGTGCAGTTCCATTTTGTGTTGCTGAAGATAAAAACATTCACGTAAATCCTAGAGTGAATATTTCAGATGAAAGTAGCGGGAAGAAATGTAGATTAAAAGACCATTGTTTACTCGGTGGACAAGTTCTGAGTTAAAAGTGAAGCAACATGAACATTTAAAGAATGGAAATAAAAAAATTATGATGGTAAACAAAAAGATGGTAAACAAAATTAAAATAAATAATTAATCCTCCTGCTGGTTATCTAGAAGAGGGGTGTCTTTATTAGCAAAACTGACGAGATATCTCATAATTAGAAAAGTGACCAGATATTGATCTGGTCAGAATTCTTCGTCATCGAAAATCGGCAAAACCTTATGACAAAATATCTCGTAATTAGCAAAATTGGTCAGATCTTGTTGGACGAGACATCTCGTCAAAACCACTTTGAGGGTTAAGATGTTCTATATGTGAAAACGTTTGCGTTTTGATTTATGGTTGGTAGTTGATTAACGTCGCACTGGAACAACACAACTGCCTATTGGTGGCGCTGCGGGATCAATACCGAAGGGAAAGATCGGAGGACAACACCTCGTAATTTTGAAACTAGGTCAGAAGACGAGGTCAACACCTGAGCTGGCCCCCCACTCTCCAAACTTCCACATCACGCCAACGTGGGAATATTCGAGGCCACGACAGATTTAACATGCACCAGCCCCAAGTACCTGAGTCTTTGGTTGGATCGAGTTTCGAACTCGCAATCCTCCGGTAGAGTTGGAACCGGTCTATCATGCCCTTTTGATATATGAGAAAGTTTTATCACAGTGCTATGAGAGGATTTCAAATAAAATATATTTCCAGACATGAAAGGAGTACTTTCAGTTCTAGTCTTCGGGTTTGATCCCCGATGATCGCCAATAGCCCGTTGTGTTGTTTCAGTGCGACCGTTAACTAAAATGCCTACCTACATTCAGTTCTAGTTTTACACGTTAGTTATGGTTGATAGTTAAATTAACGTCGCACTGGAGCAACAGAGACTCTTGGCGACTTTCCGGGATGAATCCCAAAGGGAAAGATTCGAGGATAACACCACGTAATTTTTAAGATGACGAGATATATTAGACAAAAATCATGATTTCGAAATTTTTACAATCCTAAAACGTTTCCCATTATAAATCACATTTGAAAATTTTAGCTTTTCTTTCTCATATATGGGCTAGGGGCCTCAAGACTACGCGTAGGATTTTGAAATGATTTTTTAACTACCTATCGCCGTACGGTGTCCAAATAACAAGTTATCCCAAAAAACTGACGACTGTCAAGTCCAATCGACAGAAACTGTTCAGATTGGAAAAATAGATCAGACCCCATTCCCAGCAGCGTTTTCGGGGACACGGCTAATCAATAACTACCATCATTGCACCCATCAAACAGAAGTACGTTGCAACACGGCGTAATTATTAACGCGTTTAACTAATCAAATAAAGAATCGGCGTTTAATCTCCCCTCGAAAAATGTGTCGCCTGCGAATCACAAAGATCAATTAAATTACACAGCCAGAGAACAAAGGGGTGACTGACTTCCTTGTTTCGGTGACATTAATTCGATCGTAATAAACGCACCCACAGAAGTCAGTCGGCTTCTGCATAACGAATGCAGCTTCTTTGCATGCCATATGCCCTCCTAATGGATTAAATGAGATGCCTGAATCCTTAATGGAAGGGGGTCGCATGGGGGTGACTGACCTTTGCTGAAAGATGTGTTGTCTTGTCTTATCGTTTCTTTGATGTGATGGATCCGTTTCCATTTTTTCTGTTTGTGTTAGATGGTGTAACGTCCATATGAACGGCTCGGGGTGAGAGGTCGACATCTACAGATTTTCTTCTGACCGCCGGTGGTTAATCTCGAATCATCTGTGGGGAAGATCTTCCCGTCCAGATGGTTTTTAATCCTCCAAGTGGTTTGGACGAGATATCTCGTCCTCAAGATGGGCCGAGGTAGCCCGGTTGGAAGAGTAACGTAGCAACCGGAGGGTTGCGAATTCGAATCCAACCAAATATCGTCGTGTACAAAGGAGGCTGGTACACGTTAAATCTCTCGTGACTTCAAATGTCCTCACGTTGGCGTGGTGTGGAAGTTCGGAGAGTGGGGTGCCAGCTCAGGTGTTAACTCGTCATTTCACTCGTCGTTCAAAATTACGAGGTGTTGTCCTCGGATTTTCTCATTCTGGATTGATCCCGGACCCCAAATAAGGCACTGGTTTCCAACCCGTGTTTTTTTGCGCGGTTTGATTTGACTTGTCTCCTTACGGTCATATTTTGTTATACGTGGTCTAATAAGACGGAATGAATGCATGTGTGGTCTGTAAATGGGTTGTGCCTAAAATGCATGATGAGAATGTGAGGTGTAACGTGAACCCGCCCTCCGTGATGCCAGGGTATCGTAAATGGGTTCACAAATTCGCCCTTGAAGATGGAAATGTTCAACTAATTGGCCGGGCATTAAAAAACACAATCTATGACGGGACCAGGTGTCCAACCAAGAACTAGTTGAACCAACCTGAACGTTAACCCCTGGACTAGCCCAATATTGTGCGGGTAATTTTTGCACGTAACGACGCAAAAGGGATTGGAAGTGGCTCAAATTCAACAAAGCCTAAAAGGGAAACCCATCAACACTGACCATCTACTCCCTTTCGAAATCGCATTTCCCCTACATAATGACTCTCCGGCACTCGAACCTTTTATCGCCCCCAAAGTATCTTCACATAAAGCCAGACATCCTTTCTAACATTAACACAAGAAAACAAAAAACCTAGAAAAATGCCCATTTCGAGAGCGCACCCAGTGAAAAATCTCTTTCAATTTCAGTAATGGGGCTGTATGAACGTAACCCATCACGAGGCCAGTCAACTCCTCTCCCAATTTTTTCTCGCGCGACCTCGGTCCGAGCGGACCGTGGTTGGGTGTCCTCACTACGCTGCTTGTGAGGCCGATGTCGGTCAGAGCTCTTTTTGGAAGGCACGGAACAACTCCACTCCGCTCGATCTGAACACCGAATGGGAATGTTGCGAGAGGACGTTTCTCTTGGCGGATAAGAGATTGAGGTGTTTCTTTTTTTAGGGGTAGTAACCCTGTAGGTTGAATCGCGGCATCCAAGCCCCGTGTACACGACGGTCTTTTAGATTCGAACACGCAACCCTCCGTTGCTAGTCCGTTACTCTTCCAACTTGTCTTCCGCGACCCTAGAAAACGAAGAGTTCGAAACTCAATGCAACCAAAGTTCGCCGCGTAGGTTGGTGCTGGTTAAATCTGTCGTGGCCACAAATGTCCTCATACTGGCGTGGGAGAGTGAGGTGTCAGCTTAGGTGTTGACCTCATCATCTGACAGCGGTTCAAAATAACAAGGTGTTGTCCTCGGATGTTTCCCTTCGGGATTAATCCCGTACCGTCACCAATAGCCCGTTGTGTTGCTCCATTGCGACGTAAATTCAACCACCAACCAATCCTACCTTTTGTTTGGAGGACGACCGTAGGTAGGAAGGTAGTTAATTAACGTCGCACTGGAACAACACAATTGGCAATTGCTGACGGTCCGGGATTAATTGTAGTCATTTTATATCAATTGTTATTTATTTTTGTCATTTTATAGTTTCCCATATCTGTATTACACACTTAGGAATGGGTCCCGGATCGTCGCCAGTTGTTGTTCCAGTGTGACGTTAATTAATTACCATTACCACCATTACCTGTAGAACACAAAAATATTCATTGGATAGATAGTTGAATTTTTGTCGCACTGTAGCAACACAATGGTCTATTGACGATTGTTCGGAATCAATCCCGGAGGGAAAGATACGAGGACAACACCTCGTAATTTTGAACCACGGTCAGATGGCGACAGCTAGTAATAGGAAAATAAAGAAATAATATTTTCAAAACTTATTGATTTTATTTTTACAATTTTACTATAAAAAAAAACCTTTCGCAATATAGAATCGCATCGTTGTTAGCCAATCATAATTGTTTGACATAAACTTTGTTAAAAAAATATTTTAACTTACCAAGTTTCGTTTGCTTTCCTTGGTACTTCAACGAATGGATTTAGAGTTATCCTTTAATTTATTTACGTATTCAACACACTAAAAAACACCGTGACTTGAAATGTTCACGGAATAAAATAAAAACTTGCCATTTCGATCACCGTTGTCTTTGTCTTAAAACAGGTTTCCTAACATTAATAATCAGATGCAGGAAAACGACATTGCATTATCATATCAACTATTCACAAATGAACTATTGTTTGATATCTTCTCTTATATTCCACATATTACAATTTGAAAATACGAAAACAATTTATTTTTGACGTATCAACAATTTTAACTGCGTTGGAATGAAGTGTTTTCAAAGCCTATTTACGAGGAAAACTTGTTTTAGTCGTGCTTTCACTAAGACTATTTGGAATGAAATTTATTTATTAATTTTTTATAAACATCCTGTCTAGTTTTCATTTTTAAATTAAAAATTCATTAAAAGTATGAAATAGGGACTATTTTAGTTTTGCATCTGCAAGATAAATTATTAATATTTCACAAACAAAATATTATGCATCAGTTAATATAATAAATCATGCAGTGATTTATTTTTAGGTAATGCAGATTTTATTTTGTTTGTGATCTCCGTAGTAATGTTTATTTCAATTTAACTAATTTAGATAAAATTATTTTGATATTTCTTAAAATGCACTCAATTAAAACTATTTGCTAAATAAAATTTTATTTCTTGCTTATGAACATTCAGTCTAGTTTTTATTCACAAATAAGCCGCAAAACCCGTTGAGATAAGAATACCAGTTCTAGAATTTACTTATTGTTACTTAAGTGCTTATTATCTTTTGCGGAGAAATCGTAAAATGATATGCTTCATTGTTCACGAATATTTACAACTCAAAATACTCAGATTAGTAAGTCAATTAATAAATACCACAACTCGAAAATACATCTGTCAGTAATAATCTCACAAAAACTCACTAATACCGAATTCAATTACATTGACATTTCAAAATTACGCGTTAATTCTAAATGGAACTAAAAAAATTACTATTTATTAATCATTTAATTATACGATTACATTAGTTTTCACTGTTTCTGTATTATTATCGCTTGCGTTTTTAATTATTTTATCAATATTATCGCTTGCATTATCGTTTCCTTTCATCTTAGTCATGGTTTAATATTTATTTACCGTGCACGAGCAATTTCTCATTAAATTATTTAAACATTTTATTTAACTTTAACCATGATAGAGAATATATATATATATATATATATATATATATATATATATATAATGATCTACGTCATCACAAGTTCGTCATCGACCTTCTAATGAAGAATTTTCATTAGGTCGATGGAAGTTTGTCTTTTATAGTACGACTAGCAGAATTACCCGGCGATACTCGTGTTGAATTGGTTAAATGTTGATTCTAATTCATAGAAAAATGCAAGCATCATTTAAGTGTACAGAAAATATATTTTAACATCGTTTTAACTTTTTCATAGTTTCTACAATTTACTTCGGACGCCAAATATGTATACATAATATATCCATCCATATAATCCATTTCATATTCATCACTCTTGCTGTAAGACAAATTGCAAAAGCTTTTTCCGAGATGACTACTTCTACAGAAGTCGATTTTGAGTTTTCGAGTGATTACGAATGCCCAATTAAGTTCATTTTCAGTAAAAATGAAGAACGTTCAGAGAGAGTATAGTCTTGCACTCAGTTTTCCAATCAATATTTATTATATGAGTACCCTTGCACCATGGATTCGATGTTTTCGAATTACATTATGATTGTGAGAGGACGGCAAATTAAACTGTTACGGCATTCGTGGCTAATTTATTTGAAGCACACATTTTTTTCTTTGAAATTCTATTCAGCCGCACGTGGAAAAACGGAGCTTGTTTTTAAAACAAATGTCATCAATGTAGACAAAGCGAACTCAATCGATTACACTTTTTACAAAAGCACTGCTTTCCATGAAAGCTTCATAGGTACCTAAGTGTATACGAACAGTTTCAACTTCAAGTAAGCAACCTCGACCTTCTGCCACTTAAGACAAAAAATTTCTATTTTTCAACAGTCCTAGTTTACTTACTTCCTTACTATGATATTATTACAAGATCAGCAAAGTCTTATTTGAAATTCGCTTTCCTCCAACAGAAAAATTTAGTTTTAAATTGAATCCTGAAGGTACTTTTTTCAATTGAGACTTAGTTTTTATACGGAAATCACGTACCTATTTAGAATGATAGATGTAGTTTCTGGACTATGGAGTACAGCTTTCAATAATACCCATGCAACATGAAAAACAAATGTAAATTACACGGAATTCTAAATCTAATTTATAAAATAAAACATTAATTCTGGTGTTGCCAGATACCAAATTGCAAAATTACGCTTTTATTATATGTTTTGGTTTTTCGTGTTCCATTTCAAAATACAAGTTGTGTAAAATTAAGTATTTTAAATATCCAATTTTTCTCATCATTTAAATATTCCTAAATTACTTATATTGTGAAGAGAAATAAAAATTCAGTTCAAACATAATTAGAATTTTAAATTGTTGAATATAATGTTTCGGAAAAAATTGTTTTTCGAGCAATACTGGTAAAACAATTTTATTAGAAAATTTGATTTTCGATCAATACTGGTAAAACAAACTGAGTTGCGTACCGTAATCGTTTTATTCTCTATGGCAATTTCGAATTGATTTAGCCCCCTCTACACACCTAGGTTAAAGAGAACGGGGGTTAATATGTAGCTTGCGTTACTCGCAGGGTTCCAAAGTATAAGTGTGTCAAATTTGGTGTGGATTGGTCAAACGGTGTAGATTTGTATAGGGAACATGCAGACAGACAGACGCCAACTCTGCTTTATATGTATAGATTAGGAACTCAAAAATTTTAAATTTGCTTTTTAGTGCTACGGAAAAATATTAATATTTTACATTTTGCCACTTTAACATTTATCAATGTAATTTATCTTGGCAATAAAATCGTTTACAAAGTACTCAATCAGTCGTATAAAAACTATTTAAACAACCTAAAACATACCTGACTGAAAGCTATATCTAAATATAAGTGACCGAACTATTATACATAAACTAAACTCTATATTATAGATCGATATTACTTCATAGAAAGATATATTCTGATATTACCGAAACTTATATACCTGTAAAATTCATACACACAAAATTCGATTCCAAAAACGTTCAAAAAATATGAACGAAATTTTTATAAAGCTCAACAGGTTGTGTAACGATTAAAGGTTAAAAAATTTCGAACTCTCCTCTAGGCGTTAATGATTAGATAGCATGTGAACAACCTATGACTGGAAAAATTTTTAAACCACCTTTACCTACCTTAACTGCGGTCAACGCCCGGTCGTCACAACCCAACAAGTTTCTAGCTGCGGCCAGTTCGCTTTTTATTCTTATATAAGTTCTCGAGTTATATTAAACGCTTCTTAATTTTTTTCGAGTCGTATCGATTGCCATCGGGTAATTTTTCATAGCGGAAAGCACTGGGTGGTATTGAAAATACTCTAAATTTAAAAATTCTCTACGTGCGAAAACATACACGAAACATGTATCTGTGCCCTAGAGGCAAATAGTCGCAAGTCCAATTTTGTCAATCTCTCTTCCTCTCTCTATATAATATATGTGCAGAGATAGATCTCTCAGATTTCTCTGCTCTCTCTCTCTATATAATTTATGCAGAGAGATCTTTTCTCTTTCTATAATATATGTAGAGAGAGAAAGAAATCTTCCGTCTCTCTATGAAATATAGAGATCTATCTGTAGAGAGATGTATAGAGATCTATCTATCTATAGCAGCGGTTCTTAACCTGGGGTGTGTGCACCCCTGGGGGTGCGAGAAAGCATTTAAAGGGGTTCGAGTGAAGTTTCTAAATTTTCGATGGAAAAAACGCTACGTCGACTTTTGGGACCCCACTCCCCACTCCTACCCTCTACCTTGGCCTCAGCCACTGAGATATTATTTCTCAATAAATAAATTATCTTGCAGTAGAAATAATTTCCTAAATAAAGAAATAGAAACACATTTTTCAAGGGGGTGCGAAACTTGGTTTTAGATTCAAGGGGGTGCCGATCACTAAAAAGGTTCAGAACCACAGATCTATAGAGATCTATCTACACTGACGAGCCAAAACATTATGACCATCCCCACATTTTTCAATGAACTCGTCTGGATGACGTGGAGGGCACGTGATTAAGTGAGAATGGTATTTAACTGCTGCTGGAGAAGGTAAGTAATCATTCTTGCACTTACTTTTGCGAGTGATGGGAAAGGCTGCTGATCTAAGCGAATTTGATAGTGCCAGGCGAACAGTTGCTCCCCTTTTGTACAGCAGGTCATACACAGGCTGGTGGGGGTGGTATTATGCTTTGGGGGGCGTTCTCATGGGCGACTCTGGGACCCGTGAGATCTATCGTTGTGATAGAACAGACCATGAACGCTGCGAACTATCTGAACATCATTGCGGATCAGTTGCACCCTTACATGGCGTCTGTCTTCCCAACTGGAAATGGAATCTTCCAGCAGGACAACGCCCCATGTCACAAGGCTCGGATTGTGTTGGAGTGGTTCGAGGAGCATACTGATGAATTCCACTTAATGTCCTGGCCACCTAACTCGCCGGATATTAATCCGATAGAGCACACTTGGGATGTCATGGAGCGGCAGCTCAGAGCTCAAACACCACCATGTCCGAATATCTCGACTTTGCGTGACCGCTACTTAGACATTTGTGTGATACAACCTGTCTCCAGTCATGTACCAAGAACTTGTGGCATCTATGCCCAGGCGAGTTGCAGCTGTTTTGCAGGCCAAAGGAGGCGCAACACGTTATTGAGTAGGTGGTCATAATGTTTTGGCTCTTCAGTGTATATATCTAGAGAGATTTATCTATGTATCCAGGAAGAGCTCTATTTATCTAGAAATAGATAAATTTTATATATATATAGATTTACGAAATGGAGTTATGACTGTTTACTTCTAGGGCAAGCATTTTGTAAAATACTGTTTATTTTGTTAAATATTTTGACTGTCATTTATTTTGTAAAATGTTGTTTAAAATACACATACAGGATGATTCGAAATTCCTTGATCAAGCTTCAAAGGGTGTTTTTTCAAATGCCAGATCACTGACCTCTTTGGCACTACAAGGGACGAACTGATGGAACTGATGGCTACTTGTGAAAGAGCACCCACAGTGAGTGAGCCACCACTACTGCAAACTGGGACTTTCACCAAAATCCATGCGCTGACAAACCGGGATTAGAACCTGGGATTTACTGGGTGACGGACAAAAACTATGACAACTATACCAGGTTTAAAACGTGGTAGGGTTCGCACGTGATGGAGCATTACACGAATTCCGAGATGGCTGATATGATTCTAACGTAAGGTGCCAATGGAATAAGATAGTATTTGGTATTTGGTATTTTCAATTAACGTCACACTGGAGCAACACAATGGGCTATTGGTGACGGTCCGGGATCAATCCCAGAGGGAAAGATCCGAGGACAACACCACGTAATTTTGAACCACGGTCAGATGACGAGGCAACACCTGAGCTGGCACCCCACTCTCCAAACTTCCACACCACGCCAACGTGAGGACATTTGAGGCCACGACAGATTTAACGTGCACCAGCCCCCTTTGTACACGACGGTGTTTTGGCTGGATTCGAACTCGCAACCCTTCGGTTGCTAGTCCGTTACTCTTCCAACCGGGCCACCGCGGCCCCCGTTTTCCGCGTCCTACGGACGGGGAATAAGATAGGGCGACTGCCGATTCATCAAGGGACCACGGAAGACCAGTTGGACGAATAGCGGATTAGCAACAGGAGGGTTGCGAGTTCGAAGCTAGGTCCGACCAAAAACTGTTGTGTACATGGGGGCTGGTGCACATTAAATCTGTCGTGGTCTCAAATGTACCCACGTTGGCGTGGTGTGGAAGTTTGGAGAGTGGGGGTGCCAGCTCAAGCGTTGATCTCGTCATCTGACCGCGATTCAAAATTACGAGGTGTCCTCGGATTTTTCCTTTCGGGATCTATTTGGACCGTCACCAATAGCCCAATGTGTTGCTCCAGAGCGACGCTCCTGGTGGTTGTATTCAAGAGGTATCTCGTCATTAGCAAAACCATTAGCAGATCTTGATGGGTGAGATATCTCGTCATTAGAGGAAAAATGACCAAATCTTGATGACGAGGTCATCAAGATTTGGTCAGTTTTCATCTTGTCATTAGCAAAATTGGTCAGATCTTGATGGACGAAATATCTCGTCGAAACCACTTGGAAGGTTAATTCAACTACCTACCTACCGATTCGTCAAACATTTCTGAAGTGCTCGGACTTCTCGTCTAACCCGCATCATGTCTGCTACCTGAAAGATTCTGGTTTCACACAAGAGACGGTGGAAACACTCAAATATTTTGTTTCGCCGCTCGTTCACGGTACAATCTTTGAGCTGCTCTTCTGTTTGAACTAGTAACCATTATGCTAGAATCTGATATCAAGTTAGCTCCGTATATCAAGTTACGTTTTTCTATGTATGATACTTATAAACACAGCATGAAACAACCGTGAATCCTAAGTGACCAACTTGGAGATACCACCGTCTCGACCAACACGGCAGTTTAAGAGACGATTTTCGGTCGAAAGGCTGAAGCTACTTTGTGAAAATGTAGTCTTAAAATTTCGAAAAAGTCTGCAATTTTCACTGGAAGTCCAGAAGTTTAACGTATACCTAACTACAACAGGTATAAGTTTATAAAAACTTAGAACTACTACCGTTTCTCAACTAGCAAGGCACTTGGTCAAGCAATAACAAGTTTTATAGCTACTTTATGGTAATTTAGTCTCAAAATTGCAAGGGTCTGCGAATCCCACTGAAATCTCCAAGTTTAAATTAAGCACAAGTTGACACAATCTGTACAAAGTTATCTTTCTTGACTAGCACGACTTTTAAAAGATAAATTTCAATCAAAAGATTGATTTTAAAGTTTATAGCTACTTTACGGTAATATAATTTCAAAATTTCAATAAGGTCTGATTTTCCCTGAAAGTTCCAAAAGTTTAAACATTTACCTAAAAACAAGTACAAACTTAGAGCTACTACCGTCTTTCTCGACTAGCACGGCAGTTTTTATAGCTACTTTGGTGGCAATTTAGTTTCAAAATTGCAAAAGGGCCTGCGAATTCCACTGAAATCTCCAAGTTTAAATTAAGCACAAGTTGACACAAAGTTAGTGATACTATCATCTTTCTTGACTAGCACGGCAGTTGAAAGACGACTTTCAATCCAAAGGCTGGTTTTGAAGTTTATAGCTACTTTGTGGTAATGTAGTCTCAAAAATTTCAATAAGGTCTGCAATTTTCACTGAAAGCTCCAAAGGTTCAAGCATATACCTCGAAAACAAGTGTAACCTCACGATTCGATATAAATTACATCGTTGTGAACACGTTTGTAAGGCCTACATCTATTACACCCCGAGCACATGCTCAGTGTAATAGATGTAGCTCATCATGGGTTCCAAAGCGATTGCTGCGATGTGTGTCACCTGCCGGCAATTCCAACTGACCGCCCTTAATCTCTCCCCAAACGATGTATCGATGATGTTGCCAGGCCCAGCCTTATTAAAATTGAAGCAAGTCCCGTTCCGCCTCGCAGGAATCCGTGACTCAGCCGGTGATTCAGGTAATTCACCGAAATTACCAGCGACTTCACGGTTATTGTGACAGCCGAAACGCTCCACATTGCGCGAGGGAAATAAATTTGGACAGTTGTCGTTTCCGTCATGGGTTTAATTAGGCGAGGTTTTTCGAAATTTTCCAGATTGGAATCGCTGTGTGATTTGCTTGATTGGACCGGGAGATAGGTTTTTTGTTGTTGGAAGGCAGTTTCGGTTTCCGTGAGGCTTTTTGCGATGTTTCGTGAGACCGTTTCTGAGCGAGGCGACATTCCGCAGATGCAGCCTTGAATTCGCCTCGAGACTACTGTATGGAGTATGTTGACTTTCCACTTCCCCGTGCACGGCAAACAGCAGATGACCAAGAACAAACTAGCGGATATTAGTCACCAAGTTGATTTGAAAGACATTGAGAAAAAATAAGTTTTATTAATGCGTAATGCTTTGGGTTGTTAAGCAATCCAAGGTAGGTATTTTAATTGACGTCGCACTGGAGCATCACAAGGGGCTATTGGCGACGGTCCGGGATCAGTCCCAAAGAGAAAGATCGGGGACAATTTGAAGGAAATTTTGAATTAATCCGAGGTAATTTTGAACCACGGTCAGATGACGAGGTCACACCTGAGCTGGCACCCCACTCTCCAAACTTCCACACCACGCCAACGTGAGGACCTTTGAGGCCATGACAGATTTAACGTGCACCAGTCCCCTTTGTACACGTGGTTGGATTCGAACCCGCAAACCTCCGGTTGCTAATCCTTTAGAGCACAATCCAAGTCTCGTTAACACTTAAGTCAGCTTTCTATTTACCCAGAGGGTTGATTGGTATTGGCGTTTTATGGCACAAGGGCTATATTTGGCCAAGCTGTGCCAAACACAAGACAACGTCAAGTAAAAAATGTCGCGAAAGGAGGAAAAAAGGATTGAGGAACATAGTCGAGATGAAAGGGGGAAAGATAGCTTGTAGCGCGTGTTTACTAAAGACTGTGAGTGACCCCATGAGAAAGAAAAGATCACTAGAGTACCTGGGATTCGTGAAGACTGCATACCTAAAGGAGTTGTGTCCCTACCTAGAGGAAAATACATAAAAAACATCATTCAAGGAATATTATCGACGTTAAAAGGGATATGGGTTCACTCGGGTTTGCTTTGTCGCTCTAGGATCATTTTTGTGCTAGCCGAGGGTTAATCTTCCGTGCTAATTAAGACAACATCTTCAAGTTTGGCCATTAGAGTTATTGGTCGATAAGATGGATTGGGAATAACCTGGCGCAAGAGCCAACTAAGCTGCGCCGACAATGATAGTGAAAATGCTGGATATGTATCTGATGTCTAGATAACTAGTAATCAGTACGCTCAATCAACTGTTGGTTGAGTGATCATTGTTTCCTAGCATGATGAGGTACATACTTTTTATGCAGCATGTTGATGACTATTTAACTCTAATGGAAATTGGTAGATATTTAACGTCGCACTAGAGCAACACAATGCGCTATTGACGATGGTCCAGGATCAATCCCTAAGGCAAAGATCCAAGGACAACGCCTCGTAACTTTGAACCATGGTCACATGAGAACAACACTTGAGCTGGCACACCACGCCAGCGTGAGGACATTTGAGGCCACGACAGAATTAACGTCACCAGCTCCAATGTACACGACGGTCTTTGGCTGGACCGAGTTTCGAACTCGCAACCCTTTGGTTGCAATCCGTTGCTCTGCCAGCTGAGCTATTGCGGCCCCTAATGGCCGTTAAGATAGATTGGTATTATCTGGCACGAGAGCCAACTAATTTGCACTGACAATGATCGTGAAAATGCTGCATACGTATTGATGCCTCATAACTCTAGTAATCAGTACACACAATCAAATGGAGCCGCGGATTGGATGTTGGGGTTTTATGGCGCGAGGTCCAAAAGCAGAGAAGCTGCGCCAACAAGGGCCGCGGAAGCCCGTTTGGAAGAGCAATTGGAGGTTGCGACTTCGATACTCGACCCAGCCAGACCGTCGTGTACACGGGGCTGGTGCACGTTACATCTGTCATGGTCTCAAATGTCCTCACGTTGGAAAGTTGTACAAGTTTGGGGAGTGGGGTGCCAGCTCAAGTTTTGTTCTCATCTGACCATGGTTCAAAATTACGAGGCGTTGTCCTTGGATCTTTGCCTTGGGGATTGATCCCGGACCGTCGCCAATAGCCCGTTGTGTTGCTCCAGTGCGACGTTAATTATCTACCTACCTACTCAATCAACTATTGGTTGAGTCATCATTGTTTTTTAGCTTGATGAGGTATCGGGTTCTTTTTATGCAGTGTTGACGACTGTTAACTCTAATGGAACTTGAGATATTGCCTTCTTGACCAGCAAGGCAGTATTACAGTTCCTGGTTTCAGAAAATGAATCGAATGCGTTCAAGCAGAGCTAATAAAACCAAGCGTTCCTCGATTGCGACTGATTGATTCTGATATAAAGCGCAGAGAAACACAATAAAACATCCATAAAAAACACTTTTTGTACCGCAGGTACAAAAAAAACCAAATGTGTCGCCCGACGTCCTCATAGCCCTAAAGAGCAAAACAATGGAGTCCATCACGTGAGCCATTACCAACAACGCAATAGGAACACCAGACCGAACCAAGCGTGTCCGAATCGGAACCAAATCGCTTCGGGGACAGAGCGCCGCAAACACCTGACGGACGTCTGTCACACATGGGCAGTGGTGTCGATCTGGAGTTTGCTTGTGACTCGTTTTGCGTTTGCTTGTTTGTTTGCGTTCGACCGTTCCCTATGGAAATGGCGCTTCTATTTGCGTAAACGCGCGGCCGAGTTTACGCTGCCAGCTAGAGTTGACGCATCTTTCTCTCGGTAACGTGACATGTCGCATGGAGCCTGGATTCGTTTTAGTGCCTTCGACATCCCCTTGAGTGACAAAATCGTCCTGCGCTTGAGTGCCTTTGTTTTCGGAAGCGAAGCGCTGTTTTTTTGGGCTGGTGTTAGGAACGTTAGGTGTTTTTGAGATTTGGTTGAAACTCTTATGTTTTGGTTGGTTGGTATTGGGGTTTTATGGCGCAAGAGGCTGCACCAGACACAAGACTTACAATATCAAGTGATAGGCACACTCACAATTAAAGTTTTACTGACATAGAAGAGAGAAATACACCCAGGTAGGAATGCACCTGACAGGAATCGAACATGCGCCGCCTACAACTCGAAGGTTGCTAGCGCAGTGGGTATACTCACTGAGCCACAACGGCCTCTTATGTCTTGTAGACGATTAACTCCATAGACGTGAAGCACGAGTGGACTGAGCATTGCTATTGAGAGGAGCTCTAAAAAGGTGTGACCAACTCATCGACTAGTAGTCACGTGACTGCTCTGTAAAAATTGACTTGGTTGGCCGATTCGGTGTCTTATCACCTCGTTTGGCGATATAACATCTTATGACAGGATAGGTGTATGTATGTGCATTTTTAGAGTTGAACAAAAGTTGGAAAATCGCCAAACTCTATGTCACACGGACCAATCAGATGATAAATCAATCGATGGCCGTTTTATCCCGTCCCGTGGACCAATCAGATGATCCATCCAGTAGACGAAAGGAGTCTACGGGTCAAGTTACTACTAGTTTTGGTCTCATGATAATGATACTGGCACATAAAAAGGTTACCATTGCTCACTCTACATTTATATTTTCTCAACGATTAACCCAGACCATACGAACATGGTGACCAGATCAAATTCGGTTGATGCCGAAATTGTTATATTAATCCATCGTTGAGGGCTAGGTCAGGCGCGTTTTTGTTTCACTTAACCATCAACCAGCCACGTTATTCAAAACGGGTTAGTCACCAGGTACCAGAAACTGTTGGTGTTAGTTGAGAGTTGGTAGCGGGCCAGGATATCATTTCGGAGGGAGCCCAAAGGTAGAAGCATTGTGTTTTGGAGACGATTAATGCAGACTTTACCAACCTGATGACCTGATCGAATTCGGTTGATACCCAAATTGGGATACTAATTCAGTGTTGAGGATTAGGTTAGGCACGTTCTGGTCTAACTTAAACATCCACCACCCTCGTTATTCGAAACGGGACAGATACCAGAGATTGTATTGGTGTTAGTTGAGGGCAAGTAGATAAGATATTCAGATTAGATTTTATATTGGAGGGTAGGTAGTTAATTAACGTCACACAGGAGCAGCACCACGGGCAATTGGCGACGGTCTGGGATCATTCCCGAAGGGAAAGATCCAAGGACAACGCCTCGTAATTTTGAACCACGGTGAGATGAAGAGAACACCTGCATATTGGAGGGGCCCAAAGTTAGCATAATTTTAGGCCAACTACAGATTTTCCCCTCAATAACGTTTACCATGAATAATCTTTAAATCATTCCTTTCGCAAGAATATGGCAGTCTCAGTGTTAACCTGGGCCCCTTCCCTATTATCATTTCCATCCACAAAATATTGTAATAGATGCGATTCATTTCGATGTCATTAATACCAGCCTAAGTCCTGACATTGGTCGGTTGAATTTTTATGGCGCAAGGGCCACATTGGTCAAGCTGTGCCAAACACAAGGCAGACAATGTCAAGTAATGGACAAGGAAAGTTTGACACAGAAGAGAGAAATGCACCCAAGGAGCATTCAAATCTGCGCCGCCTACAGCTCTCACTACGTCCTGACATACCGATTACCAATGTTATCGATTGTGGTTATTACCGAATAAAAGTTAAAAACTTGTCAAATGGGACCGTTTCGTAAATGACAAGCAGGTAAGTAGCAGAGAAGAAATAAAAGGTAGAGTTAACAATGGTAACTTTTTATATGCCCAGGATCATGTGGCCAAAACTAGTAGTAGCGTGACCCATAGATTGCTTCCGTCTGATGGGTGGAACCTAACTTTCACCATGATTGGTACACGGGGTGGGAGTAGACGCACCACGGACCATTCATTATCTGATTGGTCCATTGATTGATAGCAGACTTTGTAGATTGCGTCACTTGTGTCGCCACTCCATGGAAATGCGGATTCACACACCTATCCTGTCATAAGATGTATTATCGCCAAACGAGGCCAAATTGGCCAGCCAAGTCAAATTTTCAGAGCTGTCACGTGACTACTAGTCGACATGTTGGTCAAACGTTTTGAAGCTCCTCTCAATAGCAATGCTCAGTCTACTTATATTTCACTTATGGTAGGTATTTTAATTAACATCGCACTGGAGCAACACAACGGGCTATTGACGGCGGTCCGGGATCAATCCCATGGGAAAGATCCGAGGACAACAAGCAATTTTGAATCACGGTCAGATGACGAGTAAACAGCGACAGGTCTTACTAGTCAGCCTATTGACTAAGGGAATCACTCTCTTGGTGTTGACGTCATCAGTAAACCGCCTATGAAAATTCAATTAGTTTAAATATTTAACCTAAATGCAGTTTATTCAAGTACAATGAAATAAAAATAATAAATGACTGCATGTATTTACAATTAGGTAAAAGAAACCGAGAACCAAAAAATTCGAGCCGGATAAATAAGAATATTCAATAGGCAATCCATAAAATTCATCAGCATCCGTAAAACAAACATTAATGTTTTTATGAGAATATTAATCACCCTCAGTTTCCCTGTTTGCATAAAAATAGACTCGCAAATGCAGTCGGCATTCAATTCCACGAGATGCTGAAGTTTATTGCTCTGTGAAATCTGTGTTTTGCAATGTTTTATTGCTCAGCGCCATGTGCAATTAACCGAAACCCCGACCATTGAACACACTAATGAAAAGATAACTCAGCGGCTTTTGTCAATCAGGTTCAATCATTTTCTTGTCGAGTGCCTTTTCCGTTGAAGTCAACCACAACCTTTATGCTCTGAATTCGGGAGACTGATAGGGTCAGATAGCACTTATATGCACTGATTACGTCAGAATTAACAATTTCGAAGGGTGTTCAAACCGCTGGATGATCCCCTGATGTGACGTCACATTCTAAAACCAATCATTGTAGGTAGGTAGGTATCTAATCAGGTAGGTAGGTATTTAATTGACGTCGCACTGGAGCAACACAACGGGATATTGGCGACGGTGCGGGATCAAACCCGAAGGGAAAGATTCGAAGTCAATACCACGTAATTTACTCTGGAATTTTTATTAGCGAAGTTCTGAAATCGCATTTGAAAAACAAGCCGAGTGACGTCACATTCGGAATACGAACAGGAAACACATTCCGCCGCAAAAGCAGTATCACAACCTACAATTACCTCAGCAGAAAATGCTTCCTCATAAAAGTATTTTTAACCTCCGTGTCTCCTAAATTACAGTGGACCCAACAACCAAAACAAATCTCGGCAGTTTCGTGCCCTTCACGGAAAGATAGCATTGTAGTACAGAAACAACTTAGCATATCGTTCCCCTGTCTCCTCCCATTTGATTGCGTGACCTGGGATTACACAGACCGAATACCATTCAATTACCCAACAAATCAATTGAGCGGCGACGCCGTTTGCATTCGTAGGTTCCCATTGACCTCAACCAACACAGAAGACCAGCTTCGGTCAAACGGATCTGCACCAAGACCATTGTGCATTTTGTCTAACAGCCCAGAAAGATTGGATTCGTCCCACTGAGATGATAAAGCTGCATGTCTTGACCATTATGCATTGGAAGAAAAGGCATTAATAAATGTTTTCCGATTGAGTTTGTGAGGTTTTGTTCAATTCTCTTATGGCTACTGTGTCTCGGATGTTCTGGAAATAGATTGTGGAAGCCGAGTTACCCCTTTTACGTAATTGCCGAATCACTTTCCATGTGTGGCGTCATGCTGCTGGATCCGGTTGTCTGGGTGTGAAGAAATTCTTTGATTCCGAAGACAATCGAAGTTTTTACTTTGGGATGCGAGTTCGTTGAGGCTCTTTTCATGCTCTTCGAATAACAGATTCGAAAGAATAAAGGCAACAGAATTGCTGTTATAGTACCTCCCACTTCATCTATTTCAGGAGCGGTGGAACGTCTGGTGTCTCATCTTCAAATGTTTAAGGATAGGTATATAAATATTCTACGAAAAATGGCTTCTAAAGTGTATAAATATTCTCTCATTGGGTATCCTAATGTCTTGTGGACTAAGTATATAAATATTCTAAATAAAAAGGCTAATAACGTAAATAAATATCTTCTCATTAGGTATGGGAATAGCCCGTTGTGTTGCTCCAGTGTGACGTTAATTGAAAATACCAAAATACCATACCATCATTAAGTATGGGGTAGTTGAATTAACGTCGCATTGAATCAACACGAGGGTTATTGGTGACGGTCCGGGATCAATCCCGAAAAGTAATATCAGAGGACAACTACTCATTTTGAGCTAAGTCTACACCTGAGCTTGCCCCTCACTCTCCAAACTTCCATACCACTCCAACGTGAGGAAATTTGAGATCACGATAGATTTACCGTGCACCAGTCCCCACGTACACGACGGTCTTTGGTTGCATCGAGTTTCGAACTCGCAACCCTCCGGTTCCTAATCCGCTTTCTTCCAACCGGGCTACCGCGGCCTTATAAGGTCCACGGACCAGTTTGAGAATCGTTGTTAAAGTATTGTCATATTACATATATTATGATAGGTTAATCTCTCTCATCTCTTAACCAGGTTCCGCAAAGTAGTTTCAACTTATGAACAAGAAACGGTATTGGTTGCATCGAGTTCCGAACTCGTAACCCTTCCGTTGCTAATCCGATACTCTGTAACTAGGTGGGAAAAGGGCTAATGTCCATTTTGCAAATTTATAACCACCTGATTTAGTACTTTTTATTATTTAACCCGGTGGTTTAGACGAGATATCTCGTTCATCAAGATTTGGCCAATTTTGTTAATGATTAGATATTTCGTCAAGGTATTACCAATTTTTTTTATGATGACCAGATCAAGATCTGGTCGGCTTTCTTTTAATGACGAGATACCTCGTTGAGACAACCACCAGGAGGATTAATTTTAGTGCAACGTACAAAGAATACTCTCCAATGCTTAGATTCTTTAATAAAGTATTATTAGCAGGACATAGGCACTTTTCTATTATAGCTTTCATTAAATTGAAGTGATTTGTGGACTCGGTTTAAACGTTGTTTCAACTAGTTTTTATGGCACACGAAAACCGGACACATGAAAATTGCAATAACGGCATTGATGAGTTCAGTGTCTGTATAAGCGCCTTACTGTGACTACGTCCTTAAGTAATACGTTAAGATGACGTCCAGTGACGTAAGAAAGAGGGATTTGCAAACCGCGCAATCAAAGAGGATTAAAGCTATTAAAAAGAATGGAAGGTTGGAAAGAAGATTAGATTATTTGGATGATTATTTTAATGACTCTTACTGCTTGCAACCAGTTTCTGAACATCCTGTTACCGACGATGACTACAGAAATTATATTATCATTTCGCCTAAGAAATCTTTGCAGTCACACTAGCGTTGAGAAGATCATACACGAGTGATTAGGAACAATGAATCAATGAAGTTAATCAGGACATTTATTATTTACTACAAATTTTAAGATAACCTGTTCGGGGATTCACAACTAAATAGCTTAGTTTGCTACTTGCAAGGGCGAACCCAGGATATCAATCTGGAGGGGCTACATTTTTATCGTAAGCTCTTTGATTATGGGGTAATTTAAAAATTTGTTTGAAATATAGACTATAGTCTTAGAGAATATTACCTAGAGACTAGTTTCAGAGGGCGTTACCTAGAGATTGGTTTTGGTTGGTTTGGTTGGTTTTTTGGGTTTTATGGCGCAAGGGCCTTAGCCCAGATATAAGACATATCAAAGAGATTTTATGCGTATTACTTAGAGACCAGTTTTAAAGTGACTGTTGTCTTACAAATAATTTTAGTTTTCCGCAAGTCTTGAATTTTCTGGCAACAGCGCTCTATATAATATGAAACCTTTTTTATTGCTTAGATTTTGGCAACGTTGTTCAAAAAAGTACTGATCTCTAATTCCAACGAAAATGTAGCAGTTGATGTCTTTTGTTAAATATTTTCCTCACCTTATTAATAAATTTTTGTATTGAATCGCCTTTTACTTGTACTTCATTTGCAGAACCAGGGGTTCATTAGAAGTTTATGTATTTTGCTTGAAAATAAGCGTCCAAACAAAACAGTGACCATTCCAAGGCGAAATAGAAGCTATATTTAAGGGAGAATGTGCCAACAATTTTTAAATTTTTAATTATTTTATCCAACCCCAGTACAGGGCAGCGGTAGCCCGGTTGGAAGCATAACGGATTAGCAACCGGAGGGTTGCGAGTTCGAATCCAACCAAAGACCGTCGTTTTGCAAAGGGGACTGGTGCACGTTAAATCTGTCGTGGGCTCAAATGTCCTCACGTTGACGTGGTGTGGAAGTTTGGAGAGTGGGGTGCCAGAACAGGTGTGTCCTCCACGTGACAAACCTCGTCATCTGATCGTGGTTCAAAATTACGTACTGATCTTTTCCTTCGGGTTTGATCCCGGACCGTCGCCAATATCCCGTTGTGTTGCTCCAGTACGACGTTAATTAAGAAATACCTACCAAATACCAACCCCAGTAAATGAGAAGTGGAACAATTGTAAATGGGCTAAAAATAAGGGGGGGGTATTTCAATTAACGTCACACTGGAGCAACACAACGGGCTATTGGTGACGGTCCGGGATCAATCCCAAAGGGAAAGATCCGAGGACAATACCACGTAATTTTGAACCACGGTCAGATGACGAGGCAACACCTGAGCTGGCACCCCACTCTCCAAACTTCCACACCACGCCAACGTGAGGACATTTGAGGCCACGACAGATTTAACGTGCACCAGCCTCCTTTGTACACGACGGTGTTTGGCTGGATTCGAACTCGCAACCCTTCGGTTTCAAGTCCGTTACTCTTCCAACCGGGCCACCGCGGCCCTGCTAAAAATAAGGAAAAATTATTAGTTGATTGCAAGAAAATAATGAATAACCACCTTTAAAGACGATTTTTGAAGGAGCAATCACTGAATTAAATAATGTTTGATTTTTATAAGATCTGGGGTTTGCTTTTATAAGATCTAAAGATTTATAAGCCCCCATGGCCGTCCCTGGTTGCTTGTATTTTTAAATAAAAGAAAAACGAAGAGAAATGTGTAGACACAGTTCTTCAAAGCTAGAAGCAACTTATTTCTATCATTGTGTGAAATATAAAGACTGAGCAGTGCTATTGAGAGGAACTTCCAAACGTGTGACCAATATATCGACTATTAGTCACGTGACTGCTCTATGAAAAATTGACTTGGTTGGTCGATTTGGCATTTTATCGCCTCGTTTGGCAATACAACATCTTATGACAGGATTGGTGTGGGAATGCCCATTCTATAGAGTGGCGAGAAAAGTGGGGAAATCGCCAAAGTCTACTATGTCGCGTGGACCAATCAGATGATAAAGCAATGGATGGCGTCTCCTCCCATCCCGTGGACCAATCAGATGATCGTTTCCACCCGGCAGACCAAAGTAGTCTTAGGGTTACTGCTAGTTTTGGTCACATAATCCTGGATAAATAAAAAGGTTACCATCACTAACTCTACTTTGATATCTCCTATTTGATTTCTATACCTCGTTAAAAATGTTCTCCTGTTTTTCTGAGACTTTAATGTTCAGCTTTATGCAGGGTGGAGGTTTCTGCGGCGAAACGTGCATATTCCGCAAATGACGTCACTTGACTTGTTTTCGAATACTATTTCAACACGTCGTCAATAATAATTCTAAATAATGCATTCCGAATCGATATATGATAGACGATTGATCAGCTCCAATTTGATTGAACATCAAACGTAGACAAACGACGACAAACTAGGTAACCCCGATGTGTATCATTTGAGAGCATTTAGGTAACAGGAAGTAAAATTTTCGCATTCCGTCTGGTATTTGCTCATACTGAAAATACCTCTCATACATCAGATAAAATTCATTTTAAATATGAAATTGTTTATAAGATAAAAAGCTACCTCTAATATTACATTCTTTCCTGTTTTGGAATAGGCCTTTCACTTATTCCAGAATCCTGATGACACGATTTCTTTGCGGGCGATTAACTAAGCGGCTAGACCAAGAGGAATAAGGAACAGAGATCGGGCATTAGCAATGTTTACTGTCCGATTCCAGTTTCAACTTACTACAAAGAATTCACTCTTCACTTAGAAACGAACACTGCTATTATACCGACGGCTTAGAGCTGAAACTCATTAACAGACATTTTTCCAGGGGCACTAAATGCTTATTTTCATGATAATCAGAAATAAAATGTCAAATTGTAATCTGTTTAAAAGATATAAAACACTATCAAAATCCTTATAAATTTTGGGTTGCGGTGGCCCGGCTGGAAGAGTAGTGGAATAGCAATAGGAGGGTTGCGAGTTCGAAACTCGATCCATCCAAAGACCGTTGTGTACACGGGGGCTGGTGCACGTCAAATCTATCGTGCCAGCTCAGGTGTTGATTCCTGTAAATGTTTATTCACACACCTAACCTTGTCATCAGATTTTGTATCGCCAAACGAGGCGATCAGATGACAACCAACAGTTTCTGGAACCTGGCGACTAACTCGTTTTGAATAACTCGGCTGGTTGATGGTTAAGTGAAACAAAAGCGCTCCTGACAGCCCTCAATGCTGGATCAATATAACAATTTCGGCATCAACAGAATTCGATCAGATCACCAGGTTCGTAAGGTCTGGGTTAATTGTAGAGGAATTGTAGAGTGAGCAATGGTGACCTTTTTATGTGCCCAGTATCATGTGACTAAAACTAGTGGTAACATGACTCGTAGACTGCTTTCGTCTGCTGAAAGGATCATCTGATTGGTCCGCGTGACTTATAGAATTTGGCGATTTCATCACTTTTGCTTTGCTGTGCATGCACACGCCTACCCTGTCATAAAATGTTATCGCCAAACGAGGCGATAAGAAAGCAAATCGGCCAACCAAGAAAATTTTCAGAGAAGCCACGTGACTGCTAGTCGACATGATGTTACTTTTTAAAGCTCCCTTCAATGGTCAATCTACTTCTTCGCGTCTATGATCTTGATACAGAAGAGAAAAATACATTCAGGGAGCAATCGGAACTGCGCCGCCCACAACTCGCAGGCTGCTAGCACAGTGGGTAGATACACTGAGTGGGTAAATACTCCTGGTATTGGGGCCCCCAAATTCTGAATGGGGGGGTCTGAGTTTAATTAATCCTGTTCTGTTCTGGTAAGTTTTTCTTCTGAAGCAAAACAATGTGAAAACAAAAAGGTAGGTAGGTATTTTAATTAACATCGCACTGGAGAAACACAACGGGCCATCGGCGTCGGTCCGGGATCAATCCAAAGGGAAAGATCCAAGGACAACACCACGTAATTTTGCCCAACGGTCAGATGAGAGGGCACACCGAACTGGCACCCCACTCTCCAAACTTCCAAACCACGCCAATGTGAGGACATTTGAGGCCATGCAGATGCATCAGCCCCCTTTGTACACGACGGTTTTTGTTCGGATTCGAACTCGCAACCCCCCGGTTGCTAATCCGCCACTCTTCCAACCGGGCTACCGCGGCCCGACTACAAAAAGGAGAAATTAACAGAAAAGAGCTCTAATCAAGTGAAATTCCAACAAGAATGACGAGCCTCAGTGTTGTCGTTCGAATGTTCGTTTACCTACCTTCCGGGTGTCGGACGAGAAATCTTGCACGTAACATACCCTCTTTCAGATTCCGATAAGTCTGGTGTCGTTCCCGTCTTAAGATGATGAATGCGATAGCTCCCGATCGAAGATTGAGCTCCGATAGCGTGCGTTGAAATACAACAAAAGGAGGGCATAAAATAACCAACGCACGAATTTAAAATGCAAATTGAGACAAAAGAATCGTGGCATTGCGCAAACATAATTGCTCGTTTTTGCTTGTTACGTCAGGCGTTTCTTCCAGACATGGGCTTGGGTGAAAAATCGGCAAAATATGCAAATATATGCGTTGAACAAGCAAAATTTCTTATAATCTGGAATCATCCATTTAGGTACTTTTGTCTTGGAGAAAAATTTAAATTTTATGCACAAAAGGGAAATACTAAAGCATGAAATGGAACATTTAGTGCTTTAATATCGTACACTAGATTGATATCAACTCAAAACTCAAAATTTCAAAAGACGGAAAAGCAAATTCTGATTACATTGTGTTAAATTGTGATGAAACTATTGAATTTTGAGGTTTTATGACAAGAGAGGGTTTTTCACTAAATTCAAATTATGAAAACTTCCAACTACAAAAGATGTCGTCGACTTTGAGCAGAAACTCATTGACATTTCTTTAGCAGACACTAAATGCTTATTTTCATGAAGAGGGGCCGCGGTAGCCCGGTTGGAAGAGTAACGGATTACCAATCGAAGGGTTGCAAGTTCGAAACTCGGTCTAACCAAAGACCGTCGTGTAGACGGGGGTTGGTGCACATTAAATCCGTCGTAACTCCAAATGTCCTCACATTGGCGTGGTGTAGAAGTTTGGAGAGTAGGTTGCCAGCTCAGGTGTTGCCTCGTCATCTGACCATGATTCGAAATTACAAGGTATTGTCCTCTGATCTTTCCCTTCTGGATTGATCCCGGACCGTGGCCAATAGCCCGTTGTGTTGCTCCAGTGCGACGTTAATTAAAATACCTACCTAAATAGTTTTGAACACCTTGTTAAAAGTTCAAAACTAACTGTTGAAGTATAAATCAAACAGAATTTAAACCGTTTCACGGTACACCAGTGCCATTTTTTCTGCACACAGGTTGAAAATCCCTGATCTAAGGATCTTTATTCATCACTAAACAAAGAGTCGAACTGTGTCGATGTGGATAGGAACGATAAAAACTAAACAGGTGGTCAAAAATAGTTGTGCATAAAAATGCTTCCAGAACACTTCAGAAATAACGACTGAATAAAGAAACCAAGGTTGACAGCAAGATGCGCTATTTGACTGCCTCATAAAAATGACTCTGAATAACTACCACCCGTCTGCATTTTGAGACAACCTTTTAATTTTTATCTGCGACGGCATCGTATTTGCCGAACCGTCTCGTTTTCAGGATTTCATTTGGTCAGTGCTTTAAAGCAAACACAGAGCGTTTCGGTATTTTGGTATTTTGGTATTTTCAATTAACGTCACACTGGAGCAACACAACGGGCTATTGGTGACGGTCCGGGATCAATCCCAGAGGGAAAGATCCGAGGACAGCACCACGTAATTTTGAACCACGGTCAGATGACGAGGCAACACCTGAGCTGCAGAGCGTTTCAAAATGGTAGTCCGATACAAGTTTGAAATCCAGACCTCTTTCGAGTACATTTTTTCTCATCGCAATTCTGCTAATTTCTGTCTCAAATTTGCAAATAGTTCCCGCTACAGCTGAACTACCCCTTGACATTTCAGCTACGTCATTTTATTATGGAAAATTGTTTTCAAGACAACCCTGAAAACGTGGATTGTCGTCATTGCTGACGGGTAGTAATTTTGATGTTAATTATCGGCAGCGTCGTTTTTCCCATGACTGACATGAAAATTACGTGTTATTTGTGAAACTACCAGATAAGTGTCTCACGAATTTCTCATCGATTTTTTCGAATAGTGACTCCCAGAACGGTCCACTTTTTTCTATTTTCCTCTTTAATCAATACTTCGTAGAAGGAATTGTCTTAAAATCCAGATCCAGTGTTTGTATACTTGAATTGAAAGGCCAAAGTCTGAGTTTTATTTTCAAAAGAAATCATTTCAACGGCAATACGAGTGATAATTTATCGATAGGTAGGTATTTTAAGTAACGTCGCAGAGGAGCAACACAGGGCTATTGGCGGCGGTCCGGGATCAATTCCAAGGGAAAGATCGAAGGTAATACCATGTAATTTTGAACCATGGCCAGATGACGAGGTCACACCTGAGCTCGCACCCACTCTCCAAACTTCCACACTTTTAATCACGTTGGATAATCGCTTTAACCAAACAATACTTTGTCCCACATTAGGATTCACGCCTTTTCCCATAACCACGTGACAGATCAAACCGAGCGATCGGCAGAAATATCATGAAGCTCCGATGTCTGGTCGATGATTGCTCATCGGAGCAATCATCGACCTTCTATTTCATTAGAAGGTCGATGATTGAGTCTAATAGTACTGAAATCAGGGATATGTCTGACAGATAAGATTGTCTGGCAGATTAAATTGTACTCGTATGTCGATCAGATATGTCAAGGTGGTTCTGACTAGTAAATGCCAATGTTAAATATGTGCGACCTATGCGAAGTCTCGCTCGTTTCACATTGTCTTCTGTTAAAATTATTGAATTTAAAGCCCTTTACAGATGATTGCATAGCATAGAATACCATTGAAAAAGTATTGGTCTTATTTTGTAACTAGTAGACACAAGCAGGACATCTGGACTAATGTCCCTTAATTCCTTATACATATTGATGGCAGTGCCATAACTCACATTTCTCAGCTTAATTAAAAACAATTTATAAATGAATATAGGGATCAATCAATTTCTAGTAATTTCAGTAATACATATTGTTATATTTATGTAATGTTCTACAAACAATTTGAAATTAAAATGAATTCTTTTACAAAATATTTGTTGCTTTTGCAAATTTTAAATGAAACCAATGAGAAGAGGTTTTGAGGTAGGTATTTCAATTAACGTCGCAATGGAGCAACGCAACGGGCTGTTGGCGATGATCCGGATCAAACCTGAAGCGAAAGATCCGAGGACAACACCACGTAATTTAGATCCATGGTCAGACGACGAAGAGGTTTTTGAAGCAGTCAAGGTTTGGTTTGTGACTCCACATCCATATTTTGCTGCTCGGGTAGTATTCAAGTATGCATGGGACATACGTATTTTGAAAAAGAAAGTTAAAACCTCTGGACTAAAGGAATAAAAGTTCTCTCCGTAAACATTGAAATGAATTATTTTGAATATATATAAACTCTGAAAACAATCACATCAAAATGCGAAGTGGACAATAAACTGAAAACCAAATATGTATTCAAACAATTTTATGTTCGAAATTCCGCATCGATTTATTCTCTAGTGCGCATGCGTCGTGATTTCAAATCAGCAACCGTTGTGACGTAGTCTTTTCCGAAATATGAGGGTAGGTATGTATGGGATTTTTAATTAGGTAGGTAGGTATTTTAATTTCCGTCACACTGGAGCAACACAACGGGCTATTGGTGACGGTCCGGGATCAATCCCAAAGGGAAAGATCGAGGACACCTTGTAATTTTGAATCACGGTCAGATGACGAGACAACAGCTGAGCTCCAAAATATGAGGGATACTATCTGCTACGATACATTTACTGATCAAGAGCCAAACAATTTTATATACGAAATTCCAACAAAATTAGTTCTTAAGTATCGATCCCTACTCTAGTGCGCATGTGTCGTGATTTCAAATCAGTAACCGCCGCGACGCAGTCTTTTCTTTCCCTCAAAATCAAAGAACACGATCACATCACCCACACATTACTCTCAAAAACAACAATGGCCTCAGTGTCATTGCCTACCACAAACGACACCAATCGCTTCAATTGCAAATTAACAGGAAGCGCAAAAACCCGCATGCTTTGTTCTAAATTGCTCATCACCTGTTGCCATTTGCTCGGAAGGAAATTAGCGGACGGATAGTACGTAATAAATAGAAAGAAAACAGCACGAGATAAGGTTCATGATTGTGTTGGGTCAAAAACCTGATGCGCGGCATATGGCAAGAGAGCAAAGCCATTACATTAATTTTTTATATCTCTGCTCTTTGAATTCTTTTCTGCGCCTGCATCTGCTTTTTTTGTTTCTCTCGACGTAAATGATGCTTCCTTGCTTATCTGTTGCCTCCGGTACAGATGCTGTTGATTGACGCAAAGTTCGAAGTTTTGCTTTTAACTTCGCTGAATCCTTTTTCTGATAAATAAGACTGAGGCAATTTGCAGAGGCCGTTTGTGAAAAACAACTTTCATGGGATGCTGGAATCGGCATTCATGTTTCCAAAAGTTGATTGATTTTTTCTGGCAGAACGGAAATTAATTTATCTGAACTTTTCAATGCGCTACCAGTTATTATGTTTGGGCATTAGTCTGCCTTGTATCATTTATTTTATTTAATGATACCACACGTAATTTTCCAATGAGTTTGAAAGAGGTTAATGGGTGTTCGGAATCCTAAACAGTCTAGTTTTTTTCGCTTAATAAGTTTCCGTCGCCAGTGACGATCTGATATAAAACACCAGTCTGAACAAACATATTTTAGGCAATTGTGTTATCTGATGACAAAATGAGATTTGTCCATGTATTCAGGGCCATTCCTGAGTAGTATGCAGGGCGTGCACTTGAATGTAGAAGCGGCCGAAAGACAGACGCAGTATATGAAATAATGTAATTTTTTTGGAAAGTAGTGAATTAACGTCGCACTAGAACGACACAACAGGCTATTGGCGACTGTCCGGGATCCACCCCGAAGGGAAAGATCCGAGGACAACACCTCGTAATTTTGAATCACGGTCCAACTACGGGAACATATGAGCTGGCATCCCACTCTTCAAACTTCCACCGGACATTTGAGGCCACGGCAGATTTAACGTGCATCAAACCCAGCGTACACGACGTAATTTTTTTTGGAGATTTAATATTAAAATATTTATTTACAGACTATTTACAAATTAAAATGAACTTTAAACTTAAACATAAGGAAAACAAAAAAAATGTCACAAATCAAAATATTTCTCAGATGCAACGAAGACGTCTCAACCAGACGAAGAAGATGGGCGATAATGTATCGATACACGATATTTTGGATCGATCCCCAAGGCGAGGATCGATACATTTTGGTGAAGATGGTTGCAGGCATTCCTTAAAATCAGGGTTCGGACTGGTATCTGTTCAATCTGTTCGAGTCGTGCAGAAGCTTTCCCAAGGAGATGCTAGTCCGATTCCAAGTTGATCCAATCCGAAAGCTTTCCGATATCAAGCTGCGAGATGTAGGCGGCGCAGGTTCGATTCCTGTCAAGTGCATTTCTCTTGTGTCAGTAAACCTTTCATTGTGTGTCTATTACTTGATGTATGTCTTGGGTCTGACGCAGCAAGTCCAAATATGGCCCTTGCGCCATAAAACCCCCAAACCAACCGATATCAAACGATTTTACCGGTACGGAGATCGATACTCTTGTTCTTACACCATCAAAAACGGGTATCTGACCATTCGCTCGAATCTGGTTGGACCCTAGGTATTTTTAGGTAGGTATTTTGATTAACGTCACACTGGAGCAACAAAACGGGCTATCGGCGACGGTCCGGGTAAACCGAAGGGAAATATCCGAGGACAACACCACGTAATTTTGAACCACGGTCAGATGACGATGGTTGGTCCTAGGAAATGCTAGTCCCATACCAAGACGCTATGGACCGCCGCTGCAAATAAGGGAGGGGGCAACGAGATAAAAACAAAGGGTACTGTGAAACAAAGAGCTTTTTTGCTGGTTTTTGAATGTCGATACTTCGCGGATCGATACTTTTTGTCCGATATTTTATTTGTATTGATACTACTTGCTTCGAAACGGATAGATCCAAAATATCGATACTTTGACCAAAAATGCCCATCCCTAGAAGTCCAATTACTAACTGCCCAAAAGTTGCTGCTGTAGAACGGGGGTAGTTCGCCGACCCGAGACAATGACCTCAGCAAACAGGGGGAAACTTCAAGTACCCTCAGCCTTCTCAAGGGCACGCGTTTCTATGTCCAGCAATAAATTTTCCGACATTAACTTTCTCAAAGTTTATTCTTCGATGAATACTTATTCGAACCTTGTGTGTCGGTTCTTTTGCGATTTCAATAAAAGATATTTATAAATCTGCTTATTTTGATTCAATTAATCGCCAAACCTGTTATCTACTAAATTTTAAGGGAATCCCGATATGTATTATAATGGGTAGGTATTTTAATTAACGTCACACTGGAGCAACACAATGGGCTATTGGCGACGGTCTGGGATCAAACACGAAGGGAAAGAACCGAGGACAACACCACATAATTTTGAACCACGGTGAGAGGACGGATGAATT
The DNA here is from genome assembly GCA_933210815.1 of Meta bourneti. Lineage (NCBI taxonomy): Eukaryota > Metazoa > Arthropoda > Arachnida > Araneae > Tetragnathidae > Meta > Meta bourneti. The sequence goes on along the minus strand of OW119930.1, from coordinate 36,376,268 downwards.
GGACAGCATTTGGACGGACAAAAGTAAAATCTTCGCAAACCGTCCAGTATGTTTACGTTCAGCCAAAGACCGTCGTGTACACGGGGCTGATGCACGTTAAATCTATCGTGGCCTCAAATGTCCTCACGTTGTCGTGGAACTTTGGAGAGTGGAAGCTTCGGTGTTGACTTCGTCATCTAAGCGTGGTTCAAAATTATGAGGGTTTTTCTTTGGCTCTTTCCCTACGGGATTGATCCTGGACAGTCGCCAATAGCCGTTGTGTTGCTCCAGTGCGACGTTAATCAACTACCTTAAAGTACTCTTACGTTCAAAACCGATATCGGACCATTCTTTGGAATCGGGTTGGACCGCTTCAATACTTTTCCTTGGAGATGCTAGTCCAAGACGATGTGGACAGCCGATGCAAATTGAGAGTGGGATACCAACTAGAAAAAACAGGGTTACTGTACTGTAAAACAAAAGGCTGTGATGTTGGTTTCGAAGATCGATACTTTTCGTCCAATGTTTTATTTGTATCGATACTACTTGCATTGAAACGAATCCAGAACATAGATACTTGGTTGGTTTAAGTTTTATGGCGTAACGGACATATTTGGCAAAGCTGCGCCAAACACAATTCAGGTGATGTCAAGGAATTGTGAAAAGGGGGAATGGGGGAATTTCAATTAACGTCACACTGGAGCAACACAATGGGCTATTGGTGACGGTCCGGGATCAATCCCAAAGGGAAAGATCCGAGGACAACACCACGTAATTTTGAACCACGGTCAGATGACGAGGCAACACCTGAGCTGGCACCCCACTCTCCAAACTTCCACACCACGCCAACGTGAGGACATTTGAGGCCACGACAGATTTAACGTGCACCAGCCCCCTTTGTACACGACGGTGTTTGGCTGGATTCGAACTCGCAACCCTTCGGTTGCAAGTCCGTTACTCTTCCAACCGGGCCACCGCGGCCCAAATTGTGAAAAGAAAGTATGGTAAAGTAGGTAGGTATTTAATTAACGTCGCTTTGCAGCAACTCAGTGGGTTATTGGCGACGGTCCGGGATCAAACCCAAAGAAAGGTTGTAGAGAAGAAAGTAGAGAAAGATTGCTTAGACATCCTGTGGTCTCGACCCCCAAGCTGACCAGAAGCAGTAAACCCCAGGCGAAAAGAATAGATCAATAGGGTACCTCGGGTCCGTGAAGGCCGGAGACCTGAAAATGCAACCCCGAGTGGCATATGTACCAAAAGTGCCCATCCCTAGACAGATTCAAGAGAACCCAGAGGGTGGTTCTCTGACCCCAGCAAATGACCTCAGCAAACGAGGGCAACTTCAAGGACACTCAACCTTCTTCAAGGGGGCCGCGGTGGCCCGGTTGGAAGAGTAACGGACTAGCAACCGAAGGGTTGCGAGTTCGAATCCAGCCAAACACCGTCGTGTACAAAGGGGGCTGGTGCACGTTAAATCTGTCGTGGCCCCAAACGTCCTCACGTTGGCGTGGTGTGGAAGTTTGGAGAGTGGGGTGCCAGCTCAGGTGTTGCCTCGTCATCTGACCGTGGTTCAAAATTACGTGGTGTTGTCCTCGGATCTTTCCCTCTGGGATTGATCCCGGACCGTCACCAATAGCCCGTTGTGTTGCTCCAGTGTGCCGTTAATTAAAAAATACCAAATACCAAATACCTTCTTCAAGGGGACGTTTCAATATCAGCAGTATATTTTCCTTCCTTCATCTACTTTTTCGAAATAAAACACTGAAAATTATGCTTCCATGAATATTTATTCGATGGATTTTCAGTGTAAAAAAAACCAGACGATGTGTTTACATCGCCAATGACCCGTTGTATTGCTCCAGTACGAAGTTAATTCAACTACCCACATACCCTTAATTAATTTTCAATGTGTTTTTACAAGGTAGTATTTTTGAAGGATATTGACAGCACTTATTTTCATGTTTGCTCGTGGGTGATATTTATTTCTTTATGAAGAGTGATCTTGTTCTCTGAATAAGGTAATATCACTTCCCGAGAGTTAAAATCTTTCTGATGATACCTCGTCATCTGACCGTGGTTCAAAATTACGTGGTGTTGTCCTCGGTCTTTCCCTTTGGGATTGATCCCGGACCATCACCAATAGCCCATTGTGTTGCTCCAGTGTGACGTTAATTAAAAATACCAAATACCTTTCTGATGTTACCACACTTTACCGACGAATTTTTGCATTGTCGTGAATTTCCAACTGAATTTTTTGAAACTAAGTTGGTGATGTTTTTTTTGGGTGTGTGTGTGTGAATAAAACGTTCGCTAATAAATTCCTAGCTTGTTGAACCCCTCTGGATTCAAAATGTGTCTAAATTTTTTGATTTCAACATTGTTCTACTATGAGAAATACTGGAAATCAAAGCCTCGTTGTAACTTATTGAATGTTTGGAAGCTATTGAAAGAACTGTAGCCGCCAGAATTGTAGCCACAATTTTACAAGACTAACAGCGTGTTCTATTCTGCACAACGGATGCTTCGACGAGATAAAAAAAATTTCACAATTCTATGGATCAGATGTTCAAAAAGCAGCTTCTAGCAAATTCAAAACACAAAAACAATTCTCCAAAGATGTAACCTCAAAAGATAGATGGCTTCAACACGCACGAGAAGACATTTCACGAACTCCAAAATCCACTCTCAAAGCCCACACAAATGGAGCTACAGAACCCGATCCGAGACTCGCAATTTCCCAAAACGCAAAACACAATAAAAAGCCCACAAGGAAGGAAACCGAATCCGTTTTGAAACGTTCTCTTTATAAGTTTTATTGCACGATATGACAGAGGGAATAAGGGTTAAGTGTGTTTAAATTATTCCCATTTAGTGGTTTGAACTCACGGAGCGAGCCATAAAAATCGAGGCCTATCGTAATCCGAGCTCAGGTCTGGAAGGGACCTGAACTCTTTCCACAGCACAAAACGCGGAGAAAGTTTGTTTATAGACAGGTTGAGGCAGCATGGGGCAAATCAGAGGGAAAACGTAGGAGTGAGTGTCTTGGACGTATCTGTGTCAGGTCATGTGTAGGTCAGAGGGCAGTTGAGGGAATTACGCAAAAATAGAGTTTGTGATGGGGTGGTGTGTGGCAAAGGGGTATTTTTAACTTGTGTTTTGAAGGTTCATCTGCACAAACAGTTCATCACCTTCCCTCAAAGTCCTCAACGCCTATGTGGGGTGTTCCGTTTGAACCCTGAAGTGTGACTCAACTCCGATAATTCTCTCTCCTCTCTCAATTAATTTCTTTTCCTACTTGACTTCTAAACACTAACAGTAAGGGCTTTTCAGACCCGATTGGACCACTAATTGTATCACTTTTAAAGTTAAATTTTTAACATTTAATTCGCAATTTCTCTCCCAAGTTTAATTGCCTTTCCTTTATCTATTTAATGCTAACGCTTTTTTCTGCAAGCGTGCAGCAGTCTAGGGGATTCGTCCCCGATCCAACTTTGATCCAAAACCTAAGCACCGTAGGTCATAGTCAGTAGATGGGAGGGTGACCTCCCATCTCTTTTGCGACTGGGCGGGGCCTATGGTTTCTCAGCGCTTAAGTTTCTTCTGCCCCTTGATCGACATTTTATTAAATTCACCCACCCTTATGTTATTAGCACACACCACACATAATTTTAACATTTTTTTCTCTTTATGGTGCGGAAATGAGCTGCTTTACAGAGGGTGCTCCGAAAGTGATACGCCCAGTCCAGTCCAGGTTCATGTGAGACTGAGTTGGGGTGGAGAAGGGTGAGAGCTTTTCGTAAACCTTCATTTAATTCTAATGAGGGATTTTCAGTGTAAATAAACTGGACGGTTTGCGGAGATTTTACCTCTGCTGTCCAAATGCTCTCGTATACTACATATCGGGGTTGTCTTCACGAGATGACGTGGTCAACAGCCGAGCTGGCGCCCCAATATCCAAACTTCCATACCAAGGGCATTTGAGGCCTCGACAGATTTAATGTACACCAGCTCCCTCGTAAACGACGGTCTTTAGTGGTATCGAGTTTCGAACTCAGTCCTCCTGTTACTAATCCGTTACTCTTCCAAGCAGGCTACAGCAGCCCGAAAAATTAATTGAACAACTGTATACGTATTATGGCACAAGTATGAGATCGAAGAAGCAAATAGTCAATGCAGAAAACATTCTAGATATGAAAAGGGCAGCGGTAGCCCAGTTGGAAGAGCAAAGTATTAGCAACCGGAGGTTTACGAGTTCAAAATTCGATTCAAAAAACCAAAGACCGTAGTGTACGTGGTGGGTGGTGCACGCTAAATCTGTCGTGGCCTCACACTGGTGTGTTGTGGAAGTTTAGAGAGTGGGGCGCCAGCTCAGGTGTTGACCTTCATCTGACCGAGGTTCAATATCACGAGGAGCTCGCTGTCCTTGGATCTTTTCCTTCGGGATTGATCCCGAACCGTCGCCAGTGGACCGTTGTGTTGCTCCACTGCGACGTTAATTACCTACTACCTTATCCAGAACAAGATTATACTTCATTAAAAACAAATAGCTATTCATATACGACCAGACCTGAAAATAAATGTCGGCCACATCCTTCAAAAATCTATCTTGTACAAGCACATTAGAAATTAATTAAGAGTAACTGCATCTCGTATTTGTGGCACAAACATGGGATCGATAAAGAAAATAGTAAAATATAGAAAAATTCATCTAGATATGAAAAATAATTCCATAGAATCGCTTTCCAGCCACATAAATTACAAACGAAATAAATTACTCTTCTTGCACAAAATTGACGAATCCCCTTTCCTTTCAGAACCTAAAAAACCCAACCTTTTACACAAAACCAAATACGGAAACTCGATTCCATATTCGATGGAAAGTAATTACGATACGAGAGCTGAAGAGAGCGACTGCACGCATCACAATAAGATCCCATGAGCCCACTCACGACCAGATTCTGTTTCACGCGTTTCCCAGGATCCAATCGGAAAGCGTGCATTGTCCGTGCCCGACGATAGCGCACGCATCAAATGAAATACTAATTCCCCTCCCACCCACGTCCGAATCCGAAACACCTAATTCCCGCCCCCCCCCCAATCACTTCAGAGCTATTATCCCCCCAACATGCCCCGTGCCCCCCCTTTCGAAAAAGGTCCCACAACCGAAATTGTTTTCATCATCAACGCTTCCGTATTAATAATCGCCCCCGCACGGAACGTGTTCTATCGGGCCCATAAAAAGGGGGCAACCCCCTTGCACGTGCAATCTCTACGTCACCAATTCCCTTCCCTCCCCTTTTATTGACTATTATTATCCCCTCCTGATATAAGATACGATGACATTGGAAAGCATGCGCCGAGGAATACAGAGGGAACAGCTGCCCGGGAAATGGGTCCTGGGAAAAGGGCCCCCTCCATTGGTTGCCCCAAATTCTTGTGACTCATTTACAGGGGGGGTCACCGAGCGATGGCCCTTGCCGAAAAAGCAGATGTGATCTTAACCCTCATATTGCGGATATAAGTTATGTGTGTATCTTCCAAAGGGGATGTGAATGACAACAACGATTTCGGGTTTTTTGGTGGAGGGTTGTGCAAAATCGGAGGGGGGGGGGCTTCGTTTTCGAGGGGGTTTCCTTCCGAGACTTCCTGTGGAGTGTTTGGGTGTTGTTATTTTTTTTTGCCCAACGCATTCCCCTTTAACGACCGTTTCGAAATGACGAGTGTTTTCCCGTGAGTTAAAGAGAAACCGCGAGAGGTTGTAATTGGAAAGCAAGAGTGGCGAGGCAGCTGTTTTGGGGGTTTCCGGGCCGTTGGGGAAAACTCATTTCGTGCGTTTTTGAGCGAGCGCTGATGAATTTGCACGCGTGTAGTTGTTGTGTGGGGCATCTGTTGCTATTTGTGAACTCGTGCTTACAATTTGAACGGAACTCGAGGTTTTCTGAATGAAATCGGCCGGAAAGGGCGAATCAGGGCAAATGGTCATGCTTCCCGGGAAAGTTTACGGAACAGAATTGCTACCGCTGCTATGAAATAGAAGGGCCCGCCGAATAATCATCTTAGTGTCTGTATTAGAAGGATTCTCTCACAGAAAAAGAAAAAAAATTCATGGTCTCTATTCTTCCTTTCAAGCATTTATACTTAACTAGCTTCTTTATCTCGCTTCACCCGAATTTTTTTCACTCCAGACAAACCAATTCGCCATTCTGGTCCCCTGCAGTTTCATTGCGTAGTCGAAAAACTTTTTGAGCTTTGTCCGTTTCACATGCTTTTCTCTTTCGATTGTTTGGCTCGTGACAGAAACCCAAACAACCAAATATCGGGTCATTTGTACGGGTCCTATTTTCAGGAGGAAGGGTTGTGGTAGCTTTAGAAGCAACCTTCTCGACAGAAAATTCTGCGCTCAGAGGCACATCTTCTTTAGGTGTGTACTGGCTTCACGGAACTGAGGTACTCTAGTGATCTTATCCTTTTCCCATGGAGTTTACTGTCTTTAGTAAACACGGGTGTACAGTTCCCGGGATACCTAAACGATCTTTTTCTGCTTGCATTCCAGCATTCTATATTCTCCAATCCCTCTTTTTTCCCCCTCCCCATTTCTTACTTGAATTTGTGTTTGGCGCAACTTGGCCAAATATGGCCCTTGCGCCATAAAACCCCAAAACAACCACAGAAAATTCTAGCCACTCTTCTGGACTGGTCCTCAAATAAAAAAAAAACAAATCCGACGAACATGGAAATTCACATCCCCTTTGTGAAAATTCCCACGGGTAATTTCTGTCAAAGGATTGGAAGTGGACAATGAAAATAAGATAAGAAATGCGTTCCCAAATGAATTCGATGGCAATTTTAATTTATGCGTACGGGGTGATTTAATTTCTGAGTTCACAAGAGATAACAATTCAATTATCCACCCGGAAGAGTGCGAGAGGCGAAAACGGGTTTATTTATTTGGATCAAATATTTCGAACTTATTTTCTTCCTTTCTAATGTATGCAAGCACGTGCGAAGTGCCCATTCCATTTTATATTCCTGGGATTACATAAATAATGTGGGAATCAACACAAGTTCTCTGGACTGGTGGTAATGAAAGGTTGTCTGGTGATGCGATTTGAAATCAATAACAAAATGAACTGGTTTTTAGGCTCCTTTTTGAATGCTCCCGTCGTAGGTAAGAATTTGTCAACTGCAGAACCTATAGCTTTTTCCCTACACATAAAATGGTATAACGAACATTAATGCCGTTTGTTACATAGTTTTTGATTAAATTTGCTGTAATTGTAGGTAGGTCTAATTATTCAAGGTAGGTATTTTAACTAACGTCGCTCTGAAGCAACACAATGGGCTATTGGCGACGGTCCGGCATCAAACACGAAGGGAAGTACCGAGAACAATGCCATGTAATTTTAAACCAGTCAGATGACGAGGTCACAACTGAGCTGGCACTCCACTCTCACAACTTCCACAACACCTCGCCAACGTGAGGACATTTGAGGCCACGATAGATTTAACGTGCACCAGCCGTCTTTGTACACGACTGTCTTTGGTTGGGTTCGAATTCGCAAAGCATTACTACCAAAAAATTCAACTCCTGAAACACCAAACTCATTTTCCCACTTCAATTCTGCGCAAACACTCAAAATTGACTGAACACAAACCATTCCATTTCCCATATCCCGAATTGCCCCCCAACAAGTCAACGAATGCTGACTAAACGCTTGTTTACGAAACTTCCCCAAGAGAGTGTGAATGCACCATTCCACATTTCCCTCAGGGGTGGAAAGAGGGGACAAAAACGTTTCTGATAGAAAGTCAGTCATGATTGTTGTTCCGGATCGTCGGCTTCAACACCATCAAAGCGAGTGAACAACAAGAGGGGAAATAATCCCCATCCCCAAGTATTTTCGCATTTCTGAAAACTTGCCATTGCAATCTGCATGTGCAATTCCAGCCAGGCTTCGACGAAGGGATTGCCGTGGCATGTGCCAAAGGTCTCACAGCGATATCTCTGTACCTCCATGTGTGGGTCGGTAATAATAGCCCACGGAGCTGGCACTGGAGGTAGACATACAACTTACACCTGTTCCCTGAAACTATTCCGGGTCTTTATCTTCACTTCCAGAGTCAAACTCTTCAGAGACGTCTTGGGAGCATTACGAGACTTTTTTGCCTAGCTAAATGTAGGTGGCAGTAGTGTTTTTGTAGTGGAACGTGCTTGGCTATACGTATATTCCGGGTTTGACGTCACTTGGCTTGTTTTCATAATACGATTTCAGCACGTCGCCAATAAATACTCTTAGGAATGAATTCTGAATTGATTTCTGACAGTTGATTGGTCAAAAGCAATTAGATTAGATGCCAAGCGTCCCCCAAAAGGCGATAAACTACATTTCAACCCTCCTGGCGATTGCCTCGATGAGGTATCTATCTCATCATTAGCAACACTGACCAGATATTGATGACGAGATATCTCGTCATTAGAAGAAAACTGACCAGATTTCATCACCAAAAAAACTGGCAATATCTTGATGACGAGATATCTCGTCATTAGCAAAACTGACCAGATCTTGGTGGACGAGATATCTAGTCAGTTGAAACTATTCCATGATGACGAGATATCTCGTCAGTCCAAAAATACTCCTGATGATGAGATATCTCACCATTAGCGAAATTGGTGAGATCTTGATTGGTCGGTTTTAGGTTTTATGGTGCAAAGGCTCTGTTTGGCCAATCTGCGCCAAATACAATACAGGCAATGTTAAGAAATTGTGAAAAGAAAAGATGCAGAGAAATAGAGGCTTGGACATCCTGGGGTCGTGTTCACCAGAGGCAGTAAACCCCATGGGAAAAGAATAGATCACTATGGTACGTCGGATTCGTGAAGCTCGTACACACCTAGAAATGTGCCCCTGAGAGTTTTTTTTGGGGGGGAGGGGGGGAACGTGCTTGCTGTGCGTATTCTGGGTTTGACGTCACTTGGCTTGTTTTTCGAATATACTTCATCAAGTCGACAGTTATTGCAAAGAACAAATCCCGAATTGATATAATACGCCAAACGTACATTTTAAGGTAACCTTATATGGATCATGCAAAAGCATTTGGGTAACAGGAGAGAAAATCCCAGTCTTGTCTGGTTTATTTGTTTACACCTAGACCCCGGGCAGAGAAGTTCACGGGGGTCCCCTATTCGGATATTCAGGGTAATGAAATGCAATCGATTGATAAGAAAACCTTACTTTTTTATTTTGGTTTCAGTAAAACGTTTTGAAACTAAAAAAGCGTGATGTTACTCATAGAAACTTCAAAACCAGACCTTTATTCAAAAAATAATTTCGGAGCTGGCCCAGTCTTAAATACATTAGAGTCAATGAACTCTTAGAAGAGGACGAGGGAATGCCAATTTTCACACCTCATAAATTTTTGCATTTTCAGAAGAAAAACACCAAGTCGATCCTTTCGCCAAACTCCCTTTTATCCTCCCAGTGGCTTTGACCCGAGATATCTCGCTCATCAAAATCCGGCCAGTTTTGCTAATGACGACATTACCTCATCTGCAGCTTGCATATGGTGTCCCTGTTCTTTACTTGCTATGGTAAAGATGAGCAAATGGAGAACAAATCTCGAACGACAAAGATGAGTCCTTAGTCTTGGGTAGAGGAGGTATCACTAGCTAACGGGGAAGAGTTGTCTGATCTCTATTGAAAAGACAATGATTGATACGCAAAGAGAAAACTGAGACATTTGACGATATAATGACACCCGAAAACCGCCAAATCACGCCTAAAAACCACAACGAAACCTAAATCGACTCAGTGAATCAGGAGACACCACGAGTTGAAGATTGCTATAACGCTATTTACCTTTTACGCGTTCGTTATAACCGTCAAAGAGCTTTACATCCAGAAGAGAACTGTCAGGGGCTTCTCAATTGGTCGTTATATCACAGGGAATCCTTAAATCGGGAATCGCTATAAAGAGAGTCTACTGTAATATCACGGATTCTGGAACTGTGTGATTGGGCAACTGTCCACTATACCCGCACGTTAACCCTCCTGGTGATTGCCTCGACGAGATATCTTGCCGTTAGAAGAAAACTGACCAGTTCTTGATCTTGTCGTTAGAAGAAAACTGACCAGATCTTGATCTCGTCATCATAAAAAAAATCGGTATTATCTTGATGACGAAATATCTCGTCATTAGCGGAATTGATCAGGTAGCTTGATAGTTGAATCAACGTCGCACTGGAGCAACAATGGGTAAAAGGCGACAATCCGGGATTACTCCCGAAGGGAAAGATCTGAGGCAGCACCTCGTCATTTTGAACCGCGGTCAGATGACGAGATCACATCTGAGATGGCACCCCAATCTCCAAATTTCCACACCACGGCAACGTGAGGACATTTGAGGCTATGACAGATTTAACGTGCCCCCACATACATGACGGTCTTTGGTTGGATCGAGTTTCGAATCCGGCTTCTAATTCGCTACTCTTCCAACCGGGCTACCGCGGCCCCGCAAAATGAGATCTTGATGGACGAGATATCTCGTCGACACGACACCACTTGGAGGATTAAGACAGTGTCACTTCCACACTCTCACCAAAAGTAAACGCCTTTCTGGCGGAGAGGTACTTTAAGGAGTATGAAGTCGTCTTGCTGGAGTCTTCAAATGAGGATAAGTGTTCTTGGAGAGGCATGATTAGGTTCAAAAAAATAAATGCCTCTCGAAAGTTGATGGTTGTATAGGAGAACAGATCTGCTTGTGATGGATTTTTTACTCCGGATGGAAGAGATTAGGGTAGTTGTTGTGAATCGCTTCTCGTGGTAGTTTCAGGATCGTGCGAGTGATTTTTTTTATTCCAGGAGGTTCGTGACGTCAAAATTGTATTTGCCTTTAAAAGCAATCTGGATAGATTGAGAGGGCACTGTCCGTTCTATTTATCTTTAATTATACTTTGGTGTTCGGATGAAGCTGGAAAATGCATTCTGAGATTGTCCAATTTTCATTCGGTTCTTATGTTTTGTGTCTCAACTTAAGAGCAGGCCACTTCCAGAACTGCTGAAGCCGGATTACACTCTTGACTCAGCACATGTATTCTTCGGGGAAGAGTACTGGGTAAGATGGCAAGACCATCTACTATATACTAGATGGCAGGATCGAGTACCATATACTAGATGGAAGGACCCAGTACTATATACTAGATGACAGGACACAGAACTATGTACTAGATGGCAAGACCCAGTACTGTATATTAGATGGAAGGACCAGTACTATATACTAGACGAAGGACCCAGTTCTTGGCTAGATGACAGGACCCAGAAGTACATATTAGATGGCAGGACCCAGTACTATATATTAGATAGCAGGACTCAGTACTATATATTAGATGGAAGAACCCAGTACCATATAGTGGATGACAGGAACCAGTACTGGGTTAGATGGCAGGACCCAATTCTTGGTTAGATGACGGAACCCACTACTATATATTAGATGGGCAGGACCCAGTACTATATGGTAGGACAAAGTACTATATACTAGATGGAAGGACCCAGTACTATAGAGTAGATGACAGGACCCAGTATTGGGTTAGATGGCGGGCCCAGTGCCAGAACAGATGATGGGCCTATAAAATAGAAATTTGTTTTCCGAGCACTCGATGTTTTAAAATTTTATACTTGTGCAAATGTGTGTGTACACACACATTTTGCTTTTCTATTGTACTTAGTTTCATTACACATACACATGAAAAGATTTATAACTTTTAAACTCAGAAACACATTTTGTGTTACAGAATGAAAACTTTACACGTTTTTCGAGCCCCAATGCTATCGTACCTCCTTTCCATGTGTGTATGCGGATGATGACACTGTTTAAGTAGACTTTAATGTAAGTAACATCACATCAAATCCAGCTTTCGCTTGATTTAGAAACACTGAACACTATTGAACTTTATCAGTAACTTTTAACACTTCGATTGAGAAAATGGGACAAGTTTAACCAGCCTTTCCAGATCGTTTGTACAAGTTGTCAAGGTAACACAACCCAGATGGAAAATCATGAGAATATTTTATTTGTGTTGGAAACTTTTTGTAGTGCCTTTTCCATCGTAATACTATTTGAGATGAGACGGACAGGTTATAATCGACGGTTAATTTTACCGGAATTTAGATTTTATGCAAGAAAAGAACTCATTTCAACCGGTTTTTGTAATAGTTAAAAATAATTTAGCATGGGAATGGTGTCGTCTGCATAACACGCTATCTACATATTAGGGTAAAATAATTAGTAAAAACTTCTCCACGTCGAGCATTTTTAAAATGATACGACGCTATATTTTATTAAAACGTCTAGAACTAGTTTCGTTTCTTCGCAATTACTATTTTCCTCTTAGTCCAAAAAATACGTTTTGTAGTTCAGAATTTGCACACCAAATGATAAAACCTTAAAAGTACGAGACAGGAAATGAGGGATAATTTTGTTTATTGCATGGCATGATTCAGTTTCATGGCAACATGAGACATTCGTAAAAAAAATAAATATTTTAAATGATTTGATCTTAACCCTCTAAGTGGTTTCGACGAGATATCTCGTCCATCAAGATCTGACCAATTTTGTTAATGATGAGATATTTCACCATTAAAATGTTGCCGAATTTTGATGATGAGATAAAGATGTGGTCAGCTTTCTTCTAATGACGAAATGCCTCGTCAAGACAACTACAAGAGGGTTAAGAGGATTTGAACCCTCTCATTTGAATGTTGTAGGCTCAGCACGAAACTTTTCCAAGCTCCCTTCGTTTACATCAGCAGCCCCGTAGACACATTGCGAAGATGTTTTTCCTGGCCGTGACCATCATCATGTGAGGTAGGTAGGCAGTTAATTAACGTCGCACTGGAGCAATACAGCGGGCTATTGGTGACTGCCCGGGATCAATCCCGAAAGATCCGAGGTCAACACCTCATAATTTTGAATCCCAGTCGGATGATGAGGACAACACTTAAGCTGGTACCCCACTCTTCAAACTTCCACACCATGCCAACGTGAGAACATTTGAGGCCACGGCAGATTTAACGTGGACCAGCCACCGTGTACACGACTTTGATTTGTCTGGACCGAGTTTCGTACTCGCATGCCTCCGATTGCTAATCTGTTACTCTTCCAACTGGTCTACCACACGGACCCTAGAAAATGAGGGATAATTTTGTTTATTGTATGATATAGTTAAGTTTATTGGTGATATGGGATATTCTCAAAAAATTAATGTTTTGAATGTATTTGCTCCTTTAACCGGGGTCATATTAAGTGGATTTTAACCCTCTCATTTGAATATTGTAGTCTCAGAGCGAAACTTTTCCAAACTCCCTTCGTTTATATCATCAACCCCGTAGTCATCGTGATGTTTTTTCTGGCCGTGACCATCATGCAAGGAGCCCGAGTCCAGCTTCCTACTGTAATGTAGTCACAATTCGACTCACGACTGCAAATTAATTTCTTTAATAAAATTATCTGGTTTAAGTCTAGTCGTATCTTGTCTTTCAGCATGATATGCATACATGCAAAGCGTGTTATTGCCGTGCTAGTCAGGGAAGCAAGTATCGTGGCAAATCAATTTATCACGCGCTAAGCTTGAAATTCTTGGTACTACTTCAATTGATTGAACGGGATTCCGATTTTAAAGCTGTCTGAAACTGGTCTAGTAAGATCTGCAACTCAATCAATCGAGAGTACCTCCAGGTTTGATCTTTAAGATTAGCTGTCTTAACATGCTGCGTATGTATGTTATCTCAGCACTCGAAAACAGTTGGAGCACACTCTCTGAACAGTTGGAGTGGTCATACAGTTTATCTGGTCTCTTTTAAGCATTAGATACTACTAGCTGAATTATCCAGCGTTGCTCGGGTTGAATTGTTCATCATTCATCGCAATATCATTCCTATGGAGATTTCGAATTGTTTTTAGCCCCCTGCAGACCCAGAACAAATCGAACGGGGTTAATATATAGCTTATGTGTCCCGCAGAATTTTACATAATGAATGTACCAAATTTAGTGTGTATTGGTCTGACATTGATCGTATAAATATGCAATGATATTCCTGAGGATTTTGAATTGTCTTTAGCCCCCTGCACCATAACGACGATAAAAAAGACCACTTTTCCAAAATAATCTTATAAAAATTTACATTCCAATAATAAAGCTTCAGTTTAAGAATTTACAGACAGGATACATAAACGATGATACTGAGTGATTTTCAGCGCCAACCACACCCATCTACGATTGCATAATACTCTAAGATTCTAAAAAACCTCCAAGGTCATCTTGAGAGGCGACTCCAGTAGATGTTAACTCTGACGTCATCTGCACAGCCAGACCGGGAGAGAGCGCCCCCTAGCAAGTGCTCTTGTCCAGGATGACGGGACGTTACACCCTCTGCACACCCAAGACAAATAAAACAGGGGTTAATATTTAAACTACGTTACACGCAGGGTTCCAAAGAATAAGTGTACCAAATTTGGTGCAGATTGGTCAAACCGTGTAGATTTGTATAGTGAAAAGACAGATGCCAACTCTGCTTTATATGTATAGATGTAGCACGTAGCAGTCGTCAACTAGAAAAGATCAAACTCAGACACTGACATCTTGACTAACACGACAATAAATAAGATGCATTACCAAACAATGGTATAGCAAGAGGGCTATGGAGTCATAACTCTTTACATGACCTAATAATTTTATAACAAGATCAGTTTATTGATATAATTATGTTTATCGAAAGAAAGTATAATTTTTTTTATAAAATTTTCTATATAAACATTAATACTTCTTTTGGAAATAATTAGATAACTCGTCGGCTTAGTGCACAAACATATTAGCTGACATTTTTTCGTAGATACTCAATACTTTCATGACTATAAGAAAAGACGGGCATTGTAATCTATTTGATATCTAATACTATCAAAATGCTTACATTTATTTTTGGACAGGGCCGTGGTGGCCCTGTTGGAAGAGTAACGGACTAGCAACCGGAGGGTTGCGAGTTCGATTCCAACCAAAAGACCGTTGTGTACAAAGGGGGCTGATGCACGTTAAATATGTCATGAACTCAACGTGTCCTCACGTTGGCTCCAGTGCGATGTTAATTAATTGCCATTACCATTATTTTTGGACTTAAAACCAAATAGTACGTTTGAACAGCTGCACGTAAATTTTTAGTTTTCAGTTAATGGCCTTTTACTCTAAGCGGTCGATATATGCACAGCATTTCGGTTTTAGTTTTGTTTTCTATGCTCTAAAATTTTACTATATCATTAAGAGAACGCAGAAAAACTTCAAGTAGCAGGCCAATTAGACAGGTCCAATTTATTGTAGAAGGGGTATAGCGATTTCGGTCGAAATTTACGTCCACTCTTTACTGTATGAAAATATTTTTGCTTAAGTTGTCAGGTATATCCAGAACGCAAAACTTTTTTCATTGTACTTATTTATATCTGAAAATCCAGTAAAAAATATTCTAGGAAGGGGTCATGGATGTTTACACCTTATTTGATTGTTATAATGCTGGCATGGACTCAGCATTGGCTTGCACCCCAGTCTCGATCCTTCCACTAGTACTTTATTTTTAAGCACATACGACAGAATCAGCTTGGAATAAACAGCTTAGAACCCAATACCCCTCAGCAGCTCCCAATCTTTTTTCATTTGCGAGCTCCTTTGGCAATAAGTTGCACCCTTCGTATTAGCGAAACAGTTGTAACATACGTGTATTTACAGTAACCCCTTTATAAATCGTCACTTGGCTAGATATCTTTTTTACTTGTCTCCAAATTTTCGTTTCGCAAAGAAAATCTCAATCCATTTCTTGAGAATTGGGAGTTGAAAAGACACCTCTTCCAAGCAGTTGTCTTTAACTGAGTTGGTATAAGAGATTTGAGTCTCTCGAATCGTGAGCGAGGAGGAATTTATTTTCCATTATACTGTATTTGATTTCATATTAAAATATTCTAGTTTCGATTTTGGCCGTTGAATTAACGTCGGACTAGAGCAACACAACGGGCTAATGGCGATGTTCCGTGATCAATCCCGAGGGGAGAGTCATTTCGAACCACGGTCAGATGACGAGGTCACACCTGAGCTGGCTTTCCAAATTTCCACACTTGAGGAAATTTTTCACACATTTGATCTCCAAATTTCCAACGTGAGGATATTTGGCGTCACGAAAGATTTGACTAGCACCAGCTCCCACGCACACGACGGTCTTTGGTTGGATCGAGTTTCCAACAGGGCTACCGCGTCGCCTTTCGATTTTGGTTGGAGCTTGTTGGTTTTTATTTTAATTACAACACGTGTAATTTAATGCATTATGAGTAGATAGAAAATGAGAGTTCTGGCGCATAAGGGCAGGGAGAGATTGGGAAGGTGATATTTGGGCAGGGGTGATAAGACTGTTCCGGGGATGACGTCATACCACGTGACCGGAGCCAAGTGACGTCACACCACGTGACAGGAAGTGGGCGTGTCTGAATAACGTGACGTATTGTTTGTTTACATTTTGGACTTGGAATTTTTTTTGTCATCGACTTCGTGCAGGCGTTGAGTTGTTTCAAGATGGCGTCGTTTGTGGGTGGAGGAACAAGATGACGTCATGTTATTGATATGTTGCCATGGTGATGAATCACTGGTGGTGCCATCTGGTGTTAATAGGAACAACCGTATTATTTTTAATTAAAAAGGAGTTTCTTGGATTCGAACCCGGGTCCATAGGATCCGAAGTCAAGCGCGCTATCCGTTAGGCTGTAAGAGAGTTAACTTAAGATGGTGAATTAATGTAGTGTTTCTTTCTCTCTTTTGGACTTGTATTTTTTCTTAGTATTAGGAATGGGTTATTTTTAGAAAATGGTTTGAATAATTGCATGGCGGTTTTAATAAATGATTTTACAAAATAACTGGTGGCGCCATCTAGTGAGGGGTTGAACAAGTAAACGTACCTTTAGTGAAAATAGTATGATATATAAAATAAAATAGATTTACGCGGTTTTCTCAAATTTTAGGCTGAATGACTCGTACCGCCATCTAGTGCTGGAAGAAGTAACAAATAGTTTTAAGAGATTTATTTTATTTTCTAGCTGTAGACTTTTAGCGTGATACTTCAGAATTAACTGGAGAATTTTTTAAAGAAAACAATACTATGAGGGTGGATTCGAACTCAGCAAAAGGTAATCGCGGCCGCCCGTTTTACACAAGCACTTTAACCGTTCGACCACGATCACCTACTTAGTATAATACATATAGAATACTAGCTCGTGAAGAAAGTTTACATCTTAAGGGAGTGAAAGTATGTGTTTTCTTTATTGTGAATACCTTATTGCCCCTGTGAAGAATGAATATGAACATAAAGTTGAATTTACAAGTTTATATCCATAGTGTGCGAATTATATGTAATGACAGGGAAAGTATCAGAATATAGAACTCTCTGGAACTTGTGAGAATATGACTAAGGATTGTTTTGCACGCGTAAGTTAATTAAGATAACAGAAGGAACTGAGTTAAACACATAGTCACCGATAGGATACAATCTTAAGTAAATGAGAAGCTTTTAAACACATTGCTATTTAGGAGAATGGTGTTGTTTTTCTGATTGTGAATAAAGCAAATGAATGACATGCTAGAACTACATCACCCAATGAATCACATATGACATGCCCGAACTGGAACTTTCTATAGGGGTTTTAGCTATGAAATAGTGACGAAGGGATTATCTTAATACTCTAACGTTGGAACTCGGAACATAAGTAATTGAGGCCAACCGATTGGATGGGAAGGATTTTAACCGTTTGAACACTGTTAGATAGAATTAAAACCCTTTTTTTTATATTTTAATGAATTTATATACAACATGAGCTTGAAGAAAATATGCATGCTTAAGGGTGAATGTTTTGTCGGGAAACCATTACTGGAACTCGAAGGGAGGACTTTGAGATCTGAATAGGATACAAATGCATAACGAAATATGAAACATTACATTTTTAGGTAAATAAGAGGCAACTAACCAAAGATTTATTATAGTATGGATATTATAAGCGACGGCAAGGAACCGTATAAGATTGATAGTATTAGAAGCCTCTGGAACTTGTGAGAATATGACTAAGAATTGTTTTGCATGTGTAGGCTAATTAAGATAACAGAAGGAACGGAGTTAAACACCTAGTCACAGATAACGATAGAAACTATTTGATAAATAAGAGGCTTTTTAAAGTATAGTTGGAGCATCTTGGGTCTTTGAATTACTTTGCTTCTTATTTTGGGGTTTTTTCTGCCCATTTTTACTGCTTTTAAATAAATCATGGATTCTAAGGAAATTAGACCTGCAAAGAAAATGTGTGCAGACAAAGAACTGTGTTTGCGGAAATATTGTAAAGATTCTTTATGTTATGAGTATGGTAAATTGTTTACAGATCGTGAAGGCTGGACATATTTTCGTCGATTGGAAAACGAATTAACGTACTTAAAGAAAGAGGAAACTACTATTGAAATTTACGGTAAAAATGTACTGTGCCTCGGCAACTTGTAGCATACGGAGAAGTAGGAATACGGAGAAGTAGGAATAAGCTATGCCTTTAGCGGATCTTGTATTGCAGCCAAGCCTTGGTCTCCTTTACTACTGGAAATTAAGGCAGAAGTGGAACAAATAATTGGTACAAGATTTAATTTTGTATTGGTGAACCGTTATAAAGATGGTAAGGACTGTATAGGTGCCCATAAAGACAACGAGAAGGACTTGGATCTTAATGCACCCATAGCGTCTGTTTCATTTGGACAGAAAAGGCAATTTATGTTTTCTAGAAAGAACTATAATTCTTTAAAAATTGTTCTGGAAAATGGAAGCTTGCTTGTGATGAAGTATCCAACAAACCAATTTTGGTTTCACAGCTTGCCCCGTGGGAATGCATTATGCCCTAGAATAAACTTAACGTTTCGTAAAATTCTTGTATAAAGCAGCGATAAACCACTCATGTGCATGGAACTCAGTGTCGCACACTAGACGATATTTGGACAACGTTACAATTGATCTTTGCCTTTCTGAATAGTATTTTTATAAATGCTTATATCTTGTTGTTTTTAAATAAATTTTTTTAGCGTGTCTTACCACATATACTGTATTTAGGATTATTTGTTTTTTCATTACATAGTTTTATAAATTATCTTTTAAAATGCAAGATCTGAAATGAAATTTTTCTTTGCTATAAAGATTTATGTTTTTAAGTTAGATGTTTTTACTCAAAAATTAATTATACATTAGATGTTATAGCACATATTTTTAATGCAGAAATTTTTAATATTATACACTTAAGTGAGCGTAAAATTTTTGAAAACTTTACAAGACCCATACTATGAACGTGCACATTTTGAATAAGTTATAATTGTATTGAAATCATTTATGCTATAAAATCTAAACCAAACGTTATTTTTAATTAATCTTTCCTTGCATATTTTTTAAAATAAATCTTCCTAAATTTCAGTGATTTAATTTTTATTATACGGATTTACAAACTGTTTTTAACGAAATTTTCTTTGATTAAGGATTTATATTTTAAAAGTTGGATGCTTTTACTCTTAATTATATATAAGATACTATTACACATATTTTAATACTGAAGATTTAAAAAAAAACGTTTAACAATTGAAATATATACTTTAAATATTATTACAAACATTTCAATGCAATTTGCTTTTTATTTTTAATTTTACAATTAAGACATTTTTTAAAAGTTTGATTCTTAAAGTGTGTTTTATGCATAGTAAAAAATAATTATAAAAACCTGTAAGAGTAATTTTTGTTTGCTTTTATTTGAAACTTTACAAGACCCAAACCACGTTTCCTTGTACATTCGAAGTCGTGAAAAATAGAATTAAAAGCCATTTGTTTTTGAAGTTATAAATTAAACGTTCCTCTTTTAATGCTTTTGCAAACCACACATTTTACTAAACATGACCTTCTTTTTATTTGAAACCTTATGCATATTGTGCAGTTTAAATTGCAGAGCAAAATTCCAATACTGTACGAAGCTATGAAGTATTTTACAAGATACTTTGTATTGTTCTCTTAATTTTACATGTAATTCATTTCTTCGTTAAATGGATAGCAAGAGGGCTTTCTGTTTTTGAAAATAATGTGTGCACATCTGTGCTGAAAAGCAAATTAACTTTTCTTGATATTTAATGCATAATCTAAATATTTACGCACACCACTGATAGTTTTACACATGAGTAAAATTAAATAATAACTGAAATTTTAAATATTAGTGTGAATTTTAAAATGAATAAATATTATTGACATATTGGATTAAATCTGAATTCTATGTATTCTTAAAACAACTCTGCAGGAAAAACAGACACTTCTTAAACAGATTGAAGGAAGTTACATGGAAACAAAGTAAATTAGAACACTTTTTTAATAGAAAAGAAACATTATGATTCATATATTTTACAAAACTAATACATTGTAGCAATAAAGAACTTATTTTTTTTTTACATACTTGCATTTTTTAAGAGACACATGTTTACGACGAGCCAATTATTAAATGCCATCACCTCAGCTTTGGGGCAATGCAAATTATTTTTGTGATGACCACATGATAGTTTTTGGATCTTTTTGCTGCTACTTAGTGCACATAGTACGTCGAATTTGGGACACCCATATTGTTCCAAGTTGATATTCGGAATATTCAATGCATCTAGGCGTTTCTTTTCCACACAACCACCTTTGTAAGCAATTATGTACTGAGTGGCACTCTTGGTCTGCTCGTACAATTCTAAAAGCTTAGAGTCTAAACTTCCTAAAGGAGACACACTTTCCCATGACATGGGACAGAAAGGAAGACCACATATGTAATTTTCAACATATCGAACACTTTTTTTTATCTTTTGCACTCAGTTTATGCTTATAAGGCGATAAGTTAAAACGAATACTTGAAGCTACTTGCGATTTTATGGCGATGTATCCGTATTCACGTACTAAGAAACCCTCTTGAGTCTGAAATCCGTCAAAATCCACAATTGCACAAATATTAAACATTGCTATTGAAATGTGTTAGCTGTTCTTGGAAAAAGAATTGTAAACTAGATGCACGAAGAACTGGACTATATACACTTACTAATCAGTGACTAACACCATACACTTACTAATCAGTAAAGTTAAAATTTATCTTAGTCTTATCTTTCGTGAGTAACTATGAGCGCATAAGTGAAGAATGTACTCAGAAAACATGTGCTTGTGTAATGCGCCAAGTAAAATTGTGTGTTGTAATGCAAGAAGATTTTAACGAATGGATATGCTTAAATGTGCATGTGATTTTTCTTTTTACTCTACCACTAGTATCTTTGACAAGTATCAGATTTTTAAAAAATTGACGAAGAGAAACTTTTCAACACAATCTGCACTATAATTTTACACTTAAGAGTAACAGAGCATAATATAATTTTAAGGAAAATGAGTAATCAGTAAGCAAATTTGAAGCCTAAAGTTCCAAGCATGTCTATGCTCAATAAACGCCTATCTACGTTTAGAGATTGGCCCCGCGCAGATGTTGACATTAGGGACTTGGCCAAAAATGGATTGTATTATACGGGTGTCTTGGACGGGGTTAGGTGCTATTGGTGTGGAGGAGGACTTGAAAATTGGCAAAAGGAGGATGTAGTATACTTCTCTCTGCTGTAAAGTTGTCCTTATATTCATGTCCATTTACTTGACGTTATTTAGCCCTTGCGCCATAAAACCCAACCAACCTTAGTTGCTCGAAATTTTCGACATGACGAAACCGTGCATCTCATAACAACCTAAAACCCATCACAAATCCAACCCGGTTTTGCAAAACGTGTCGGACCACTTTCTTTTCTTTCACACCACATTAACTTATTTTTGTCCCAGAACGTTACGCGATACCCCCGCCCCGAATCCCACCCCACAGGTCATGCCCTTGGAATGCACCCCTGCATAATCTGTGTGCCTCCCCGCTCAGCCATTCCCTCGGCGGTGGGGCCCCCCAACTTGTTGGCGTCGCCCCTAGATGGATGAGAGCCCCCTTCCTGCTTTCAATCCCAAATACCATAATGCCACCCCCTTGCATTAGTGCTTTTCGAAGAAGCCCTACCCTACCCTTTGAGGTCCATGCGCAGAGGATGTTTACCAAAGCGAGGAAAGGGAAGGTTCGACATCTGCTGAAGAGAGACAAGAAGTCGACATCTGGGTTCGGAAGGAAATGGAGATAATTGTGCACGGGACGGCTTTTTCTTTTTTGAGAGTTCTCGGCTGTGAAGAATTAGGGCTCTTCTTGGATGTCGCTTGTCATGAAGAGTCGGTGAGGATCAAAAGCGAGCGTGTTTAGTTGCTTTCTGAAGTTGGATGAAAGTGACGCCCATTACTTGTGCCCCCAACTTAACGAGGAAATTGATTTAGCAGTGTGCTCAATAGAGAATTTAACGCGTGATGTAACTAGATAGTTTCAGATTAGGATTATATGCCCACGGTCGCCTAGCAACGCGCGAACAGACGAACCTACAATTCTAAGCGTGCTCTCGAACAGATATAGGGTGCTGCCAGAATTTTTTTGTATAAATCTGAATTGAAAAGTGTGACAATGAAAGATTCATTTAGCGAGTTGATATTAGGCATAAAGGAAATGTAAAAGTAGAATGAGCAATGGTAACATTTTTACGTGCCCAGGATCATGCGACCAAAACTAGGAGTAACGTGACCCTTACACTACTTTCGTCTCTGTTGGGTGGAAACTAATAATTCATCATGGTTGGTCCACGTAACGGGAGAAAACGCCTATCCATTGATTCATCATCTGATTAGTCCATTGATTGATCATTTGATAGTAGACTCACGCGATTTCACCACTCTATAGAAATATGCATTCACTTCACCTACCCTGTCATAAGATGTTAAATCGCCAAACGAATGGATAAGGGTCCAAATCGGCCAAAGTCACTTTTTCAGAACAGTCAAGTGACTACTAGTCGACATGTTGGTCACACTTCTTGGTCTACTTATATTTCACGTTTATGATATTAGGTTCGATGTTAGAGACGGTATTAGATTAGTTACATGATCGTTCCTGACATAAAACTGGTCCCCGCTAGCCCAATTGGCAGGTTAATAACCGGAAGATAGTGGGTTCGAAACTCGGGTTGTTGTGGGTTTAACCAAGACTGTCGTGTACGTGAGGGCTGCACGTTAAATCGTGGCCTCAAATCTCCTCACTATGGCGCGGTGTGGAAGTTTGGAGAGTAGGATGCCAGCTAAGGTGTTGATATCGTCATCTGACCGTGGTTCAAATTGTCGAAAGCCATATTTGGCCATGCTGCGCCAGACACAAGACAAACAATATCAGTAATAAACACACACAATGAAAGTTTTACTTATACAGAACAGAGAAATACACCGTGTTGTCGTCGGATCTTTCCCTTCCCGATTGATCCCGGACCGTCACCAACAGCCCGCTGTGTTGCTCCAGTGCGACGTAAATTCTACTACCTGATAAACTAAGAAAAATTATGAATCCCATGCTGTTGAAGGTATTTAATTTTAAAAGTCTTAAAGGGTTGGGTTTTCTATGGCCAAAAGAGTCATATTTGGCCAAGCCCTTAAGGTTCGGATACACGATAGAAAAGTTTATTATTCAAATTGCCTACCTGCATTTGGGAGAAACTTTCCCTGGGGCTTTTTTCCAACTTTCATTCATTTATTCTAACCAGGAGACTATCAGTGATTTCATTGCCAACAAAATGGCATTCTCCGGTTTTTGACGATTGCCATTATTGCAGATTGCGATTATTTTCTGCATAAAGACAACACTTTATTCAAAATATTCCAGAATATTCTTAGAATAAACTATAAATATCAAAATATTAATTCAAATACTCGCTATCGTTGACTATGTTAGTATGTAATAGGCATAAATTTGTTTTTGAATCTACAATATGGAATTTTTGTCTTTTCGTAAAATGTACAATATGCTTCAGAACTTCCCGAACAAACTTTAAGGGAAGGTAGGGAACACAAGACTAAATCGTGTTCACAAGGTGTCAATCGTAAGGTAAATCGTCAAGGTAAATCGTGTACCTTCGCAAGCGCCATCTGGATGTGTTATAGAAAGCTTATGGCAGAAATGAAAGACAGCAAGTATGGGAACATTTATTTTCGCACTAATTTTACAATTTGAAAGTAGTACACTTTCGCAGTAGGTGCTCAAAGTTCCGACAGTTAACAGTAGGGCACGTCTAACAACGTTTAATTATAGATTGCAATACAAACTGATCAACTGCTGAACAGCGCCATCTACCAAATCGAGGGAGTACCTGTGGACATACATACCTTGTGACGCATGGTTTAATATTTTGTGCTCCTTACTCCCTTAAAGTTTGTACTCCAGGCTTGAAGCTTCGAAACACCCTGGGTAGGTAGATATTTAATTAACGTCGCACTGGAGCAACACAACGGGCTATTGGCGAGATCAACTCCCGAAGGGAAAGATCCAGGATCAACCGAGGAAATATCCGGGGACAACACCATGTAATTTTGAACCAAGGTCAGACGACGAGGTCACACCTGAGCTGGCACCTCTATCCAAACTTCCACACCACGCTAACGTAAGGACATTTGAGGCCCCGACAGATTTAACGTCCCCCAGCCCCTCTGTACACGACGGTCTTTGGTTGGATTCGAACTCGCAACCCTGATTGCTAATCCGTTACTCTTCCAACCGGGCTACCGCGGCCCTTCGAAACACCCTGGTAATTGCTGGAGACAAAGCACATAGAACACGCGCCATCAATGGCAGAACGGCCATTTAGAAGTCCACCAAGTGGTTTCGACGAGATATCTCATCCATCAAGATCTGACCAATTTTGCTAATGACGAGATATCTCGTCATCAAGTTATTGCCGATTTGTTTATGATGACGAGATCAAGATCTGATCAGTTTTTTCCAATGACGAGACATCTCGTCCATCAAGATCTGGTCAGTTTTTCCAATGACGAGATATCTCGTTTATCAAGATCTAACCAATTTTGATAACGACGTGATATCTCGTCCATCAAGATCTGATCAATTTTGATAATGACGAGATATCTCGTCATCAAATTATTGCCGATTTGTTTATGATGACGAGATCAAGATCTGATCAGTTTTTCCGATGACGAGATATCTCGTCCATCAAGATCTGGTTAGTTTATGACGAGATATTTCGTCGAGACAACCACCAGATTAAACGTTACTCTATTTTATAGATTTTCATTTATTTTAGAGTAAAAAAACATTTTCTATTTTAAATGCTATTTTCAAACATAGCTTTTCAGTGATTATTTTTTCTCTTTCAGATAGACGTCCAAGAGCGAAATTTACTTTCCATACAAAACCAAAATGAGTTACTCTCCAGAAACTATTACTACGAGCTACTCTTGAAAACAAAAAGATGAGCTACACTCCAGAAACTAATTCTCCATTAGAAGCGCTCTGTAGTCTCACTTTTTCTTCACCTGAGATAGCTCGGGGCCACACGATGCACTCGAAGGAAAACTGCACTCTATCGCCGACCACATGTGGAAAGTTTATTTTATCCATGCAAATATTTACATGACCGAAAGCACACAGACGGGATAAGCTTGAAGAAAAAACTATCCACTTTAGGGAAGGTTGAAGGATAACGAGCCAAAAAAGGGAAATTCTTTTGGTAGAGGTAGAGGTTGTTGAATTTACGTTGCACTGGAGCAACACAAAGCGTTATTGGCGTCGGGATCAACCCCGAAGTGAAAGATCCCAAAACAATCCCTCGTAATTTTGAACCATGATCAGATGACAACTGAGCCGACACCCGACTCTCCAAACATCCACACCAAGCTAGCATGAAGACATTTGAGGCCAGCCAGGACAGATTTAATCTGCACTACCCCATTTTACGACGGTCTTTAGTTGGATCGAGTTTCGAACTCTCGACCCTTCGTTACTAATACGCAACAGGGCTACCACGGCCCCTTCAAATTCTTATGAAATTTTCCTGGAGAGTTTCTCAAATATGTTCCGGAATCAGCGCCGTTCTTGAGGTATGAGTTGTCCGCGTGAAAACCTCTCAGTGAAGTCACCCCCTCTTTTCAAAAACATTCTCGTTTCGTCAAGAAAGAACGCCCTTCATCAAGCATGTATTCAGGAAATAATTTCGATGGCCCTGTCTTCTTTTTCACTGTTCCCTGCCCGCCGTAATGTTAAACGAGTCTGCGTTTAATGACTTTTTTAACTGTCTTCAGATTATTGATAAATTTAGACGTATATTTTATCGTAGTGATTTTCGAAACTTCGTTTTCTGGGATATAAATAGCCTCGGCGTGTGTTTTTAATAATTTCAAAGCTATTTTGGGAAGGATTCGAGGCCCGTTTGCTCCCCCTCCATCGAGACATCTCTGCCCTTGATGAGTGCTTTTGAATACACCCCATTGTAAAATCAGAACAAAATATACATATTTAAAAGTATATTTCATTACACCCATTGGTTCACATGAAGGAGAAAAGGCCCATCTATTGATTCATTATTTGATTGGTCCGTACGACATGTAGTAGCCGTTGGCGATTTCACCATTTTTGAGGCCACTATAGAAAAAAAAGCGCATTCTCACATCTGCCCTGTCATAAGATGTTACATCGCCAAACGAGATAAGATGCCAAATTGGCCAAGTAATTTTTTTTCACAGAACACTCACGTGACTACTAGTCCGACTGTTGGTCACACTTTTTAAAGCTCCTCTGTATAGCAATGCTAACTTTACTTATGTTTAACGTCTGTGGTTGTGTTGCTTCAGTGCGATGTTAATTCAACCTACCCTATATTCAAACGCTAGACAAGCCAAATGTTTCATTTATTGCTTGGCATAAGCCAGGAGACAAATACTAAATTATATATTTCACTACTATAAACCTTGTAAATAAGATATGTATACATATTTAAAAACGTCGAAATGTAAAAATGCTCGATTAAGAGAGGTTTATAATCGTAAAATATATAATTTAATATTTATTAGGCCTTCTGGCTTACATCAAACAGTAAATGAAACAAAATGTATACATACATTTTTCAAAGGATGCAGAATTTTGAACTATGCATTCCTATGCGAAAAAATAACTTTTGAATTTAGGTTAGAAGTTAACTCATACATTACTAGGATTGATTTTATTCATAATTTGATTTCATTGAATCGAAACACCGTTCTAATTCGTTTCAGTTAACCATAATTACAGGTGATTTGTGATTCAGATTGCATTTGGTAGAGCCCAAGCAAAGATTTACGATGGAAATTTGTTTCTCTGGAGTCTGTAATCTAGTTCCCAACGTAGCTATTTAATTTATGAAGCTGACAAATGAATTCGTGCACTGCTATGACAAATGAGCGCAAAGTAGCATAATAGTGGAACAGAATAAATCAAATACCTATGCGTCTTTTGAGTTAAAGAATAGTTTGACTTGAACGTTTAGCGTTCCAGGGGGGTAAACATTCATTTTAAAACGCTGCTTGGAATAGTAATTGGTGGGTATTTTAGGTAGGTATCATAATTAACGTCGCACTGGAGCAACACTAAGGGCTTAGGAATAGTAATTTTATAAAAGCTTCAAAAATTCCCCAATTAAAGATGCTTGAAGAGAAAAGAAATGTCGATAGCTATTTGGAAGGACTACACGTCTACTATCTGGGAATTTATATGGGTGAAGTCGCCGGTACCATGGTACCAAACCTAGGGTTGGTGGATTGGTTTTGGGTTTTATGGCGCAAGGGCCATATTTGGCCCGGCTACGCCAAACACAAGACATACAATGTAAAATAATTATGAAAAGAAAGGATGCAGAGAAGAGAAAGATCGCTTAGGCATCCTGGGGTCGCGATCCCCAAGTTTACCAAAGGCAATAAGCCCCATGGGAAAAGAATAGATCACTAGGGTACCTCGGATTCGTGAAGCTCGTACACACCTAAAGATGTGGCCCCGAAGGGCCGGACCTGGGAGATACGGGAGGGGGTCTGGAAAATGTGAAATGTTTTTTGATTGTAATGTGCAGTCGTTAGTTTCGTTTTGTGGCCCAAGCGGCCATAGAAAAACCAACAAATCAACACTCCAACCAACCCAAATTTGGCCAAGCTACGCCGAACACAAGACGGACAAAATCAAGAAACGGACATACACGTACACAAGGAAAGTTTTACTGGTGCAGAAGAGAAATACGCCCAGAGAGGGAGATCGATGAGGAACAATTTTTCTAAACTTTAAAACTAAAATTTCGAGGTATCAAATGCACACGCAGGTCCTGCTCTTGAACTATTTTAGTGTATGGTGTGTACTATTTAGTATTGGTGACGACAGAAGGAATTTTTTTATGTAAAAATTATGTAGGCGTAAAAAAATTTTGCACATTAACTCTTTGAGGCACACGATTAAAAAAAACAAGTTGCACCGAATTGTTTATTCACTTATCCAGCTTCAAAATTAGTATAAAACATCAAATAACATGTTTTGTTATAAAATATTTTATTCACTCATAATAAATGTTTACGAAAAAAAGCATTTACCGTTATGAAAGACAATAATTCACTGCACCACGCAATGCGCCAACCTTAATCAGTGTCAACAACTTACTAGTGCGTTTTGACATGTGTAGATTTTTGTTTTCAGTTATTTAAACATTTAGCATTAGTTCATAGCATTGCCAACTCAATGAAAAACTTTAAATAAAATATTAAACTGTATGACTGAGTAGTTCCAACTTTTTGAGATGGGTTAAAAACTATCCCACCATGCATAAAAAGCTATAAGCAAAAAAAAGGTGGGACAGTTTTTAACCCACCTAACCCCAAAGAATTAATGCTTGAATTCAAACAGCAGCTTCAGTTCAAAATCTCCGGCGGCCACAAATTGTACTATTTATATGATTTTACGTTGTAGTAAGGGGCTGGGGTGCGTCATCGAACCTGGTACTGAGACCACTTACCTGAAAAATTGATAATAGGGCAACTTATCTGAAACTTCTGGGGTCAGTTATCTAAACTGATACTGGGACCATTTATCTAATATTACTGAGGAGTCATCTCACCTGGTACCAAGAATACTTATCTGAAATTACCGAGGCCAACCATATAACCTGATACTTGTACCAACAAATATCAGGTTATATGGTTTCAGATACTGAAATTACTGGCTCCAATCATAAATTGGTACTCAGGTCCGAACTGCAGATGGGGAAGGTTGCCCATCATAGTTAGAACTAGACTAAACATCTTAAAAAGTGTTAGCCAAAACAGCAGCTAAATGCTTTAAAAGAAACCCAACCAATGATATTGAACCAAGATATTCAAAAACAAAAAAATTGCCTATGGCTCGTTTTCCCCAATTAACTACCATTTTTACCAATGTTTTTAACTTCGACTGTTCCAATCTTCTGAAAAATTCGATATACGTAGCTCTCGAATACGGAAGTTCGGGTTCGCAGATGTCTAATCCGAAACCTCTTCCATTCAAAACACAAAGTTCACGAATCTGGCATAGGAAGAATGGGTCGTTTTCGTTGTCTGTAACAATCTACGGCTCTGCACACAATCTCAAAAAAAAGGTCCCATCGAGGAAAGGACGGCGATTGTCTTTTCAATCTCCATGACACGAGCGTTGCCAGTATCAAAGGGGTAAAAGTTTCAAAGAACTTTTTCTTTATTTTTTATTCTTCCATTTCGGGGAGCCTGTTGGAAGAGGAAACCGGTCCCGAAAGTAGCAGATGGTTTCCAGAGTTCGTCTTTGAGATGCTTTTCTTTCTCTGAAT
Source organism: Meta bourneti (assembly GCA_933210815.1). Classification (NCBI taxonomy): domain Eukaryota; kingdom Metazoa; phylum Arthropoda; class Arachnida; order Araneae; family Tetragnathidae; genus Meta; species Meta bourneti. Next base: position 36,346,444 of record OW119930.1, on the reverse strand, counting down.
GGCAGGCCGAGCCTTCAGGAAATCGTAAACTCGGTCCTCCGGTGTTAACCGATCTTAACCCGTAACCAGCTGGTAACCGAGGTCTGGTTTTTGTGTGGGATGTTTTGCATTGTAATGCGCGCCGATTGTTCCCCGTTAGGTTCAGAATCTGATTCTAACGGCTCGTTATTGTGAATGCTGTTGAAAGCGAAGGGCAGCTTCAGTAGTTTCTTGGTTGCATCGTTTTCGTCAGAAATCTACTGAGCGTTGTGAGATTGATGAGAATGTGGTGTTACTTTTTCACACCGACACTCTTTTTGACTAAATATCTACCTCTCTCCATTGCTTAAAAGAATCCATTTAGTCTTCAACATTTAGAAATAATATATTGGTGCTTTCCTTAGAATAGAAGGCCGCGGTAGCCCGGTTGGAAGAGTAACGGACTGGCAACCGGAGGGTTGCGAGTTCGAATCCAACCAAAGACCGTCGTGTACCTGGGGGCTGGTGCACGTTGAATCTATCGTGGCCTCAAATGTCCTCACGTTATCGTGGTGTGGAAGCTTAGAGAGTGGTGTGCCCGCTCAGGTGCGATCTCGTCATCTGACCGTTGTTCAAAATTACGTGGTGTTGTCCTCGAATCATTCCCTTCTGGTTTGATCCCGGACCGTAACTAATAGCCCGTTGTATTGCTCCAGTGCGACCGTTAATTGAAAAATACCTATCTACCCAATGGAAAAACCGTGTTTCGTTAGACTCCAAAACAGAACTAACCACCATATTTTGGCGGTTTCCACGGTATACATCTGACTATTAGTAAATTAGTACTAACTAAAGTAGATCCAAAAAACTTTTTGGCTATGCAGGAAGGTAGATAGGTAGTTAATTAACGTCGCACTGGAGTAATAACAGCGAACTATTGGCTACGCAATGCAGAAGGTTGTTCGCCAAGTTTCAAAAATACCCAAATTCTTCCCCTAAGCTCATGCAAAACATGCATTGTTATAAAAGGCTTCGGAAACGAGCCATTATGGTGCAGCGCCATCATAATAATTCAGCACAACCAAAGGAACTTCATCCTGCCAGTTCCAAGGTATTGTATCAGTGTTTCTCGAATCATTATGGATGCCCTTGGATTATAACCTCGTCAGGCGTATAATTGGCAATAATTGAGGCGATTCCTTAAAGATAGGCGGACGGGACATCAGAGTTACCTTTTTATGTTAACGACGTAGGATTCATTAAAACTTAGGTTGCTGTCAGGGATTCATTAATTTCCCTTGCTTTTAGGTTGATTTCAGTAGCGAGGAAGTGGATTATTTTTCAACCTTGCAACGCTTTCGGGATGTTGGGAGAATTTTTCAGTAATTTATCACCGAGGTAAATTGAAAAATTTTAGTTACCTGAAATCTATTTTAAATGACACTTGGTATTCAAACAGATGATGGGACTGCGTTCGGGTTTTTGTTTTTCTGTTACGTTTTGGTGTTGGGTAATTGGCCGAGTAATGGATTTCGTGAGGTTAAATGGGTGAATTGATCGATTAAGTTGAGCTATATTCGAAAGATACGTGTTATCATTTTTTAAATGGAGCTATTATATCAACATGAAATAGCAATTTAACTTTAGATTGGGCAAAAGGAAAACATTGTTTCCTGGACAATTGGATGCGAGTTGAGTTTATACGGTTAAATTTTGGTAAGAAATGCCTTGAATCTATGCATGCATAAAATATTTTCCCTCAGAAACGCTATTCTGTTTTTATTTTAATGATGATTGGTTGGTTGCTTTGGGCCATAAAACTATGGCGCAAAAAGCTATGCATACTATGCAACTGTGGGCCATAAAACTATGGCACAAGGGCTATTTTTTGCCAAGCTGCACCAAACACAAGACAGCGTCAAGAAACTGCACCAAACACAAGACAGCGTCAAAAAGCTGCGCCAAACACAATACAGCGTTAAAAAACTACGCAAAAACACAAGACAGCGTCAAGAAGCTGCGCAAAACACAAGACAGCGTCAAAAAGCTGCGCAAAACACAAGACAGCGTTATGAAGCTGCACCAAACACAAGACAGCGTCAAGAAGCTGCACCAAACACAAGACAGCGTCAAGAAGTTGCGCCAATCACAAGACAGCGTCAAGAAGCTGCACCAAACACAAGACAGCGTCAAAAGACTGCGCCAAACACAAGACAGCGTCAAGAAGCTGCACCAAACACAAGACAGCGTCAAAAAGCTGCGCCAAACACAAGACAGCGTCAAGAAGCTGCACCAAACACAAGACAGCGTCAAGAAGCTGCGCCAAACACAAGACAGCGTCAAGAAGCTGCACCAAACACAAGACGGCGTCAAGAAGCTGCACCAAACACAAGACAGTGTCAAGAAAAAAATGTCGTGAAATTGGAAAAAGAGGGATTGGGAACAGAGTAGTGGAATGAAAGCAGTAAAAGATCGTTTGGGTATCCCTGGAGCGCGACCCCTATGTTCACTTAAGACAGTAAGCCCCACGGGAAAAGAAAAGATCACCATACTCGTATATTATTTCAATGAGCTGTTATAAAAAAGAATATCAAACAGAACAATCAATTTAAAATTCACAGCTGTCCCATCGTTTACTGTATAACTGCACATTTAGAATACATTTGCCATAAATTATTCGTGTGTTATTCTAGCTGAATAAATAAATTGGCCGGGCTCAAATCTTATATTTGAAAGTCAAATCGTAGCACCATCCATGAAATATTCAAAATTAAAGAGCAATGATGCAGGAAATGAACATAAAGCAAATGAATGCGAATATTACGAAATTCACCCAATTCTTTTAAATAATACATATTGTTGTGAAGGGGTGTGCTTAAAGATAACTTCATTCTACCAAAAAGATACCCCTTGATTATAAAAGTTACTCAGCCTTATATCAATATCATGACGTCAGAAATGTCAATATGAGATTTCCCCCTCAACTTTGAAGGTTAGCTTAGTGGATCTTTTGGTTTTAACAAAGATAATTGCTCATAGGGGTATACTTGCGTCAAATATCGTCATATAAATCCAATAACATTTTCTTCCGGTATCAAAATATCTCCCTCATTATAAAATTACACCAACAAAATATTTTATAAGTAGAACACAAGCAGCAAGGTAGGTATTTCATTAACGTCGCACTGGGAGCAACACAATGGGCTATTAACGACGGCCCGGGATCAATCCCGAAGGGAAAGATCGAGGACAACACCACGTCATTTTGAACCATGTCCAGATGAATAGGTTACACCTGAGCTGGCGCCCCAGTCTCCAAACTTTCACACTGGGTGGCATTTGAGACCACGGCATATTTAACGTGCACCAGCCCCTTTGTACACTACGGTCTTTGGTTGAATTTGGACTCGCAACCCTCCAGTTACTAATTCTTTATTCTCCCAACCATGCTATAGCTGCCCTGTTAATCTATGGAGACAGTTAAAATGTCTGAAACATGAGTTTGTATATCGTATATTTTTATTGTAAAATAATAGGGCTGTATTATTTTTGATACATTGAAATTAGTTACGAAAAATATAGATAATTCTCTCGTAAAATTCATTTTCCACCGTAGAATTCTAGGACCGCGGTAGTCCGGTTGGAAGGTAGATATTTTAATTAACATCACACTGGATCTTTCCCTTAGGGGATTGATCCCGGACCATCGCCAATAGCCCGTTGTGTTTCTCCAGTGCGACGTTAATGAAATACCTAACATTGCCTAACGCATCGAATTCTAAACGAAGACAGATGGATTAAAAAAATCAAATCCACGCCAAAACAATCGACTTGAACGATCGATCTTTCCAAAGTACCTGTCCGCATGCATCAACATGGGAATCTGATGATTAAGCAAATGAAACGTTCGGTTCTCATGGTGTGTCCACCTTCAAGTCTCCTTCAAAACCGAAAAAGGAATCTCACTACGCTTGATGAGTCAAGAAAAAGGAAGACTCGTAAAAAGAAATTTCAGACTTCTGCGATCAACCATCTGTACCGAGAAATTGTTCTCTCATTTTGCCTAACAGGATATTTCTGTTAAAGGAAACAGATTCCCATGAGGCTTTTTATCACTAGGTCGACCCAGACATCCTTTTGCGCAAGTTGCGGCTTTTTCAATAGCGACAAGCATGCGGATTTTTGCAGAAGCGAGACTCTTAGATAAGGCGTAACATCAAACGCAATTTACATATAGAATTACATACACAACAGGGCTGTTCCCAAGTATTCTGGGCGTTCACTTGCATGTCCTCAGAAAAATAGGGGCGACCGAAAGACGTACTATGTCCACAAAATATGTCATATATAGGTTCATTTGCATGCCAGAAAAACACTGCTTGGGGCAGCTTGGCCAGATCTGGCCAATGCGCCGTAAAAATACCAATCAACAAACCGCTTTTAAATCGCTGTCTGTTAATCGACGTACACAGAAGTACAATTTTATTGAGAAGAAATATGCCCTGAGAAAGTTACATGAATCGAACCAGCACCTTCCATAGCGGGGAAGCGGTAGACCCGTTGAAAAAGTAGCAGATTAGCAACAGGAAGGTTACGCGTTCGAAACTCGATCCAACCAAAGTCCGTCGTGAACGCGGGGGCTGTTAAATCTGTCATGACCTCAAATGTCCTGACCATGGTTCAAAATTACAAGGTGTCCTCGGGTCTTTCCATTCGGGATTGATACCGGATCATCACCATTGGCCCGTTGGGTTGCTTCTGTGCGACGTTGATGTAATTACTTACCTACCTCAAAAGCAAGAGAAAAATAAAGTGATCTTCGAGAAGCATAATTTGAATACTTGTTTAATGTTACCCTTTAATTGTCATTTCAAAATATTTGACCGAAATGATTTATGTACTTAGAATAAATCCAGAAATGTCACCCTTTTATGTTCCAGGAATCCTTAATGTAAATTCAGTCTGGTAAGACGGACACATAAGACAGGCTTTCGACGAAACTTTTAAAAAAACGAAAAATAAGATTCCAGTCATTTGGTATAAAAATTATACTAACTTTTCGTCGTTTTGATCGAAATTCTGGCTACATCACTGAGCAAGTGTCGGAAAAGGGTCTGAAAACATCCAAAAAGTTCCCAATCCTTTATTTGGGATAACAATTATACTTCTTACTTTGGGTTCTTTTGAACGAAATTCTGGTTGGTAAATGTCTAAAATGGGTCGGAACACATCCAAAAAGTTCCCAGTCCTTTTTTATTTGGTATAAGAATTATACTTCTTAATTTAGGTCCTTTGGAACAATATTCTGGCTGGTAAATGTCTAAAAAAGATTCATTTTTTTATTTGGCATATAAGAATTATACTTCTTACTTTGGGTCCTTTTGAACAAAATTCTGACTGGTAAATGTCTAAAAAGGGTCGGAAAACGTCCAAAAAGTAGTCCTTTTTTATTAGATATAAGAATTATACTTCTTACTTTGTGTTCTTTTGTACCAAATTTCTAGCTGGTGAATATTCAAAAATGGTCGGAAAACGTCCAAAATAAAGTTCCCAGTCCTCTTTTTTATTTGATATAAGAATTATACTTTTTACTCTGGGTCCTTTTGAACGAAATTCTTTCTACACTACTACGTAAGTGTCCCAAAAGGGTCGAAAAAGTCCCAAAAGAGCAAGTCAGTATTTTCTCGAAACAAGGATTGTAACTCAATCTCGAGAAATTCTTCGGCGAGCAAAGGAAGCTGTCAAGAAGCGAGAGACGTGCTTGCCATTGCGGCAGAGGTGACGGTCGTCCGACAGGGAAACTGAGCTGCCACGGCTTCTAGGCCAGTGCTAATGAAATGTGACAAGGTGAGGCCGAGGGGGTCAAACGCTGGAGGCTGACTTGCAACAAGCCCTCATGCACCGAGGATACACGCTTCTTTTACAGCTGTCGATATCTTTTATAACAAGCAGGTCGCTTACCTATTTAGAGCAAGGGGCACGTATGGCTTCTGAATCAGATATGTTAAAACTACAAAATCATTCTGCATGCTCATTTGCTTTGATTTTAACCATCTGAGGGGTTCGCACGCATTTTGCATACCGAAGTTTTACCCTGTATGACTTCTAACTTTGACTCTCTTGACCAACAGAATCTTTCCTGGGATTATATTTCAACCAGGTTATTTAATCATTAAGTATTGTGGGGAAAGAAATACTCGGGAATCTCGTGATGCTCAGAGGGTTAACCCTACAAGTGATTTCGACGAGATATCTCGTTCATCGAGATCTAATCAATGCTAGTGACGATACATTTCGTCATCAAGATATCCCCGATCGATTTTTCGATGATGACGTGATCAAGAACTAGTCTGTTTTTTTCTAATGACGAGATATCTCGTCCATCAAAATCTGTTTAGACAACCACCAGGAGGGTTAAGCAATAGATCCAGGCCCATCTGTACAGGGGGCCCACTATCAGGTTAAACTGGTGCCTTTATGAAATTCAAATGTGTTCCAATGTTTCAACCAGTACAATTATAATCTCCCCTTTGAGTACTTGATGTAAGTACAAATTTGTTATTATGAATACAATGAAAAGTTTTATAAAGAAAACTCTAAAAATGTGCTATGCAATTAACCGAGCAAAAAGCAAATTTCTCGGTTTCCAGTGCAATTGCCTCCCTACATAGGATGCCTGAACTGCTGTCAAAATGTAGCAAAAGCGAACTGAATCAAACCAAAATATTTTTTCAGAAGACTTGTACTTCTAGTGACGAGGCAGATGATCTTTGGGAGTCCATTACTGGAGTGGTAGTAAGCTCTTTAAGAAAAAATCTGCTATAGACTGGTTCCGGCTAGTTGGCATCTAAGTCACTTGGTTTTGGATGAGTCTATTTGTTAAACTAGGATTGGTTGTTTGGGATTTTATGGTACAAAGGCCATGAAAAGCCAAGCTGTGCCAAACAATGACACGTAAATGGAAACAACCACATAAGTTAAATTAGGAGGGAACAGGAAAAACCTTTAGAATACTTCCCAAAATTGGCGTTTTTAGTGTGGTTTCTGGCTCAGAGTTTATCGTTCGTTGTCGGAGGCCAAAGCAGTGATTACTAGTTGGCGAAACAAATAATCACCTATAGCGATCGCCAAAACATGGTTTTGAGTATGGCAGCCCTTGAGATCTTCACCATCTTTGCATAAATGACCTTCCCAAGATCATCTGCCTTCGCAACGGATCCACAGCAAATATAATCAAAATCGCAAATGACGATCGTAATATTTGTTTTGTCATCTCGTAATCACTTCCATGATTTCCGACATCGATCGCTCAAGACCGCCAACTGTGGGAAAGCATTGTTTACCTTCCTCTCTAATCTAACGACGTTCAAAACCGCGGGACTCAAACGTCGCTCGCCCGAGTCTGACTAGAATACCGACTGCCAGCTCTCCAAAGCGGGACTTCCTGACCGAGATTCAAAATGACGAGGCCTCGTCCTTGTATCTTTCCCTTCGGGATTGATCCCGGACCGTCAATACCTTGTTGTGTAGTTCCAGTTTGAAGTCAATTAATTACCTACCCCCTTTCGTATATAGTTATAAACTTCGCACTGGAGCAACTATTGGCTATGTTCCGTGTGGGTAGGTAGTTGATCAACGTCGCACTGGAACAACGCAGCGGGCTATTAGCCACGACAGTTTTAACGTGCACCAGCCCCCTGTACACGACGGTCTTTGGTTGGACCTAGTTTCGAACTCGCAACCGGGACCTTCGTGGTTCAGTGCGTATGTCCACTGCGCTAACAACCATCGAGTTGTAGGCGGCGCAGGATCGATACTTCTCCGATATTTTAGATGAATCAATACTTAACGGATCGATATTTTAGATGAATCAATACTTTACGGATCGATATTTTTTATTCAATATTTTAGATGAATCGATACTTCACGGATCGATATTTTTTATTCAATATTTTAGATGAATCGATACTTCACGGATCGATATTTTTTATTCGATATTTTAGATGAATCGATACTTCACGGATCGATAGTTTTTATTCGATATTTTAGATGTATCGATACTACGTGCTTCGGATCGATCCTGAATATCGATTGTCAGGTTATTTCTTTCACCTGTACGAGTAAAACTTTCATTGTGTGTCTATTACTTGATATTGTATGTCTTGTGCCTGGCGCAGCATGGCCAAATATGGCTCTTGTGCAATAAAACCCCCAAAACCAACCAACTCGCAACCTGGTTGCTAATCTGTTGTTCTTCCAACTGGGCTACCGTTGCTCCCTCACCAAAGCAGGACTTCAGAAATGGTGTATGTTGATTGCTAGAGCCATAGCAATGCAAAAAAATGAACATTTGAAACGAAACCACAGAAGGCATGTGGAGGAATAACGTCATCACAAGCTGTACCAACATCGCAATTCTAATTGAATTTCAACCTAACCTTTCAACGTAATGCAATTAGAACTTTGATTCTCGTGTCTATTTGTTTACTTTACGACAGATTCTTCTAAGGTTGCGATATTTCTCCTACAGAAAGCGATTGTTTAATCGGTAGGATTTTAGGTATATAATGCATTGGTGTGTTCAGTGGTACAGTAATCAGTCAGTTCTATTAACGATAACAAATTTATTTTAAATTTAACAAGTTCAGAGATTGGAGCTATTATGAGGTGCTCTGACCTTCTACTTGCATTCCTTTCTGCGTTTGCCTACCAACTTCTTACCAGCGTTTGACTGCAAACAACTTTTTACTATTTGGCGCGCTTAGCGCCGTCTGGGGTATTTCACAAGGTAGGTATTTTAATTAACGTCGCAGTGAAGCAACACAGCGGGCTATTGGCGACAGTCCGGGAACAAACCCGAAGACTTCCTTATGCTATCAATGAAAAACACAAACATGAGCATTTCTCGGTCTTTTTTGCGAAAACATTCAGTGAAAGTTTGATTTTATTTTTAATGAAATTTCACTTTGGAGGCAGGGGCCTAGTTAAGGGAGGGTGACAGGGGGGGTATTTCAATTAACGTCACACTGGAGCAACACAACGGGCTATTGGTGACGGTCCGGGATCAATCCCAAAGGGAAAGATCCGAGGACAACACCACGTAATTTTGAAGGAGGGTGACAGGAGCTGTGGCCCAAAGCATCAACGACTACAGGGGTGGCAATTCAAAAATATCGATTTAAACTTTTTGTAGGTTTTATGGTTGGTTTTAGGGTTTTTATAGCGCAAGGGCCATATTTGGCCATGCTGCGTCAGACACAAGACATACAATATCAAGTAATAGACAGACACAAGACATACAATATCAAGTAATAGACAGACACACACAATGAAAGTTTTACTGGCACAGAAGAGAGAAATACACCCAGGGAGGAATGCATCTGATAGGAATTGAACCTGCGCCACCTACAACTCGAAGGTTGCTAGCGCAGTGGGCATACCCACTGAGCCATGACGGCCCTGTAGGTTATGGAAAAAACATAAATTTTAAGCACTACTTTTCCTTGTCCTTTTCGACCGAGTTTGAACTCGGAATCAACTGTTAGAATTTGACTTTAAGGATAATTTTCAACAGTTAACGGAAAAAAGTTGAGTCATTTCGACTTTTTGTTAATCAATTTTATTCTTAATTATTGGGCCGCGGTAGCCCAGTTGGAAGAGCTATAGATCAGCAACCGGGTTGCGAGTTTGAAACTCGGTCCAACCAAAGACCATCGTGTACAAAGGGGGCTGGTACAAATTAACTCTGTTGTGGCCACAAATGTCCTCACGTCGGCATGGTATGGAAGTTTGGTGTCATCTGACCTTGGTTCAAAATGACGAGGCGTTGTCCTTGGATATTCCCCTTAGGGACTGATTCCGGACCATCGACAATAGCCCATTGTCGACACAAGTAATGGTAATTACCTACCTACCTCATCATTTTAAATAACGGAAATTTTGTTTTGGATAGAGGGCGACATCACACACACACACACACACACACACACAGTCTCGTTTGCCCGTCACCAAAAAGTCTAGCTTCACCCCGAAACCCTTGATCGCGAAAATTTAATGGAAAGGGCCGCCTCCATACGGGAGTATCAATATATTATAATATCACCAATGGCTAATTATTTTAGAAAACCTCGGGTGCCTAGCCTTGGTAGTCTGACCCTCTTGGGGACAAATATTTTTATGTTTGGGGCACGGTACCCTAAACATGAGATAAATATTCAAATTTCTAGATAATATGGGTAATGAAATATACAGGGTGACTCAACCTCATCCATTAGATCGTTTGATCACTGTCAGGAGTACCAAGTCCTAGGGCCCGAAGCCGGTTGGGTTTAATGGCGCAACCACCATATTTGACCATGCTGTACTATACACAAGACAGCGTCAAGTAATGGACATACACATACAAATAAAGTTTTACTGACACAACAGAGAGAAATATACCCTGGGCAAGACACAAGAATTGAACCTGGGCCCCCTACAACTGCGATCTTTAGCTGAAGTATTTTACTGGTTGAAGGGACCCCCTCACATTGAGGAATTAAATACTATTATACCGATTACTTATATACAAATATACCGATTTTTACTGACAATAATCTCGACCGGAGCGACACAGCGGACTACTGGCAACAGCCAGGATCAGTCCCGAAGGGAAATATCGGAGGAAAATTCTCGTCATTTTGAGCCACGGTCAGATGACGAGGTCAACTCCTGAACTGGCTCTCCACTCTCTGAACTTCCACGGGTCGCGGTAGCCCGGTTGGAGGAGTAACGGATTAGAAACCGGAGGGTTGCGAGCTCGAATCCAACCAAGGACAGTCGTGTACAAGGTGGGTTGATGCGCGTTAAATCTGTCGTGACCTCAAATATCCTCACCTTGTGGAAGTTTGGAGGTAGGTATTTAATTAACGTCGCACTGTAGCAACACATCGGGCTATTGGCGACGGTCCGGGATCAAACCCGAAGTTAAAGATCCGAGCACAACACCACGCAATTTTGAACCACGGTCGCCTTCCCTTTGGGATTGATCGATGCCAATAGCCCGTTGTGTTGCTTCAGTGCGACGTTAATCCAACCACCTACTCTCAAACAAGACTCCAAACATCTGAACAAAACAAAATCCGTTTCGTACATAACACGTTCCCACTACCATTTAAACAAGAGTGAAATGGGATTCTAATAGCGTTCCACTTGACAGCACACCTAAACAAACCCATTGTCTATAGCATATCATTGGCGGTCCCATGCGGACCGCCAATCAGACAAAAAGAAAAACAAAACCCCAATTGCTAGCCGCGCATAATTTCTGGTGACTTAAAAGTCCTCGTGCAAGTCGAGAGCCGTAGAGTTCGACCTCTCACCTTGACTGGCTGTTGGCAGCATTCCACATACTGCAGGCCGAGCGTAAATGGCGTCTGCCTGTTTGTGTATGCGGTCCTGTGAAAGTATTTGAAATCTGAAGGATACGGGAATTGCGCAGTGCGAGCACACACGAGCGGTGTTGCGAGATGGTATCGAGGTGTTTGGTTCCTGTGGCAACTGGCATTCCAGTTTGCCTTCTGTAAAACGACAAAGCATGGCGAAAAAACTGTTTTGAATATCTGCGGAGTGTTTGTTATTCATGCCTGGTGGATGTCTTGATTTATGTATTTTTCTGGGTTTGCTTTACCAAGCTCAGCGTATACTATTTTAGGGTACTCAAACTTTTTCCACGAAGACATTTCGATTTTCCGTATCCCGGTTGGAAGAGTAACGGACTAGCAAGCTGAGGGTTGCGAATCCTTCCAAGGACCGTCGTGTACAGAGGGGAATGGTGCACGTTAAATCTGTCAAATGTCCTCACGTTGGTGTGGTGTGGAAGTTTGGAGAGTGAGGTGCCAGCTCAGGTGTGACCTCGTCATCTGACCGTGGTACAAAATTACGTGGTGTAGTCCTCGGGTCTTTTCCTTCGGGTTTTGATCCCGAACCGTCGCCAACAGCCCGTTGTGTTGCTCCAGTGCGACGGTAATTAAAATACCTACCATTCCAATGGCATACATGAAAAATCGAGTATTACAAAAAAGCGTTGCAGCTGTTTTGTCTTAGGACTTCAGCTTTCAGAAGAAACGTCCAGAAGATAAATATAGCGTCGTGTAGGCAAAGGATGTTTGCACTAGACATGACCTTCGGACCGAGTGCGTAGGCGCATTGAGTGGGAGGGGTTTACAATATGTCGAAATTCTACGGTTCTTGCATTGCAACTTTGAATTGCGTTGAGCGAGGACTGCGCAAGTGGTGTCGTTCGAAAGCTACCGAACTACGCTACAATCGCATGCCTTTAAGCAATAAAGTTATCCTTAAACTGTGTTTTAATCGTTCAAACTGTAAATTAATTGTTGAATGTTCACAAGACAATCGTTCAAACTTCCTTTATCTGTCCTTCCTAGTCATTCCATAATCCAACATCACGGGCCCGAGTATTCACGTCAAAACTATGGTTTGTGTCCTTGACACAACCTTCAAAATTTTTTTTCACTTTCTGTGTTTCACTTGGAAGCCGACGATATATAAACTCGGAATTCATTCTTTAGAATTTATTGAAGTGCTGAAATCATATTCGAAAAACAAGCCAAATGTCGTCACTTTCGGAATACGTACAGGAAACGCGTTCCACCACAAGAACGCTACCATAACCTACATTTAATTTGACAGAAAGACTGAGGTTAGTACAGGGTAGCCCAAGTCACTAGACCATTTAAAATAGAATAACTCTTATGTATTAAAAATTCACATTTATTCTTTTATAAACAATCTTGGAAATTATTTTTAATTAGTTTTGTAGATTATGTCCCTCAAATGGCCACCATTTTGTTCTTGACAGTGGCTGGCGCTTTCTAAAGTGTGCTGCATCACCTCTTGTAATGTTTCTGGGCTTATTCCTTCAATTTTTCACGGATGTTGGCCTTCAATTGCTGGATGGTCCGAGGTTTGTTACGGTGTACTCCTTCCTTTAGATATCCCCATAAAAAGACTTGAGCCATAAGGTCAGGTGAGCGTGGAGGCCAATTGAATTCGGAGTTTCGCGAAATTATCCGCCCTTCAAACATTTGCCTTACAAGCTCCATCGTCGGACGAGCTGTAGCCCTATCTTGCTGCCACCATTACTCGGTGTGTTCCCAACTGCAGAACGCACGAAATGACGAATGTAAGCTCTTTGGGTTAGCACAATTGACCGTTGATTTTGTAGATAAAATTGGATTATTTTTACTCGTTGCTCTGTCGTGAATTTCTCCGTAACTATTTTCTAAGGATTGCATAAATAATCTGAATTTTTTTAGTTAATAGCAAAAAAGTTATATTTTAAAATGGGTACAGTGACTTTTGGGCCAACCTGTACAAGGATAGTTCCGTTACAACTTTTACCATCATTGAAAGTCTAATCTCTGGATAGTCGTAAGGAAAATGGATTAACAATCTGATATAAGAACTACGTTAAATTCTGTAGTTGGAATAATTACTAAAAAACTAACAAAGGGATTTTATTGTTTCCACACAGGACGAAAAACAATGACTAGCATTTTCCACAAATTGGAAAAATTGTTTTCATATTGAAATAATTACAACTTTTACAATGCGAAATATTTCACACTTGCTGTCAAAAGGTTCAATTTTCCTTTCCTGGCTTTTGTTTGTAACAGTTTTCATGCTTTCGCGTTTGCAGATTGTGTTTTGAAGAAACAGTAGAATCACGCGATTGTTGATTTCTTTTGCCGATAAATATGCGTGAAAGAATAGTGTTCTTTTACCTTCTGAATGGCAGCTTCACCAAGCTTTGTTGGAATAATTCTGACTCGTAGTTTATTTTTTAGCTACTGAACAAATATGCTTCTAACTGGTATTAAAGAAAATCTTCTGATAGCGACCATTTTATGGAACAAAGCTTTGAAAGCTGACCCTATTTTGTTTTTACCGCTCAGAAAAGTTTAATTCAAAAACATTTATATCATATAAATGCGTTGTACAATTATTTTCTTCGTTTCTTAAAGGGCAGCGGTAGCCCGGTTGGAAGAGTAAAGTTAAATCTGTCGTGGCCTCAAATGTCCTCACGTTGGCGAGGTGTGGAAGTTTGGAAAGTAGGGTGCCAGCTCACACACACACATATGTTCTCGTCATCTGACAGTGATTCAAAATTACAAGGCGTTGTCTTTGGATCTTTACCTGAGGGATTGATCCCGGACCGTCGCCAATAGCACGTTGTGTTGCTCTAGTGCGACGTTAACTACTTACCAAATCTTAAAAATAAATTATTATTTCAGAATCATGACTTTATAAAATTATTTATTTAAAGACAGCAATTTTAAAATGGAACAAATCAGACTCCTCTCTGAATAGAAAATTATGAATTATCTCAATACAAAAGATTAAATCTCACAAAAGTTAACGAAAACTGAAATAAAACTCATCTTATTGTGGAGCAAGTTCAGTTACATAAATGGGAATAAATTAACCTAATAAATAGTGTTATTTTCTTTTGGAAATTGCAGAAAAGATCTCATCATTCACAAGGAAAAACAGAAATTAAAATGATCGACTATAGTCCGAATATCCTGAAAATGTTTTCGAACTTTGTAGCGACCGTTTCGGGAGCTCTTAGGTTAAAATCGATTTATCAAAAGTAAATTGACATACATATGCGAACACCAAGCCTTTAGACTAACAATACTTAACAGAAAAATAAATTACTTCTCACCTAATAAATTCTCTAAAGTGTAATGGTTGCAACCAACCGTTTTTAATTCTTTTAGTCACGAATTTTTTGTTTATGAATTCTGATAACGATTAAAGTTTAATTTAAACTTGGAATATAAAATAGCTATAGAGCGCCAAAAAAAATTATTATAGTTAGTTCATCTTACAACTATTATTCGTATAACTTCAAAATAATCTCAGTCGCGTGGTTTATATACTTTTCACCTGTACCCGAACATTTCATTCCATTTTAAATAATTAAATTAATCGAAAGTTGGGTTTATAATTTAATTTTTTTCAAGTCTGATGAAAGCTAATGCTGCTAAATACTTTCAAGGTTACCAAAAAACTTGTCTCGACAAAATACAGCCAAATAAAATTTTGCCTCAGATTAAAACATTCAAAACGCCATTTTTAATTTCCTCCCAATAGTATATTTTACTCGTGGTTTTCGAAAAAACTCCGATCGTGATTATAAGAGCTCGCGAAATTGAGCATTTAAAAACATTTATAAACAACTTACGCTTCATAGTCTTGGGTGATATTTAGATGTCGCAGCTTCTGTAACATTACTAGGTGATGGTTGATTCAAGTATAAAGGTAGGTTATTTAACTATTTTTATATGATGGCAGTGCTAGCAGTTATTCATTTGAAATTATATTTCTTCTCAATTGTAAAAAACAGTTTAGTTTACAGTTGGTAACCAATACTAAATTAACTGGTTGGATTCAAGAACACGGTTCTATCGCCAAATGGTAATAATTATCATCTCCAATTGGCAATTACTTAAGTATATGGTAACCCGTTATAAGTTTGCTACATGCACTTCCACATACACCCAAATGGAAGGCATCCAACATGACATCCAAATAGCGGTTTGTCGACGAAAATTTTTTTCGCTAATTTGGCGAGGGGCCGTTACTGTGTTCTTGAATTTTAGTAATTAATTTAGCAGTTATCAACTGTTGGAATTTGACTTTAACGATTATTTTTAACAGTTAACGGGAAAAAAAGTTGAGTTAGTCATTTCGACTTTTGTTAATCAATTTTTATTCTTATAATTAATAGCCCGTTGTGTTTGTCCAGTGTGACGATAATTAAATACCTACCTACTTATTCTTAATTATTCGGCCACAGTAGCCCAGTTGGATGGTAGGTAGGCATTTAATTAACGTCACACTAGAGCAACACAACGGGCTATTGGCGACGGTCCGGGATCAAACCCGAAGGGAAAGACCGAGAACAACACCAAGTAATTTTGAATCATGGTCAGATGACGAGATCACACTTGTTTAGCCCAATTGGATTGGTAGGTATTGGTATTGGTATTTTCAATTAACGTCACACTGGAGCAACACAATGGGCTATTGGTGACGGTCCGGGATCAATCCCAGAGGGAAAGATCCGAGGACAACACCACGTAATTTTGAACCACGTAGCCCAATTGGAAGAGCAACGGATTAGCAACCGGGTTCCGAGTTCAAAACTCGGTACAACCAAAGACCGTCGTGTACACGAGAACTGGTGTGATCTCAAATGTCCTCACGTTCGCGTGGTGTGGGAAGTTTGGAGAGTGGGGTGCCAGCTCAGGTGTGACCTCGTCATCTGAGCATGATTCAAAATGAGGCGTTGTACTCGATCTTTCCCTTTGGGATTGTTCCCGAACCGTCGCCAATAGCCCGTTGTGTTGCACCAGTGCGACGTTGATTAACTACCTACCAACGATCCCTCCTACCATTAAATGCTCTAAACCTCACGGTGAGTAGGTAGGAGGTGGGTCTACTACCTACCAACGCTGCAATTCAAACTTCGGTCTTAACATCATTTCACCATCTGAAACGAGACCGGCGATCTGAAGCGATGATTGATGGGTACTGATTGCTGAAGCGCGTTAACCGTTTTGAAAAAGGCACTTTTTTACATTTGTGGTCATTCATTAACGGCTAATACATTCGATAACAGTTGGTAGTTGTTAATTTGTAATAACGCTGCTGTTTTCACTTCGCTTCAACGTCTCAGTGTTCACAGAGCGGTCTATCTGAAACGAGACCCGCGATCCTTTCGAGGTGACATTTAGCAGCTGACCGGAAGGAACTGGTTTGTGTTTGTTGCTCGTGCTGTCACGTGACTGCGAATTAAAGAGAATTATCGCCGACCATGTCATCAACATAATTGCAGTTCTGGAGAATTTCCATTAATCACGGAGAGCTGCTAATCGCAGGCTCCTCCATGTTGAATTGCGACGAGCAAAGCGCTTTCCTACATGCCTACGTCGGACATTGCGTGAATGCGGACCATAAAACCATTTGCTAATTTGGAGCCTGTAATTCTTGGTATTACGCAAGTGAATTTCAGATTGTACAAGTGGAACGTGGAAGGATTTTTAATTTGATTGCGTTTGCTTACAAACAACGCTCATAGGGCTGCGGTAGCCGGATTAGTTCGAGCCTCGGTCCAACCAAAGACCGGGCCGCGGTGGCCCGGTTGGAAGAGTAACGGACTAGCAACCGAAGGGTTGCGAGTTCGAATCCAGCCAAACACCGTCGTGTACAAAGGGGGCTGGTGCACGTTAAATCTGTCGTGGCCTCAAATGTCCTCACGTTGGCGTGGTGTGGAAGTTTGGAGAGTGGGGTGCCAGCTCAGGTGTTGCCTCGTCATCTGACCGTGGTTCAAAATTACGTGGTGTTGTCCTCGGATCTTTCCCTCTGGGATTGATCCCGGACCGTCACCAATAGCCCATTGTGTTGCTCCAGTGTGACGTTAATTGAAAATACCAATACCAACCAAAGACCACCGTGTACGAGGGGGCTCGCAATGGTTAAATCTGTTGTGGCTGGCCTCAAATGGCGTGGCGTGGAAGTTTGGAGAGTGGGATGCCAGATCAAGTGCTGACCTTGTCATCTGACCGCGGTTCGTTATTACGAGGTGTCCTCGATCTTTCCCTTCGTGATTGATCTCGGAACGGGCCAAATACCCGTTGTGTTGCTCCAGTGTGACCTACCTACAGACTGCAAAACGGATGCATGAGCGTTAACCCTTCACAAGGTTAAATACGTACGTTTTTGAATGACATTGTTTTAGTACGAAATATTCATTTGATCTGGATTTAGTTTTAATTATGTCTTCATCCATTAATTCAAAATTGCGAGGCGTTGTGCTCCAATCTTTCCCTTTGGGATTGATCCCGAACTGTCGCCAATAGCCCATTGTGTTGCTCCAGTTCGACGAAAATTCAACCTACCTACCTACATTCATTAAAATACTTCCACAAATCGAAGACGGTCTTGTGACGCTATTTTTCACGTACATGTATCTACGATATATCGTTTCAGACATGCTTTCGGGCCGCGGTGGCCCGGTTGGAAGAGTAACGGACTAGCAACCGAAGGGTTGCGAGTTCGAATCCAGCCAAACACCGTCGTGTACAAAGGGGGCTGGTGCACGTTAAATCTGTCGTGGCCTCAAATGTCCTCACGTTGGCGTGGTGTGGAAGTTTGGAGAGTGGGGTGCCAGCTCAGGTGTTGCCTCGTCATCTGACCGTGGTTCAAAATTACGTGGTGTTGTCCTCGGATCTTTCCCTTTGGGATTGATCCCGGACCGTCACCAATAGCCCGTTGTGTTGCTCTAGTGTGACGTTAATTGAAATACCCCCCCACCCCCTCAGACATGCTTTCTGCGAAAATTTAAATGCGTACGTTTCTTGATATGGGATGTTATTCTTGTAAGACTATTAAATACTCGTTATTTGTATCTTCATCCATTGAAGTACTTCCACAAATCGAGATGGACTTTTGAAGCTATTTTTCTAAGAATTCAACGTCATCTGACCGTGGTTCAAAATTACGTGGTGTCCTCGGATCTTTCCCTTTGGGATGGATCCCGGACCGTCGCCAATAGCCCGTTCTGTTGCTCCAGTGCGACGTTAACTAACAAAAATGCGGTCCGGACAAACTCAAAACGGGCGAACTGACACAATTCTACTCGTATGTCGATGCGCAATGTTTTTGATATACCTTCAAATCTTTCAAATTTCTCCTAAGGAAATCTTTCCCAGTTCTTTCCTTTGGAGAGTGGGGTGCCAGCTCAGGTGTTGCCTCGTCATCTGACCGTGGTTCAAAATTACGTGGTGTTGTCCTCGGATCTTTCCCTTTGGGATTGATCCCGGACCGTCACCAATAGCCCATTGTGTTGCTCCAGTGTGACGTTAATTGAAATTCCCCCCCCCCCCAGTTCTTTCCTTTGTCTTTTCCCCACAGCTTTATTTAACTCTCATTTAAATATCGCTGTCGTCATCAATCCACATTCTCGATTTCTGATTTCCCCATTAAGTGGAGATTGCTCGTTCGGCGTTTTGAGAATTCAGCGATTTCGAAATCAGGCGATTATCATGCGATCCCTTTCATTCCAATCAGCCCCAGATCCTATCCAAAGAACTCACGTGGCTTCTCAGAACGTGAATTTTTTTCGAAGGTAGAGCCCTTTCTTTTGTCTTTAAGGTCTCTTAACCTTCGTCCCTTTCTTTTAAATGTAGAAATTCAACGAAATATTTCCTTGATAAACTCTTGTTATCTTTGAAGTTAGCGTGGTGTGGAAGTTGAGAGTGGGATACCAGCTCACAGGAGTTGCCTCGTCATCTCACCGTGGTTCAAAATTACTTGTCTTCCTCGGATCTTTCCCTTTGGGTTTCATCCCGGGCCATCGCCATTGTTTTGCTCTGCGATGTAATTAACCTTGTGTCTCATTACGCTCTAGATTAATGCATTACATAAACAATTATATGAAATTATGCCGGGGTAGGTATTGAATTAACGTCGCGCTGAAGCGACACAACGGGCTATTGGCGAAGGTCCGGGATGAAACCCAAAGGGAAAGATCGAGGACAACAACACGTAGTTTTGAACCATGGTCAGATGACGAGGTCACACCTGAGCTGGCATCTCACTCTCCAAACTCCCACACCATGCCAATGTGAGGACATTTGATACCATAACAGATTTAACGTGCACCAGCCTCCACGTACAGGACGGCTGCGAGTTGTAGACGGCAGAGATTCGGTTCATCCTTGGGTGTATTTCTCTTTTCTGTATTAGTAAAATATTCCTCGTGTGTGAATGTCCATTTACTTGACGTTGTTTGCCGCAGCTTGGCTAAATATGACCCTTGCACCCCAAAAACCCCAACCCAATAAACTAACCCTTTTCTTGTAAATACCCATTTGCATTCAAAATTGCAGATTATGCTCGGTGACCTCTACTTTGTTTTGAAGAGATCTTATCTCATGTATGTATACAAGATGAAAATTATGGCCGGAGTACAATCTCGATGCGGTACACATTAAAAAAGGTCCTCGAACAATTTCAAAACGGAGATCGAGATCATAGTACGCTTGAAGACACTGTTCTTAGTAAATCGTCGGTTTAACCCTCCAAGTGGTTTCGACGAGATATCTCGTCCAAAATTTACAAATGAAGCGATATTTTGTCGAGACAAAACTGCTCTATTACTCCAAGGGGAATGAAGATCCAGTGCGAAAATCAAATTGTTCCTTGCCTAGAACTGCTGACAGTTTGGAATTAGTTTTTATATCAGAAACATTACAGGGTGGTTTTAGACGATAAACCATCAGGGGGGTTAATAGTGAAACGGTAACACAGAAATTATTGCCTATATTGCACACCCCAGTACTGGGAAGGTATACGGTTAAATATTTTCCAATCGCCAGTAAAAATATAATTTTATTCATTTCTTTAAAATCAGATATTAACATAATACGGTCTCGTCAATGTCAAAACAGATTCATCCAAATTACCAGTAATGAGAAGCAGATGATACTGCCAAACATACAATCTTCCATTGCAGCCTGCCTTAGGACAGAGCAGGGAACAAGATTCCCTAAGAATACGGAGAACTACCGACTAATGACCTCAACGCCATAAAGAAACAGTATGAGCCGTGGAGAGCATCATAAACAGCCTTTTGCACATGGAATTAGATTTCTCATCCAGCCCAAATCAATTGGGATTTTGAAAACCCTTATATTTAATTTAGAATAGAAAGTGGTTGCAAATAAGGACAAATGTTTCATGGATGCCCTCGGGAGGGTGAAATAAAAAAAATTGAAGAAAAATTTTATTTACTAAAAATTACATTTAGTCAATATTGCATGTGCCGTTCTGTTCGATGACCATCTCTCCGATAGCTGCATAATCCCGCGCTCATAGAAGTTCTGAGGTTTCTGGCTAAAGAACTGATCCAGGTGACGAAGCTTTCTGAACCACTTACGGCACGTGGAATCGTCAACTGCACCCTCACCACACACAATACATATCTTCTTTTGCGTTTGCGAAGCATTTTTGTCTTTTCGGAAATAAAAAAAGGATATGACGAAAATGCTCCTTATTTTCTGCCATTTTTAATGCTTAACAAAATTTAACGCGTCCCCCCCCCATATTTTTTTGAAAAACAATTTGAATTTTTTGAGTCCTAGTTGACAAAAAATGACATCGCTGAACGAATTTAACCAAACTTAACTACAGTGGACTCTCTCAACCGGCCACTTCGGGACCGGACCCAGACCGGATAACGATTTGTCCGGTTAAACCGTCGTTCCCTTAATAGCATTAAAATACACTCCCGAAATCGTTTTTATTAGAATAAAACTAAGTATATAGCCTACTTTATTGTAATATGATATATATAATTAAGAAAACTTAACCTGGAAGAACTTCCTTTATTGGAAAAAACTAAACACATGTTACTGTAGGCTACTGTATATACAGTACATAATTGGTCAGTGGCGGCCGGTTAAAAGGTGGCCGGTTAAGAGGGAGTCCACTGGTATTACAAATATTAAAAGCTGTTGTGCAGTAAAAGAATAACGTTGTGCAGGTTTTACTAATGCACCGGTAAATGTAAATCCACTTATAAAAGTGTTTTTAGTCCTTAATTTTTTCAACATTTTCCAAAGGGACCCTCCTTAGACCCCTGGTAATCTATACCCTATCTATTGAATCATACCCCAATAAACGCCCATACGACCAAAGACAGTCGTGTACGTGGGGGCTGGTGCATGTTAAGTCTGTCGTAGCCCCAAATGCCCTCACGTTGGCAAGGTGTGGAAGTTTGGAGAGTGGAGTGCAGCTCAGGTGCTGACCTCGCCATCTGACCATGGTTCAAAACTGCGAGGTGTCCTCCTCGGATCTTTCCCTTCGGGGGTTGAACCCGGACCGTCGCCAATACCTCATTGTGTTGCCTCAGTGCGACGTCAATTCAAATACCTACATACCCGCCTAACTGGTAGAAGAGTAAGCATCCCTGAGTTGCCCTCAAACTCGAGAGGTCAGCAGATTTCCCTCTCCAGACTGGCCAGTGGATATTTGAAATTGATTTCATTCGATCATGGTATTTAGGTTTTCCCGACTTATGTGAAATGCAATATGGAGTAAGCCTTTCCTGGTTTCCTCCTTGCTTGTCTGGGGTCTGTCCAAGTGGAATCTGCATTTCAATGTTATGCTCTCTTGAATTCTTTGAAGGTACATGAACACACGGACTTGGTCTAGCTTGTCTAGACCAAATGGGATAAGAAACTACAGCAAAAATTAGTGTGGGACTGAAGCCTTTCCATATTGTAGTTGTCAGGACCTTTCCTAAGGCATTAGTGGGGCTGTCATGGCTCAGTGGGTATTCCCAATGCGCTACCAACCAGCGAGTTGTAGGTGGCTTCCCTGGATGTATTTCTCTCTTCTGTGTTAGCAAAACTTTCCTTGTGTGAGTATGTCCATTGGTGTTGTCTGTCTTGTGTTTGGCGCAACATGGCCCTTGCGCCATAAAACCCAATCCAACCTACCAACATTAGTCGCCCATGTTTTATACCTCCAAGCCTGATCATTGACGACCTCTCGGCCATCGGTACTACAAGGGACGAAGTAATAGCTACTTATGAAGGAGCACCCAATGGGTGAGCCGCGCTACTCCTAAAGAGGAACATCCATGCGCTTACAATCTGGGATTCGAACCCGCGACCTACCGGGTGGTAGACCAAACCTCAATGATCCGTACCCTCATGAAAAAGGTTTCATTCCCCTCCAATGAAAAAATCGTTTTTTTTTTTTATCATACTTATGAAACAAAAAACCTTAAAATATAGACAAATAGCATGAAACTTAACAAATATAGGTATAAGTAGGTACGTATGGGTATTTTAATTAACGTCGCCCTGGAGCAACACAACGGGCTATTGACGACGGTCCGGGATCAAACCCGAAAGGAAAGAACCGAGAACACCACGTAATTTTGAATCACGGTCAAATGATGAGGTTGACATCTGAGCTATCACCCCACTCTTCAAACTTCCACACCACGGCAACGTGAAGACATTTGAGGTCACGACAGATTTAACGTGCACCAGCCCCTTTGTAGTTGACGGTCTTTGGTTTGATTCGAACTCGTAACCCTCCGGTTGCTAATCCGTTACTCTTCCAACTGGGGCCTGAACAAATATCGGAAAATGTAATAACTGGATATTTTTGTTACAAATCGGAAGCATACCGTAGCCTTTTTTGTTCTGACGAAAAAGCCTGCTAGTGCACGCCCAACACACCGCTCAGGAACGACCCCGTGTTGGTCGATTCGAATATGAGGCCCTTATTAACCCTCAATAATGCTTCTCTCATGGAACACGAAAGGGGCGAAAACGATCCCATAAACAACCCAAAGTGCAACAACACCCATCAAAAAAAGGCGACCAGAATTTTAAAAAGGTAACATTTCATCCGAACCTCGCGAAGCCTCCAAATAACTACCCTCATCTTATTTCACAATGCGCTATCTTTCATTTTTAATTACGAAAAAACAACACGCCCTTTTTTTCGCGAGACAAT
Organism: Meta bourneti; assembly: GCA_933210815.1. Classification (NCBI taxonomy): domain Eukaryota; kingdom Metazoa; phylum Arthropoda; class Arachnida; order Araneae; family Tetragnathidae; genus Meta; species Meta bourneti. The sequence continues at coordinate 36,322,879 of OW119930.1, read as the reverse complement.
AACCAATCCCCGTATACCCTCGACGCTGGTGGCTCCGAAATTTCGTAAAAAGATACATACCGGAAGCGCAAAAAAAGAGCAACCCATACGAAATTACCTGCGTGGAACAATGTATGTATCGAAACGATACAGAGGCGGAAAAAGAAAAGAGAAAAAAAGGACACCTCCGGATGCTGGGATCACCTTTCCGAAACCTGTTCCATTCCACCAAAAGGGAAGTAGCAAAACAGAACCCCCAAAAGAACTGCAGCAGCAACAAAAAAAGGTTTCGATAATAATCAAAATATATCTGCGAGTGACTCGAAATCAGGTTCCTGGCTTGAAGAGTGGCATTACCACGGAATTATTTATCATGATTTATACAAGTGCCCGAGCGAGTGGACTAGCAGGTACCGCCTAGCGCACGAGGCACCTTCTGCAAAATGAAGGTCAGGAATAGATGGACAAAACTGTTATTTTCCGTTATTGTTATTTGCGATAGCAGTTATTCGTAACTGCTGTTAACAGTAACACTAACGGTTAGCAAGGTTGCAGCTACGGAAAGGGTTACAGGTTGGTGTTTTAATTCACGTCGAACTGGAGCGTTACAACGGGCTGTTGGCGACGGTCCGGGATCAATCCGAAAGGGGAAGATTGAGGACAACATCGCGTAATTTTGAACAACGGTCAGAGGACGAGGTGGCACACCACTCCCCAAACTTCCACACCACGCCAATGTGAGGACATTTGAGGCTAGGATAGAATAAACGTGCCTCCTTTGTACACGACGTTCTTTGATTGGATTCGAACTCGCAACCCTCCGGTTGCTAATTAATCCGTTACTCTTCCAACCGGGCTACCGGGGATGGCACCGAAAGGGTTACAGATAATTCCAGTAAAAATATCTTTGTTTAACAATCCTTGAAAACCGTGCATGAAGTCTGACATGTGAAGCTCATGTGTTGATCTCGTCATATGACCGTGGTTCAAGATTACGAGGTGTTGTCCTAGGATCTTTCCCCTCGGGGTTGATCCCGAGCAGTCGCCAATAGCCCGTTGTGTTTGTTGCTCCAGTGCGACGTTAATTCAACTAAACCAAACTAATTATAATTTTGCAATCCTACTGTTATTTTAACTGCTATCGGAGTAACAGCACATCTACAGAGAAACATGTTTTCGTGGAATGGCGCTTGCGTGCTGCAGTCATGCTTGGCGTTTCCCGCATCCTCTATTAATTTCGTAGAGAATTAAGTATCTGAAAAGAGTAGTCACTTGGTCGGGGGGACCAAACAAATGCTTCAGGTGGTTCCGTCGAATAGCGATTGTCATTCAATGATACGTCAAGGTCAAATCTTTGTCGTGGGACAGCTGTAGCGTTGTTTGGTAGCGTGCGTTTATTTAAATGATATTTCTTCGATGTCACATTGTGGGAGTCGTGGGCCATAAATTTTGAATGTGCTGTGCAAAACGGTATGATTTGTGGGATGTTTGCAATCTGTAAATTAAGCAATTGTCAGGGTATGCATTTTAATACACTACTCCTTGAAATACATCAGCTTAGAGAACAAACAAGAGTTATTCCATGGATTCGACTGAATTATACAGAATATGATCGTGCAGGAAATAAGTGGGAGAGTTTTTCTGTAAAGTTAAATGTAGAAGGGGCGGTTGGTCTGATAAGGATTTTCAGTGTAAAACAAACCAGTCTTTCGAAGATTCTAGTTCTGTCTTAAAGCTCTGTGGCATGATGCATATTGGGGTTGGCTTAAATTATAGCTTATATCCGTTTTGGCATCATTTGGCGTTTAATCTAATAGGCGTTGACTAACCAACATTCATACATCAAAATTCAGAATTACTTTGGAATTTTTATTGAAGTACTGAAATCGTATTCGAAAAACAAGTCAACTGACGTCACATTCAGAATACGAACAGGAAACACGTACGCCTCAGAAACACTACCGCCACCTACATTTATCTTCACAGAAAATGCCTCTCATACGTACTTCCTGTTTCGTAACGAGGTATGCTACTCGATTGCAATTTCGGTATGCCACTCATAGAATGGATCGAAAGTAACGCCAAACACCGCGATAAATGAAATTAGTTAATTTCTGGAAGTATTTGTTCTTCTAGTAGTTTATGTTTACACTGAAAAACCTCATTCCAGAGTAAAAAATACTCCGACTTTAAAAAAATACACCATTTACTTATTTTACCCATTTAATGGCAAAACGGGAATTGAAATATACAATGGTAACTAAAATTTGAATGGTTGATTTCCATAACCACAACCAAGTGTGTAGAACAATGAAAATATGTGTATTTATTGCCTGTAAAATGCGAGCTACGGTAAAATGCACACTTTTTTCTATTAGATATTTAAAGCGTACTATGATCACTAAATGTATGAACATCGGATTGTCTGAATTCTTTTGACTACTGACTTTACTTAATACTTTTCAGTTGGTTGATTTTAAGTTTAAGGGTGCAATAATCCTATTTGGCTACGCTGCACTGTCAGATGACGAGGCAACACCTGAGCCGGCACCTCACTCTCTAAATTCACGCCGACGTGAGGTTCTTTGAAGTTACGGCAGATTTAACGAGCACCAGCCCCCGTGTACACGACGGTCTTTGGTTGGATTCGAACTCGCAACCCTTCGGCTGGTAATCCGTTACTCTTCCAACCAGGCTACCGCGGCCCAACCAACCAATGAGAGGTATGCGCAACATTTTTATCTAATTAATATAATTTACAACAGATTTCAGCTGTGAAATTTTTATTGAAATATTAATTTTAATCTAAAAACAACTTAATACTGATAGATTGCGCCATAAAACCCCAACCAATTCTATCGTCATCTGACCGTGGTTCAAAATTACGTGCTGTTGTCCTCGGATCTTTCCCTTTGGGATTGATCCCGGACCGTCACCAATAGCCCATTGTGTTGCTCCAGTGTGACGTTAATTGAAATACCCAAATACCCAACCAATTCTGATAGATGGAAGAGTTTGACTTATTTTGAATAACGATTACGAATCTGCAAAAGTGATTTGGATGAACCCGTTATTTAGGGTGAGAAAATTCAGTTTCATTTCTTAAATATCATTTGTAATGCACGAAATCATCTATCTTAACCACATGTTAAATCTCCTTCAAATTGAGACACAAGTCTAGTATCTGTCTCACCTTAAGAGTTTACCATAATGATTGTGAGCGCTTATTTACGCCTTTTACATATATCTTCCACGACAGGATTAAAGAATTGTGAAACGCTTCTTAATCTTCTTGGGCAGTCAAACCTTGACCTTTCTTGTTTTTGCCGATAACAAACTCCGGTTGGAAAGACGAGATTCCTGTTCTATCCAGGACAGGAAAGACGACGGGGTTAGGTTTCTGAGTTGCAACATTTCTTGTATGAGATCTTAGGCCTACTATTAAGGGGACTCGAATGTCTGCTTCTTATCGGTCTAATCATTCCCATCTCCAGGATTGTGACATGTGGCATCAGTTGTGCTGAGCTCCACTCCGATCTCAAATACTATAATCTTCTGGCGGAGTCATTGGCTTTAGTTTACGAAATGTCAGTTGAGCTTGGCAGTTTCAGTTTCTAAAGAAAGTTGAGATGGATTTCCAAGATTTTGGTAGCGCAGGTTGGAAGAGCAATGTATTAGCGACCGGAAAGTTGCTAGTTCGAAGCTCGGTCCAGCCAATGACCGGCGTGTACACGGGGGTTGGTGCACGTTATATCTGTCGTGGCCTCGAATGTACTCACGTTGGCGTGGTGCGGAAGTTCGGAGAGTGGGGTGCCAGCTCAGGTGTTCTCGTCATCTGATCGTGGTTCAAAATTACGTGGTTTTGATCCTCGGATCTTTCCCCTTAAGGATTGATCCCGGACCGTCGCCAATAGCCCGTTGTGTTGCTCCAGTGCGACGTTAATTAAATACCTGCCTATCAAGATTTTAGTTTGCGAACAGGAAATTTATCTGTTTTCATATGACTAGGAGCTTAAAGGTCACATATCTATTATCACATATTTATTATCTATTATATCACATAGCTATTATCTAAACTAAAAAGGTCACCGTGGTTCAGTGGATTTGCCCTATGCTCAAGCAATCTGCGAGTTGTAAGTGGAGGAAGTTCATTTCCTCCTTTGGGTGTATTTCCCTCTTCTGCGTCAGAATCTTTCCCTTCGGAATTGATCCCGTACCATCGCCAATAGCCCATTGAGTTGCTCCAGTGCGACGTTAATTTACTACCTATCTTGGATTTTTAACATTTTTCAATTACGAATACGCTTATTATCTTGTTTCAAAAGCTCTTACGTCTAAATGACTTGTAAAGTGTTGTCCTCGCATAAGCGAATTTTCAAACCTCGTCTCTGATAAGTGGTCTACAGTTTGGCATCTATGTTTTCACCGCTTCTAAAAAATTTTGATTTCAAGCTTTGATAGGTTTTGAAAGTAAAACGACTATGTACTACAATTTTAAACTTTTAGCGTTGGTTTCTTTTTCATGTGTTTGGCGCAGCTTGACCAATATCTCGCCCTTGCACCATTGAAATTAACCAACTTAAACTGAATTGGTAAAAGAGATAGGATGTCTGGAAAGCGTGAATGAGAAGGAAAGTATCTGCTTTCAAACATATTCCAATCGACACGGGTAAAATGCTTGGCATGGTACTTGCTTTCTTAACAATAAACCACGTTGTCGTGGTGTGGAAGTTTGGAGAGTGGGGTGCCAGCTCATACGTTCCCTCGTCATCTGACCGTGGTTCAAAATTACGTGGTATTTTCCTCGGACCTTTCACTTCGGGATTGATCCCGGACCGCAACCAATAGCCCGTTGTGTTGCTCCAGTGTGACGTTAATTAAAATACCTACCTTAATAATAAACGTTACGAATTATAGTCTTATTGATAGGTAGGTAGTAGTTAATTAATGTCGCATTAGAGCAACACAACGGGCTATTGGTGACGGTCCGGGATCAATCCACAAGTTAAAGTTCCGAGGAAAATACCACGTAATTTTGAACCATGGTCAAATAACGATATAACTGCTCTTATACGACTGTATAGTAAAATAATTTTTGCATTGGTGGCTATGTTCATCAAATACAAGGGAGCCTTACAGAACGAGTGAATTTCAGTTTTTAGTGTACTTTTATAAGACACATCAAGAAAAAGAGGAAAATAATTTGTATAACCCAGAAGAAAGAAATCGCATGACTATCTGAAGGCAATTACACGATGACTGTACTTGGTATCTTCCTCAATTAAATGCTCAACACGTGTGGAGTCATCTACAACCATTGATTTGAACAAGGAATACACGAAAGGTATTACGAGTGCAAGTGTCCTCAATGGTGTTCTGATGTAAGGCATATTTGAAAACAATTAGACTTTTTTAAAGGACACTGTATAAGTAAAGAGCGATAATCTTTTAAGTAATCAAAGAAGCAGGAAACAATTAAGACTAAATTAAAAACTCGATGGCATATGAGGAAATGAAGCGGTTCTAGCAGATTAACCTCAACAAAAATATGTACCATGCCTGTCTGTCCAACCTGGAACCTTGGGATGCATTTGAGTACCAAATAGACCCTCGATTTGTATTGAACTTGATGAAACTCGCGGGAAATAGAATCCAATATAAACTGTCTAAAAATTATTTTAACAAGCACCCGCAAACCTCTAAGAAAAAAAACCGTAGGATTTTATGAAATAAAAAGCAATGGCGGACTTTTTAGAAGTGTATTTGTAGATTTTCCTTGAAAAAGTGCCAAAGGTTTTCGGGACAATCGAGCCGATCTACTGATTCCGGTGTTTTTCTTTCGTAGTTGATACGACTTGGCACCAAAGCTTCGAAATTGGCGTCACTTGGACAATTTTCTCCCCAAAAGAAAAATCCGGAAAATGTCTTTTCCCTTCGGAAGACCGGAGAATCGAGTGTTTTTCCGGGAGAGGGATAGTTGAATTAACGTCGCACTGGAGCAACACAACGGGGTATTGGCGACTGTCCGGGACCTATCACAGAGGGAAAGATCCGAAGACAGCATCTAGTATTTTTAAACCATGGTCAGGTTACGAGTCAATACCTGAGGTGTCAACCCCCTCTCCGAAACTTCCACGCCAAGGCGAGGACATTTGAGGCCACGACAGATTTAACATGCACCAGCCCCCACGTACACGACGGTCTCTGGTTTGACTGAGTTTCGAACTCGCAACCCTCCGGTAGTTAATCCACTACTCTTCCAACCGGGCTACCACAGCCTCGTGTTTCTCCGGAAGACGTCTGGAAAAGTTGGCAGGTTGTTAATAGTAACAGGGTTACAGGGTTTGGGAAGGGCCAAAGCCTCTACACATATAAAACATTCGACACAAAGAAAACATTCCATAAAGAACATAAGGCAAGTGTTTGGCAAAACGCGCAGATATACACAACGTCCTCGGAAAAGGATTACACAATTTGTTCAATTTAGAGAAAAACATAAAAATACAAGCTATATACAATTAAGGCAGGGATGTACAGACTTGTTAAGACCATGGACCACATAGATTCACTGCAACTTATGAGAGGGTAGCCAAAAAAATCATGAAGTTATACATTATTTATATTTATATTATTACATAAAGAGAAAATAAAAAGTTAATAAAGAATTTAATTTGATGTGTGGTAGTGCATTGATTTTACAATTGTTTTTAAATTTGGTTCTATTTTGTAGTAGCAAAGTACAAAATTGATTGTCGACTTTCATTAGACAAGCGGTTCCGATTTTTCGATTTGTTAATCTGATGACTGAAAACGTTTGTTCAGCTATATGTTGACCCAATTTGCTCAATTTAATGCATTACCTCGCAGCGAAGTTCTGATTGGTTAACGTTAAAATAGCGACGCGGGCCGCATGAGGCCCGCGGTCTGTGCATTCTTGATTTAAGACAATAATACCCGGTGAACAAAGATAAATATTCAATAAATGCATGCAAAAGAGGATCAAAAGCAAATCGTCTTAATAAAAGATTATCTATTGTAAAATTTGAATAAAAATAAAATTCCAGCTAAGTCATTTGTGAAGGAAACTTTCATTTCTCAACTCTCACTGACATGTCAAGGTTGGAGCTGAGGAATTCCACAACACAAGTGCAGAAGAGAGATAAACAGGAAAAAACCAGATAACAATTCCTTGGGTGGTTTACCAGACTGTGGCGCCAACTCTAGTGGATGGGGCACAAGTAAAAAGCCCGGTTCATGTCTTTTCAAACTACTTTGCTCAGGCAGATCACTATCAATGCTATCGGTAGAATTCTATCTTTTATCTTTCGAGTTGGGGGACCCCAACTATAAAAACATATGGTGCCCGAGGGTTTGGCGTCACTGTTTCCTGGCATACCGGTCAAACTATCTAATGAATGATTGAGGTCAAGCCACCCTGATTATCTCTCGGAGAACACGTCGTAATTTTGAACCACGGTCAGATGAATATTTGAGCCGACGCTCCACTCTCCAAACTTGTATGGGACAGAGGTAGCCCTGTTGTAAGAGTAGCGGATTAGCAATCGAAGGGTCGTGAGTTCGAAACTCGATCCATCCAAAGATTCGTGGGGGTTGGTGCATGTTAAATCACGTGACCTCCAATGCCGACACGTTGACGTGGTATGGGAGTTTGAAGAGTGTGGTGCCAGCTCAGGTGTTGATCTCGTCTAATGATCGTGATTCAAAATTTCAAGGTGTCCTCGGATCTTTGTCTTCGGATGATCCCGGATTGTCGCCAATAGTCCGTTGGTGTTGATCCAGTGAGACGTTAGTTCAACTATCAACCAACTAAACTTTTGTACCATGCCATCGTGAGGGTTTTTGGGGCCAAGACAGATTTAATGTGCACCAGCCCATGACCATGCCATTTATCCAGACTTAGGAATAGTATTGACCTACAGGAGTTTAAATCACTTAGGTTAAAAAAATTAAAACAATATTTAAATTGTACAAAACTTTTTGTAGGAATCTTCAAGAGTTGGGAGACCTTACTTAAAAAAATTGACATTTCAGGACCTTACTTCGAAATATAGGACATTTGAGGCTATGACAGATTTAACGTTCACCAGCCCACGGTAAACAGCATCGTGAAAAACTACACAAGTCCTAAAAATACGTTTTATTAGGATGTTTTCAATTGTAATTTAACATAACCATTATATACATATGTATACCGCGAACCTGCGTTCCAGTCAACAAGTATGGCATTTCATAAAGCCTGTGAATACAAATTTGATCAAGAACGATGACATCTTCAGAGCTGTAATAATACTTGATCCAGAGTTCTGAATCCAAATGAATTTCTGTCCTTTCAAAACTTGTAATTCCGCATTTCCCAAACCGTTATATTGATATGTAGAAAAAGACGGCTATTGTTTTATGATTACAAGAAAACTAAGAGTTTACTTCAAAATAAATGAAAAAAAAAATTATGCAGACTTAGGAATAGTATTATGGCCTATAGTATTTTAGGTCACTTAGAGTTTAAATAAAATTTAAAAATGCCCCATTAAAATTGTGCGAAGCTTTTTGTAGGAATCTTTAAGAGTTGACCTTACTTCAAAAATGGGTTAACTCACGTTATATTGATGAAAATGGTTAAGGTAATCCCATCCCTATTAGTCCAAGAACTTGAGTGAACCAATTTTTTTCACTGAGGAATATCTATCGGATTGTGCTACCATGAGAAGTGTGGCTCTGGTGAAAAGGCAGATGACCCTGGTTGAGTATACCACTAGAAACGGTACTACGATCGAAATAGGCTGCCGTTTTTAGTGATTATTTTATTCGAAGTCACAATCAATTCCGGCACCGAATGATGAATTCTGAACTAAGATGCCAATTGTGGAAGCGTATAATTTGTTTTCAATTTGTCAACTATATATATTTAATATACGTATATATATACGTAACTATATATACGTAATACTACGTATACAACTATATATACGTAAATTATATATATATATAATTTAATGAATATACCTTTTCAAAACCACTTGACTCAAATGCCAACTTACTAGAGGTGGACTATATGTCCTCAGTGACGGCAACCGTCCATTTTCGCCGTTTCTGCAAAGTATGGGTTAGCCCACTGTTACCGTAAGATTCTGGTTCGAGATCACAGGACCTCGGGTCTAGGTACGCGGCCGCAGTTAGTAGCAGCAAGGTCCTCAATTCGAATTTTTATAAAAATCGTCGTTGGCACAATGAATGTGAAGAAACTTTATGATTCGAAGAAATGTTCGTTAACCCTCTTGGTGGTTTGCCTTCGCCTCGAAAACTGCACTGTAGTACCCAGCCTCTGGTGCAAAAACCTGTTCGAACTAAACAGTTCTGGGCAAGGGACAATTTGTTTTCCTACATGGATCTTTATTCCCCTTGTAGTAGAGTAGTTTTGTCTCGATGAGATGTCTTGTCCTTAGCGAAATTGATCAGGTATTGGACGAGATATCTCGTCGGGGGAACACTTCGTCCGTTAGTACACAGCCTCTGGTGCAAAAACCTGTTCCAAACTTTTACCAGTATTAGGCAAGGGACAGTTTGTTTTTCCTTGGATCTTTATTTCCCTTGGAGTAGAGCAGTTTTGTCTCGACAAGATGTCTCATCCTTAGCGAAACTGACCAGGTATTGGACGAGATATCTCGTCTGGAGGGTTAAGATGCTGGTGACTCGGACTCTGAAGGGGCAGGCCCAGTGCACACTATTCGAGGCACAAAGGAATCGTTCTGTTCAGCTAGAAAACGCAATTCCATTCCTGTCACAATCCTACACACTTCCAGCCTCGTTTCTGCCACCATATGAGGGGGGAAGGTCATAACCGTCGAGGCCATGCTTCTGAAAAACGTCTCTATCGGATGCTCGTGGACAGTCCCACCAGAGTTCGATTCTCGTTCTGGACGATCCTCCCTCTTCTTTTTCGAACTTTCCGAGGACCATGGCTCGTGGTTCACACTCCGCTTCCTGCTGACTTTCGCTTCCGATTCTGCAACCAGGTCGTACAGCGGTTGTTCCTGCGCCCTGTTCTCTCCGCTTCTGTCACCACCCTCTGTCGCAACGCCGCTGCAGTTCGGATCGGCAGTTTCGACGACCCCAAGCTCGATCTCCGGAACGAGCAACTGTCTCAGGTGGACCAGAGGGGAAGTTTCGATCTGCTCCTGGGGCACGGGATCGGGTATGATGTAGCTCTCGGGCTCCGGGTGGTCTCTGTCCTTGTTGTCTTCGTTGCTGTCGTCGAGGTCTATGATCTCCGTTTTCAGTTGCGGGTCGCACAAGTCCGGCTTCGAAGATTCGTCCCGTTTGGCCCTGTCCTGGCTGCTGGAGTCTTCGTATAAGAGAAGGGGGTTGACGCCGTTCAGCTTCGCTAGTCTTTCCAGGTACAGCTTACTGGTGCTCACTCTGCAACGATAAGAATGTCTCAATATTTAGGGTAGTCAAACCAATGGGCTAATACTAAATCGACAAGGTGTCTTTCAGGACAATTGGCAATGCAACGTGAAAAGGAAATCTGGCAATATGCTAACATAGAAATAATAAAACTGGAAACTTAAGCTTTAACTTTTTGAGGCACGATTTTAAAGTTGAAAAAAAACCAAACTGCACAGAATTGTTATTGACTTATTCAGCTTCAAAATTAGTATAAAGTATCAAATAGCTTTTTTATTATACAACGATTTATTCGCTCTTAATAAATTTTTACGAAAAAAACCATTCACCGTAATGAAAGACGAAAATTCACTGCACCACACAATTCGCCAACCTTAATCACAAGTGTCAACAACTTACTAGTGCGTTTTGACGCGGAAAGTTTTGTTTTCAGTTATTTACACTTTTAGCGTTAGTTCATAGCAACTCAATGAAAAACTTTAAATAAAATATTAAACTGTATGACTATGAGAAGTTTCAACTTTTTGAGGTGGGTTAAAAAATATCCCACCAAGCATAAAAAGCTAAGCAAAAGGTGGCACAGTTTTAACCCACCTAACCCCAAAGAGTTAAGCATCGACCTATAACGAAATAGACGGAGCATGTACCCGCAACTTCATGTTATTTCTTCCAGTTGCTCCGTTTGAAGATCTGTCACATGGTTGTAGGTAAAAGCATGAATCCTAAATTATTGATTGGTTAAACTGATTATCCTCCGTAATATTGGCATTGCTCGAGCCGTGCTTATCTCCGTGACAGCTGTTGGCGCTACTCTTTAATTGGCGTAATTTTTCATGTACTTGGCGAGCGTCAAGAACATTGCCAACTTCTCAGTTATGTCTGATCTCGACGCGATAGGATATCGCCAGAGTTCCTTTTCAAGATGTACTTAGGATAGTACAGTGATGTGAATCAACGTCAATAAATTAGTTGTCCACTTAAGTTTTGTATTTTGTGTGATCCACGACAGGTACCTCTTCAATCCGATTTGGTTTATCGCCTACGATCATTTTTTGCTGCGAGAGTGCTAATGAGACCACCTTAGCTCCAGAGGTTTGGCCTCAAACGTCCTCACGTTGGCGTGGTGTGGAAGTTTGGAGAGTGGGGGTGCCAGCTCAGGGGTGTGACCTTGTCATCTGACCGTGGTTCAAAATTACCTAGTGCTGTCCTCGGATCTTTCCTTTCGGGTTTGATACAGGACCGTCGCCAACATCTGTAGTGATGCTCCAGTGCGACGTTAATTAAAAATGCAAATACCTAAAATCCAACCAAGGTCAAAATTCTGTATTGCAATATATTGTTGGAATGTAAGTGTCCATTGAACATGTACGAGTGAATCCATGGTTACGTAAAAAAATTTGCTCTTAAATGGGTTTCAAGAAATAAAAACGAACGCCCAAACCAGAAACTAGAGCTTTAAAATTATTAGTAACTTAGCCTCAACCTCTTCTTTCCGGAGGTTCTTAGCTATGGAAGATTATTTTTATCTCCTAAAACCCAACCAAGGGCAAAATTCTTTATTATACTATTCTGTCATTGTATTCACATACGCAAATGTTCATTGAACATTTACATATGTGAATCACCGATTACAAAAATAACTAGGCCTTTAGTTGTTTTCCAAGAGACAAACACTCGTGGACCTCCAAAATAGAGATAAAAAAATCTTAAATTAAAAAAAAGCAAATATCTGAAAGAGCAGCGTCTTCCTAATTCTTTAAAACCTATAACTAACTCGGATCTTTCCCTTTGGGAATGATCCCGGACCGTCACCAATAGCCCGTTGTGTTGCACCAGTTGACGTTAATTAAAATACCTACCTACCGATAACTAACAGGAAGATTTGTTTCTTGTACCAAAAATTATATACTGTCCCTATCTGAAAAGAAAAAGTTACTTAATAGCCGTTGACAATGAAAGCAGAAGAACAAGAGTATATGACATCATGTACATGCATCTAATTTTAGATTCGCAATCATTAAAATCTGGAATACAAATGAAATCACAACTTCGTGATTAAAGGACAACTCGATCACGATGGCGACTCATGCAGGCAGTTTTTATACTGCTTGCCTTGAAACTGATACTCACGCTCTATCCTTGAAGCTGTCGTCCAGAAAGCTGAGACAGCCGGTGTTGTACTTGGACCTGGGATAGGCCCAGAAGCCGTGAGTGTTGCTCTTCGCTTCCATCTTGTTCTTGGCTTTCTTGTACGAGTCTCGGATGGTCCTCCATCTTGTCTTGCACTCCATAGCTGCTCGAAAGAAATGGGCATTTTTAACACGCCATTACTCATAAATACCATATAAATTATGTCTCAACATCTCCATCATGGAATACCGACCTTACAAAGGGTTTACGGTAAAAAAATTCCCACTACGAGTAAAGCTGAATTGAAATAGGAAGCGCAAGGCGGACAAAGCGACACGCGCAGGGAAAATCATAGATGCCAAGTTGAAATAGTAGTGCCATAAATTGAAATCTTTTCAACTTTGATGCCATAAGTTGATGACAAGTGGTGCCATGACAAGTGGTACCATAAGTTGAAATAATTTCAACTTTTGCCGTCTCTGATTGGTCTGTGCGTGGGCTTTGAATCTTGCGCTTCCTAGTTGGATCCAGTTTAAGATGACTAGACGTGGATGAGGAATAAATTTTTGAGCGTACGAAACCTTTACACCAGGGGAGGTCATGAGGAGACTGCTGTTCACTGTGAACTGATGTATTCCTCTAAATATTTCATTGTGACATGTTTTTATTAAGTTCTGTCTTACTATTCCGATGGATTTCGATAATAAACCCTCCTGGTGGTTGTCTCAACGAGGTATTTCTTGTCATTAGCAAAACTGACCAGATCTTGATGGACGAAATATCTCGTCGTTAGGAAAAAAGCCCTCAGAGGCGCATCTTCTTTAGGTGTGTTTCGGGCTTAACGAACCCGCGAGTGATTTTTCCTCCCTTTCAGTTTTACTCTCGCCTACCCTTCTGCTAGTTGCATTTTCGTCCTCCTTTATTGTGTTGTCTGTCTTGAGTTTGGCACTGCTTGGCCAAATACGGCCCTTGCTCACTAAAACCCCCCAAACAACCAACCAATATTAGAAAAAAAACTGACCAAATCTTGATCTCGTCATCATCAAAAAATTGGCAATATTCTGATGACGAAATATCTCGTCATTATCAAAATTCGTCAGATCTTGATGGACGAGATATCTCGTTGAAACCACTGGGAGGTTCAAAGAACAACAAAACTGACCAGAGCAGGACAGGGATGCTTGGACAACCCCTCTGGATAAGTTCCCTGTGTCCCCTTACCATTCCTCTCGATTCAGATAATGAACCCTCCTGGTGGTTGTCTCGACCAGGTATCTCTTGACATTAGCAAAACTGACCAAATCTTGATGGACGAGATATCTCGTCATTAGAAAAAACTGACCAGATCTTGATTTCGCCGTAAAAAAAATCGGCAATATCTTAAAGAAAAATCCCATCATTATCAAAATTCGTCAGATGTTGATGGACGAGATATCTGGTCGAAACCACTTGAGGGTTAAAGTAATGGTAATTAATTAACGTCGCGCTGGAGCAACATAACGGGCTATTGGCGACGATCCGGGATCAATCCTCAAGGGAAAGATCCGAGAACAACGCATCGTCATTTTGAACCACAGTCAGAGGACAAAGTGGCACCACCACGCCAACGTGAGGACATTTCAGGCTACGATAGATTTAATGTGCACCAGCCCCCGTGTACACGACGGTCTTTTTTTGGACCTAGTTTCGAACTCGCAACCCTCCGATTGCTAATCCGTTACTCTTCCAACCGGGCTACCAGGGTTAAAGAACCACAGTATCGACGAAGGCAGGTCAGGGGTGCTTGTGTGACCGTGTCTGACGCACAAGAAGAAACAGGGACCTCTGTGTTAAGGCACCATCTCCTGTGGCCTCTGCACTGCAAAAATCTGTTCACATCCCTCATTACCATGCATGTTACCCATTCTCGCACTGAGTCAATAGCACGATTCTCCAAATGCGATTTGCCTGCATCAATTTATGCGGCCACTGACTGCGCGTTTGACCGTCTTTTGCTCGCCCTGAATCACCTTTTTTCGTCCGTTGGGGTTGTTTACGATGCACGAGGAGTTTCTTCAACCCTTTCCACTTGGAGTTATCTCCGCATGATTGTAGTTTATTGTTTTCGAATGGGACGATTTTTATCGAGTGCACTTTAGCTGCCAAATCGCGGGTGAAGAAATAGGTTGTTCGGTTTTGGAGATAATTTTTTTCTTCGATTTGAACCTCCTGGCAGCTGTGGTGGAGAGTTTTTATGTGAACCTCTCACAATAGTTTGTCGCATAGGAAGATAATACAACGGTGTCCCTATCACTGCCACCTAGATAATAACCTCGGAAGTAAATATTACAAAAGACCATAAATTTCTAAAAATGTATAGATTTTTAGAAACTGTCGAGAAAAGGTCATTTTTTTTATTGAAAAGAAACTCGTTTAAGTTTAAAAGAAAAAATATTCCCCAAAACCAGAGATTTTATTTAAAATATACATTGAGTAAATTCGATTTTGGACAGAAGCATAATCTAGAAATTCGTCTCTTTAGATATCCTAGTGATCTATTCTTTTCCCATGGGGTTTACCATCTCTGGAAAACATGGGGGTCGCGACCTCAGGATGCCCAAGCGATTTTTCTCTTTCTCCTCTCCATCCTTTCTTTTGGCAATTATTTGACCTTGTCTGTTTGGCGCAGCTTGACCAAATATGGCCCTTGCGCCATAAAACCCAAAACCAACCAAATCGTCGCAATGAAATGCAGCTCAGGTGTTGCCTCGTCATCTGACCGTGATTCAAAATTACGTGTTGCCTTCGAATCCTTCCATTCGGGATTGATCCCAGAAAGTAGCCAGTAGCCCGTTGCGTTGCTTCAGTGCGACGCTAATTAACTACCTACCCCAATGAAATGCAATATAAAACCTCAAAACGAAAAGGGTATTTGGGTATTTCAATTAACGTCACACTGGAGCAACACAATGGGCTATTGGTGACGGTCCGGGATCAATCCCAAAGGGAAAGATCCGAGGACAACACCACGTAATTTTGAACCACGGTCAGATGACGAGGCAACACCTGAGCTGGCACCCCACTCTCCAAACTTCCACACCACGCCAACGTGAGGACATTTGAGGCCACGACAGATTTAACGTGCACCAGCCCCCTTTGTACACGACGGTGTTTGGCTGGATTCGAACTCGCAACCCTTCGGTTGCTAGTTCGTTACTCTTCCAAAACGAAAAGAAAATCCCCTGAAAAAACAAAAGAACAAAAAAGCTAACTTGGAGGAAAAGGCCTAAAAGTGCGACAATCAGTTCGTGATACTGAGTTGATTCAAGGAAGCAATGCACATTTCGATAGGGAGGTGGGTATTTAATTAACGTCGAACTGGAGCAACACAACGGGCTATTGTAGACGGTCCGGGATTAATCCCGAATGGAGGATACGAAGGCAACACCTAATTTTGAACCACGGTCAGATGACGAGGTCAAACCCCACTCTCCAAACTTCCACACCCCACCAACGTGAGGACATTTGAGGCCACGACAGATTTTGCCCCCTTTGTACACGACGGTCTTTGGTTGGATACGAACTCGCAACCCCCCGGTTTCTAGTCCGTTAATCTTCCAACCGGGCTACCGCGATCCTTTGTACATTTCGAAAACGCATCCGAGCATTTTAGCCAGTAATGGCAAGTGTTGAGATGCCATTAAGGGGGGGGGGGGGGAGGACGCCAGACTGTCTGAGTTTCTAACCACATGCAGGTAGGTAATTATGTTTCAGGAAAAACCACAAGAGATAACGGAATGAAAAATACGATAGCTTAACTCCCCTCCCATTGTGGTTGCGAGTATCATACTACTGGAGCCAGAAGCTTAGTGTACCATAGGAAAGTTTTAACTGCAACAGTTTATTTTTAAAGTTTAAAAAGCTACAAATCTTTCCATTGTTTTTATACAGAACGAAACCTTAAATTTCCCAGATCTCAGCCCCTGGTGAGAACTTGGCAACTCTTCCTTGTGTAGGAGGAAGGGGCCGCGGTGGCCCAGTTGCAAGAGTAATGGATTAGCAACCGGAGGGTTGCGAGTTTGAAATTCGTTCCAACCAAAGAACGTCGTGTACTCGGGGGGTTGGTGCGCGTTGAATCTGTCGTGGACTCAGATCTCACGTTGGCGTGGGGTGGAAGTTTGAAGAGTGGGGTGCCAGTTCAGGTGCTGATCTCGTCATCTGGTTCAAAATTCTTAGGTGTTCTCCGATCTTTCTCTTCGAGATTGATCCCGAACCGTCGCCAACAGTCCATTGTGTTGCTCCACTGCAACGTTTAGGAAACCGGAGGAAACACATATGGAAAATACAATACCTCAACTTCCCCACATTGGGGACGTGAGTACCATGTTACTGGAGCCAGAGGTGTAGTGGCCCGTAGGAAATTTAAAGTTTTAACTGTAACGTTGTTTATTTTTTAAGTTACGAATCTTTTCATTGTATTTATACAGAATGCAACCTTAAATTTCCCTGGACGCTGCCTTAGATCTCAGATCCCAGGTGCAATGATCCTGGCAACCTTTACCCTATGTAGAAGGACCTGCGTAAAGTGGGCTGCGGTGAGAAATCGATTGACCTTGGGTAAGTCCACTTCTACAATGGTGGAAAGTTCGCAAGAGAAAGGGCTGCAATACGTAAATCTTCCTTGGCGATCGCCTCATGTGATTTGTTTCGCCAAGCTATTGCTTCCAGCAAAGGGGAGCTTGGCCCATAATACGCCAAAACAACCAGCCAACTGACATCGGTGATAAATTCGGACGAAAAATCGGAGTCAGAAACGACACTCTCGACGCCAATTGTCGGAAAGCATTGCTACGAACAACTTGCCCACTTGTTCTTCTTTGAAAGACATATTATTTCTCTATCAGGTGTTTTATGTTCTATATGTAACTCCACATCCAAAATTATAGAAATTGAAAAATTCTTTTGGTATCCACAGAATTTGGAATCAATTAATTTTTAAAATCGATGTTGCTGATTTTGGAAATCCAATGTCCCCTTAATGTGCCCCTCGTAGGCACATCTTTAGTTGTGTACAGGCTTCAAACCCGAGGTACCCTAGTGATCTATTCTGTTCCCATGGGGTTTACTGTCTATGGTAAACATTGGAATCACGACCCCAGGATGCCCAAACGATCTTTCTCACTCCTCTCCATTCTTTTCACAATTACTTGACATCGTCTGTCTTGTGTTTGGCCAATCTTGGC
Organism: Meta bourneti; assembly: GCA_933210815.1. Taxonomy (NCBI): domain Eukaryota; kingdom Metazoa; phylum Arthropoda; class Arachnida; order Araneae; family Tetragnathidae; genus Meta; species Meta bourneti. Next base: position 36,305,123 of record OW119930.1, on the reverse strand, counting down.
CAAATATGGTAGGTATTTAATTAACGTCGCACTGGAGCAACACAAGGGCTATTGGCGACGGTCCGGGATCAACCCTCGGACCTCGTAATTATGAACCACGGCCACGTAATTATGAACCATTATGACCGGCCACATATGGACTTCGTGGTAAAATACCCCAAACTAACCCCTTTATGTAATCCGCCACTGGAGAAAACTGAACCGACTAGTTAAAAACTAGTTAAGCTTAACCTCCGAATGCAAGAAACGTGAGCTCTGCGGCCAAAAACACAGATTACGCCGTTTCTGTTCTCGATTTGGAATAATCCATAATTTGGGTCGGAGCCAACAAGTTGAGAGCCCGTGGTGCATGTCTCTCCACGTGACGTAGATGGAATGGACTTCCTGACCACTCGATTTGACGTGCATACCGAATGATTAATCGATAACCGAACTAGGAAATCTTTTCGATTTCTAGTCTAAATAGATGCGAAATCAAATACTCTAGTAGCATCGGTGGTTCAGTGGTAGAATGCTCGCCGGCCACGTGGGCGGCCCGGATTCGATTCCCGGCCGATGCAATAGTAATACTTTTGTCCTCACGTTGGTGTGGTGTGGAAGTTTGGAGAGTGGGGTGCTAGCTCAGGTGTTGCCTCGTCATCTGACCGTGGTTCAAAATTACGTGGTGTTGTCCTCGGCTCTTTCCCTTTGGGATTGATCCCGGACCGTCACCAATAGCCCATTGTGTTGCTCCAGTGTGACGTTAATTGAAAAAATACCCAAATACTCTAATTTAAAATCAGCACCTGGATTGTAGTTGTGAGCTGTGGATGGCGACTCCGGTTTTAGGGGTCATTCAAGGGGAATAGTTTAATTGAGGGTATTCACGCACAGCGGTAGCCCTGTTGGAAGAGTAACGGATTATCAACCGGGGGGTTACGAATTCGAATCCAATCAAAGACCGTCGTATACAAAGGAGGCTGGTGCATGTTAGATCGGTCGTGGCCTCAAGCGTCCTCATGTTAGCGTGGTGTGGAAGTTTGGAGAGTGGGTGCCAGCTCAGGTGTTGCCTCGCCATCTGACCGTCGTCCGAAATTAAGTGATGTTGTCCATGGATCTCTCCCATAGGGATGGATCCCGGACCGTCGCCAATAGCCCGTTGCGTTGCTCCAGTGTGACGTTAATTAAAAATACCTGCCATACACACACAGTCCATCTTCAAACTCGATATCTAGGGGTCATTGAAAATTTGCATTTTTTAAGTTGTGTAGCCCCTAAATTAAAAAAAATGTCTTAACCTTCCAAGTGGTTTCGACGAGATATCTCGTCATCAAGATATTGCCAATTTTTCGATGATGACGAGATCTTTATCTCGTGGGCTTAAGGCCGGACAAGGAGTGGACAGGAAAGGACTTCCATCCCGGTCTTGTCCCCATCCATTACTTTTTGGATTTCTTCATCATTCCGGATTTTTGCTATATAGTACACTCATGTCCAAAAGTTAAGCATAATTCGTAAAATGCGAAAAAATCGGAGTAAATACGGATACAACGGTTCAAAATCAGTTGTGGAGAATCGTGGAACGAAGGTAAAACATTGTGCATATGCAAAACAGGTCAGTCGACTTCGACAAGCGCAAAGCACTAGCGCACGTCGGAACGAGTATTAAACGGCCTCGATCGGCATGGCCAGTTTGGACAGATATTTCGAATTGCTGTGGCATGGAGCGTTGTTAATAATCAATAAAGACGAAAGATGTCACAAATATGCCAACTGGACATGTTTGTGAAGGGACGAATTATTGGAATGCTGGAATCCGGTCGATTCCAAACCGAAGCGTCTCGGATTCTGAATGTGCCTCTGTGTGATCTCCAGACTGAGGTGTTTTCCTTCAGGGGAGTGAGTCATGTTTTGGGCAGGCATCATGCTGGACGATCGGACAGATCTCCACATCTTTGACACGGGGTCTGTTACTGGTCAAAGATACAGAGACGAAGTCCTTGAGCCTACCGTTCGCCTGTTTCGAGGTGCTGTCGGTCCTGGTTTCATATCCATGGATGATAAAGCGCCTCCTCACCATGCAGCCCTGGTTGACGCCTTCCTTCAGAGTGAAGATATCCACCACATGCAGTGGCCAGTCAACTCTCCTGATCTGAATCCTATAGAGCATGTGTGGGATATGCTTGGGAGACATATTGTAGCCCTCCGCCACCCACCAAACTCCGTTCCGGAATTGAAAACTGCTCTCCGTGATGCTTGGAACTCTTTGAGCACACAACTCATCCATACCTTCATCGAAAGTATGAGAAATCGTTGTGCAGCATGCGTAGCTACCAGAGTTTCCCACACACCGTATTAAACTTCAGCATCACATTGTTTTAATCATTCTGTTTAACCAAAGTTGATACTCGTATAGTGAACCTTTTTCTTTCGACCCTTTTCTTTGGATAATAAAAGTCATTATTATCCTTGTTTTGCACTGTTTTCTTTTATAATCCTATAACACCCGCATACCGCGGTTCCTTCCATGTAGATTTTCTAAAATATTCACATAAACAGCAAGTATGCTTAACTTTTGGACATGAGTGTATATAATTAATAAGATTTTAAATTAAATTTCATAAAATCTTATAAACTAAGGTGGGGATACCCCACCTTAAAACATACTTTTTCTCTTTTTAAAAAATACGGTTTTACACTTGTTAAAATTTTACTTTTATGTTTAATTTTTATGTAATAAGATTTTGTTCATTACATTTCTATTTGGTCTGGTTATTACTTTAAAGTTTTTTAAATCCATCTCCTAATCTTACTGTCTTGTGTCTGGTGCAGATTATCCTCTTTTGGATCTTGCGCCAAAAACCCAAATCAACCAACCATCCCATGGATGCTTATAGTGGTCCATTTTAAGCCCGGTCCAGGTCAACAGTGGACCACTAGCTCCCGGTCTAATTAGCTAACTTGTTCATTTTAAAATTAATTAAATTTATACCTTCCTCCCGTCCTAAAAGTGAGGACGACTATCTTTTAAGCTGACTATTGACCACTCGGCCCTACAGGAGGCGAACTGGCGTCTATTATTGAAGGAACACCCAGTTGGCAGCCGCTGTTACTCCTAACAGAGACAATCACTAACATCCATACTCTTACAAATTGGCGACGGTCCGGGATCAATCCCGAAGGAAAGATCCGATTTCGTGATTTTGAACAACGGTCAGATGACGAGGCCAACACCTGATCTGGCACCCCACTCTCCTACACCACGCCAACGTGAGAACATTTGAGGCTACGACGAATTTAATGTCTAGCAGTCCCGGCATACACGGCGGTTTTTGCTTGGATCGAGTTTCGAACTCCGGTCGCCAATCCGCGGCTCTACCTACTGGCTATCGCGGCCCTTACGGGGCAGTAAAAGTAGTAAGGTAGGCAGTAAAACATACGTCGCGCTGGAGCAACACAACGGGTTATTGTCCGGGATTAATCCCGAAAGGAAAGGTCGAGGACACATCGTCATTTGGAATCAAATGACCAGGCCAACATCTGAGCTATCACCCGACTCCAAATTTCCACACCACGCCAACGTGAGGACATTTGAGGCCACGACAGACTCGGCGTGCACCGGCTCCCACGAACACGGCGGTCTTTGATCGAATCGAGTCGAACTCGCGACACTCCTGTTGCTATCCGCTATACTCTTCCAACCGGGGTCTTGTCGTGAAAGGGAGAAAAGAGGGATTGGGAAGTAGAGTAGTGGGATGGAAATAGAAAAAGATTGAATATCCCGGAACACGACCCTCGTGTTTACTAAACACAATAAACCCCATGGGAAAAGAAATGATCACTAGAGTACCTCGGAAGCGTGAAGCCCGAAAACACCAAAAGGAAATATGCCCCTGTGGTCACCATGATTTTTCCCACGGAGATAAATTCTGGGGTGCTCCGGAGCCCGCAGATTTGCATCCCACATCCCTCTCCCGACTCAAACCCGAAACTATCAACTCACCAGTCCTCCTGAGTATGGTGGCGATCTCCTGCCACACCTTGTCCTTGAGCGCGTTGTCCTTGTAGCTGGGGTCCTTCTGCTGGTACAGGACGGGGTGCACGCGCACGAACTCGATCAGCATCTCGTCCATGGCGTCGTTGAAGAACTTCGCCTCGGAGCCCATCGGAGCCATCGCGCGGAAAACGAGCTCCGCGAGATCCCGCGCCGCGCGTGAACTTCGACTGAAGGGTGGAAGAGCGGAGGGCGGAGCCGGGGACGACCAATCCGGACGCGACGCGCGGGACACGTGACGCGCATCACGCACGGAGAGGGTCCGGTTGAGTCGATAGCGTGCGGCGGAGTATTGTTTTGGACGAGGGGTGAATTATTATTTGAAAGAAAAACGCTTTCGTGGTTGGAGGGATCGTAAAATCCATGACGTGTGCCCACGTCCTCAGCGGCGTCCGTGATTCTTTGCTGTCTGCGTTTTCTCCGAAAAGACTTTCCGGATAGTAGTTAACGCTCGCTCTTCCTTCCAGCAGCGCGAGATTGCGGCAGCCTGGGTGGAAGAGTAAAGGATTAGCAATCGGTGGAGGTTTCAATTAACGTCGCACTGGAGCAACACAACAGGCTATTTACGACGGTCCGGGATCAAACCCGAAAGGAAAGATCCCAGGACAACGCCACGTAATTTTGGAATTGGAATTTCAATTAACGTCACACTGGAGCAACACAATGGGCTATTGGTGACGGTCCGGGATCAATCCCAAAGGGAAAGATCCGAGGACAACACCACGTAATTTTGAACCACGGTCAGATGACGAGGCAACACCTGAGCTGGCACCCCACTCTCCAAACTTCCACACCACGCCAACGTGAGGACATTTGAGGCCACGACAGATTTAACGTGCACCAGCCCCCTTTGTACACGACGGTGTTTGGCTGGATTCGAACTCGCAACCCTTCGGTTGCTAGTTCGTTACTCTTCCAAAACGAAAAGAAAATCCCCTGAAAAAACAAAAGAACAAAAAAGCTAACTTGGAGGAAAAGGCCTAAAAGTGCGACAATCAGTTCGTGATACTGAGTTGATTCAAGGAAGCAATGCACATTTCGATAGGGAGGTGGGTATTTAATTAACGTCGAACTGGAGCAACACAACGGGCTATTGTAGACGGTCCGGGATTAATCCCGAATGGAGGATACGAAGGCAACACCTAATTTTGAACCACGGTCAGATGACGAGGCAACACCTGAGCTGGCACCCCACTCTCCAAACTTCCACACCACGCCAACGTGAGGACATTTGAGGCCACGACAGATTTAACGTGCACCAGCCCCCTTTGTACACGACGGTGTTTGGCTGGATTCGAACTCGCAACCCTTCGGTTGCAAGTCCGTTACTCTTCCAACCGGGCCACCGCGGCCCCACGTAATTTTGAACCACGGTCTAGGAACCCAGGAACACACCTGGTCTGGCACTCCACTCTCCAAACTTCCACGCCAACGTGAGGAGACTTTTGAGGCCACGACAGATTTAAAATGCACCAACCCCCTTTGTACGATGATCTTTGATTCGATTCGAACCCGCAACCCTCCAGTTGCTAATCTCTTCCAACCAGTCTACCGCGGCCCGATTAGCAATCGGAGAGTTGCGAGTTCGAAACTCTCCGATTAAAAAGACCGCCGTGTACGCGGAGACTGGTGCATGTTAAATCCGTCGTGGCCTCAAATGGACGATGGCGTGGTGTGGAAGTTTGGAGAGATGCGCCAGCTCAGGTGTTGACCTCCTCATCTGACCGTGGTTCAAAATGGTGTTTTTCTGGGCTCTTTCCCTTCGGGATGGATCCCGGCAATTGCCCGTTGTGTTGCTTCAGTGTGACGTTAATTAAAAATACCTACCTACCCGGCCCGTCGCCAATAGCCCGTTGTGTTGCTTCAGTTCGACGTTAATTAATTACCATTACCTTTGAGCAGCAATAGGGTACCTTTTGGGATATTGAACACCGGATCTTCGGCGGAGGGCGTTTGACAGGGGCACCGGCCCCGAAGTCCAAAGGGGCGGTATTTCATTTAACCCTCCTTGTGGTTGCATCGAAAACTTTCTTGTGGTGGCCATCATCTGATACGAAACCTTTTTCTATTTGAATCTTCATTCCCGTTATAGTAATGGGGCAGTTTTTCCTCGACGATGTATCTTGTCATTGGCAAAACTGACCACATCTTGATGTACGAGAAATCTCATTATTGACAAACGTGACCGATTATTTTAAGAACACATTTGTCAAAAGTCCGAAACTAAACCTTTGGAAAACGATTTCATGGCTGGTGAGGGTCATAAAATACCGGACGTGCCTCCGTCTGTGGTTTTTTGCTTGACTGTCTGCGTTTTCATCTGAAACTACTTTTCGGAGAGTAGTTAACAATCGCTCTTGCTTCGATGGTACCCTCGGGATGTTGAATACCTGATCTTCGTCTGAGGGGGGGTCGACAGGGGCACCAGGATCCTGAGTCTAAAGGGGCGGCGTTTCATGAATATTTGTTTAACCCTCCTGGTGGTTTATCTTCGAGTCGGGAACTTTCTTGTAATGGCTGAGCCTCTTGGGCCTTACAAAAGAAACCTTTCCTCAACCTTCATTCAAAACCTTTTCCTACTTAAGATTTATTCCCCTTGTAGTAATGGGGCTCGACGATGTTCCTCGCAATTAGCAAAACTGACCAGCTTTTGATGGACGAGATATCTCGTCATTGACAAGCTTGTCCAGATTTTGATTAACGAGATATCTCGTCGAAACCCCTTGTTTAAAATTTAGAAAAAAAACTATCCTCCAAGTGGTTTCGACGAGATATCTCGTTCGTCAAGATCCGACCAATTTTGCTAATGACGAGATATCTTGCCATCAAGGCGATTTTTTATGACGAATTTATCAAGATTTATTTTAACCAGTTTTCTTCTAATGACGAGATATCTCGTCCATCCTGATCATTCACTTTTGCTAAAGATTGTGTTTCCGATGAGATACCTCGTCGAGCCACCACCAGGGGGGGGGGGGGTTAAGCGCAATTTTGACTTTGTCACAGAAGTATTTCTCGATACTGAGTCAATGAAGTGAAAGCTTTCAACCACCCCATCTTTGGAACACCACGTTTAAAAGTCAATCCGTTCATTCATGTAGTCCCAAACAATCGCAATAGCCCGTTGAATTGCTCAAGTGCGACGTTAATTCATCTACCAGGTAATCGTATTCAGGTAGGTAGCAGAATTACATCGCACTGCAGCAACACAATGGGCTATTGGCGACGGTCCGGTATCAAGCCTTAAGGGAAAGATCCGAGGAGAAAGCCTCGTAATTTTGAACCACGGTCAGTTGACGAGGTCAACACCTGAACTGGCTCTCCACTCTCCAAACTTCCACACCACGCCAACGTGAGGACGTTTGAGGCCACGACAGATTTAAACTACACCAGCCCGCTCGTACACGACGGTCTTTGGCTGAACCCATCTGGATAAGATGGAAAATATTTATTCCTTCTGCTTTTTTGATGGAGACACGGCTCCGAACCAAGTACTCCGTATGGCAAGAAGTAAGGAGTCAGCGCCCCTGGTGGCAATTGAAACCAACACATCCAAAAATTTCATGGAACAGAATATCCAAACCGTTCGAAAGTATGTCGTTCGAAAACTAAGGCAAGCGACAAATAATTTTTCACCTCGTACTAACGTTCGAAAACCACCTCCTTTCTCTTTGTCGTCTGAAAATTACACGCCGGAGCCCGTTTCGAATGGGGAAACGTGTAATTTGTAAAAGTGGGCTGTCTACTCGGAATCCACTTGACCGCCCCAAGAGAGTGATTGTGGAGCGCCCTCGGGAATCGATAGGGCGTCCGAATAATTGCGCTTCGGTCGAAATCTCCGCTCATTTTGTGAAGCCCTGCCTCCCCGACCCATAAGCTTTCGCCCTTTTCCCTGGTGTTGAGCAACAGGAGTAGGTACAAACAGCCCTTCCATTAACACCAGCCCCCGATTATGTTTGATACTGTCTTGTTTGAATTAATGATAGTCGAGGGATAGTGTGACAAGCTATATAGAGTAATCCCTCGATATATCGCACTTCTCGAGGGACGAAAGAGTGTGATATAATCGTCCTTCTTAGTCGTCCTTTACCTCTCATGTTAGTATCATCATCCATCACCATTATATTAAAAAATGTACATTATTTGTACATTTTTTTTGTCCATACACCTGCCCGAGGAGCTGTCCATATTGTCCAAAGGTCTTTTTATGGACAAAAGAGCGTGATATATCGTCATTTTATGGGGAAAATGGTGTGGTATATCGTCCTCTTGTGGACAAATTAGTGATATATCTCCCTTCTCGTGGAAAGAGAGTAATATATCGTCCTTCTTATGGACAAAAGTGCGATATATCGCTCTTCTTGTGGAAAGATTGATATACCATACTCTTATGGACAGAAGAGTGTGATATATCGCCCTTATGGACAAAAAAGCGCGATATATAGCCCTTGTTAAGGGACAATACAAGATCTCAAAGTGGGAGCTGAAGGAATCATGGGGGAGGCAATGCTGGCCCCAGGAGAAATAGGGGTGGAGCTTAGCAAGAGTGGACAATAAAATTCTAAAAAATGTGTCGTCTAAGAATGTTCTCAGCAAACACTTATACACTTGACCATACTCACTCATTACAGTAATACTTCATCATTGATTCTTTAAACTAAAAGAACCAAGGGAGCCCGGTTGAAAGAGTAGCGGATTAGAAATCAGAGGGTTGTTACTTCGAAAACCGATCCAACCAAAGACCGTCGTGTACGTGGAGGCTGGTGCACGTTAAATGTGTCATGACCTCAAATGTCCTTACTTTGGCGAGGTGTGGAAGTGTGGAAGATGGGGTGCCAGCTCAGGTATTAACCTCGTCATCTGACCGTGGATCAAAAGTAGGAGGTGTTGTCCTCGGATCTTTCCTTTCGGGATTCATCCCGGACATTCGCCAATAACCCGTTGTGTTGCCAGTGAGAAGTTAATTCTACTCTACCTACCTCTTTAAGCTAAAAAGAGGAAACCGACTGCAAATAGTTGACTGGGGATTTAAGAATGTTGCTGACGAAAACAGAGCCTTCTTTAGAAACGAAAGCTCATCCTTCTCATTAGTGATTATTTTTAGCGTTACTGATTTCATTTACAATAATTACCAACAACTGTGAGCAATCTAACGTGCTTATGTGCAATTTATTTTTAGTTTCATTTTAATACACAGCTTTATAATTTCAGTTCCAAGTTGTTTTACTTCTAAACTAGCTTTTTGAATTCTGAAATGACACACATTTAACTAAATATTTTGCAGAAATTCAGCAATTACAGACACTGGAATTTATTATTAGTTGATATAGAGTTTTCTAGAGGGGTTGTCGAAAAAAATTGTCTGAAAAAGTGGCGTCGAGCCAAAACAATTTTTGAAACTGCGAATTAGACTCCCAAAATGTTTTGGAGTGGCTAATAAACAGGCACAGCGAAAATAGCTTTTTAAATGTTTCTAAAGAAAGCCTTCAATACCTTCCATGAACGACACCAATAACGACTAAGTGTTTATGTTGGGTTACTCACTCAACTGTTAAGTTTAAAAAGAGAACTTAAATAAGCTATCAGTAAATAATCCCGTTTAAATAAATTGCACTTAAAATTTCTCTGCTTAAGATTAAAACTGAGACTTTAACCTCCTCCATCGCTCATATCTTCAAAGATTGTTCGGAACAATCACCCTTAGGATGAGAATGAGACTCCATAGGACAGAATGATACATCTTATTGTCAAAATTGAAACCTTGTAAAATGCAGCTAATAAGAGTTTAAATCTTATCGCCAATATTCAATCGAATTCATCATTGGACTCTTCACTGGAAAATTGGATACCATTGCCGTGTTCGTCTCCTTGAAATTGGACCAGAAGTTTGGTCTAAGTCAATTGGAGAAAAGATGAGCTCATCAGTGGATTCACGCACATGTGGACGTTCAAGGAAATGCAGCTGCAGATCAATTGGCAAAGCAAGCCAGAGAATTAAATGCTGAACAAACACCAATTACTCTTTGTGATGCTAATGCTTTGGTAAAATCGAAACTCCTATCACAAAAAAATCAAAACAACACATTTGTGAAATTAGCACCAATAGAAAAACTACCGCCACAGTATCCAGACTGAGAACAAGACTTAAATGCATGAAAATTGAGAGTGATGGAACCAGAACGCACAGACATGTAGCTACTGTCTGGGCGTTGAACTCACGCCTAATCATATATTCACCTGCCCTGCAATAGTAGCTGCTCTTCAAACCATCGATTACTCCTGAAGAACAGCTTCACAGCGAGAAAATGATCGACATCGCTAAAGTTGTGTAAAATGTAAACGGTGACATCTGACTCAGAAATGGACAGGACAACAACAATAATCAATCTGTCAACAACAATAATCAAGCAGTTTTTCAAATTTCTTTGGTCCACCTCTCTCTTCACCTTTCTTTTACGAAGCATAAAATTTTTAAATTACATCTAATGTTTTTTTATCTCTCGTTTCTCAAAATTTATCAAAAGTTTTAACTATGACGACGATAATCTCATATTTCACAATTTAATCGTGGTGTTTGAATATTTATTTTTAAATTTAATTACTATAAATATTATATTTTTAAATCTGCTTTTATTATTGGTTGGACAAATAAACCTTAAATTTTTTTTTATCTTTTATTGGGTTAGTTGTCATGTGTTTGTGGAGCAGCTTGTTCACTTTTGGACCTTGAGCCATTAAACCCAAATCAACCCTTCACCTTTCTATAAAAAAGCTTTAGTTTAAATTGCATTTTTATTAAATTAAATACTTTATTGTATTTAAATTAAATTAAATATTTAAATTAATTGTATTTTCGTTTTTCAAGATTTGAATTTTTATTCTTTTAAATACCCTAATGCGGTATAGCTGCCACAAAGTCCTCCTGGAAGACATGTCCACCATGTCAGTGTATGCGATGTGGCAGTACCTCCCATGATGCTCCAGGTCAACACTGAGACTGTTCTCGCCAATTAATACTTCGCCAATTAATACCTCGTCAATTAATACGCTAGAATTGGAAAAAAGTTTTTAAAAAATTTCCATTTTATAATTTATCGAAATGTTAAAGTCAATGGGAAGCACAATTCTCCTCCCCTGTGTATAAATAAGGTAGTTTTGACACATTTATAGCGATATGTAGTTCAGACCTGCTTCAGGCAGTACGAAAACCGTTAGAAACGCGTTTCTGATTTGTATTACCTCAAAATCGAAACATCATTCCACTAAGAATTCAAAACCTCCAGTTTTTCAAGGATGGCGTAAGGCCTTATCTTCCTCGGATTATCCCGACAGTGATTTCAACCATCATTATTTTTTAATGCAAACTTCAATATTGGTAACTTTTATAGTAGAAAAAACGCTTGATTTTCGTTGAAATTCGAACTGATGGGTACGTCCATCCACCGTAAAGCCTCCCTAGTTTCATCAATATATATGAATTTGATAATGCCATGATTAATAATTTTGTTACAAATTTTAAAAAATCATGCATATTGTTTTGTTTAAATATATAGTACATTTTTTTTAATTCATGTGCACTTTAATTTATTTTGAAACAGTTCAATTATTTAAAATCAACTACTGGAAGCAATTTTTTTCTGTTATAACTTCTGTAATTTTAAACACGATTGATAAATGGTAGGTATTCTAATTAACGTCGCACTGGAGCAACACAACGGGCTATTGGCTGGGACCAATCCCGAAGGGAAAGAACGAGGACAACACCACGTAATTTTGAACCACGGTCAGATGACGATGTGACACCTGAGCCGGCACCCCACACTCCGAACTTCCACACCACGCCAACGTTAAGGACATTTGAGGCCACGACAGATTTAACGTGCAACAACCCCCTTTGTACACGACGGTCTTTGGTTGGATTCGAACTCGCAACTCTCCGGTTGCTAATCCGATACTCTTCCAACCGGGCTACCGCGGCCCAATTGATAAATGGAGGTTAAAAACAAAGAATCACGTTACAACAAAGCTAAGCCTGCGTTTAAGGTTAATCTGTTGATGTATTTCACTACCGTTCGTGGTACAGAAATCGATGCTGGGTCATTCCGCGCAAAATGAGCAAATTGGCTGTGGCTGACATATCACCGATTTTAATGAAAATCAGTTTTTAAATAGATCAGCAATGAGCAACTGCTGATCTATTTAAATGAAATGAGCAATAGCAATGAGCAAATGCAATAGCAATGAGCAAATGCAAAATACTAGGTTTCAGAAATCAATATTTTGTTAATTATTGACATTTAAAGTTCAAGGTCACACAAATTTAGATTGTTTAGCACTTCAAGTGGCCTGTTTGCGACCCTATATTTCAGTAAGTTATTGGCTCAATAAATTTTTATATCGTTACACTCTTCAGGAAAAGGTCTCTTAGGAGATCAGAATATAATTTAATAGCCGTCACTGATGAATCTGAGAGATCGAGGAAAATAGAAATTTTGCCAATTTGCTACAAATTTCAAATTGCTTTGGTGTTTAGAAATGGAAAGACAAAAAAACATTCTTAATGAAAAGCTTTTTATAACAAATGGCGTGGCGTGATTTAGTGGTTGTATTTGTAGTCCTTAGTAAAGAAACAATTAAAAAGTAAAATTATGGAAAAATGTGTGTGGTATGCGTACTCTTCACTTTTTAAAAATGCATATTTAACTGAAGGAAAAAGCTCCGAAAACAAAAACTTTCAATATTGTAGACCAAGATGTCTATTATGTCTTGAAGTTTTTTCATTATTGTATTTTGCCTATTTTTGCCCCATAATTTAGTATTTCGTTGTTCATTTGGGGTTTCATTGTTTTCATTTCACTGTTGTCTTTGAAACGCGTAATATGCATAGAAAGAAAGGGAATGTTATGGTTAACGATGATAAACATTGGCAGTTAAAGGCGGTAGTTATGGAATATGGTAACCCGTCGTAGACCTATCCAAGTAATCGTTTGGCGACGAAACTTTCAGTCGCCAAATCGACCAATGGAAGAATTTTTGAATTTTTTTAATGTTACCTATTTAGTTACTGTTGCTTTGGAACTCAAAATACAATCTTGTTTTTTACAATTAATAGACATTTTTAACTATATTCCTCTATAATATAGTTTTCGTCACTTTCCTTCATTCGATTTTGTATGCCTATTTTAAGTGGAAAACCATCGATTTATAATTTTCCTTTGCTGTTTGGAGTGTTGCTTCGTCATCTGACCGTGGTTCAAATTACGTGGTGTTGTCCTCGATCTTCCCTTTGGGATTGATCCCGAACGGTCACTAATGGCCCGTTGTGTTGCTCCAGTGTGACGTTAATTAAAATACCTACCTATATTTGCTGTTTGGAAGATGAAGGAAATAGAAGCCGACTTTCAAATTTCAGCAATAGTTTTATCATACCTAGCACTATAGCTGGCATGAATTTCAACGATGCCTTTAAATTCCTTTAGACCATAGAAACCTTTTTAATTCTATCAAAATCGACTATTTTCCATATTTCGCTATTTTTTAGCTTAAATATGATGTTCAAAATTGTGTCCAAATAGATAAAAAGGAAATGTCTCAGATTACAAAAATATGAAATATTGTTGTCTACGTTAAGTAGTTTTTGATAGAGATCTTCAAACATGCAACATCAAGTGATTGCACAACTGCTCTTCAAAGTTGCAAGTCCTTAAAATGCCCGAAACTTCCAAAATATTTCATTTTGAGCCAAAATATTTTGGAAATCGTTATTTATTCATAAACTAAACCGTCCGTATCAAATTTCATGAAAATCCATCACCCTACGGCCACAGGTTTTTCTGATTTTTGCTCATTTTAGATGGAACGACCCTACTAGTTTTGTTTATCGTCGAATTGCACTAATGGATGTAAGCCATATAAAATCGACCGTTACGAAATGCATTCGCCAATTTTACCGTTTGCTTAGTTAAAATATGCTTGATTTGAGCTATGCAGCTGCATAATATTACACAGATGAAACTCGTAATTCTAATGAAATTCTTCAGTAGTCTGATTACAGAAAGCAGATATCAGCGCAGAAAGAAAGTGACAGCGAATGAAAAACAGGTTTAGATGTTAAAATATACGAATTCGCTTTTTAAAATATACGAATTTCGCCTGTGGTAACATGACTTGAGACATGAACTTTTTTTTGCCACGAACTGAATTGGAAATTTGCATTAACTCCAGTAAGAACATGAAATGCTTTTTTATATTTTTTGACTAATTTTATTCCATTTGAAGGTATGAAAGTGCATATCAATGCTTATATCGATTATAAACGAATTAGGACAAGAAAGTGAGTGACGACACTGCACTCACCAACTGCAATCAATTTATATAAATAGAAATGTCAGCGCAGATGCTATGTGTTGCCTAGCATACATTAATTCAGTGCGTTGTTTTGTAAACACGCAAAAGTAGTAGTATTGTTTTGCTTGTATTACTTAGTTGTTCCTGGTAGAAGTTGATCGGTTGCACCGTTCGAGTAGCAAGCCATAAAAACTCTACTCTCGAAGTCAAGCGAAGTGAACCGACAGTTTGAAACAGGATAATGGCCCTATCTAAAAAGGACTTGCGGCATACTGGAAATAAAGCAATAAAAAAAACTCAGCTTAAACAATAAACAAGCAGAAAAAGTTAAAAAAGAATCACAGGAAAACAGGTTTTTTTTAAGTAATGAATGTTCTACAGATGGAATCTCCAGCGAGATTGGCTTAACTTTGTTGCTATGGGGACAACTTTAACCTACGTATTCACCTGTAACTTGCAGTTATATAGTATAAGTATATAGTTATCGCAGCTCCACCTAATCACATACGTGACAGAGGGCACTTGGGAAACCAATCGGAACCTGTACCGAAGAATATATTGAATGGAATATTCTTTCTAGAGATGATATGAGTTATCTGCAGACGTTTCAAAAATTCTTGTTATAAACAAATATTCCTGGCACCGATAGCTTTATTTATTGCTTGTTTACAATTTTAGGTTTCTGTTATTACTTTAAAAATTCAAACAGCAAAAACTTCATCAATGCGCTCATATATCGATGTTTTCTTTTTGCACTGGATACTGGTACCCAGCACGGGATATTTAAGATCAAAATTTGAAAACGAGAACGAAAATTATTTGATTAGCAGACTAAAATTTAAGAATTCAGTTAATGATTTTCAACGAAATTTTAAGGCCGCTATGAAGACTTAAATACTCAATAGTATGGTTCATTATTTGTCTGGTCAAAACAAATCAAACGATCTAACTAAACTTTTTAGTTTTTATATTTCGATTCCTTTGATTATATGACATACTAGTTTATGTTTTAACTGCATGATACTTTAAGCTGTTGGTTCACGTGTAATAGCTGTGGTGTGGCAATAAAATGACTATAGAGCGACAAACTAAACTACATACGTATCATTCGACATTCTGTAATGCATTCTTTTTAGAAATTCCGTAATGCATTACCTTTCGAAAAACAACTTACTAAATACGTAAAATAAAAATTCATTCCTTTATTTGGATAATTAGGATTAGCTGCATGCCTAAAACAGTACATTCCATGCTGTGTTATGGTATGTGTATGTTTTGAAATGTGTATTTTTGATGTCTAGAATTGTTGAAACACTTTTATAAAGACGGTTTTTTGAATTCCCTTAAAAGTACGAGAGGCACGTGGACCTATTTCTTCCGTAGATGTTTGAAATTTATAACACTAAGGCACTGTTTCGACAATTTTAACACTACATTTACGAACCTTTTGTTTTTCCTATTTTTACCGAAACCGGTTAAATGACCCATTTCCCATTCGGATACAGGTAATAGTGAGTGCTTGAAATAATAAACAAATTACCTGAAAATAGTAATCGAATAATCATAAACAAAATAAAAATTCAATTATCATAAGTAATATATATTTTGATTTTTTATTCAGTAGGGATTTTTAAATTCGATTGGATAGTAAAATCTTGATTCATTTCCCGCATTTTGTAGATGCTAGGGTTGCTCTGCTAAACATTTCTTGCACAGAGAGCAGATTTTAGTGACTTTATTTTTATGGTAGTATCTTAGTTGGCACTTTTTACGCATTTTAGTTACTTTGCTTGAGCTTGCTGAAGCTGCTGCCAAATTAATCCCTTTCCTGCTTACACTGCTTTTATAAAGCAGTGTATATGGAATAGTTTTAGTTGACAATATTGTAAAAACACATAATATATTAGACCGATCAAATGACCCGTCATAGTAAAAATAGGTATACTTCATGCGTATGTTGGATGCAGGTAGATGGTAGGTAGGGTCGGTATTTAATTAACGTCACACTGGAGCAACACAAGAGGCTATTGGCGACACTCCGGGATCATCCCCGAAGGGAAAGATCCGAGGACAACACCACGTAATTTTGAATCACGGTCAGATGACGAGAACAACACCTGAGTTGGCACCCCACTCTCCAAAATTCCACACCAAGTCAACATGATGATGTTTGAGGCCATGACAGATTTAACGTGCACCAGCTCCCCATATACACGACGGTCGTTGGTTGGATTCGAACTCGCAACCCTCCGGTTGCTAATAATCCGGTCTACCGGGGCTCGTAGGGAAAGGGAAGAGAAATAAATATATACTACTAAATTAATTCTATAAGCATTTCGGGAAAAGTCGTTAGGTCAACGGAGGAAAAGCGATGAAGTGTAATTTTGTCAAAACTTTAAAACGGGTCATTTGACCCACTTGGTACATTTAGTGTTAAATTCATTAGAAATAATTCAATTCTAAAAACTAGAATTATTACATTCATGGAAAGCTGGAAAACATTAATTGAATTCTAAAAACGGGAAATCCTCAACATTTTTTTTCAGTAAAACAAGCCATGAAAAGTTTAAATATACGTTATTACAGGGCAACAAAAATAATTTTCTGGTGCCTCGAAGATAGTTTGGGGTGCATTTGGGATACGAACAAGATGACAGATTACAGCAGGAACCTTCAACCAGACTGGTTTGATAGATTAGATATCACTCCAGAAATTCCTACAAAAGCTCTTTGTGTATTGAATGAGTGATAGTTTTATATGCGATCTTGAGTGGAAACTCAAGGACATGTTTAGAGGAAGGGCTCATGGAGCTAGAACCCCTCCTGAAATATTTTAAACATTTAAAAGGCAATCAAAAATATATAAGGAGAATCTTGGAATGGAAAATTGGGAGATCATGCCCTTTACGAAATTAGTGTCTGAATATATTTCTGGTGGAAGTAAATTGTTTTCGTAAAATTCCATCGTTTTATATGGGTGAGATTAATGGTATCGATGTTTTTTTAAAGCATTGAAAATAGCGAATCAACAATCCAGAAAGCCTTTCGCATAAGCATGTGAGAAGATGGATGTGTCGTATCCCAAAGCTATAACGGATGGGGCACAAACGATGGAATTTATGGAATCAGTGACACGAAATATGACCAAGGGCAGGTCAAACTGGTGGCTCAGTGGTTTTGCCACTGCGCTATCAACGTGCGAGCTGTGGGCTGCGCAGGTTCGATTCCATCGTGGGTGTATCTTTCCTTGGTAGGTAGGTATTTTAATTAACGTTGTACTGGAACGACACAACGGACTATTGCCGACGGTCCGGGATCAAACCGAAGGGAGATCCGAGGACAACACCACGTAATTTTGAACCACGGTCAGATGACGAGGGAAACACCTGCTCTCCAAACTTCCACACCACGCCGACGTGAGGACATTTGAGGCCACAACGGATTTAACGTCACCAGTTCCTGGTGAAAATACTCTTCCTGATGAGTGAGGCACATTAATAGAAAAAACCCAAGCATTTTCCGCTTGCATAAATAATTACTTAAATGCTAAGTTATGTGTGTTTTGAGTGGCTCATTATCAGCCAATGTGTTGAAAGAATTTTCCAGATTTTAATCGTCGTCCACAATATTTATCTGGAACATGATCGATATTCGATTTCCTTGTTGAAATTTACATAACCGTTGAGAATACAAAACAGCTATCTTTTTTCAGTACGAGATAAAACTCAACCACTTCAACACAACTCAATGGAGCATTCGAGTTTTTTAACAAGCATATCTTTCGTCTTTCGCAATCAAAAATATCGGAAGACACGCTTTTCATCTCCGCCGTGTTTTCTTCGAAATCGCTTGGAAATTTTTTTTCAATGTTTTTCGTTCTTTTCTGACATGAAAAGCCTTCTTGTCTTCGAATCGTCAGAGGACTTTAATCACTGCGCATGCGCTGATCTACGAGCCCTTCAGTTGGAGGTTGCGCTTCGAATCGAGTGGAATATAATCCATGTAAAGGGACCGATTGCACGCGCTTTAAAAAAGTTCTGTTTCGAAAGCGCGAACTCTCCTTTGTTTTCAAGAACTTTGCTCTGTAATCCATTCTCGAATGTTATTCTGAGCTGGGTTTGTAATTCGTAAATCAGCTACGTGTCGGGCAGAAAATACATCTCTTGAGATATCTGTTCGCTTTATCGGGGTTTTATCTTAGTATGATCCGATAACTGGATCGTACAATAAATGTTTGTGAATAAATCTCTTAAGAGATAGGTACCTACGTTTGGCTGGATTCGCAAGTTTGCACAACAGACAGCCAATTTTTCGCTATCGAATTGCGCTCGTGGTAGAAATGAAAAAGTGCAATCCTGGTGCTGCATAGTGAATAACTGAAACTGCTTGCTTCATCTAAAACAGATTTTTGATGTTCCAAGTCCAAAATTCTCAGGGCCACGGTAGCTCGGTTGGAAGCAAACGGAGAATTGCGAGTTCGAAACTCGGTCCAGCAGTCGTGTACATAAGGACTGGTGCACGTTAAATCTGCCGTGGCATCAAAAGTCCTCACGTTGGCGTGGTGAAGAAGTTTGGAGAATGGGGTGCTAGCTCAGAACATGGAACGTTGTGATTTTCAACGAGGTGTTCACCTCGTTGAAAATCACATCCAGCTATTGGCACACAACCAGCTATTGGTGTGGACCATCGCCAATAGCTGGTTGTGTTGCTCCAGTGCGCATCCTAAATCCAACCCCTACCTTAAATATGATACTATTGGTGTGGTGAAGGAAGTTTGGAAAGAGGTGCCAGCTAAGGTGTTGACCTCGTCGTCTGACTGATTCAAAATGACAGGGTGATGTTCTCGGATCTTTCACTTCGGGATTGATCCCGGACAGTCGCCAATAGCCCGTTGTGGTGCGCCAATGCGACGTAATTCCAACTGCTTACCTTCCAAAATGCTTTCGAATTTTTCTTGAAATGCATAAAACCGACGCTTCAATTTTCGATTCGTCAAATACTTATTGGCTGGATGGTGTTTCTATGGCGCATGGGCAAGATCTGGCCAAGCAATGTATTTTCGTTAAGGTAGGTTTTGTGTTGCTCCGGTGTGTGTGTGTGTGTGACGTTAATTAAACACCTTCTGTTAAGGTAGGTCGGTATTTTAATTAACGTCGCACTGGAGCAACACAACGGGCTATTGGTGACTGACCGGGATCCATCCCGGAGGGAAAGATCCGAGGACGACACCACGTCATTTTGAATCACGGTCAGATGACGAGGTCAACACCTGAGCTGGCACCCCACTCTCCAAACTTCCACGGCAGATTTAACGCGCACCAGCCCCTGCGTACACGGCGGTCTTTGGCTGGGCCAAGTTTCTGCTGCTCTTCCACTGGGTTACCGCGGCCCCAACAATCTAAAGAAGGAATTGTTCGTATGTTAAGTTCGTCTGTCAACCCCAGAAACAAACCAAACCAGTGAAAGGCCAAGAAAAGGACACTGTCGCGAAACCACGACACGAATATCCGCAGTCCCCCAAGTGTTGTTCCGCAAAACAAATCGTCCCAAAAAGGTCAAAGGTCGCCGATGCCCCTTTCGCAAATCTCTGTCTCGAGCCAGATAAAAGCCTTTGTTGTGGAAGAGACGAAGAAATTTTTTATATTTAAGGCAACCGGGATATATTCCAAAGATTAATGGTCAGCAGGACTAAAAATAACCGGTTTTATACCTCACAGGCGCTACAGGAGGATATAAAAAGGATGAAATAGGGGACTTCGGGGAATTTATGACCAGGGGCCGGAATTTACGGTCTTTCGCGTCCCTATGGTAAAAGAGAGTGGGACCGAAGCCTGGGGGTCCATATACCCACGCATTCCATGGGAAATATTAATAGATGGATTGTTCGGGTAAGGCTTTGGTCCTTCTTTAAAACCATGCCACCGTGCTTTGGAAATGAAGCTTAAAATAATATTGGAAAATTTGAAGTATGCTCGATTGTTTCTGCGCGTTGTATCCTATATCGCCAAGGGTATGAATATCTACATAAATACTTGTCATTTGATGTGAAACTTGTATGGTTATCGTGGGCCACGATAGGCCGTTTGGAAGAGTAACGGATTGCAACCGGAGGGTTGCGAGTTCGAATCCAGCCAAAGACCGTTGTGTACGAAGAACGCTGGTGCACGTTAAATCTGTCGTGGCTTCCAATGTCCTCACGTTGACGTGGTGTGGAAGTTTGGAGATTGGGTGCCAGCTCAGGTGTTACCTCGTCATCTGACCGTGATTCAAAATTACGTAGTATTATCCTCGGATCCCCTTGGGGATTGATCCCGGACCGTCGTCAATAGTCCGTTGTGTTGCTCTAGTGTGACGTTAATTAAAATACCTACCTACAAACCGTGTGGTTGCTGTGATTAATTTCACTTTGATTTTTTTATGGCGTAATTGCCAGATCTGGCCAAGCTGTAGTGTTATGGACATAGTAAATGGACAAACACACACAAGGCCATAAAGGTGCAAAAAACCCAATCCTAACCCTCCTGGTGGTTGTTTTGCCGAGGCCTCATCGTTAGCAGAACTGACCAGATCTCGATGTCGCCATCATCAAAAAATCGGCAATTTCTTGATGAGATATCTCGCCGTAGTGTTGGCTGGTGTGGAAGTTTGGAGAGTGGGGTGCCAGCTCAGGCGTTCTCGTCATCCGACCGTGATTCAAAATTACGAAAAGTTGTCCTTGCATCCAGAAGTTACGAATGATGCGGCTACGAAAATACTGCAGTTACGTTGATTTGGTTTCAGGAAGTACTGGGCGTTCAGATCAAAACTGGACAAATGCCAAATAAGGATTCGTTGTTGATGATGTGGACTTTTGACGTCGAATTTCGAGGTCGCGTTTTACGACCGGATGAAAAGCGATTGCATAAATAATTTTGGGGTTTTCGAGAAGTGTATTAAACTAATCTAATATTCTCATTCCAGTGTAGACGGATCTTTCTCTTCCGGATTGATCCCGAACCGTCTCCAATAGCCTGTTGTGTTGCTGCAGTGAGGCGTAAATTCAACTACCTATCTGCCTGTCGTGTACGTACTCACTACACGTCAAATACATTATACTCTGGTCTTCAGTACCAATAAAATATGTATCTCAATAATTGAAATAGCCCCCAGGGGCAATCGAATCCCATACGATGTGTTGCCAATACACTTTTTTTCTTCAAGACCTATCTTTTTTTCTTCAAAACCTATCTTCTTTTCCTTCAAATCTTTCTTCAAATTGAAAGCCTTTGAGAAAGTACACGTATGTATGAACGTACACGTATGTATGAACGTACACGTATGCATCCGTTCTGCAATGTCTAAATGCTTTCTCGACTAATAGGATGCTTAATAGGATGTGGGATGTCATGAAATATGTGTGATGTTATGCACTACTGGGAAATCTCATGACGCACAGAGGGGCCGGCTCAGTGGGTATGCCCACTGCGCTAGCAACCTTCGAGTTGTAGGCGGCGCAGGTTCGATTACTATCAGGCGCATTGCTCCCTGGGTGTATTTCTCTCTTGTGTCAGTAAAACTTTCATAGTGTTTGTGTCTATATCATATTGTATGCCTCGTGTCTGTCCCAGCATGGCCAAATGTGGCCCTTGCGAAAAAAACTCCAAAACCAACGAACCGTGACACTCAGACAATCTGTAAAGGAGCATTAGTAGCGTCAGGGAAAGGTAAAAATTGGCAAGGCTTTCACACCCATATGAACAAATCTATTTGAAATCCTAATACCTATTATTACCTACTCTGACAACTTGATTGGTCAGTTTTAATTTCTTTGGCTTAACCCTGAAACACGCACCGAGCTTTCGTCCAAATAGCATTATACGCTGGGATCAAATTCAAAACCAGCTTATTTTTATCTATCAGTATCCTTAACTTTGTATTTATTGCACAGCACAGTTCAACGAAATGGAGGCAACTTTTGTAAGTCCCAAAACTGTAAGCTCGGACGATCCTAATCATAGCAAAGGTTCATTGAAACAAAATTCCCTTTTCTAACAGATGCATGTCTGAACTCACCCCCAAGATTGATTCGAATGGGAGCATTCTTGATATTTCTACGAATTTCGACGTCATTGTTTCAGAAACGGATTATGATCTGCAAATATTGTATTTAGGCCGCGCATGGAGAAGTTTGATCAGGCGTACCAGGTGTCTGCCTTGTAATCGTCAGGCTTAGGTTTGTTGTTTTGGATTAATTTCTTTGAGAGTTCTCTTGATAAAAATTTACTTTGATTTGTTTGTCCGGCCTTTTAGCATAGCCCGCTGTATTGCTCCAGTGCGACGTAAACTCGGCTACCAAATAACCCATCTTTTGGTCACTCTTTCGTTAGGTTGATTTTAATTTAATTTTTATGAACTTAAAATGAGAGATTGAGGGCCTTCGGCTCAAGTTGTCCCACCGGTCCACTCTCATCATGTATTTAAATTAGAACTCTTATAAATGCATGAGAGATGGGTCTTTTCTGTCAATCTAAATGTAGGTGGTAGTGTTTTGTGCGATGGAGCGTATTTCCTATACACATTCCGAATAGCCCGTTGTATAGCTCCAGTGTGACGTTAATTAAAATACCTGCCTACCTACCTATACACATTCCGAATATTACACCACTTATTACGTCACTAAATACTTGATCAAACTGGAACCAATTTTATTCTATTCTGTTCAGATCTTTCCCTTTGAGATTGATCCCGGACCGTCACCAATAGGCCGTTGTGTTACTCTGGTGTGACGTTAATTAAAATACCTACCATTCTATTCTGATTGGTTGAATTGGGTTCTATGGCGCAAGGGCCGTGCTGCACCAGACACAAGACAGACAGTATTAAGTAATGGACATAAACACACAAAGGAAAGTTTTACTGACACACAAGAGAGAAATACACCCAGGGAGCAGTCGAACCCGACAGGAATCGAATCTGCGCCGCCTACAACTCACAGGCAGAGGACATACTCACAAGTGGACATACAACTAGCGCAGTGGACATACTCACTGAACCCGACGGCCCTCTATTCTATTTGAAGATAGATTTTCAATGGATTTCGCTTTCAAATTTCCTCACAAACCTAATGATGCAAATCTTTTAAAATGAGGTCAGATTTTACGTCGTTTAGATTTTTATTTACCAACTTATACTGCATTTGAGATTACTGTCATGGTGGACTAAAATCTCTGATTCAAATTTACCACACAAAATTTCCAATTTCTTTTAAAAAGATCATCAATGTATGCTTATTTAACCTTAGTTACTGGTAATAAATTTAAGTGTGTCTCTCCAGGTGCCGATACACATACCTAGATATTGCGGAATATACTATGCATTTTGACAGTGGCCATTAACGAAATTTCGCTGAGTTTCCTTCAAATTAAAAGTGATATTCAATGATGCATTGAAGTGTTGACAGTCAATTTTCAACCCTGAATTTATGTTGGAAATTTATATAAACAAGAAAATTGTGTAGAAGCTCAAATTGGTATTCGGTCAGTGTTATATCAGCTCAACTGTCAAATTCAGATACTATGAAATTATCTGGGTGTGTAGCAACAGCTGGTGTAGATACCCTTGAATTTATCTAGTACTAATGTTCAACTAGTACTAATGTACATCTGTGTGGTGACCGGGTGTGAAAGAATAGTCCCAACGTAGCCTATGCATGTCGTAAGAGGCGACTAAAATAGGTACCCAGTGTCTGGCGGTATAGCACCCTGCCCCTGGGGATTATATCAGGGGACTGGTTCTCCAGGTTGGGGGTTGGGCTGACAACCCTACCCTGTAAAAAATTTCATGTTGCGAAGTCTAAAGAAGTAAAAGCCGGATTGCTCTAATGAGATGGGCAGGTCATCTTTTGAGAATGGATCCAGAGAGAACGCCATTGAAAATTTTTAATGCAGTCCCTTTTAGTGAAAGACAAAGGGGTAGGCTAAAAAAAGAGATGGAGGGACTGTCTGGATTCGGACTTTAGTGCCATGAAAGTCAAGAACTGGAGATCCGTGGCTGGAGAGAGGATATCCTGGGGAAAACTTCTGAAGAAAGCCAAGGCTCACAAAGGGCTGTCGTGCCAATTATGATGACTAATGTTCAATATGCATAAAATTGATCTTTTAAAAGGAAATTATGAACTTTTTTCATGATAAATTTGAATTAAAGCACATGTTTTGGTCTATCATGTACGAAATCCAAAAAGTAGTATTTTGAATAAAGTTATGGTTGGAGTACAAAAGATCAAAACTACTAGAATCTTAACCGCATCTTAAAGATTCGTATTCTATCATTACACTTATGAAGAAATATCACATTTTTTGTCATACAATAGTGATATCCATTGAAAATCTATCTTAAGGAGAATATAATGGAACTGGTTCTAGTTTGACATAATACTTGGTGCACGATGATTTTTAGTCTGAAAACAATGTAAGGTGTAAGACAATGCAAAAAAATCTTATAGATGTTGATTTTCACGTTTTCGTTTTACATTTGTACTTGTTACGATAGATGACCAAATATTTTTAGCAAAACTTTTTTCGATTATTTTGATGGGGGCTGAAATAAAAAAGATATGGCCTTTCATGACGTAGAATTTTAAATCGTAATTTTAATTACATCATTATAAAATTCACGAAAATAGTAAAATACGTGGAGTGGACGAATACTTTTGTTTACGATGAAATTATAATTTCGAATTGAAAAGGAAAATATGATTGAAATAGGAATCTTCTTTTGTCTCTTCTGCAAAATTCACTTTGCTGGATTGAGACATTTTATGAAAGGTGCGAAATATGTTCGAAAACAAAAACCATCTAACGTTATTCCTTAACTAGAACATTCGAACGTGGAGCACCTCACGCTCCAAGAGCCATCGAATGTTAAAGAAGCTTGTAAAATAAAACCCACGATTCCTATTGAAGCGAAATAATACTTTTGTTTGAAAAGTGATCCATGACATGCAACAAATCAAAAAATAATCCCCCTCGATGGATAAACAGAATCCTTCACCTTCTCATTTTCCAAGAAATACGTGCCTGGATCACTGGAGAAAGAGGATTTTTCTTCAAAACCCACCGGAGCATTTTACACGAGCTGTTTTCGTTGCAAAACACCAGTGTGCAATCATCTGTGTTGTGCAGTATCGGTTGTATGCCTGCATGTACGCCACAATAAAAAGCTTCGGTTGTAATCACCCTTGCAGTAGAAGGCGCGTTCGTGAATGACGTCCGCTTTGACGCACACGAAAAAGAAAAGCTTCCAGATATCAGTAGCTTAAAATATAGCGTGGTGATAAACTTAAGAACCCTTACGATTAAGTTTTAATACGTATTTCGCTCAAAGGTGAAAAGAGAATAAATATCCTGCTTGCAAGTGGAGTAAAAACGTTAAATATTAACGCCTTGAAACACAAATTTTCATTCAAATTCAGTTTCCTTCCCAAGAACTGAATTTAATATTATCTCATTCATTTCAGATTTAAAATTCTCTTTCTATTATCGTTTGATGCATTTTGCTTTCTAAGAACTGAATTTAATATTATCTCATTTCAGATTTGAAATTCTCTTTCTATTATCGTTTGATGCAGTTTCCTTTCTAAGAACTGAATTTAATATTATCTCATTCATTTCAGATTTAAAATTCTCGTTTGGCAACACCATTTGACTTTTTTTGTTCGTTAATTAGTTTCATTTCTTGATATTTGTTCGTGGAATTCCTTAATTGCATTTTAAAATAGATTTATTTATTAAATTTCACAATATAATTCCATAGCACCATCTATTTATAGTTACAAAAGAGTTTAGGAATCTTTTTCGGACAACAGCTTTCCAAGAAGTCCTGGTGAGTTCAAATCTTTTAGAACTAACTGAATATTCTTCATCGCATCTCTTGTTTTATTCAAATTCTTTCATTCCTTCTATTAAATTTTTCCAAAGATCGATGAAATAAAACTTCTATTAATAACTAGACTGTTTCAATTTGAAAACACTTATGAAAATAACAAATAAAAACGTGGAAAGGACAAAAGAATTCAGAAGAAATTTAGTGTTAAAAAACTTCGTACGCTTCATGGACCCATTTCCCGGATTTCCGACTAATGGCTACTTTAAGGCTTAATCATAATGATTACTTTACGAGAAGGTATTTGTAATGTAAACACAATAAGACAGTACCTTTTAAGATTTCAATTAACCCACTACTACATACTGTACCGAATTCGATACATACATTATGCCTGCATTCAATATTTATCAGAAATTTTATTTCTTGCATAATATTGGCACATTAAGAAGCCTTTTTTCTTTTATTCCTATTTTCGCGAATGGAAAACAGCAGATAAGGCTGTTTAATTCGTACCAGATCTGTCAAAGTGTTTACTAAATCATTAATGTTTGATTGTCATTTCCCATCTTCAATGGGCTTATATATTTTTCTTTGTTTTTTTAATCATAATGTATTATACATTTAAGCTTTTATTTAAAAAATAGGTAGTTGATTACTTGAATTAACGTCGCACTGGAGCAACACAACAGACTATTTAAATCAAGGACTCCGTAGTCACTGAAGTCCAACGAAACAGTCCACCCTCGCTCTGAAAAACGGTTCTCCGCACCGGCTGTTCTTTACTGCACCGACGACTCGCGCCTCAGTTTCCCCCCTCCTTACAAGCCTCATTATCAAAACCCATGAATTTTCCCCGAAACTAATTAAGCGCCATTCATCAAAAAGCACCATTAAACTCCAGGACTTTTCTTCTGAATTTATCGCCAAAAGGGAACCAAAAAAATCAAACAAAAAAAACCCAGCTCGAAGGAATCCTCATTTCTCGGTCCAATCCTCGTCCCTCTTTTTTTCCGAAAGGGAAAAGTGTCAAGAAAATTTCCGCATCGGGAAACTGAACTCATAAATTCCTTCTCCCATCTCAACTCGTCTGCAGCAGCGGCATCGGAGGAATATGGAGCAAAATCAAAAAGGAAATCCAAGATTTATGGAGGAAGGCAGCGAGAATTAAGCAGTACATGAAGAAACATCATCCTGAATTCGTGACCCAAACGACACGCGATGCTGGAGGAGGAAGACGACACCAGGAGGGGTGGTCCACCTTTATCTCACCTTCCAACCCTAATCGTTCCCCTTCGCCGTAACCTTTGGGTGGTGATGTTGTCAGGGCCTGGATCGGGGCTGTTCAACTCGCTAGAAAAGGGCGGACCTTGTATGATACCCCCGAAGATGCCTCTTGAGCCTTCCTTTCGAAACTCGGGTCTTGTTTCTGGGCACTGCCGGATTTTCCTCCTGGTCCCGATGACCCTGTCGGGATTCGACTCCGCTTTTCCTCCAAGGATGGATAAACTGTTTTAGATGCTTGCGAAATGGGTTTTCGATTCTGGTCCCATTCATTGACAGGCCGGATAATTTGTCAGTTTAATGGCTGGACGCGGTAAGTTTCTGGATTACATTCTTCCACGAAGAGCCCCAGGATCGAATTAAGGTTGGTCTGGCCTCCGAGAAGCCGCATTGCGTTACCCTGGCGCCGAATTTCGTGTTTCTTCCTGAGAGGTAGAGATAAGCTTCAATTTGGAAACATTCTACCCCACGCCCTTGCTCAAAATCTCTCCTGGCTTATTATCGGTATGGGTGAAGCAATGGGGTAAATACTTCGGCAATATCTAACACGCTTTTAATCCCTTTCAAAGAACTTTTTTGTTATGCAAAAAAAATGTTTTTTAATTATCCAACTCTCAAAGGATCGCGGCAGCCGTTGGAGATAAGATTGGTAGTTAATTAATGTCGAACTGGAGCAACACAACGGGCTATTATAGCCCAGTTGGAAGAGTAAAGGATTAGCAACGGAGGGTTGCGAGTTTGGAACTCGATCCAATCTAAAGACCATCGTATACACGGGGACATACACGTTAAATGTATCGTGGCCTCAAATGTCCTCAGGTTGGCGTGGTGTGGAAGTTTGGAGAGTGGGGTGCCAGCTCAGGTGATGCCTCGTCATCTGACCGTGGTTCAAAATGACGAGGTGTCATCGGATCTTTCCCTTCGGGATAGATCCCAGATCGTAGCCAATAGCCCTTTGTGTTTCTCCAGTGCGATGTTAATGGACTACCTAACTTGAAGAATTGCAAAACGGTGTTGGTCTACAGCTGCCCGCACAGTATTATTCAATGGAATAATTTCAGAGATTTTTAAATTTTTTATCGTGCTCTTTTGCAGATGAATAAATTAATTCTATCACGCGCTAGTTTTTCAGTGTTCGAATTCGGTAATTTCCGAGTTGTACGAACACGAATGAATTTCCATTCAATTTTAAAAGCCAATCCATTTCGTAAGCTCCCTTATAGGCATATCTTAAGTAGTGCCCGGGCATCACAACCCCGGGATACTCGAGAGATCTGTCCTCCCTTCTGCTTTTCCCCCGCCTACCCTTCTACATTTTGTTCTCTTTCCTCTCTCGTTGTTGTCTTGTATTTGGCGCACCTTGGCCAAATGTGGCCCTTTCGTCATCCAATCCAAAATCAACATTCCATTTCGCAAGCGGAGCCGTGGTAGCCAGGAGGGATTAGCAACCGGAGGGTTACGAGTTCGAATCCAACCAAAGACCGTCGTGTATATGTAGGCTAACGCACGTCAAATCTGCCGTGGCCTCAAATGTCTTCACGTTGGCGTGGTGTGGAAGGTTGGAGAGTGGGGTGCCAGCTCTGGTGTGACGTCGTCATCTGACCGCGGTTCAAAATTATGTGGTGTTTCCCATGGATCTTTCCCTTCGGTATTGATCCTGGGCCATCGCCACCAGCCCGTTGCGTTGCTCCACACACACACACAGTGAGACATTAATTAAATACCTAACCTAACCACAACCTTCGAATTGTAGGCGGCGCGATTGCTGTCAAGTGCATTGTATTTCTCTCTTCTGTGTCAGTTAAACTTTCATTGTGTGTGTTTATCACCTGATATTGTGTGTGTTTATCACTTGACATTGTATGTCTTGTGTGTGTCGCAGCATGGCCAAATATGGTCCTTGCGCCATAAAACCCCAACAGACCAACCTACCTAACTTAACCGTTTCGCAAACAACTAAGTTCACTATTTCTTCAAAAACTCGAAATGCCATTCGCGAAAAAGCACGTTTCGCCAGCATCAAATCTCCAAAATGCAGCAGGTCACTGAAAATCTGGAGCGATTCCCCACACTTCCTATACCGAATCAGCACAAAAACGGCGCAATTATCTATTGTATCATCACCGCAACCGTTACGGTCAAACGACAGAAAGGAGCGAATGGATTTTCGACAGCCATATTACCGTTAGAAAACCGTCATATCGCTATCTGATATGGCTGCCCTCGTCATAAAAGAAGTAAAAATGGAAACTTACGCCCACACCTGTGACGTCACAGCCTACTGTTCGAAGCCTTTTAAATGCGTTACGAAACGCTGTTATTTTTTTTTTCGACTTGTTGAATCACCCGAGAACAACGTCATGAGCGTATCTGCTATTTCTACGCTTTTATTTTCGAGCAATCTCGTGAAGAAGTGATGTGTGCTTGTGAATGTACGACCGAATTGTACGTGTTGCCATTCACCTGTGACTTATTGCTGGGAGATCAAGGTGTGGTGTGTCGCTGTATCGATAAAAAATGTAGTACAATGTGTAACCCATGCGAAAGGATATCGATATTCGATCGGCTTCAATGGAGTTGTGTGTGCATAGAGTTGTGTGTGCATTTTTATCTGAAGCCGAAACCTAAAATTTGCTTTTTAAAAGATGGGGTTGGTTTGACCTGTCGATGTTGCCCCGATGTCATTTCTTTTTGGTACACGAAGGTTTTAAAAAAGAGGTAGGTAGTTAATTGATGTCGCACTGGAGCAACACAACGGGCTATTGGCGAAGGTCCGGGATCAATCCCGAAGCGAAAGATCCAAGGACAACGCTTAGTCATTTTGGATCATGGTCAGATGACGAGAACAACACCTGAGCTGGCACCACACCAAGGTGAGGATGAGGCCACGACAGATTTAACGTGCACCAGCCATCGTGTACACGAGGGTCTTTGGCTGGACCAAGTTTCGAACTCGCAATCCTCCGGTTACTAATCCTTTTTTATATATGAAGGTTTTAGACAAGAAAAATGGCAAGATTGACAAGTTTGTGCTTCAAGATTATCTCAAGAAATTGAAATTTAAAATGGCAATTATTTTTGGTTGAGCTACTTTGAAATGTAGAGTGCTGGTGTACGTTAAATCTGTCGTGACCTCAAATGTCCTCTCGTTGGCGGTGTCAGAGAGTGGGGTGCCAGCTCAGGTTTTGACCTCGTCATCTGACCTTGATTCTAAATGACGAGGTGTCCTCGGATCTTTCCCCTCGGGATTGATCCCGTCGCCAATAGCCCGTTGTGTTGCTCCAGTGCGACGTTAATTCAACTACCTACCTGTCAATATGGATTAAATTAGCCCTTTATAAACACGAAAAAAACCTAAATCTTAAATGTTAACCTATGATCGATCACCGCGTTTGGCAAAAATCTTATTTTGATTGTCGTGTATTAATAAATAATATTAATACTACCTAATGGAAAACAATTTACACTCAAAGCAGTCAACGCTTGCATGCGAAGTAATCCGTAACAGGAAATAAGATTGGAAAACAATTTAAAAAATACTTCGCACGCGATTGGCTAAAAACGATACTCCCATGGCTATTTTGTAGGGAAATGATAAAAGATATCAATCGAACAATTCTAATGCAGGAGCATGTTCAAAGTTAGTGAAACAACGTTGGCAACGATGCGTGACTACACAGACGAAGAAATTCTCTTTTCTTATATTTGATTTCCCATTAACCGTTGCTGTACGAAGCACTCACTTCGAATGTGTTTCGCGAGACCGATTTACTCTCCTCATTTTTATAGCAATGTTTTTTATATTTTCTTGAAACAAATAAAATGACAATCGAAGACAAAGGGAAGATTTCGTTATTTCCCCAGTAATTATCTGCCTTCTTTATTCTCGCTGTCGCCTATTAACTTTTTAACAGAATCTTTCACATGAGGGTTATACGATTCAAAAGGTTATTGCGAGGCTTAGGGAATTTTTTTTTTTCCTTTCCTTCCAAACCTAAAAGTATCCGGTTACGGATAAGATATTCCCAGAGAAAAAACTGGATTTTTTTTTCTCGTTTTGAAGCCATGTGCGGTTTTTTCTGTGGAGTGCATTATTTTATCGTTTTGCTTTTTACTGTTGTTAATATCTCGCGAAAGAAAAGAAATTTTGCTTTTTAAAACGGAAAAAATGAAGCGAGTAATGTATTTTAGAAATTGAGTGGGCTGACTTTATTTTAAACAATTTGCCGACAGTTCTTTGTTTATATTAGAGTGATTTGGTTTATGTGTGGGAAAAAATACATTCAAATGAATTTAAACATTTGGATTTTCTAAACAGGGAAGAAAGGATTCCTTTGAAGCCATTAGTTTATCCCCAAAAGACCACTGTTTTGTTTATCTAATTTATTTTATGGTGTACATTGTAATTATCGATAAAAATTTCTACTGCACTGGTTTAGCATTACATTTAAATGTTGCTAAATGCTACTTGTTTGGCATTTGATCTGTTGCCTCGAATTCGCAATGTTTTTTACTTGAATTTTGTTCATAATTTATGCTATTTTTTAATTTCTTATACAAGAGAGTTCTTTGCAAGTTGAAATTAAAATCTGATAGTAAACATTAGCCTAATACTCTGATACAATTAGCTTTGGGGCCGCGGTAGCCCGGGTGGTAGAGTAACGGGATTAGCAACCGGAGGATTACGAGTTCAAAACTCGATCCAACTAAAGACCGTCGTGTACACGGGGCTTGCTGCACGTTAAATCTGTCGTGGCCTCAACAGATTTAGGCCTGTCGGGCCTAAATCTATCGTGGCCTACGCAGAAGAAACTGAATTCTCTTCTGTGTAGATCCAATAAACACTATATGTCAATTGAAAATACAATAAAGATACAAGATCTTCACATGTACGTATATGTGCAAACCAAAAAATAATAAAAAGGACATTTTGGAAAAACATTACATTTCAAATGGTTGGTTGAGGTTTTTTCACAAGGGGCATTTGGATATGGCCAAGCATATTTTGCATATGGCCAAGCTGAGCCCAACATAAGCCAGACAAGTCAAGTAACGGACACAAGCAACAAGTAAAGTTTTACTGGCACAGAAGAGAGAAATACACCCAGGGTGTTACAGGAATCGAATCTTCGCCGTCTACAACTGGCAGGTTGTCAAACTCAGCGCAGTAGGCAAACTCATTGAGCTATATATTTCAAATGTAAAACGAAGGTATGTCCTTTTGGATACCTTATGTGACCAAACTTGAGCCAGCCTTGTGTCTAAAATGACCGAATTAGCAATAGGCTAAGGTCTTGAAGTTGAATAGGTTAGACTTCTGTATTAGACACTCATGGTTCAGGTTCAGGTCATCGTTACACATGTCTTCGCCGGGACATACATTAAAAGGGTTTTATAAACCAAGAACAATTCCCTTAATCGTACGTTAACCTTAAAATTCGTGACACCAAAAACTCTCCAAAGAAAAGAACAACTAAGGCTGGGTCCTTTCCAAATCCTGTACTTTCCAAACCACACAAGAAACAATAACAACGACAAAGACAAAAAAGTCTTGAGCAACCTGCTCAAACGCCGGTTGCCACTTTCAAGAAAAAGTCACTTCACAATCACTCGCTCTTTATTCATAAATAAAGCCCTTTTACAGAACAATAAACGCCGTTCCAAAAGGGGGTAGAATGCTCAAGCATAAAGGAATCGCTTGAGCATAGGCAGTGACCGAGCCTACAGAATGCGTCACTCGTCTCGCACAATGACCACCTGCCGAAAACCTTCTGGACGTCCGGTGGGACAATCGACTCCGGCAACTCTGATTGAAATCTGAGCGATTATTGTTCCGTGTTGTTCTTTTCTTGTGTGCGTGCGTTCTTCGTACGCTACCTGGGGGGACCTTGAAGTCGAAAGTGACACCTGGTTGTAGCGGTTAGATTGTGTCGCAATGTCACGACGAGCTTCCCTTGAACATCGTTTCAATGGAGCAGTTAATGGCGATTTCACCGATGCTGGTGTTGGCTATGTTTGTGAGCCACCTGTCAGGTTTCGAATTTGGTATCTGCAATACTCTGTGTTTCAGCTTAAGAAAATACTATTGAGTTTCGTAAGAGTGTGCTCATAGCAACAGTGGCGCGACATACATGTAAGCGCAACATCTCCTGTTGCAAAGGATTGTCGACTGAATCAAGACAATCTGATGCTCAAAACAATATTTTTGGTACAAATCTTAGCACACACCAGTTTCTATTTTCAATGTGCACTTTCTCATGCAATCTATCGCCACGACTGTATGTGACGTCCTTCAAAAGTCTCATAACGAGATCAACACCTGAGTTGGCACCCTACTAACCAAATTTCCACACAACGACAGCGTGAGGACAGTTGAGGCGAGGACACAATCCACATGCACCAGCCCCCCACGTATACGACGGTCTTGGGTTGGATCGAGTTTCGAACTCGCAACCCTCCAGTTGTTAATCCGCGACTCTTCCAACTGGGCTACCGCGGCCCCCTTTGTCTCTTTGGCATTGGTTACCGTTTTTGCAATTTCTGTTCGCTAAATTGATACAATTAATTAAAATGCAGTTTAGTCTTTGTTAGTTTAATTTAAATGCAATTATTTTTGTACATGGAAGCCGCTGAGACGAACGTTAAGTAGAGGGAACCGAGAACCAAACAGTTTGATAAAGTTGTCTTAAATATTTTAAAAGCTAATTACAAAAGAACTGGATACTTTACTTTTTGTTGAATGAACTATTCCAGTTTCCCAGACTTTTTCGGCGTCCTTCTGATAAACTACCTCAACTGATAACAAATTGCAAGGGTAGCCGTATTAATTTTTAATTTATGTAGCTGTGTGTCATTTTAGAATTTCAGGAAATTAGTTCGGTAATAAAACAACTTGGGAACTGAAAATTTAAAGCTATTTATTAAAATGAAATAAAAAATAAATTGGGCACATGACACACTTGATTGCTCACTATTATTATTATCAATCAAATCAGTAAAATTAAAAATAATCACTAATGAGAAAGATGAGCCTCTGGTGCTACCAGCTTATCTATATGAGGTTCTATTTTCGTCAGCAGCATCATTAAATCTCCACAGCCAACTATTTGCTCTTAATTCCTTTTTTAGATAAAAGAATCAATGACAATGTATCACTAGAGAATGTCTGCATGCTCAAGTGGATAAGCGGTTGACTAAAAAAAATTTAGACGATATTTTTTAGCATCTTATTGCCCAGTCTAGCTCCTCAATCCTCCTTTTCAAACTGGGGCTAGCATTGCCCCCCTTAAGCAACCTTCAGCATCTACAGGGGAGCAATAACCCCCTTTGGGAAACTGAATTATTTGAACATGAACAGATATTTATTAACTTTCGCTCAATACATAGGGCAGCGATAGCCCTGTTGGTAGGTATAGTTAATTAATGGCGCACTGGAGCAACACAACTGGATATTGGCGACGGTCCGGGATCAATCCCGAAGGGAAAAAGACAAGGACAACACCTCGTAATTTTGAACCACAGCCCAGTTGGTAGAGTCGCAGATTAGCAACCGGAGGGTTGCGAGTTCGAGATCTAATCCAACCAAAAACCATCGTGTACGTGCGTGTTAAATCTGTCGTGGCCTCAAATGTCTTCACGTTGTGCATGGTGTGGAAGTTTAGAGAGCGGGGTTCCAGCTCAGGTGTTGACCTCGTCATCTGACCGTGGTTCAAAATTACGAGGTGTTGTCCTCGGATATTTCTCTCCGGTTTTGATCAAGGACCGTATCCAATATCCCTCTGTGTTGCTCCAGAGCGGCATTATTTCAAGTACCTACAGCTACCTACCTCGCTCAAGACATATCTACACGAATTGTGAATTTAGTCTCTAAACGACGCATATTTAATTTGCCTCTTTCGCAACCCTCAAGGTTGGCAACCATTAGCATGAACAAAGCAGATTCATAGCCGATTCATAAGCATGTAATATAGACACGTAAATTTCACTTCATGGTCAAAATGAAAAAGCAATGAGAGGGAGTTTCTTAAGCACCTGGAACTTGCCTAGCATTAATAAGTGTCCTACCAAAAGCCATCAACAGTATTTTCATAGATTATTTTCATCAATAAATTAAGTCGACCTCGAAAATAAGTATATCTACCTCTGTCATGTGGGATTGCCCATCTTTTCTATACTGTAATGGATGGAACAGAAGGCAAGTATAGTGGACTCCCTCTTAACCGGCCACCTTTCAACCGGCCTCCGCTTTAACCGGCCGCCACTGACCAATTATGTACTGTAAATACAGTAGCCTACAGTAACATGTGTTTTTCCAACAAAGGAAGTTCTTCCAGGTTAAGTTTTCTTAATTATACATATCCTATTACAATAAAGTAGGCTATATACGTAGTTTTATTCTAATAAAAACGATTTTCGGTAGTGTATTTTAATGCTATTAAGTGAACGACGGTTTAACCGGACAAATCGTTATTCGGTCTGGGTCCCGGTCCCGAAGTGGCCGGTTAAGAGGGAGTCCACTGTATTCGGAAAATAATTTAGAGACCCAGTCTTCTCTCTCAAAGAATACTTTCGCAACCATGTATGTTTTCACAGTTCCATCCCGGGGCCGTGGTAGTCCGGTTGGAAGAGTAACGGATTAGCAACCGGAGTTTTGCGAGTTCGAATCCAACCAAAGACCGTCGTGTACAAAGGGGCTGGTGCACGTTAAATCTGCCGTGGCCTCAAATATCCTCACGTTGGTGTGGTGTGGAAGTTCGGAGAATGGGGGTTCCAGCTCAGGTGTTGCCTCGTCATCTGACCGTGATTCAAAATTACGAGGTATTGTCCTCGGATCTTTCCCTTTGGGACTGATCGCAGACCGTCGTCAATAGCCCGTAGTGTTGCTCCAGTGCGACGTTAATTACCTACCAAAGTCCCATCCGTTGGTTTGGCACTGCACTAGCAAACCCGCGAGACGACCTTCCTTTGATTCACGGACTGTGCAGGTTCGATTCCTCCATGGGTGTATTCCCCTCTTCTGTGTCAGTAAAACCACAAAGGAGATATAAAAGTAAAATGAGTAATGGTAACCTTTTTCATGTTCCGAGGGTTATGTGACCAAAACTAGTAGTAACGCGACCCTTACACTACTTTCGTCTGCCGGGAGGAAACGAACACACATCATCTGATTGGTCCACGAGGCGGAAGACGACCTTCCATTGATTCATCTGATAATACCTCACGACATAGTAGTAGATTTTGGCAATTTAACCATTTTTGTCTCCTCCATAGGAATAATGCACATTCACACATTTAAGTTGTCATAAGATGTAACGAGGCGATAAATGTTTCGAACTCGATTCAACCAAACGGATTAGCAACCCTCCGGTTGTTAATCTGTTACTTTTCCAACTGGGCTACGAACAACCACTTAGAAGCTAAAAGGATATGTACTTACAATTATTTCTCTAAATCTATAAGAATAATACATTTTTTTTATTAGTTTGGCAGAAAATATAATATATATTTCGATGTGCAGCAGAATTTTAATTAGTTTGTGTGCCATGGATGAAACAGATTGAAAATCATTGCACCGTGCTGTAGTCTAACAAAGGTACAAACATTAGTCTAAGTAATAGTAAAATAAGTAAAATTACAAAACGACTAATAAACTATATCAGAAGTCCGAAAAACTGTCTGGCAATTCGGTTGTGCCGTTCACTCGAGACTAAAAGATCCATCATGACCATTGCTTTTGATCTTAAGCCATGGTAGGCCATGCTCCAACCATAAAAATCATGGCCCGATGTTTCTACTGAAATGTCGTTTATTACTTCTGATCTCGTAATTTGATGGCGTCTGTGACATTTCGGTTGAGCCGTTCACTCAAGACTAAAAGATCCATCGTGACCATTGCTTTTGATCTTAAGCCATGGTAGGCCATGATTCAACCGAAAAGACCACGGCCCGATTTTTGTACCTCTGAACTGTCGTTTATTACTTCTGATTTCGTAATTTGATGGTGTTTACTCGACTATTTTATAGTCTGTGCCATACCTCCATGGATAACGTGCGGATCGAGAAATACCTCACTCCACAATTGGAAACAAATAACTTTCTGATGTAGGCGTTTAATGATCGCTTGACGTTCCCGTGTTTCCATCCTGAATAAATTTCATGTCCCCGAGAGGTCCTTATCTGGAGCAAAGCACGCACAGAAGTGGGTATAAAAACATCCTTAAGCCCTTCCCGAGCGTCATTGCATTGACGTTGGTGAGTTTTCATTACTGCTACCGACGTTGTTGGTTTACACACGCGTGTCCATGATTCCGGTCAATAGCTCCGTGATTTTCGTGATTGCCTTTCTGGAAATAGAAATACCCTCGTTCTTTCGGTTCTGGTGTGTTAGGAAAGGTGTGTCCACAGGAAAAAAATCCCTATCACGTAAATTGAGTGTGTTTTGTAAACGGCTGTTTGAGAATTTCTGGATGAAAATACAAAAACGGCTCGTGGAGAGTTGGAGTGAAGAAGAGTTTACATCTGAGCTGGATGACACGTGTGTTTTCCTTCCAGTGGCAGATGTCTGTTCGCATGTCTGTATTGTGCATGTATTTTACCTGTTTCTTATTACGCGAATCCATACAAAAATGCTCAAGTTGGAATTTAAGTTGTTAAAAGCACTGGATACAGTTGATTTTGAGTATGAAACTATCCACCCCGAAGCGAAGGATCCGTAGACATCAGCTCTTAATTTTGAAGCACAGTCTGATGGCGAGGTCAACACCTGAGCTGGCACCCCACTCTCCAAATTTCCACACCACGCCAACGTGAAAAATTTGGGGCCACGACAGACTTACCGTGCATCAGCTCCCACGTACACGACGGTCTTTGGTTGGATTGAGTTGCGAATTCGCAGCCCTCCGGTTGCTAATCCGCTACTCCTCCAACCGGGCTACAGGAATTTTTTTCTAAAAGGGCCTCAACAGAAAAATGTTGTTAAATGAGTATTTTTCGTAAAATTTAAAAAAAAATAAAAATTATTTGCTTTTAATTGGTATCTGTGGTGTCTATATATACATGTCTATAGGTAACTATATGTCTGTAATGAGAATCTAAGTCAAACG
Organism: Meta bourneti; assembly: GCA_933210815.1. NCBI lineage: Eukaryota > Metazoa > Arthropoda > Arachnida > Araneae > Tetragnathidae > Meta > Meta bourneti. The sequence continues at coordinate 36,266,498 of OW119930.1, read as the reverse complement.
CTCTCTTCATATTTGGTTTTGCGCCATTTCCTCCTAAACACACAAGTGTTTTCTCTCCTTTTTTCTCCTACTGTTCTTGCAATTGTTGTACCCTGTTGTTCAACTGTACCTGGACAACTGTTGTACCTCAACAAAACATACTAGGTGCGTCTTATTTGCATGATGTCAGTAAATAGAATAATCTGGACAATTTGCTTCAAATTTACTCGCGCGTAGAGCCTCAAAATGACTGGATAAGTCATTTCGAGGAAGATTTTATGATGATTTTGCCTTGATTCTCGAGTGGTTCTCAGGAAACATAGGCTATATATTAACCTCCGTTACATTTGTCCTGGGTCTACAGAGGAGTTAAAAACAATTCGAAACCCCCATAGTATTCGAAATCCCCATAGGAATAACATTGAGTAATATTACAACCAATTCAATCCGAGTAACGTCGGGTAATTCTGCTAGTTAAAAAAATTAGGAGATGCAATTTCTAAAGTATTTTTGTTCTGACTAATATATTTCTCATGTTTTATAATATTTTATAATTGCTTGTATAAAATATTGTCGTCTCATTCATGAATAACCACTAGTAACAATAAAATTCTGCAACATATTTTTTTTTGTCAGATTTCGATACAATAGGAAAAAATAATGACAATTTTTTATTCGTTATTTTCACTTCATTGTATTTCCCTCGTGATAGATATCCCTCGTAAACAAGCTCTAAGAATACCTATAGTCAGAACATCACATATAATAACTGATGAAAGCATTTTCGAGGCCCCTGCCGACAGCAACAGCCATGGCTTTTTTCCAAATATAATTGTCTAAGGTTATTATTTACCGAGAGGAAATATTTATGTTGAACAATATCCAACGTTCCAGTTTCTAACGGAAGTTATCAGCTCTTTATCAGCAACAGAGCTTAGTCAACAGATTCACTTCAAGGAAACTGATTACAAGTAGACCGATATAGACAAGATGGACTCTGAAAAATAGCTGCCTTTTAGATTATTTTTTCGCGTTTTATATAGATTGCGATATGGGCATGTATGTTCTTCGTATTGTTGAAATTAATATGCGTTGAGAAACACTTGTTACAGAAACTATTAGGTTGGTGCAAAAGTTAGTCCCGTTTTTTTGGCGATAATTGAAGAAAATTTTTATTTACTAAAAATTATATTTAATCAATATTGTATGTGCCGTTCTGTTCGATGACCTCTCTCCATCTCTCTCCGGTATCTGCATAATCCCGCGCTCATAGAAGTTCTGAGGTTTCTGGCTAAAGAACTGATCCAGGTGACGAAGCTTTCTAAACCACTTATGGCAAGTGGAATCGTCAACGACACCCTCACCATACACAATATATATCTTCTTTCGCGTCTGCAAAGCATTCTTGTCTTTTCGGAAATAAAAAAGCATATGTCGAAAATGCTCCTTATTTTCTGCCATTTTTAATGCTTAACAAACTTTAAAAAACTACCAAATAACACAATTTCTTCTCCAAGTACTCACTGGAATCCCTTTTCCAAACATCAAATCTACGTATGAAGTAGATAACACTTCATTTTTGCGATGCAATGCCATCTAGGGCTAAAAACCGGACGAATTTTTGCATCAACCAAATAGATTATTTTTTCGCATGTTATATTGTGGGCATGCATGCTCAATCGTATTGTTAAAATTAATATGCATTGAGAAATCCTTGTTACAAAAACTAGAATGTTAGTTGTTGATAGTTGAATTAACGTCACACTGGATCAACACGACGGGCTATTGGTACCGGTTCGGGATCCATCCCAAAGGGAAAGATCCTAACACAACCCCTCGGTCATTTTGAATCACGGTCAGATGACGAGTGAACACCTGAACTGGCATCCCACTCTCCAAACTTCAACACCATGTTAACGTGAGGAATTTGAGGCCTTAGATATAGATTGCTATTGCATGACAGATTTAGCCCAGGACATGGCCTAATTTTGAGCCTCCCCAAATACAGGAATAACGTCACAAGGTGTTTTATATCAAAATCAAACATCGCAATCTCAATTCACGTCTATTGTGTAGCCGTATACTTTTGTTGACAGTATGTGGCTAAGCAATGTTTCGTTGGCCCTCGCGCCAAAAACAGCGACCAACCAATCAACTTTGAACAAAGTGTGCCATTAACAAAAATTAACTCACCCTTCCAATCCCATTTGTTCTTGTATTGAGTATTGACTTATGTTATCCCATCATGATCCTATTAACCAGAGATTTACTGAACCTTTTGACCGAAGTCTCAATTCCGACCGAGACATCACACGAGCTGGTAATTCGCACCCCTCCATAATTTTAAAAGTTCGATTTCTTCCGGGGGTAGCCCGGTTGGAAGAGTAACTGATCAGCAACCGGAGGGTTGCGAGTTCGACGTTGGCGTGGTGTGGAAGTTTGGAGTTCCAGCTCAGAGGTGACCTCGTCATTTAACCGTGGTACCAAATTATGTGCTGTCCTCGGATCTTTCCCCTCGGGTTTGAATCCGGACCGTAACCAAAAAATAGCCTGCTGTGCTGCTCCCCCAGCGCGACTTTAATTACAAATACATACCTACCCTGTGGGGGTGGGGCACAGTAGCGCTATTGGAAGAGTAGCGGATTAGCAACCAGGGGGTTGCTATTCCGCTACAACCCTCTGGATTAGCAACCAGAGGGTTGCGAATTTGAAACTCGACCCAACCAAAGACCGTAGTGTACAAAGGGGGCTGGTGCATGTTCAATTGTCCTCCACGTTCTCACGTTAGCGTGATGTAGAAGTTTGGAGAGTCGTTGTTGGAATCAGATGTTGATCTGACCATGATTCAAAATTACGAGTTTATCTTCTGATCTTTCCCTTCGGATTTGATCCCGGACCGTCTCCAATAGCCCGCTGTGTTGCTCCAGTGTGACGTTAATCCAACACCAACTGTCCTACTTAGTTGCCTAGTCTTGGGGAACTGACAGAGCCTTCGAACTCTATCATGGAGACTCAACCGGTTAATTGATTAATATTTATCTGGTGCATGAGTCACAAATCATTCGACCCTTCCCCTACGGAATCACTTCCGCATCAGAGAAAAACTATTTCCAACATGGTTTTCCAAGCTCCTCGTCGCGGCTATCTGTCGGAGCCCTTAATCGCCATCGGATCATCCGACTGACGAGCACAAAGTGCTTAGTTCGGGAGGTGAGATAGAATATTCCAGTAGACGATAACAACAGCAGGGCGCACGAATTGGAGGTCGCACGCGCGCATGTTCGAATCGGGCTGCTTTTGCCAATAAACACCTTATCTGATTTTAGTCTCAATTGGGGAACGGATTTAATCGTGTGTTTGTGGACGAACGGAGATTGGTGACGCGGGTGTAATTATAGAGGTCAAAACGGATTTTAACGTTTGCGTCTGATTTTTGGTAGGGCGACTCATTGGCTCGACGTTATTAGGCGCATCGAGACCATATATGGTCCTTTCACCATAAAGCTCAGGCGTGACCTCGTCGTCTGACCGTGGTTCAAAATTACGTGTTGTCCTCAGAACCCTTCCTTCGGCTTTCATTCCGGACCGTCGCCAATAGCCCGTTATGTTGCTCCAGTACGGTAGAATCTTCACATTCCGAAGTTTGACTGAAAATCCCTCGTGTTCATTTCTTGATATTGTGTCTCGTGTTTGACACAGCGTCGCCAAATATAGACCCTGCGCCTAAAACCTCCACAACTAACCAACTGTAAGTCGACTGTCTAAGAATACTGCAGAGAAAAATCGTCACCATTTTTAATGACACGCCCAATGTAAAAGATCTTTGCACACGAGCTCCCTTTCGCAAACACCGCAAAAGGAAGTCGTAAAATAATATCCATGCTCTCGCTCGTCTTGTATATATTCTGATTATGAAACTGGAACTATTTCACAAAATCCAGCTGAGCTCGAAACTCCATCGCCACACCTGCCTTTGGAAGTAGGCTTCATCGAACTGAGTTGATCTGTGCAATGGCTGTGGCAGTTAAAAAAATAAGTATCAAAGGGAGTTTACGTCGATCGTAGGGATCTGAATCGGAAATCAGAGCCTCCTTTCTGAAATCGTTTCATGCAGCGTTAAAGCTTTACGCATTTGGTGTTCTTATCGCCAGGTTACCAACCCCAATACAATTCCAAGTCAGATGACAGGCCAAGTATCAAGCTACCTGAGCCTTCACCCCTTCGTTACGTTCACGCTCAACCAACACTGCACGAAGGTTTATCACGATTTTTGATAGGGCAGTGGTAACCCAGTTGGAAGAGTAACAGACTAGCAACCGGAGGGTTGCAAGTTCGAATGTAACCAAAGACCGTCGTGTACAAAGGGGGCTGGTGCACGTTAAATCTGTCATGGCCTCAAATGTCCTCACATTGACGTGGAAGTTTGGAGAGAGGGGTGCCAGCTCAGGTGTGACCTCGTCATCCGACTGTGGTTCAAAATTACGTCTCGGATCTTTCCCTTCGACCCGGACAGTCACCCGTGTTGCCAGTGCGACGTTAATTAAAATACCTACCTATGCTGTTTGTTATATACTGCAGCTTAGTTAACATCGCTAGAGATTAGATAGTTGGTAGTGCAATTAACGTCGCACTGGAGCAACATAACAGGCTATTAGCGACGGTCCGAGATCAATCCCGAAGGGAGATCCGAGAACACCTCGACATTTTGAACCACGGTTAGATGACGAGGGCAACACCCTATTGAGATTAGGTAATGGTAGTTGAATTTACGTACGCTGGAGCAACTTAACGGGCTATTGGCGACGGTCCGGGGATCAAACCCGAAGGGAAAGATTCGAGGACAACACGTAATTTTGAATCACGGTGATATAACCATTCATTCATGGATTGGGGCCGTCGTGGCTCAGTGGGTATGTCCACTGAGCTAGCAATCGAGTTGTTGGAGGCCTAGTTCGATTCCTGTCAGGTGCATTCCTCCCTGGATATATTTCTCCCTTGTGTCAGTAAACCTTTCATTGTGTGTGTCTATTACTTGATATTGTATGTCTTGTGTCTGGCACAGCATGGCCAAATATAGCCCTTGTGCCCATAAAACCCCATAACAACCAATCTTTCATGGATTGATTTTGGTTTTATTGCACTAGGGGCCATATTTGGGCAAGCTGCGCCAAACATCAAGTAAATGAAAATATACCACAAAAAGTTTTACTGACACAAAACAGTAATATATCCAGGAAAGAATCAAACCTGGACCGCCTACAGCTCGCAGGTTGCTAGGGCAACGAGCAAACCCACTGAGTCATTTGTTCGTGGAATTACATTGCAGGAAAAAGCACTAATTTTGCTTTGGGAAATGGTCATGAACATATTTCAGACTTCAAGTTGCTTCAACCAGTTAGCATTACTAATAAAATTAACAAAGTTATTTTTGTGCTAGGCATTCTACTTTCTACAATTGTGTTTTCTTGACATATTACAAGTAAAGAAGTTGCAATGTAATTTTAAATTCCCAAATATTATAAAAGACCTATGCATGTGTGACCATTAACTCAGAAACTTTATGCAGATGTTTATGCTCAAGAAATAATTGAATTTACGTTACCAGGGTTACTTTACTGAGAAGTATCAGATAAAGATCAGAAGCTATAAAATATTGTTTTATTGTCAGTATAAAAGTAACTATACAAAAATAGAAAAAGATTGATATATTACACTGAAATAACTAGAAAAAATATTTCGCCATTGAGATCACGTATCACACCAATGTTTTAACTTCATTCTTATTTGAAGAAAAATATTTTTCTCGTAATGTGTCGGTTTTATAAAGGGTTCCATTATTTTTCCATTGCTGCTGCGGGCAAAGGTTAGAGGAGCACCAAAACTTGTCAGTTTATTTTATACGGTCACCCTAAAAGCGACACATCGCCATGAACTCAGTTCAAAATTTTTGATGTTATTGAATGAGTCGAGTTTGAAACTGGTCTAGTAAGCCTGCAAAACCATACTACCTGTGCTATTCTCAAGACGGCAGTACCTTCAAATTTCGTCTTTATGTTAAGGGTTTTAAAATACTGCACATTAAAGTATCCGATGTTTCAAAACGCTGGACAACTGTTAGATCACTCAATCAACAGTTTGAGTCATCAAACTCTTATCTAGTGTGAAGTATGAGATACTTATATATACTCAGCATACAACAATCACCAACTGAGAAGTTCAAACTTAGAGATACTGCCTTTCTGAGTAGCATGGTAGAATACTTTGCCTGTTGACCGATGGATTAAAATCGATTTTTCTGGAACTGTGTTAACACGAATCTTCCAGTCACTGTTACTCAAGTAAGGCAACACGGGACAAATCTTTAACAGTTACTAAGGCGGCACGCATAAAAGTATCTGATGTCTCAACGCTAGTAAACAGTTGGTTGAGTAAATACTGTTGTATAGCATCCGATACTTCTATACACAGAGCATGTAACAATCACCAATTGAAATCAAACAGATACTGTCTTTCTGAGTACCACGGTAGAATATTTTGCCCGATGACGTAAATAGAGGGATTAAAATCGATTTCCTGTGATACTGTGTTAACACGAATTTTCCAGTCACTGTTGGGCTCAAGTAGGACAATACTTGAGACTAACTCTTGTTAACCCTCCTTGTGGTTGTCTCGACGAGGTATCTCGTCATTAGAAAAATATTGACCAGATTTTGTTGGACGATATCTCATTAAAAGAAAAGTGACCAGGTCTTGATCCCAAAAAAATCGACAATATCTTGACGAGATATCTTGTCATTAGCACAATTGGCCAGATCGTGATGAACGGGATATATCGTCGAAATCACTTGGAGGGTTAAAAGTTCTTAAAAAGTCACGCAGTGTGCTCTTCATAACGCTAGGAAACCGTTAGAGCACGATCAACACGTAGCATGTGACAATCGTCAACTTATAGAGACCAAACTCAAGAGATACTAACGTATCTTTTTGACTAGCACAGCAGAGTATTTTGCCTGTTGACGTTGAGGATCAGTCGATTTTCTGTTGTTTACATGGATCGGTATAGCTTTGATAGACGTTTGTTGCAACGCTTTTGGCGAAATTTTTAAAGCGAATAGTGGCAAGCAAAGGCAATCCCGCTTTGTTAAGTTTATGGCAACCTCGCGATTATTTGAATTTTATTAATTTTTGTAAATCACTATCATTTTTTAATTTACCATGCCTACATAACTAGTTTGCTGGAATCAATGTGATCTTTTGTAGCACTCAAATTACATAGTTTTAAGTTTAATGGAGAACCTCAGGCTAACAAATTATTTAACTTTTTTATTGCATTATTTCAGAAAAAGTAGATTTTTTCACGAATACGTCCCTAACTGTAAGAATAATCAGCTGTGTGGATTTTTTTGTTTTTAAAATTATTTTCGTTAACATTTTAACTGTTTTCCGCTAAGCCTAAAAAGTTGTTTCTCTGAGAAATTCTTCCTTAGCGACAAAAAGCACGCCAAAAGCGTTGCCCCAAAAGTCTACATTAAAGCTGTACCCACGGATCTGCTGGTATCCAAGACAATACCAGCCAATTCAGACGTACCACCTCAAGAACTTGTAGACGGGAGACCAGAAGACGAATCTACAGAACCAGGTGCGTTTCTCTGATTGCTAATCTGGTAAGCGGACCCAGTCGATTGAATGGACAGCTTCGTAGTATTCTCAAATTCTCCCATATCGGCCTGGAACAGTATGTTGTTGATATGGTGCTCGACTATGGCCCTCGTCCTTTTGTTATACCCTCGCAGCTTATTGGCAATGTGTTCGCCGTAGGTACTACAGTCGTCCCCTCTGCCAACTCGATTCTTAGCGGTGGCGGACTTCAGGAGGTTCAAGGCCTCGTTGATGTCGTGTCTCGAGTCGTCTTCGGAATCGGATGCGGGTCTTTTGGCTGCCTTCAGCATTTTGAAGGGCACGATTGCTTTGGAGGACCTGGTTCTTTCGGGGTCCCGGGCAGGGGGTTTGGGTTGTGCAGGGTTGGAAGCCCCTGATGATTCTTCGGGGTCCGCGCCGGCGGTGAGTTCAGGATCGTATACGGCTTCGACCGCGAAGAGCGGGCTGTCTTCCGTGGCGTGGGTGCTGCTGTCGCCCGTGATCTGCTCGGGGTCGTCGTTGAGGGAGACGTCGTCGTACTGGAAGAATCAAAGAATTAGAACTGAGTAATTGATGAGTTATTTGGAAAAGCCGTGCCAAACGCAAGACAACGTCAAGCAATGGACGAACACGCAGTGAAAGTTTAACTGACACAGAAGAGAGAACTACACTCAGGGTTGGTTGGTGGGTGGGTTTATGGCGCATGGGCAACAAGACACAAGGCAACGTCAAGTACAAGGTAGGTATTTTAATTAACGTCGCACTGGAGCAACACAACGGGCTATTAAAAAAAGATTGGGGAACAGAATAGAGGGATGAAAGAAAAAGATCGCTTGTGTATATCCCGGGAGCGCGACCCCCGTGTCTAGTAAAGACAGTAAATACCATAGAAAAAGAGAAGATCACTCGGGTCAGTGATGCTGGTGCACACCTCAAGGAGATTTGCCCATGAGAGCAACTACACCCAGGGAGGAATCAAACCACACATAAGGAAAGTGCAAAATATATAAAATTATATTAGGTAGGTTGAATTGACGTCGCAATGTGGAGCAACACGAGCTATTGGCGACGGTCTAGATCAGTTTGGAAGTGAAAGCTCCAAGGACAAACAACCTGAGCTGGCCCTGAGAGCCTTTTCTAAGCACAGTGAAATTTTTTAAAGTTTGAAAAGTTTCAGTTAAAACACTTACATCCAGAAATTCTTTCGGCTCTTCTTTGTCCAGCAGGAAAGACATCTTCTTGAAGGCAAACCATCGCGAAACGTACTCCGGACGACGATTTTCTGGAATATAGATATCCTTTTTAATCACACGTGACAAGTTATGGATATTTTTATTACTGCAAGCACAACGCATATAATGAAGAATTTACTTAATTTCTTGTTCACGAACGACGCTATTAAACTAGGGTTGGGAACTTTTGATCAAAGTATCGATATTCTGGTTGGTTTGGGGATTTTATGGCGAAAGGGCCATATTTGGCCACGCTGCTCCCGACACAAGACATACAACATCAAGTAATAGACACATACAGTATCAAGTAATAGACACACACAACGAAAGTTTTACTGACACAGAAGAAATACAACCAGGGAGGAATGCACCTGACAATCGATATTCTGGATCGATCCGTTTCGAAGCACGTAGTATCGATACATCTAAAATATCGGATAAAAAGTATTGATACATCTAAAATATCGGAAAAAAGTATCGATCCGTGAAGTCTCGATATTCGAAATCAAAAAGCTTTGTTTCACAGTACTCTTTCTTTTCTCGTTGCCCCCACGCTTATTTGCAACGGGTATCGGACTTGTGCTACTGGGAAGAGTATTGAAGCGGTTTGATCCAATTCGAACGAATGACGATCTGATATCCGTATGAGTACGTTAAAACTATCTGTCCCCGTATCAGTACAAATAGCTTGGTGATCGGACCGCTTTCGGATTGAATCAACTTGATATCGGACTAGCATCTCCTAGGAAAAGTTTGGCTCGATCCGACCCAATTTGGACTGAGACGGTCCGATATCCGAATTTCAAGGAATGTCTGCAAGGATATTCACAAAAATGTATCGATCCACTTTTGGGGATCGATCCAAAATATCGGGTATTGTGAGATGAAAGTATGCATATAGTATTGCCCATCTCTTCTACAATAAACTCGAATAAAATTAAAAATTTAAATCAAGGAATTTGTCTCAAATTGAAGGGGAAAAAAGAACGGAAAAGTAAAAAACGTTTACAAAAATTCACACATTTCAAATTTAGAAATAAAATATGCTTTAAGATTTTGGTTCTGCAAATGCACTTTTTTGAGTTGAGTCACTTCTAGGGTTAGTTGATTCGCGTGTTTATGACTCAAGGGCCATATTTGGGTAAACAGCGCCAGACACAAGACAACGTCAATTTTCTTTCTTAGGAACAAAATGAAAAAATATAGGGGTCCAGCAAACCATTCAAGTTCTTTCACACAAAAACGAAATTGATATTTTCAAAATATCGTACTTTTAAAAACAAGGAATAAAACATTAAAAATTTTCATTCACAATCCTTATGCATCCTTTATGCAAATGAGTATTTTCCCAGTTATTGTATTTCGTAACAAGAAGCAATGTCCTAATAAACTGAATATAGTCTTATTTTTTATTACTTCTGATTAAAAAAATTTATGGTTTTTAAGTATCCTATTTTTGATGACTTAATTTTCGCAGTTAAAGCACTCAGTTTAGGCAATTTTTCACTTTCTACATTACTAAAAATATTTAAGGCCATAAAAGAAATGCCGATTACGATTGCTCTGATATCTAAAACGTTGTGACGCAGCAATACTTCTATACGCAAAATACAGCATTTTAACAAGGGTTAACCCTATCAAGTAAGCCTACCGTAAGCCAACAGCATCAAGCAGAATGTAATACCTGCAAGTCAAAAAAGCAGTATTTCCAAGTTTGCACGAGTTGACGATTGTTACATGCTGCGTTTTTTGTATCAAAGATTATTGACACTTATATATGCAAGATGCGATGTTAAAATGCTGCATTGCCTACAGGCAATACGATTGCCATCTTTGGATTCGTGTGCTCAGAATTCTTACTTTACCTGACACCAGATACTTAAATACGTAGGACATGAGCAATCGTTAACCCAAAAGACCAAACTTAAGATATACTGACTTCTTGACAAGCATGGCAATGTAGAAATTGGATTTTTTTGTAGCATGTCCAAAAATTTACAAATTACCGCATAAACGAGGATTTAGCCTTTATTCGGGTAAAAACCGGGTTCCCTCATAGATATGGCCATGATACTGGCAACTTTGTACTAAAGTTCGTCATCTTAGTACTGGGATCTATCTAACATGGTATTTGGGCTCGCACGCGCGTCGTCTAATTTGTGGTACTGGGGCTGTCCAACTTAATACTGGGGCCTGTCCAACTTGGTACTTGCTCTCGTCATCTAACTTGGCACTGGGGGATGGTTTAACTTGGTACTGGGGCCTGTCAAACTTGGTACTTGGGTTCGTCATCAACCTTGGTACTGGGGCATTTCATCTAACTAGGTATTGGGACCTGTCCAACTTGGTACTAGGGCTCGTCATCTAATATGGTACTGGGGCCTAACTTGGTTCTGAGCACTTAATCTCTAACTTGGTATTAGGATCTGTATAACTGGTATTGTGTGTGTGTGTGACCTGTTTAACTTGGTACTTGGGCTTAACTTGGTTCTGGGAACTTAATCTCCTTTAACTTGGTGTTGTTGGTACTAGGGCCTGCCTAACTTGGTAGTGGGGCCTGTCTAACTTGGTAGTGGGGCCTGTCTAACTTGGTACTTAGACACTGGGGATTGCATCTGTGGAGGTCCTGGGTCAAATATTTAAAAACGAGCGTCAGAACAGTTGAGCAACTTACCATCCCCACCAGCTGCAGCCTGCATCTTTCTGCACTTGCACCTCTCGCGCCTGAAGCTGCTCAACAGGCTCTCCATCTTCCTCTTCACTTCGGCCGTCGGGACCCCACAGGCCCTGGCCACGGCCTCCCAGCCCTTCTGTTTCTTCGTCTTGTTGTAATAGTAGCTGTGCCGTGGGTTCCATAACACGGCGTACTTCTCGTACAAGTCCAGCAGCCTGAGGCTGTCCTCATTGTCCCACTCCAAATTAGTGCTCATCGCGCAAACAGACCGTTACACGTTTCAGATCTCAAACAGAACAAGCATCGAGCGTCTACTTCGAGCAACGGCGAACGAGCGTCTGACGCGCATTCTTTCGCCCCGGCCGGTTTCGGACGGCGCATGCGCGGCAGAACGCGAGCGAACAAGCGGAGAATGGCGATCGGATCGCCGAGAGCGTTTCCTCCCGTTCTGGGAAAACCCGGTTTGTTCGCTGCAGTGGCGGGCAGAGGGGGGAATCTGATGCCGCCCGAACGCGAAGGCAACGCTCGATGCGTTCCATCCTTCCTCGAATGTTCTTCCGACGTTCGGTGGAACCGCAACTGAAGGGCATTTTTTTTGTCCTGTGTTGTTAATTGCCGTTTTAAAACGAGAAAGTTCAAAAACCGTTTGCTTTGTGTGTGACGTAGTGACGACGTCGCGCTCCCCCAAACCCAGAGGGGTGGTGATTGAATAGGGCAGGCGGAGAGTGAAAAGTGAGAGGGGAAAAAGAAGACTGACCGGGTCCGTGAGGACATTGACATGGCGTCGTCTTGTATCAATACTACAGGACAAAGCGGAGGTTGAAATGGTTAGAAAGGAAGAGATTTTATTTTTAAAGGGAAGATTCTCTCTAACTACTTTGTGCCTATGGGGTTGGCATTGCTTAGCCAAATATGACCCTTGCTCCATAAAAACACCAAATATCGGGTCATTTGTAAGGGGTCATATTTTCTTCCTTCGTCACAGAAAATTCTGGTCTCAGGGCATATCTCCTTTAGGAGTCCTGTCTCCTTAAGTATCTTTTATTTTTTTACTCTCTTTTTACTTGAAGCCGACTTGTGTTTGGCACAGCTTGGCCAAATATGGCCTGCGCCATAAAACGCCAACCAACTAGGTAAATTATGTGCACATTCCAGACATGCTGTCTATTATAGGTGTTCGTATATCGCAAATACAGAATAATTTCATAACATTGAGAAAAAAGAATTCAAGTTTATTACGAACACAAAACAAACAACCTGAAACAAACCAAATTTCAGATGCACAAAAAAGAACTTAAAATTCACAACATACATATATATTGCCATTCAGGGAGGAAGAAATTTATATGTACTAACTAGAAACGTAAACATCACTCCTCCCTTACGCCCCAAATAATACGGAATGCGATACCTATTAATTTACTAGTCTAATAATAAAGTCAGTCAAAGAATTCTTGATACGAACAGTTCTGAAAAAGAACCTGAATTCTCATATCAAATAATGGGTTATTAAAAAAATTTTAAACCGAAAAAATGGTATTTTGATCTGAAAGTTATTCATAAAAAGTTGAATACCCCAACGAATTCAGGTGTGACCTCGTCATCTGACCGTGGTTCAAAATTACGTGGTGTTATCCTCGGATCTTTTCCTATGGGATTGAACTCGGACCGTCACGAATAGCCCGTTGTGTTGCTCCAGTGGGGCGTTAATTAAAATACCTACCTACAAAAACTGAATCGGTTGGAAGAGTTTGGTATTTTGGTATTTTGGTATTTTCAATTAACGTCACACTGGAGCAACACAACGGGCTATTGGTGACGGTCCGGGATCAATCCCAGAGGGAAAGATCCGAGGACAACACCACGTAATTTTGAACCACGGTCAGATGACGAGGCAACACCTGAGCTGGCACCCCACTCTCCAAACTTCCACACCACGCCAACGTGAGGACGTTTGGGGCCACGACAGATTTAACGTGCACCAGCCCCCTTTGTACACGACGGTGTTTGGCTGGATTCGAACTCGCAACCCTTCGGTTGCTAGTTCGTTACTCTTCCAACCGGGCCGCGGTGGCCCGGTTGGAAGAGTAACGAACTAGCAACCGAAGGGTTGCGAGTTCGAATCCAGCCAAACACCGTCGTCTCAAGGGGGGCTGGTGCGCGTTAAATCTGCCGTGGCCTCAAATGTCCTCACGTTGGCGGGGTGTGGAAGTTTGGAGAGTGGGGTGCCAGCTCAGGTGTTATCTCGTCATCTACCATGGTTCAAAATTACGTGGTGTTGTCCGCGGACCTTCCCTTGAGGATTTATCCCAGGTCGACGCAAATAGCCCGTGTGCTGCCCCAGTGCCACCTAAATTCAACTACATAACCGAAGGAAAAGATTCGCGGACACCTCATCAATTTGAACCACGGTCAGAAGACGAGGTCAACAACTGAGCAGGCAGCCCTCTCTCCAAACTTCCACACCACACCACTGTAAGAACGTTTTAGGACACGTCAGATTCAACGTGCACCAACCCCCTTTGTACTCGACGGTCTTTGGTTGGATTCGAACTCGCAACCCTCCGGTTTCTAATCCATTACTCTTCCAACTGGGCTACCGCCGGCCCGGTCACATCTGAGGACCTAGATAATTTGATCAAATGACTTACATTTTGTAATAAAACGAAACCAAAACCGTGTATGTGTAATTGCGTATCCACATCAAAGTTATTGCACCTGTCCTTCTGCACACAATCCACCAAAGAATGCCAAACTTTCTTTCGAAAGCGCATGGAATACAGAAGCTACGAAAGGTTAGCAGATCACAGAGGTACATATCACAAATGAGATGAGCAGAAAGCTCCTGAAAGCGGTTCTCCTTTTCCTTCATTTTTAGAATTGCAATTACAGACAAGTGTATGGGGAAGTCGTTCCAAACGCACATGCAAACGCCTCGTGTTCATTCCATAAAACTCAGCTGGATTCCTCTGCAGACAGGAACGACGTGAAACGTTCCATTTAATCAATCATAGAAACATCTGCGACAGATGGAACACATTTTTTCGATTGTTGTTGTCGAAGCGACGTCTTGTGATATGTAATATCGTCTCTTACGATGTTAGTTGAAACAAACGATCGATTGAAAACGGTCCTGGTTGGGGAGGTATATTGCAGCGTTTGGGATCTGGTTTAGAGGCACATGGCGTGGAAGTTTGGAGTGGGGTGCCGGCTCAGGTGGTGTTCTCGTCATCTGACCGTGGTCCATATTAACGAGATGTCTCCTTCTGAGGTGTACACGGGGGCTGGTGTACGTTAAATCTGTCGTGGCCACAAAAGTCCTCACGTTGGTGGAAGCTTGGAGATGTGGGGGTGCCAGTTCAGTTCAGGTATTGACTTCGTCATCTGACCGTGATTCAAAAACAAATCAGGTGTTGTTGTACTGGGATCTTTCCCATCGGTATTGATCCCGGACTGTCACCAATAGCCCGTTGGGTTGCTCCAGTGCGACCGTAATTAACTACCAACCTACCTTAGAAAAAACGTTTTCTAATTTTAAGCACAATTTTGTCCTTGTCGCAAAAGTATATTCCAGTGCTGTGCGTGTGAAGTGAATGCTTTCACGCATTCCATCTTCGTATGCAATTTTTAAAAATCAATCCTTCCTTTTATGTAACTCACTGTATGAGTATTAATTTTCATGTAACGCATTTCATTCATATTACTATAAGGGCCGCGGTAGCCCGGTTGGAAGAGTAACGGATTAGCAACCGGAGGGTTGCGAGTTCGAATCAAACCAAAGACTGTCGTCTCAAGAGGGGGTTGGTGCACGTTAAATCTATCGTGGCCTCAAATGTCCTGGCATGGTGTGGAAGTTTGGAGAGTGGGGGGTCAGCTCAGATGTGACTTCGTCATCTGACCATGGCTCAAAATTACGTGGTGACCTCGGATCTTTCCTTTGGGTATTGATCCCGGACAGTCGCTAATAGCCCGTTGTGTTGTTCCAGCGTGACGTTAATTAATTACCATTACCATATTACTATTAAGAAAAGAGAGGAGACAAACCATTAAATTTCTCTTACGAATGTCTAGTGAGCACAAAACAAGGATAAAGGCACCTTTTCTTATTTCCTTCCTTGAAATCCATTAACAGGAGCCATTATCAAAGCTCAGCCTTGTGCTAGTTTTATGCATATTCAATAACAATTGCAATCAAAATATTAATATTGGGAATAGTAAATTTATAAAATAAATACACTAATTAGTATATTTTGCTCACCAATTATTTTAATAATATGCTTTGTCATCAGTTTATATCTCTTGGTGGTTGTCTCGAGGGGCATCTCATCATTAGAGGAAAACTGACCAGATCTTGACGGACGAGATATCTCGGCATTGACAAAATTAGTCAGATCTTGATGAACGATATATCTCTCCTAAACCACTTGGAGGGTTGAATTGTAAATTTTGTTTTGGAAGAGGGTGGCATCAGCCTTATTTATCCCCAAAAGCCTAGTTTCCCCTCTGGGCTTAGTCATGAAAACATGATTGAAGGAGCATTTATATCGCGGCTCGGATTTCGATGTTTGCACATTAAATGTTGGTATACTTCATTCAATGTCAAAATGAATCTGAATTTATAATGCGGCTCGAATTCAATGTTTGTAATATAGTAGTACATCATTCAATACCAATGAATTTTTAAAGGAATAGAGATTGAAAGAGCAAGGATTAGCCACACAATTGGAGTTGTAATGGCTAAGAACGACCGAATTAAGTATATTAGAATGAGAAATCGTATGCTTATTTTGTTCTGGAACGTTCTTTGCGAGTCCATGGGGGGTTCGTAGGGAATGGAATACCAGAACATCCAGTCACGAAACCACACGATAATAGGTTCCTATAGCCTCAGGGCCCTTTTCCAGCTGCACTCCCAAGTACCTGCATGATTTCCCAGAGAGAATTTCTCATTTCTGCAGACCTTCAAACGACTACGTCGCAGATGCGAGGGAGAGCGAAGAGAAGTGAAAAGAAGATGCGTCCTGGAACAACCTTGATCTTGATCCCTGCTGTTGAAACCTCTCAAGGGCAAGTTAGCACACGCTCCGCGCTGTACGTCACGTTCGAAAATGCGCAGAGTTGCTTTCCATGTCGGAAAAAAAATGGCTTTCATTAAAGATGTTTATAGCCGCTGACGAGCGGGCCGGAGGATCGTCTGCAGCGCAGCGGGATGCCATCGAAGGCGGTGGTTAATTTGGAATCTGGATTTTTTTCCGTTTTCTATTGTTCTGACTTTTTTCCCTTTGCCATCGGTGGAGTCGAATTCCTGTTTACCGGAGACGTTCCAAAACAAATGCAGTTTCAGCATTCAGAGAACGAAATTGCAGTCGAATTTTGATTGTGTGGATGTTTTAAGAAAATACGGTAGGAAGGTAGTTATTAACGTCGCACTGGAGCAACGGGCAAATAAAAATTCCTAAGAATGAATTCCGAAACGATTGTTGATTGGTCCACGCCAAACGTTACCAAAGCGGCGATAAACTATATTTTAAGTTAACCCAGATGTGTATCATGCGAGAGCAATTGGACAGCAGAAATAAAATCTTCGTAGACCATCTGATTTGTTCGTTTGCGCTGAAATTCCCAGAGGAAATATATATAAAAGTAGAGTGAGCCATTGTAACCTTTTTATGTGCCCAGGATCATGAGACCAAAACTAGTAGTAACGTGACTCGTAGACTACTTTCGTATGCCGGGTGGAAACAAAAATTCACCATCTGATTGGTCCGTATTATAGATCAGAGAATGATCATTTCTATAGAGCGACGACAAAAATGGTGAAATTGCCAAAGTCGATTACTATGTCGTGCGGACCCAATCAGGGGGGGGGGGTATTTCAATTAACGTCACACTGGAGCAACACAATGGGCTATTGGTGACGGTCCGGGATCAATCCCAAAGGGAAAGATCCGAGGACAACACCACGTAATTTTGAACCATGGTCAGATGACGAGCGGACCCAATCAGATGATGAATCAATGAATGGGCGTCTTCTCCAGTCCCGTGAACCAATCAGATGATAAATGCTCGTTTTCACAATGCAAATGAACATAGTTTAAGGGACACGTTACTTCTAGTCACATGATCTTGGACACATAAAATGGTTACCATTACTCACTACTTTCATATCTCTTCTATGCTCATGAACATTTTTGTCGAAAAAATTGTTTTAAACCTGATATTTATGACCTTAACATCAAGAAGTGATTCTTATATACAAAAGATATAAGATATTTCGCCATATATACAAATAACCTCTATTTTAGTCTTTATTTTATGGTAGGTAGTTAATTAACGTCTCACTGGAGCAACACGGAGGGCAAGTGGCAACGGTCCACATCAATCCCGAAGGGAAAGATCGGAGGACAACACCTCGTCATTTTGAACCACGGTCAGATGACGAGGTCGACACCTGAGCTGGCACCCCTCTTCCAACTTCCACGCCACGCCAACGTGAAAACATTTCAGGCCATGACAGATTTAAAATGCACCAGCTCCGTATACAAGACGGTGTTTTGAGTAGTTTCGAACTCGCAACCCTCCGGTTGTTATTCCGCCCTCAAGGACACATCTTTAGGTGTGTAAAGGCATCACAACCCTGAGATACCTAGAGTGATTTTTCCTCTTTCATTTTTACCCTCGCCTACCCTTCTACTTTTTTGCTTTTTCTTCCACCCTCATTGTGTTGTCTGTCTTGTGTTTGGTGCAGCTTGGCTAAGTATAGCCCTTGCGCCATAAAACCCGAAAACAGCCAACCAACTGGTTGCTAATCCGCTATTCTTCCAACTAGCTACCACGGCCTCCTAAAATATGGATGAAAAAACAATTTGAAATTTGTGCAGTGATAAGATAAGACTTGAATTTCAATGACCGGTATCAATGATGGTATCACCAAAACGATGTGGTAAAACACGAGATAAAACCAGGCAGTTTTAAATGTTGTCACAAATTGTAAAGTTTTTCATGAAAGAATTTTTTTTCGCAAATAGATTAAAAGTTCATTGAAACTGGAACAGAAAAAAACTTCAGAAGATAGAATTTTTGGAAAAAGCAAATTGAACTAATTAAGTGGTAGATGGAAAAACTACGATAAAAGAGGAATTTGTAGCATTTAAAAAGAAATACAATTCTTAAGAATTTTTCGAGGTCTTTAAACATCTTAAAGAATTTTTGTTTTTCATCACACAAGCTCAGTTTTTTTCGTAACCAAAGGTAAGAGTAATTAATTAACGTCGCACTGGAGCAACACAACGGGCTGTTGGCGACGGTCCGGGATCAATCCCCGAGAAGAGATTCGAGAACAACACGTAAGTTTGAATAACGGTGAAATGACGAAGTCAACACCTGAGCTGGCACCCCACTCTCCAAACTTCCACACCGCGCCAACGTTCAGTACTAAAGGTAGATTCCTTGGTGAATAAAGATGGCTCCTTATGTTACAGCTTATGTTATATAAGTATGGTATATATCAGTTACCCCCATTTTTTTACATCATTTATTAATTTTTCTGCCAGTGTGGAATGCATCGGAAATATTCCTTGCATTTCCCACATAAATTTCAGCCCGGTTAGAAGCGCAACGGATTAGCAACCGGAGGGTTGCGAGTTCGAAACTCAGTGCAACCAAAGACGGTCGTGTAAGTGGGGGCTGGTGCACTTTAAATCTTTCGTGGCCTCAAATGTCCTCAAGTTGGCTTGGAACTTTGGAGAGTGGGGTGCCAGCTTAGGTGTTGACTTCGTCATCTGACCGTGGTTCAAAATTACTAGGTGTTGTCTTCGGATCTTTCCCTTCGGGATTGAACCCGGACAGTCGCCAATACCACGTTGTGTTGCTCCAGTGCGACTTTAATTAACAACCTACCAACATAGATTTCCGTGGTTTTTTTTAATTTTAAAAATATTTCCCTGAGCATAAAAACGAATTGAAATGCTATTGACACCTGCAAAATATAAAGGTACCCAAGAAAGAAAATTATTTTTTAATTATCTAATTTACATTGTGCATTAGATATGAGACATTTCCTGCAAGCTATACACAGGTGGCGGTAATGTTTTTGCGTTGATTGGTGTTACCTGTACGTATTCAAAGTCACGACACGACTTCTTTTTTTAACGCGAGTTCAACACTTCGCAAATAAAAATTCTAAGGAATAAATTGCTGAAATAGTATTTGAAAGGCAATCCAAGGTGTCGTCACGTCAAAGAATACTTACTGAAAACACATTCCGCCACAAAAACACTACCGCCACATCGTTTAGCTTGACAGAAAATATCTCCCATAGGGTTGCAATTACGGCAACGGTTAAATTTCTGACGTGCAGGACGCTATTCCGAGGTGCTCATGAACATGGACGTGAAACGTAAGTAGACTGAGCATTGCTATTGAGAGAAGCTTCAAAAAGGGTGACCCACATGTCGACTAGTAGTCACGTGACTGCCCAATGAAAAATTGACTTGGTTGGCTTATTTGGCATTTTATCGCCTCGTTTGGCAAAAAAAACATCTGATGACTTGTATAGTCCGACTCCCGTGAGAAGACAGTTGGGTCACATGGTTTTGAACGAGTCTATTAGTTTTAGGTCTATTAGTCAATTAGAATGAGTCTATTTAGTAAACAAATCCCTTCCTCAATTGTCTTCGGTGACACCCAGTTTCAATTCCAAAGTTGGCGAGGGATAAATCATTTATGGCAATCGCCGCAAACGTTTCTTTGGCTTCTGCGCATGGCAGCCCTGCGTATGGCAAACTTAACCACGACAACCTTTTACACCTCTTCAGAAATCAACTGACCCAACATTGACCGCCTTCTCGTTGAAGCTGTACAAAAGATGTGTGAATACGCTTTTCTATAGAGTGGCTAAAAGTGGTGAGATCGCCATGCTTCTATTGTGGCGTGTGGACCAATCAGATGATGAATCATTGGATGGCAGTCTCCCGTCCCGTGGGCCAATCAGATAACGAATATTCGTTTCCTCCCGATCACATGATCCTGGGCACATAAAATGGTTTCATTACTCACTCTACTTTTAAATATCATGATGCCCCAGCAATTTGGCTTTACGGCCCAGCTTTCCACCAAACATCAATTGCTCAGAGTAGTCGAATATATTAAAACTGGTAAGAATCAAGGGAAAGCAACCGGTGTAGTATTTCTCGACATTGCCAAAGCCTTTGATAAGGTATGGATTAAAGGACTCATACATAAACTCATCCTACACAAATTTCCTGACCTCATTCATTAAATTAATCATTTCTTACCTTACAAATCGCACATTTGTCGTTCATTTAAATAACATTTACTCAACGCCCAGAAAAATGAAAGCTTCTGTAACACAAGGCTCCAAACTTGGACCATATCTTTTCAATTTATACATAAATGACATACCGCAACACAAACTCTTATTGCTATATATGCAGATTAACCCACTGTAATTCTAGCACAAAATCATAATCTAAAATATGTACATAAAATTCTACAAAACTACACACTCTTGAATCTTGGCTTCAAATGGAAAATAAAACTAAATGTTGAAAAAACAGTTACTATTATATTCACGAATAAACTTACTCCTTATAACTATAGTAAATAACACAGAAATCCCGTGGGCCCAGGAAGTGCGATACCTTGGCATTATTTTAGATAAAAGACTCACTTGGAACTAACACATTACACATATAGCAAACAAATTCCGAGCTGTAAATCGTAAACTATTCCACTTAATTGCTCGGAATTCGCCAATAACTTTAGATTACAAGATACTCATTGACTTATATTATCTCAGGAAGGTAATCATATACGCAAGCCAAATTTGGGGATCTACTAAAAACTATAACTTTCAAACTCTGGAAATTCTTCAATCAACAACACTCAGAACCATTACAAAAGCACCGATTTCAGAGAAAGACAGAAATCAGACATGACGCTAAGATCACTATACTAAAAACACACATTTCTAAACTCTCCACTAAATTCTTCAACAACCTTAAATACATACCAAACAAATCCATACAACAAATTCCCAACTATAACAAAAACCTACTTCAAAACAATCACAAACCCAGATACACCATGTCATCACCATTATACACTGTAATTCATAAACTTTTCCAAAACGATTCATCAGTAAACATCACCCCATTTTGCAATTTAAAAATTTCACTATTCTGCAACTTAAAAATTAAATTTTAATTTAACAATCAAGTAATTTCAAGAATTTTATTATCATTAATTAACTATTTTTTCCTAATTTTTTTAATAAATTCTGGACAAGCAATCTTTGATTCAGTTACTAAACTAGATATTCCACTGGAGGTTAAGGCCACTGCGTGGCCATACACTCCGTGCTAAGAACACCCGACTGAGAGTTTTCTACTTTTAAATCTCCTCATGCTCATGTCACGTTGGCGTGGTGTGAAAGTTTGGACAGTGGGGTGCCAGCTCGGGTATGACCACGTCGTCCGACCGTGATTCAAAATTACGTGGTGTTGTCCTCGGATCTTTCCTTCGAGATTGACACCGGATCGTCGCCAATAGCCCGGGGTGTTGTTCCAGTGCGACGTTAATTAAATACCGACCTCTATGCTCATGAATATTTTTTGTCGAAAAAAATTGTTTTAAACCTTGCATTTTTGACCTTTTCATCAAGTCTCTTATGATTCTTTTATACAAGAGACACACTCAAATAACCTCTATTTTAGTCCTTAATTTTATGACTTTGGTTGTTTTCTGGAACAAGGGCCATATTTGGCCAAGCTACGCCAGAAACAAGACAGACAACACAATGAGGGAGGAAGAAAGAGCAAAAAGTAGAAGGGTAGACGGGGTAAAAATGAAAGGGAAGAAAGATCACTCGTGTACACCCCCATGGTTTTATGACTTATGAATTCAAATTCGTTTCATTTGCAATGCGTCGAAAACTGCAAGCAAATCCAGTCTGTGAATTCAGGTCCTATAAAAACGTCTTGAGGTTATTGCCTCACAAAGCAAATTATGCAGAGCGACTTGTTGAAATTTTTGAGTTAATAAAAAGATAACGAAGGGTACTTTGGCCTCGGTTAATCGCTGAGTTTTCCATTTCTGGCACATGCTAAACTGCAAAATGACACCACCTCCTGCCTCAAGTGGAGATAAGATAAGCAGGCATATAACATGACAAATATTTTGAGATCTATAACATTCACATGATCCAAGCGCAATTGTTGTGAACCTTTGCGTCTTGAATTTTGCGGCCTGTTTACTTTTCATTTCTGCATATCATCTATAAATGCAGTTTTGCGAAACGTTGGTCTGTTAATGTATGAGGCATTTTCTGTCAACCTGAATGTAGGCGGCGGTAGTGTTTCAGTCTATTCGCTGTATGTATTCCGAATGTGACTTGTTTGTTGTCACATGGCTTGTTTTCGAATACGATTTCAGCACGTCGCCTATAAAAATTCCAAAGAAATTCTGAATTCACTGAAGTCGAAATCTGGTGTTATGATGTTAAGAATCAACGTAAAATATTTTAACTACCATTCTTCCAAAATATTTAAGTGATTCCATTTCCTTTTGCTCAATATGGGGTATGGGTGATGCTACGAAAAAAAGCAAATTGATGAAAACAGAAAACAAAATATTTTATTAATAGTACCAGCATTATGAATCAATACATCAAAAATCTTCCTGGAAAAACAAGATTCGCGAAAAATGCATAATAGCCCGTTGTGTTGCTTCAGTGAGAAGTTAATTCAACAACCAACCAACCCGAAAAATCATTATAGGGATCCGCCCACCCCAGCTCTTGTACTCAGTGTTTAATTTGTAGAAATGCGCATTTTAAACATATAGTATTTTCCATTCCACAGCTTTATTGTAAACACAATGTAGTAAGTTGAATTTATGTCGCACTGAAGCATATAACGGTCTATTGGCAGCAGTCCGGGATCAATCTGGAAGGGTAGGTAGATATTTAATTAACGTCGCACTGCAAGATACTCAACGGGCTATTGGCGACGGTCCGGGATCAATCCCGAAGGGAAAGATCCAAGGACATCGCTGTCCAATCTGAAAGGAAAAGATCCGAGGACACCTGATAATTTTAATCACGGTCAGATGACGAGATCAACACCTGAGCTGGCACCCCACTCTTCAAGCTTCCATACCACGCCATGGTTCAAAATTACGTGGTGTTGTCCTCGGATCTTTCCCTTTGGGATTGATCCCGGACCGTCACCAATAGCCCATTGTGTTGCTCCAGTGTGACGTTAATTGAAATACCCCCCCCCCCCATACCACGCCAGCATGAGGACATTTGTGGCCACGACGATCTCTGTTTGGATCGAGTTTTAAACTCGCAACATCTGGTTGCTAATCCGCAACTCTACCAACTGGGCAACCGCGGCCCTTATAAATACAATGAAATGAATTATAAGTTTGAAATCAAATTGAGCATTATAGTACACAGATACGGTTTCCGGGCTTTGGTACTATGTTATCGGCGACTTTCACTATGTTGGGGCTTTGGTTGGGATCTCAACCAACACCCGAGCACAGTACTTGTACCTTCTGCCTGTTGGCTATGAACTATGATCCACCACAGGTGGTTTCGACGAGATATCTCGTCCAAGATCTATTCAACCACGTCGAGACAAAACTCCACACAAACTGAAGGTATGAAATGGAAATGAATTTCCATTTCATAAATGGAAATTCATTTCCATTTATGAAAAGAGATGAATTTCAAGTAGGAGGTAGGTATTTTAATTAGCGTCGCACTGGAGCAACACAGCGGTTTATTGGCGACGGTCCGGATCAAACCCGAGATCCAAGTAGGAAAACAAACTGTTCCTTACCTAGAACTGGTGACCGTGATTCAAAATTACGTGGTGTTGTCCTCGGTACTTTCCCTTTCGGATTGATCCCGGATCGTCACCAATAGCTGTGTTGCTGCAGTGTGACGTTAATTAACATACCTACCTGCCTAGAACTGGGGACGGTTTAGAAAAGATTTTTGCATCAGTAGGTAAGTAGTTAATTAAAGTCGTACTGGAGCAGCACAACGAGCTATTGGCGACGATCCGGGATAAACTCGTAGGGAAAGATCCGAGGACAATACCTTGTAATTTTCAACCACGGTCAGATGACGAGGTCACCACCTGAATTGGTATCCCACTCTCCAAACTTCCACACCACGCACGGGTTTGATACCGGACCGTCGCCAATAGCCCGTTCTGTTACTCCAGTGTGACGTGAATTAAAATACCTACCTCCACACCACGCCAAAGGGAGGACATTTGAGGCTAGGACAGATTTAATGTGCACCAGTCCCCGTATACACGCGTTACCACCGAGATAACAAGGCCTGACCGCTGCCGTCATGGCGTCTCCCTAGTAGTCATACGTGAGATACGAACGACCACCGCCGTATTGGAATATTCAAAGCCTAATACAGTGAAATCTGTCTACAACGATACATAATATATTCTATATACGTCGAGACCACAGGAAAATATTGTTATACGTTATTGTAAATTATTATAGCAGTTTGTAAATATGGTTTTTCCGTAGTCAAAACTATGATAATCTCAGAATGAAACTTCCACACCCCCGCGTCTTTCTTCCTTATTTACAAGCGATAACAGAGAGTGTGCGTAAATAGTAAAAGCAATAACTTATTAAAAAACCAGCCAAAATTATATCGTAAATTCAATTTAAAAATAGCGAAAAACTAGCTTATGACTTTTATTAACTAAAATACACACGTCAATCAAGCTTAATACCGCCCAGTATCATAGTTTCTCAAATACGACCATAAATCAAAAAGAAAAGAAAACCCTTTCTCATAGTCTAAAGAAATCCAATTAATGTTTTCTTCATCATTAAATCTATAAAAATGGGAAATCAAAGCAATTGAACTGTAAAAGCAATTGAAGCGATTATTATCATAGTTGGCTGAAGAATTTTTCCTTGATATTTCATTTATAAAATCCAAACAATTTTCAATAACTTCCAAATTATTAACGTGACAGGGTGTTTTGATATGATTGTTATCTAACAGAAATTTCTTGGCCATATAAATGTTTCCATTCAGATTTGAATGTATTACAACAGTGTAATTTGTTGCAGGTCCTGGATTAAAACAAATTTTGAAAAAAGTAACTTTTGACTCCTCCATTAGTTTAAACCAATTTTGTTTATGGGGTAATGAATCCAGAATTTCTAGTAGCCTATTAAAATTTTGAAAAGAAATAGATTCATGATGAGCAATGAACTCAGATTTGCTTTCGTTGATAGCTCTCAATAAATTGGATTCATCAGTTTCACGAATTTTATCTTCCCTGCTTTTACGAACGGTGGGACAAGTTTTCGAGAGATATTTAGGGCAATTCGGAAATATACTTGGTATAGTACCAACTTTTAAACGGAGACGTTTCATGGAAAAGGTAGAACACTCACCAGTTTTTTTGTTGAATTTCGATACATTCCGGACGATATCATCGTTTTGAAAATGAAGTTCGCAGACTTTGCTGCGTTTTGATGGTGTAAAGTCGGCTCGTGGAATCGCCCTGAGCCATCTTTTTCTAATATTTTCATCCTCTGGAAAGGAGAAAACCGCCACTTTTGGTGCATCACCATATCTATAATTTCCAGAGCAAGTAGGTACACAGCATCTAAAGGGCATTTTGGATATCCTCGTGGTTAAGCCTAAAGAAATCGGTCTGGACACAAGTTAAACGTGTTGTTTGACGAAAGCCTTTAACACCTTGACACTGTAATGTTCCACAAATGCTATATAACAATATTTAACTGCAGCTGCACTTGCTTTCCGGTAAAATAGTATAAAAAACCCTAATTTCTTACGCTACATTAAAGGTAATCCACAAGTAGCCGGCCATGCGGCGATGTTTGTTATGACTACTAGTAAGCGAGTCACGTGATCGAAACGTCACAGCGGTCTGGCCTTGTTATCTCGGTGGTAACGATACACGACGGTCTTCGGCTGGACCGAGTTTCGAACTCGCAACCCTCGGGTTGCCAATCCGTTGCGTTTCCAACTGGGCTACCGCGGCCCCTTTTGCATCAGAGGCTGGCCACTACAGGTGGTTTTCGATGCGAAGATAAATCACCAGGATAAGGAAATGAAGAGCGTCCAAAATATCCCAGAAAACCCCCAAGGTAACTGTCACGATGTCCATTACTAGTTACCCGTCTCTAGATGGGACAATCACCCAATTAGTGCGGACAAATTGCCATGCGACTTGTCTAAACAACGTTCACCCCCGGAGTCCCCCCTGTCCATTGTGGGGTGAAAGATAGCCAGCAGGACAGGTAGCTCGCGGACACCGTTGCGGTCAAGAGTCCAATGCCCACTAGAGGACATCCATCATGTGTCTTTGTCCAGCTATCCATACTTCACCAGTGTCGCTTTCCTTCGGACGGGGTCAAACTGTGGGGTCCCCTACTGGCTAGTGTAAATAGAGGGTCTTCCTGACTCAATTGGAACTCTTGGTAGGGCGTAATTGACTTTCTCCAGGTGTCTATTGAGATAGCTCACGTAGAGGATTCAGATGAGGTTCAAAGGGGTTAGCTTACTCTGGAACCTATCGCTGAACAGCCTTTTCATTTCAATTTTTATTATATTTTGTGGTGCAGCTTTAATATAAACTTCCTTGTGGTGGCGCATTTTTGGCATGCTTTTTGTAGCAAGTTGTGGCAGGCAATGACAATCCTCTATATTAGGTTTATGGCAACCTCAAGATTATTTGAATACCTTTTTATTAATTTTCGTAAATCATTAATTTTTATTTTACCATACTAGTTTGATGGAATAAATGTGATATTTTATAACATTCATATTACATAGCCTGGTTCTCCATTAGACTTATAACTAAAAAAATTTTTAACTTGGACAAACTTCTATAATATTTCAAAATGTAGATTTTTCATTGAAGTAAATACTTTCCTAGTAGTAAGAATAATAAGTTGTCTAGATTTTTTTTTCTATTTTTATAATTATTTTCGTTTTTATTTTCTGCTGAGCCTGAAACGGTGTTTTTCCCAAGAAATTTTTCCTTGGCTGATAATAAAAGAACGCCAAAGTGCCAAAAGCATTGCCACAAAAAATCTTTGCATCATAGTTATACCCATTTTGTTAATATCGAACCAATTTATTTATTTTCAAGTAAATGGGGCTTTGTGGTAGATGATTCCATATCCACGTTTAAATTTGGCTAAGACAAATAAATAATATTTCGAGCATTGGGATTTTAATCTTCGCATATATTGCGCAGAATGCCTAAATTCGAAATGAAATGAAATAATCCTGCCCAATAATAAGATTCAGTAAAAT
The DNA here is from genome assembly GCA_933210815.1 of Meta bourneti. NCBI lineage: Eukaryota > Metazoa > Arthropoda > Arachnida > Araneae > Tetragnathidae > Meta > Meta bourneti. The sequence goes on along the minus strand of OW119930.1, from coordinate 36,238,609 downwards.
AGAAATCTAGATGTTAAATGCTAGGTTGTGTTGGTTGCCAATTGAATTTACGTCAGTGGAGCAACACAACGGGCTATTGATTTTACTAGGACTTAATTTTAAGTTATTTAACTTTTAATCAACAACTTTAATTCGTAAGTACTTGTTTGAAAGGTGTTCTTATCTACCGAACCGAAATATATATTGCGAAATGAAGCATTTTGAATCATTCACTGTTGAATCAATGTTGTCAACACAAATATACCAACACATCAAAATTAGTGAAATAATTTCCACTAAGGATCGGATGCACTACAACATCCGATGATATGGAATAAAATACAAGATGAAAAGCAAATCCATACGAATAACGAATTTTTGAACAATTGTTTACCTTTCGTTCAATGATAAAATATGCCATACGTTGAAGATATTAAATTCAGATTCTAAAAAAATTCAAAATGCGCGCGCGCAGACAACCAATAATAGAATTTTTGTGAACTATTGTTAACATTTTGTTCAGCGATCAAAAAATATATGCCAAACATTGAACTTCTGAAGTTCAGACTATTAAAAATAGATTGAAAATGCAGGCGACCAACTCTAACAATCGAATATTTGAACTATTGTTTACATTTTGCACAGCGATAAAAAGAATATACCATATGTTGAACTTTTGAAGTTCTGACCATTCAAAACAGATTCAAAATGCAGTCGACCAACAATCGAATTTTCGAACAATTGTGTATCTTGTTCAGCGATAGGAATAGTATACGTTTAAGAAGCTTTCCAGAAATTCAGAATATTCAAATCTAAAATACATTCAAAATGCAGCCGATCAACACCGAAAAATTATCATTATTCATAAGCCACAGAAAAATCGTTTTACCAAAATGAGTTGTCGCACAAGTTTGGTATAACTTATCTCAAATAGGAATCAGAACATTTTTCGTTATCCGAGTTAATTATTTTTCAGTAACCTGGGGAAAAAAAGTCCTTTCGATAATAATTCGTCGATTTTAATGAGAAAAAAGGAAGAGCGAAGCTTCCGTCCATATGCTTGCAGGACTGGATTTTAATTAAAGCTCCGACGGGAAGCATCGATGGGTTCGCGGAGAAAAAACCAGTTCCATCCGACCACAATCCCAAACAAACCTTTTAGTTATACAGCTGATCTATACAGATCATTGCACAGGTTAACAGCGTCACACCACTCAGTGTTTTCGAGCCGGCGGACCAATGGGATCGCCCCATCTAGGTATGGGTGGCGCAGCGGTCGCTTCCCATTGGTCGTCATGTGACGTCACGGCGCTGTTGACGTTGGCAAAATTCGTGATAGGAGCGAAGCGAATTCGGAATATAAAGTTAGTTTGTACGAGGCGCTACTACAAGAAAGACAGAAAGCAGGAGGCAAGCGGGGCTCGTAGACCCTGGCTGATAAAAAAGGTTTAACATCCGGAGTGTGGACTTGGCTGTGATAACTTAGCTTTTTCTAGTTTTCGTTTTTCCGTTCCGTTCTTCATCACAATCATCCAAAGATCAACAGAAATCCAGTTATTCCTTCCAGTGTTTTAGTCATCGATTTGTTTTAAACGTGCCACATAAGAAAACGACGCCATATTTGAACGAAAACCTCGGCTCTAGTCAGTTGAGCTACTTCGCGACACCAGCGTTCCGTCTCCGTTGTGTATGTGCGATCCCCCTCCAAACGAGGCAACCTGGAGTGATTCGTTGTGATAATTCTTTTTACTAGAACGACCCCCAAACCATGGAAATCGAGAGCGCATCGACTTTTTTGGCGAACCTGTTAAGGTTGGAGAACCGTCACGTTAAAATCGCACGAGTGGAAATGTTCCGTCGCACCCTCGAGGAGCTTCTCAGGCACCACTACCAACACCACTGGTTTCCGGAAAAACCCTGCAAAGGTTCCGGATACCGATGCCTGCGAATCAACCATAAAATGGACCCTCTTATCGCGAAAGCTGGTGATGTTTGCGGGTTCAACGAGGCAGATTTACGCAAACTTCTGCCCAACGAACTCACGATGTGGGTCGACCCGTTGGAGGTATCGTATCGGATCGGCGAAAACGGCAGCATTTGTGTTCTCTACGACGGTACGAAAAATCAGTTCTCACCCGACGTGAACAGGTACCCCTACCACCAGCCCAGTACCAACCATACCTCTTACTCTCCGATCTCAAACAGCAGGTACCCTGGATGTAAAGAAAGTGCGCGTGTTAATCTATCTTGGGATAGTTACGTGTCGGATTCTCGCAATCGCGGCATGGAACAGTTCGCGGCATACGTTTCCAGCTAAGGATGGAATGGAATTCGCTATGGAACTTCTTTTTGAAAACCGGATACAAAAATATGGGTTTTTGAAAAGGATTAAAAACACGAGAGTCCACGTCTCCAGCCAAAATATTTTAGGCGTCCGCAGACGCATTGTGATCTTTATTTTTCTCTTTTTTTTTTGGAGTATTTAAAAAATGGATTAAGAAAAAGGTAAAAAAATTAAATTCTCATGTATTATATACCTTTTTTAAAAAAATTAAATATTGAAGCAATCATTGTTGTAAGTAGATATCATTTTATGTATTAAGAATATTTTTTCGTCGTGGGGAATTTTTTCTACGGGACCACCGGTAGTAATGATATATTCCAAAACTCCGTTGGCGTTCCGGTTATTAAAGTTACCCAAAACATCAGGCTGCCAACTGTAATGTCAACCTGGAATGAACTAGAAATGTTGAACTTTTTTTTACCGTCCGAAGTTTTATTTCTTTGGAATATTTTTTTAGAACTACAGTAGTGAGAATGGCGCGACAAACGAACTGTACCACTGTGATCAATGCCCACCTACTACAAAAGCTCTTGTGTAAAAAAAAAAATGAAAATTTGAGCTTAGTATGGTTATACGAAGACAGGCCGTTTTATTAGGTTTCTGCTATCTTTTCCTTTCCTTGCTGCTAACTCTTATTTCTCTGCCTGACTATCCTTTTCTAACATTGAAGCAACAATGCATATTTTCAAATTCCCATATTGTACTCATTACCATTATCCTCTTTTAAGTTTGAAACCAAATAAGTGTAAAATCAATAGCTATTGGTTATTCATTATCAGTTTGTGTTATTTCCTGATTATATTTTTGTGGGTATTATTACATATTACTGCTAGTCTTCCCTCTATATCTCATTATGGCATGCTGCACAAATATTTGAATGTCATAATTGTAAATTTTTGTTGTAGGTTTTGTTATGTTATATATAGCTGATCATAGTATCTCAATTTTTTGGTCTGTCATTGTTTTCTGAAAAATATTTTTCCTCATCCAAAGTCAAATATGAAAAATTCTTATTTGGTACCTTCTTTTTACTCATGACTGTATTTCACCTCATGACTTGTGTACATATTCTCTTGTTCATGAATGACAATCGGTGTGCCACTTAAATATGTGCCTCTTGGAGGGAAGAAAAAAATATATACTATGTATAAAGTGACGACTTAAGTCCTATTTTTAAAAGGCATTGTAATATATTTAATTGTTGAGTATTTACAGACAATTTTAAATATAGAAAAAAAACTTCCAAGGGGTATAGCATTTTTAGCGATGTCATTTGTAAATGAGAAATATCTACTGCATTGTTGCAATATGATGCCCGGTTATCATGCAAACAATAATTTTTATTCTGGCTAATTTTGAAATATTTTTCTAGCTTTTTTAAAAACAAATTTTCTCTTGATTATTTCTGATTGCCATTTAATGACTACTGTAGGGTTTACTATTTCTACTCTTTCTGGATTTCCATTGAGCTGGCTGTCCTCTGTACAAGTCATCCTGTACAAATATTTGTAAAAAGTTATTTTATGTCTGTACAGTGATGTTATATAGAAGTTTTGTACAGTGACTTAATAAAAAGTACATGCAGCATAATTCTGACTCCTGTTTTCGTTATTGGAGTTGAATTTTTTAAGTACTTAAGTTTCCTATTAAAAAGAATAAAAAATTTGGGTTAAATTTAATACATTTACAATGATTTGCTGGTTTTTCAACAGTGAAGGTTATATAATGCAGAATGAAATATGCATGCTAAATGTGTTGCTGTTTTTCCAGGTATCAACTCCTTAAAGGTAAGATTTTAGTTTGTAAATAATTTTTGTATGAATTGAGTATAATTTGTCTTGAGAGAACAATTATTTATAGAATAGTATGTATTTTAAAGGTAGGTAGAAAATGAAGATATTTTGGTTGGTAAACACTCAGAAATTTTTTAGTGAAACAGTTAAATGTTTCATGGAACAGATGGCAAGTTAAAAACGCTGATAGAACTTAATTTATATTTTGTGTACTATAGTACATTTTTGACACATAAATTAAATGGCATGTATTATAAAATTTTGTAGTTTTAAAATGTGTAGTATAAGGTATAACATTTACAGTTCTCAATTTATAACTACACTTTAAAAATTGTGAAGTAATTTACCAAACAACTTAAGATATCAAAATTGCTAATTCAAAAGAAAAATGAAAGTATATTGGTAACAAATTCAGAAGTTATAAAATAAAAATCGATTTGTAAAATTAAACTTACAGAATCAATTCACAAGAATACTAGATTTTATTGTGGGAGTACACTTAATAGCTTTATGGAATTACAAAAAGTTGAAGAAAATTGAGAAGATAATCTTATTAAAGTTAGAAACAATTGTAGATTTTTAAAACTGGTATTGGTTTGTTTTTGTTTAGATGAGACTTGGAATACTGTAGATTTTACAACTGCTAGATGGAACTGGGATTTCAACTAAACTCATGAACTCGTTTAAAGAAATTTATCGTTATCCTTAAGTTTACATGTGTTGAAAGATTTGATTTTTCTCATTTGTGATATGTAAGCTGTCAGGAATGGCTTTTAAAATGTAAAATCTAAATTTTCGCTCAGTATAGTTAAAATATAAAATTAGTGGTTTTCAAATTCAAATCAATAAAAACTCTTGTTAAATCGGAGTGCAAAGAAAATCAGTATAATTGTTTTTGAAATCATCGCCAAATGTAGTCTTTCGAGAAATCTTATCTTATACTATTTATGTATTTTTAATTTCAAAATCAAATAATTAATCATTTCGTACTTTAAAACTTGTTTCTAATAAACATCGAGGATTGTGAATTATCGTTAAATAGATGCAACTAAAAATTAGAACTGAAATTTTTTGAATCCATCAGTAAAATGGGCTTGAACATGCATGTTTTCGGAATCGGCCATCAAAACCGTAAGATTATTTTTCGGAATCGGGCATCGAAACCGTTAAGATAGCATTTTGAAAAAATTTTCTAATTGTTCATTTAGTGTTCTAGAACTAAAAAATCTTCCAAATTCGTGAAAAGGAAGCATTGGAAGCAAATCAATTGAAAGGAATCGTGTTTGATATATCTGGGTTAACGAGGCTCTACGTGGCGAAGTACGCTCTGTTTCCTTGAAACGAGGAAGTGTGTTGCGTTGAACGAATTGAATTACTTCGAAAATAATAAATCTACAATATATTTGACTAATTAGGGTTAATTTTTCTTTTGTCAGGTTTTTACAAAACGGGATAATAAATAAATTCGTTTCTTTGAAACCAACTGAACGGAAGGGAAATAGAAGTTGTGTTCTGTTTTTTAGTTAAATTTAAAATCGGAATTGTTTACTGTAGTCTTGGCAATAAATTCATTTTGTGGTAAATTTGTTATGGGTATTCTATTCGGTTTGCGTAGTTCTGAAAGAACTTGATATTTTCGTCAAATTAAAATCACTCGTACCTTTAAATTTATTCAGTATTTGAGCTGAATTAAGATAAATATGCGAACACTTATTTCCCATGTTTGAATTTTGACTTATTCTTTTTTTGATATTTTTCAGAAATCTTAATTCAAATGTAGCAGGATAGTTGGTTGAACGAAAATTAGAACCCATAAACGAATGATCTTATCTCTTGTTTTATCATAGGTAGTATTCTTACGAAATATTCAATTTCTTAAGAAAAGCTTGGAAGAAAACGAATCAGTCGACCGCAAAATCTCCTTGGCGTTTTTAGGTCGCATTTCCGAAAAGTTCTAGAACAACTCAATGTTTTCATTTGTTTTGTCGGAATAAGTTTAGATATAATGAAATTGCAGTTGAAACTTTTGGAATCCATACCACTGCTAAGTGTTGAAATCTGACTTGTACGAAACGTTTACGTAAAATACGTATATTGAAATAATAAGCAGATGCCCGTAGCTCATTGTTATGGTTTTGAAAGTAATCCGTTTTACGACCATAAAATAATTTTTTAAATGTTTACCTTCTAAACTAGGCTTAAATATCGGAAAACATGCAATTGTTTTTTGTCCTGTAATAGAAATAAAAATAGAATTTGCATGTCACCTGTAATGATCTTAAAACTTACAAAGAAACGAACGCCATTGTTTGCTTACAATTCTGTTAAATTTCATCGATTAATCTTGATTTGAACATTCTTAATCTGCAAAAAATTTTAGTGCACTATCGTGTTATTAATTGTAATATGGAAAAAAACGGTGTTGGGCTGATCTGAACTGCGAATTGCATTTAAAATTGTTCTCAGAAAATAACTAAAGACGTACTTTTTTTAAGTTCTAGTTCTCAGTATTTATATTTTTAGTGCAAAACTAGAAATGATCATATATAGTTAAATCTAATGAAATTTGCAACCTATACTGTAGGCTTTTAAAAACTATTTGTACCTTCAAGATGTTACCTAGTTTTTAATGAAAAATCGTGTTGAAATACAAATTTCAACCACAAAGATCGAAAAAGTTATGGAGATGTACCCAAGTTTTCAGGATACTTTAATTTATGATTTGTTTGCTTATTCAGAACGTAAAATTGGTACACGTAAACTGTATGTTTATTGGAAATGGTTTATTAGTAAACACTTTCAAATCAATTTCCTTATTTGGGTTTTAAAATTTAGCTACTTTCAGAATTATAAACGAGTTTGGACAAGTTTTCATCCAAAATATGATTTTTTAGACGCTGTCATTGAACATGGATCGATATAATGAAACTTGTGTTGCTCCAACGTTTTAATTCAACTACCTGCTACAATAAAACTAAAACTGCATTCATTTTTATTGTAAGATGCGTATTAGAATACTTGGAATTTTTATTGACCTCATTCCTATTTAATTAAATGAAGCACTTCAATGAGAGAGAGAAAACGATATTTTTACAGACAGTATTTAGTTTACAAACAGTATCTGAACATAGGGGGTGTTAGTGGAATCTTTTTCAATATACTAGACCAACAGAAATATAAAGGATGGAAAATTAAATCACGATCATTAACATTAATACCCATTAAATGTTTTGATACAGAATATTTTTAAATGCTATATTTACGTCTGCAAACTAAGCTCAAGAAACAGATTAATGTGTTTAATCATTTGATGTTTCTGTTTAACGAAATGCAGAATTAGTTGCAAGTGAAATCCGAAACTTGATTTTTAATATATTGTTTCTTACGTTAAACACAATTCTAGAGTAGAAATTCAAATCATACGAACACTAGTGTTTTCATTTTAACTAATAGGTGTAAATTTTAGCTATTTCAATAACGTTTCGACACAAATGCCACTTAGAACTGATTTGACAATTTTTTTTTAAATTCAAGATCGCATATTAAATTGACGTCTTGATTACGCCAGACAAATTTAAATTGGTTATTTTTATGTAAGTGAGAAAAACAAAAGTAAAGAAGGATTGAGTATTTCATGTCTTTATCCAGTAAACTAGTACAGAAATGCATTTTGGCATAAGTTATTTGTTCGGAAATGATTTTGGCTATGAAATGTTAGTTGTGGAGTCCTTGTAAAACGTACCTCTTCTGAGATCACTACATGATTTCTTCAACTTAATCCAAACAGCCTGCAAAACTTGAAATTTAGCTTGTAGTTGGTTTTTCAGAACATGACTGGTTTACAAGATTATAAAATTGCATTCACTCAAGCATGAAGGCTTGTATGGGGCTGGAGAGGTTAATAAATTTAATGTTGCCATGGAAAACTGAAATACTTGGTTGAAGAACAATTAGAAAGAAAATACTCAAAATTTGGATTTAGGGTCAATTTTTTTGTAGATAACGTCCTTGCAGAAAAATGAAGTTCAGTGCAAAATTAGATTACTGTTTCAATACAACTTTAGACAGCAATTATATACCCCACCACAATCTCATGATCGCAATGGCCTTAAAAATTTGCTATTGTAGAAAAACAGTTGGAAATCGCAATATTCAGAGCACACAACACAAGAACGAGACAAATAGACAAAAAATATCCATTCAAGTAACTCAAATTCTTGTTAATTCCGTGCCTCTTGATTTGGAAGCTGTTCTGCATGCAAAATTATGCTACCAAATTTTTGTTTGATTTCTGCACAAACAGGTTAGTGTATACTCAATTTTGTGACATTTTAATAATTAGATTAATAAAATTCTATCTTTAAAAGAACGGAATTATTTTTGATCCAAATGCTTCTAAATGTGTATTTTACCACTCCTACAAAATTTAGTGTAAATTATTTACGAGAGTTGGGCTTTAAAAGAAATTGTTGATGTACTTAATTTTGGGAGCCATTGTAAAAACTCTTGTCCACTGTTGGTAAATAGTAACAAGTGTCAGAAAGCAGTTCATTGTAAAAATCTGATGGTTTTAAGTAGAGATAAGAAATTTAGGATGTCGTTCTGCAACAAAGTGTTCGAAAGGATCAGTCAAGCCATTTCCCAGATTTAGCCAAGAACTCGAAAATTTTGTTTTTAATGTAAGAAAATACTCTGAAAAATATCTGCTAGGACTTTAGAATAGTCCATTGCTTGGTGTCAAATAGTATGTTGCCCCTAGCTGTTTTGAATTCTTTTCAGTAATTTGTATGAAAAGAAAAACCAATTTTTATTACCACCATCTTTTATGCACTATAAAATATCCTTTTAAATCTTAAAATTATCATAAATCCCATTTTGATGCAAAAAATACTCTGATCTTTTGTACAAAACTAACTATACAAGGCTCAGACTAATGTAAAACCTAAAAACATTCGTTGTATAAGTATTCCTTTTTAAGTAGTTTCAAACTTTAATTAATCAGTTTTCTTAACATTGACTATGCTTGTTAGAAACTTGTAAAATGTTTTGGAACATCGTAAAGTTTCAAATGATTTTTTTTTAACTCTAAATTAAATTTTATGTATTAGATTACTTTCTTTTTGAATTCTTCAGACTGGCTTTTCTATTTGAACATTTTATAAAGTAGTTTTCAATGTTACGGTTACAGCGTTGTAAAAAGTTGCTTAGACATAAGAGAATATTCAGCTACAACTTTAGAAATGTTCAATTTTAGAATTAAAAAGTACTGTTTATGGGGGTTCGTGTACAGTTTTATAGCAGAACAGTACGGATTCAATTTTGCTCATTTATACCACTTGTTCTACCAGTTCATTCAAATGCATAATACCTAAAACTTTAGTTTTGTTAGTTAAGTCTGTATCTTGTAACACCGAAGAGTATAAATGTTGCTATTAGTGATCATCGGAAAATTACGTGCATTTCATATGTGAAAAAGCGAATTCTCAAATGTAAGATTAATTCCGGGACTTCGGCATTACGAAAAATTACGTACATAGTTAAATTGAAAAGCACCAAGAAAATATTCTATTATATACTGATGTTTAGACTTCTTTTTAACTTTGTCGCACTGCCATTTATGCTAATTGTTTTCCAGTTATAAAATAAATAGGAAGAAGCATTGGGGATAGTATTGGTACATGAAATGAAGTATTCACTAGAGTGAAAAAATAGAAAAGAATATTGTGATATGGATGCTCGGATGATTTCACCTTTCTTCATGTTTACATTTATATCATGGAAATAGAGAATACACAAGAGCAAAGCAGGCCAAAATATTTCTAAATAAACTCAAAACGAAAACATTCTAGATAAGCTAATTTGACACATTTAAATAAGTGATGTTGCATCAATCATAAATAGTTGAAAATATGAATTAAAACATATTTTTTGAGCCGAAGCAAGTACCTTTTACTTCTAAATTGATACAATTTTTACCAGAAACTAACAAACTGGTGGCTAAAAATATATTACTTTTCGTGGTGGTTAGAAAGGAGAAAAACACATTTGCTTTTTAGTTTTTAAATGGAATTGGCCTTTATTCTTCATCCAGTAATATTTGAGAAATTTTATCAAAAAATCATACGAAGACATGTATTCTATAGAAAAAATCTAAACTAGGACCCTCTAATCAAAATAAATCTCTTACATTTGTTATGAAATGAAATATGTGGTGGAAAATAATCCTTTCAAAATTTCTCAGATCATTTTTTTACAATGGTTGTTCACTTAAAACGAATGAAAAATTTATGTCGATTCAAAAAATGCTGTATTTTAATAACAGTTTTATGATTTATGACTCAAATTTTGATCAGGCGAATACGAAAACAGTATTCTAGCATTTTTCGAACTAATCCAAATTCTATCGATGTCTTTGTTCTCCTTTCATACGATGGATTGGTATCAATTCAATTCAAATTCCATGACCTTTTCTATTATTCATACAGAATACATTACGCGCCTCCAAAACCGAATACATTTCGAGAGCAAAAGAGCACATAAACCATCGCCAGATTTGAGAATAAAATGAATTCTATTTCCCCATTTAAGAATATGGAATAAATCAAGTCTTCCCAAAATACATTCTCTATTCTGAAAGCATTTGAAATATTTAGGAGCCCTTCTTGATTAACTCGAGAGAGGAAAGAAGTCACTACGCCCGAAAATGAAAAAATATGGCGTTCCTCCCAAATTCGCCATTTTCTCTCAACGAACATTCTTTTTTTCGTTCTAGGCGCGTGGGTTTCGTTCGAAAGTGCGCACTGGAATGACGTCTTACGTAGGCGTACGCTTGCCTGATTGCATGCTTTTAAAACTAAATCAATATTTGCTGAGGGCTTTCCTTACAAGAGAATGTATTTCGGAAAATGAAATTTGTATCCGACGAAGCAAATTCTTTAAATTATGTTTTGGAGACGTTTTGTCGGGGTGATATCGTAAGAAAGATGCGTGGTGTTACTTGTTTATCGTTTGAAGCGGAGAGATAGTTTTTGAATCGCTTGGAAGTTGATGGGGAAGTGGAAATATGAAACAACCTTATCTTTGCAGTTTTTAGAGTTAAAACAATTCCCCAAACTTTGGGGTGTGTTGAGATACGAGAAAATATTAATTTCTTCTGATGGAAGAGCCAATGGCCAAATTCGATTATTTTTAATTATGTCCACAAATCACTTCACGGTATTGAAATATACAATAAAAAATTCCAATGTCTTGTAAATGCATTGTAAAACAACGAAAACATTAGAAAATATTTTCTGTGTATCAAAAATTCAAAAAAGTTACAAAATCGGGTGTTATCAAAACGTTGCAAAATGGAATTTGACCCCTTTTCTACCAAAATGCAGATTTAAAGGGAATACGTCGTTTCATTGAACCCCTACATTAGAGGGCCACGGAAAATGTTGAAGTTTAATATTCTGAAATGTGTAGTCCATTTTCTAACTTTCAAAAGTTATATCTTCATTGTATTTGACAAAAAAGCTGCACAATAAGTGCAAAGCAATGGTGAAAATTTGTGCCATTTGAACCATGAGCCCTGAATACACATTGGGCCTGCCATCCACCCAGTATCAGGGCTCGTATAACCTCATATGGTCCTGGAGTGCAGATGTGTATGGATTTCATAAAATATGGCCACAGAAATCGTTGTGAAATTTGTGTTTTATCATAAGAGCAACGTATACCATTATTATTTTATGCAAATTATTTGTTAGATTCTTTTAATTTAATTTAAATAAACCGAGGAAGAAGTGCACGCCCTTGAGATTTTACATATTTTGCGAGGAATTAATTTTCATAACATGCACATGTTTCGGTGTTCCAAGACATTTTCTGTGCATTCTAATCCAAATTATTGTTTATATTTAGCAAATCAGGATTGGAAACTACGCTTTTAAATGCCAAATAATCAATTCAAGGATCATGAAAAAAGCCTATAAGGCTAACACAAAACATGAAGTTCTCATAATGCTTAACTAATGATATCTGCATTGTTAAAAATATCGCACTTGAAAAATCATGAATATATTTGGAATGTTTGTTGCTCTACGGCCACTAGGCTAACAAGGATTTTTTAGACCGGCAAATTATATGGAAGTCGTCAATTAGATTCAAAATTCCCTTTACCATCCCACACAAATTTTGTTCAAAATCGTTCTTTAAAGCGTATTTCTTATGTAGTATTACAAAATCACGACAACATTTATCAATAGTTTGATATTTATAAGCAATTTTACCTTAGAAAATGTTAAAATATTTATAGGGGAATTCTGAGCCTTGTAAATATAATCCGAAGTGAACAGTAACAATTGCATTATAATCCTCTATTATAAGTGTTTATCAAAGTTTGGAAGCTCTTTAATTATCTATTGACTTCTGTGAAAAAAATTCTCGTTTATAATTTGCATGTGTTACTATAATCTGTTGTGTTCAGGTTATTGCTTTTTTTCTTAAATTAAATGAATGACAATATATTCAATAATTTTTTATCACATCAAGAACAAATCTCACTCCAACTTTGTACGTGGCAATTCAAAATATGTCAATTCTGAAACTAAAAGACAATATACATCACTCATTGTAAAATTGGCACCATTTTAAAATAATTTTTTTCAATTTAATATAACCTTTATGATGTAGTGTAGAGTGTAAAATGTTTCGTATATTATTTTTGTTTCGAGTAGAGTTGTTAGAGAAATATTCTCCGAGAACTAGAATATTCTCAAACATTAAAATTTGGAGAATGTTCGAGAATTTTCTATTGAAAACTCATTTTTAGGAAATTGACTGCAGATATGAAGCTTACTGCTATATAGTATATTACTCTATATATTACTGATAATGCTGCTACGGTGAAGTCTAGAGATATAGCATACCCTCATACTTCTGCATATAGTAGTGCAGTGCACATATGAAACTTATTGGTTGGGGAAATGTTGAAAGCGAGCTGAGTGAACTCGAAAATAACTACATACATTGTCAAAGAAGTAAATAATTCTCGGAGCAAAATTGTTGAAAAGAGGATAGTACAAAATAACTAAAATGTTTTCTTTCTAATGTGAGCCTCAGAAGTGCATTTTTAAACTTCCGATTTTTTTCATTTGTTTGTTCATTCATCGATTGGAAAATATATTGCATGGCATCATTAAAAAAATTTTTCTTTAGAAGCAAATTCTTGGTTCTCTTGGAGAATATTCTCCTAAAGACTTACCAAGAAATTTAAATCTCACGTTTCGGGAATGCAATTGATCAAGAAAATATCCTACGCGAAATAAAACCGTCGGAATTTATATGCTTGAGTTATGATTCACCTTTTTTCGTTACGAAATTAACAAATTTCTACTGATGTTCATAAAAACAGGAAAATATTGCACTCAATATTTTTAGAAATCTGCTTTTCTCTATCAAGAAACAATTCAGGTCATGTGTGTGTAAAAGATCAATAGACAAAATTATTCTTTACACCAATGAATTGTAAATATTTTGGCAGTTACCATTAAATCATCAAAAGAAAAACGTTACCAAACATTTTTCAAGGCACAAATTGAAACTAAGCTATACTTTAAGAATGCAGGTATATTTTATGTTATAACATTCTTACTATTTACAGAAAATAATTGTACTTAAAATAAGTAATTTTTCATTCAGTCTACAAGTATATCCAAAAATTTGTAGCACTACAAAAAAATTATCTAATACAAAATTGGTCGTATCCGACAAATACTTAAATTTGAGTTTGTGAAGAACTACTGATTTACTATGAAGAGTAACTTAAGGGGGTCTGGGACTCAAAATATGAAAAAAAGTTTTTAAAAAGTTATTATCTTAAAAAATAATATAGATATTTCTGGATAAAATAACACCTACATTTTGTTTCTACCATTAGTAGAACCGGAAATATTCGGCTTTTTATAACACGACAGCTGCAAATCAAACGAGCCTCACCCATCAGATAATGTAAACAAACTGTTTTGGAGTCTACTTTCTACTGTTTCAGCTCTATTTTTTTTTCTAACTCAAATAAACTACGCTACGAACACTTTTGAAGTAATCTGAATTGATTATCGTAATATTCTTACTGTTTTTATTGTTGAATTTGCACGTTTTCGAATTTTCTGTACTATCAATATACTTCAATAACGCTTTCCATAAAGGACTGTAGGCGGTTCAGGAAAGCGACGATGAAGTCCACAAATACTTTTAAAAGGTATAGGAAAAAGGTCCAACTTGCTAAAATTAAATTAAATGAAGCAGTAAAACTAAGAAGTAATACACAATACTATCCAGGAGGATTTTAAACAAACATAAAGTATGCAAAAGTGCTTTTTAATAATTTGAATATTTTCATAATTTTAAACGCTCTTTTTCTCCTTTTCTGTTAAATGGGATTTCGATAGTGAAAAATGGATATAACTTAAAAACTACTTGTCATAAGTGAATGAAATTTTCTACAATTACTTTTCAAATATAGTTCTTTAATTTGTCTTCAGCAATTGTGTATATATATATTATTATTTTTTCTATAATTTTTCGAACTATGTGTTTTATGTAGTTTTTGAACAAAATATTTTTTTAAATTTTTTCTAACTGTTTTAACCAAAATTCACGAAGACAGTTTAAAGTATGAACTTTTAGGAGTCAATTAGTGCAAAAATGAAGTGATTTGTTATAAAATATTTTAAGATATATCAATTTTGCCCAACGTCAAAATTTTATAATTTTTTAATTTTAATAAAAAAATTGGAAGTTTTGAAAATATAAAATAGTTATTATAATTGAAAAATACAATGTATACCTATAGAAAAAATTTCAGAACAAAAACTTTAAAATTGAAGATTTTAGAATTTTGCATCCCGGACCCCCTTAAGTATATATCGTCGGGGTGTTATGTAAGAAGGGCGAATCCGCCATATCTATGATTTTCGCCTTTTTGACTTGCCGATAGAGCTATCAGTATGTAAAAACTGTGTATCTGTAGGATTGATGGTTGCCAAGGAAATAGCATGTGAGAAAAAGGCGAACATAATATCAGCTATGTTAAAAGGGCGAATAGTATTTGATCTTATATCTAAAGAAGGGACATGTAACTTGTGAGACGAGACTGAAGGAAACGGGATCAATTGAAAAAGGAACCTGTATTTTCAAATACATCAATGATCACCCAAATACAGAAGAATTTATTTTTATGAGCGATAGCTGTGGCGATGAAAACTTAATATTTTTCGACAGCGCTCTGCATGCTGTGACTGACAAGCTGTAAAGTTATAGATCACATTTTTTACGAGCCAGGCCATTCTCAGCAAGGTGACGCAATGCACTCTACTATAGAAAGAGCGGCAAAAAGCATACAGGTTAACGTGCCAGACTGCAAGAGAGTCACCAAAACCTTACAAAGTGGTTCATTGATTGGGTTTCACTAGCAAGTAACAACAAAGACACTCAAAGATACCATGATGTTTCTGGCAATGTTGTTGAATGGAGAAAAATTAAATGGTTTCGGTACATGAAGCCTAAACAGAATCTATTTTTTTTTCAAGTGCCAATATGATGATGAGATATTTAATGAAATTAAAATAATGAAGTGTTGGCAGGCTACATCAGCTAAGTGTGGACAACCTCCCTAAGACATACGAAAAACGTCTGCTAATATCGGCCCCAAAACACAAGGACTTAATGAATCTTAGTAAAACTAGTTATTCCATTACACCACCATAGTTTTTATGAGAAACCGTCAAAGGTCACTAATCTAAAGGGGAAATGGGAGAGGAAAAAAACCAAAAAGGAAATAAAACTAGAAAGGAAAACAACTCAAGAAATTGTGTCTTATTAAAAAAAATTGTGTCTTATTAAGAAATTCTGTTCACATTAAAAATTTTTTGCTTTTTTGAACTTATTTTTCTTGCTTTCCAACTAAAATTCACATACTAACCATAACGTACATTAACTTGATTAGTTTTAGATTTGAAAAAGGCAAACATCCAACTTGATGTTTTATTATAGCTATGTATTAGGTCATTAAGTATGAAATGTCCGATTTCGAACTGAAAGTTTGGTTTATTATGTCTCAAGCAAGAAGTAGTACAATTAATCAAAGTATGTGCTTAAACTATCGATACAGTTTTGCCATCTTAACGGTAGCTTGTTAATGCCGACAGCGAAGTCTGGAGAGCGAATGGTGATAAAATTGCGAAAGGCGTTTTCTACAGCTTGTTACAATTATTATGAATTAAATATTTTCCTTTCAAGTGGACCAATGCCTAGAAGGAATGGTTGGTGCAAGGTCTGGGGAATACGGTGGGTGACAGTTTCCAAGTTCAGCTCCTGTAGTTTGAGCAACATTATTCGTGCGACATGTGGTCGAGCATTGTCCTGCAATAGGATTGGCCTGTCTCACCGATATCGGCTGCTTAATCCCAAGCTCCCTCATCATTTCATCTAATTGGTTACAGTAGACATCCGCCGTAATCGATTGACCAGGTCTCATGAAGCTGTAGTGGAAAACACCAGCGCTGGACCACCAGACACCATTAGCTTTTTTGGTGAATATTCGGTTTCGGAGTGTGTTTTGGCACTTCATCTTTATCCAACTATTGTGCAGAACGCTTGCGATTGTCGAAAAGAATCCATTTTTCATCACACGTAACAATAAGGTGTAAAAATGGTTAGCATTTATGTCGCGACAGCAAAGAAAGGCAGGCTTCGAAACGATCTCTTCTGACGCTCGTTCAATTCATGCGGAACCCCATCTATCCAGCTTCTTAACCTTACCGATTTGTTTCAAATGGTTTATTATTGTTGGAATAGTAACGTCAAACCTTGTACGTCAATTCACACGTAGTTTGAGATGTATACACTTCTACTGCATCTTTCAGCTCAGAATTATCCACCTTGCTCTCAGGTCGCCCACGTGGTTCATTTTGAAGATGAAAATTACCAGATCGGAACTTCTCCAACTATCGACGTATCTGTGCGTTCATTAGCCACATCCTTGCCAAACACTTCGATGACACTTCGAGTTGTCTGTGCTGCATTAGTTTCACGACGGAACTCGTATTCGAAAATAACGCGAATTTTTTACTTATCTATGGTTTTCAAAATTTAATCTGGGTTAAAGGCAATTCGACAGATAATCACAAACCAAAACGTTCATCTGAAAGGCTGATGGTGTACCTTCATAACAAAAAATCTTCAAAGAACTTTCAAAGTGAAATATCAGAGATATCGGGTATCAAATTTGGTACTTGAGGTAATCGGACATTTCATACTTAATGACCTAGTGAAAAGGGCAAATATGCTACAACAATCTATAAAAATATAATCATATTTTTAAGAAATTGCGTACAGATTTAAAACTTGGTGAAGACTTTCAAAAAGGTGTTAATCTAATTTCAGTTTCATAAATTTTGAAAACTATTTTTTAATTTTTTTGAAATGTTAAACATTTAAAACTGCTTTCCTGAAAAATGCTGAATTGGTGGATTCGCCCTTTTTACATAACACCGGCGATATCTGTATAACTTAAATATACGTAACACTGTTTTGGTTATTTTTAGATATTTATTCCATAATTTTCGGTTATGCCGTATTAAATTCGATTTTGAAGAACTTTAGAACGATATGATGACAAGAATGGGAAAATGGCTGTTTGGTTTTTCATTTTCTTTGTGTTTAATTTGTTAGTGTGATACGGAAGAACTGTTTGAATAGAAGTTGTTCTAAACAAACGATTATTTTAGTTATTACGACAGAATTACAATTGATTCACTATCTAATATGTTGTTAAAAAAAACATCAGAATTTCATTTGATGGGGCTATTTATCAAGATTGTTTTGTCTAAACCAGGGGTCTCCTGGCCCGCGGGCCAGACGCGTCCCGCGAAGGGTCATTGTCCGGCCCGCGGAAACCCCCCGGCCGATGCAGCATGCAATATATATATATATATGTTTTTTATGTATGTATGTATGTTTTATAGATAGATATATTTATATGTGTGTTGTTGGCCCACCTGACTTCCAGGATTTTTCAATCTGGCCCTCAAGTGAAAAAGTTTGAAGACCCCTGGTCTAAACCATGCAATGTCCACTTCCACGGTTGGAAATTTATTCTAATAGTGACTATTTATTCTAGCAGAAGACAAAATGACTTGACCCAAATGCATAATATCGGCAGTTTCTGTTTCCCTAACATTTAAGAATTCAAAAAATAAAAAAAGTCAAAATTGTTTTGAAAAATAGAGGATTTAAATGACTGATAAATCAGAAATGCTGTTTATCGGTAGACGGATGCATTCACTATCGTGAGTGTGATGAGTATACATTAACGATTGTAATTGACTCACTGTGTAATTTTTGCCTTCTTTTTTTTAAATGAATGCTTTAGTTCATATATTTATAATTAAATTTTCGTTTTCATTGCAAATTTGTTTTGGTGGGATTTTTCCTTCTCCCCAAAACAGCATTTTGTCTTGTTTCGATCTGTGTTTCAAGAAAATGAGCTTTAAAGGTAAATATAAAAGCATATGTACGTTGTGAACAGCTAAAACATTTATGTCATAAAATTGCTTAATGAATAACACATAAAACCTCTCGTAAACTAATATATTATGCTAGTTAAGTATTAGTTTTGGTTTACTAGACAAGTCCAGAATTTGCGTGCGTTTCCCGAATTCCGCCGGGAATTATGAACCTATTTTCCTGTCTGTCCTGATTTTTCTGAGAAATCCTCAATTCAATCTAAATGTTGCATTACTTTGTGTTAAAAAAATGTCAGCTAATAGCAGTTCTCCGAATTGTCTGCGTCAAGTCAGATTTTTTTATTAAAAAGGTACTTTTTATTTTGCCATACTGTTATTTCTTGTTACAAACAAGAAATAACCGTAACTTGTTTATTCGACCATTTCAATGTAAAATTAATGCGCCATTGTGTAAAATGTTTGTTTTTTTATTAATGCGCCATCATTTGAGTTTCATTTGACCGAACTTTCCCTGAAATGCCAGGAATTATATTTTAGTTCACCAAGAACTTCCATTGTTAGACCATTTATTTCATTATTTAAAAAGTACTTTAAACTTTACAGATAATTATCTGATTCTAGAGAGATGGAGTTTTATGGAACAGGGCAATGTTCTATTTAACCGGAAATTTTCTGAAAAAAATTGTTTTGAGAAACAAAATAAAATAAAAAAATTCTGGAAGACTAAACAAGAAAATTAATAAAAACTCTTAATTGAATTTTTTAAATTTTAATCTAATAAAAATAGGAAATATTTGTTTCCACCCCTTGTCACACCTCTTCATCCATCACCTTTCCCACACAGAATTTTGATAGTTATAAAGCCTTCAATTTCACAGCTGCCATAATTCCCAACGGTAACATTAACCCTATCCACAGAACGAACATCTGCTACTTCCGCATCTTTTACATATTCACGAATATATACACAACGGTTGCTATAGAAATATAATTATAAAATTCAACAATTTTGCCAAACAAACTGAAGTTATGCTGAAGAAATTATGAAAATACGTGAACAGTTTTTAAAATATTCGAAATTCTGCTTATGTTGTTTCATTTGTTCTGAATCTGTCTCTTGGACAACTTCGGATTAATAAACAATTGCGAAAAAAACTTGTTATCCTTATTGTTTCTACTCTATTACTTAAAAATAGAACAAATATTCAAAATTCTATGCACGTTTATATATCACTCCGGTCTTCTAAACCATCTGGTTTAGTTAGGTTTGTCGCTCTACGGTCATTTTCTGCTACACTGGATAACTACGAACTGAATAATTATTAAATTGATTCTAAATAATGAAAAGGAAATGGTTTTCATTATTCATAATTGCATCGATTCTATTATTAAAAATGAAACCAAAATATTCGAAATTCTGTTTACTAATATCACTGGTGTTCTGAATCATCTGAAAAATTATTAACGAATTCTAAATAATTAAAAGATTCGCTCAAAATTACAAATTTTTCGGTTCTGTCATTTAAAACTATCTGTAAAGTCCGTTCAGATAAGAATACGGCGGGCTCTAGAAATCACTAATTGCTATTCAAGTGCTTATTATATTTTATCGTAAATAAGGAGTGCGCTTTGAAACATACCCTTGATATTCTCCATTGTTCGTGAATATTTACCCCCAACTCAGAATAGTAAGCAATTAATAAATTTCACAACTCAAAAATACATCTGTCTCAGTAATAATTCACAAAACTCAGTAATACGAACTCAAAGAAACTTATCAAAACTACATTTCAATTGATAATTATAAATTTGACTAAAAAAATTAAACATTACTGGCGTTGCCAGATATAGAAAATTAAATTCTTATTAATAACTATTATACTATTACATGCGAGTTTTCACCAAGTTTCTGTATAAATACTCTTACGCTTTCTATTTTATAAATATCGCTTGTATTACTCATTTCCTTATATCTATGTCATGATTTAATATTTATTTATTGTGCACAAGTGATTTCTCGTGAAAGTATATAAGCATAATTTTAATAATCAGTGATAGAGAGGATAAAAAGGGATCCAAGTCGTCGCAAGTTTGCCTTTTATGTAGTAGGATAATAAAATGGAAAGTAAATGGGAGAGATTTCAAAACCATACAGACGATTTATCCACGAAATCGCGGAATTACGCTTTTCATCATTGTGTGACATAGCCAATGATAACCCATTCAAGCATTTCCCCCATGTCAGTATTCTGAGAAAACGAATTATGTATTTGAAATGACTCTTTCACGAGGAAAGGTTGTACATTATAAAACCCAACGGTTTTTTCCAGTAATTACTAGTGATGGGCAGAATCGAGTACTTTTGAGATTCGAATACTTGGTATTCGAGTACTTTTAAGTATCGAGTAAGTATTCGAATACATATACAAAAACGATTAATCGATAGTAAGAATCAGAACTGCGATATATGGTACTTATTTGAAAAATAACAGGTAATTATCTTGTGTAGTTGGTTAGAGCACTGGATTTGTAACATACCGGTTCGAATCCGCTACAAGAGGAATTCGGTAGATTGTTGGTTTAATGCGAATGATAATGTTTGACAAGAAAATTAAATTTATTTTGATCAAGCTGTGATTAAAGAAGGAATTTATTTTTCACAAAACTCACATTTTTTTTGAATTATATATTTATTTTTTTCTTTTCCGAATTATTTATATAAATTTTTTAAAAAAAGATTTAAGTATAACTACTATTATCAATCTAATTGAACTAGACAAATTGTTTTTTGAAGAATAACAAAAATTAATCCCATGTACGAATTGCGGAATTTTCTGGTCACGCATATATTTTCTGCAATTATAAATATGTATCAAGTATTTTTTATCTTGATTTTACAAATTATGATTTTTAAATTTTAGTTTTCGTTGGAAGATTTGATTTTCTACCATATTTTGAGGAAATCGTTAATAATCACTTTTAACAGGGAACTTAGCCAGAATTTTATTTTAGAGGGAGCCCGAAGATGAGAATGAAACTTTTTATACAAAACTCTTTAAAAACACTTTTAAAAAAGTTTCCATGAATGTAAAAAAATATTTTGTTTCTTTTGATACCAGGATCTGAAACTTCAAAATTATTTCTCTAAATTTTTCATAAAAAGTGACACATCTCGGTTGATCTAAGTACAAGAATGGTTCCGTAAATATTTACAAAATATATATAAATTACATTAAATAATCAAATCTTGTCCCTAAAAATTTACTTTTTATTTTTGAAACCACTGTTTGGAGTACGAAGATGTGAGAAGAGGTAGAGTCAAAGCATAAAAAATATTCATAATCATTTTACTATCGTAATAAAGATTTTGTCAGATACGTATTTAAAGAGAATTTTAGTTATTGTCAGATATTTTAAAGAAAATAACAGCCATCTTAAGAATGAAATAACGTTATTTTACTTGAAGAAAAAGAAAAGCATATCAAGCATAATGTATCTTATTTGCAGATATATTTTAAATGTCAAAAGTAAAAGCTTGAAAATTAAATTTAATTTAAAAAATTAAGTGTAAATAATTAAAATTAAAAATACAGTTGGAAATTAAAATTGAAAAATTTTAAAAACTTCCAGCTTGATTTTCAAAAATAAAAGACAAACCATTGTGTAATTTACTGATAATTAAGCTTGCCTGTTCGGGAAATTGCTTCCAGAAAAATTCAAATCCAATCCCTTAATCGATGGAATTTTTCGACACTACATCACGTGCATTTTCAGGACATGAAAAATTGAAAAAAGCAAAATCAAGACAAGAAACATAACACTAACGAGAACCATGGATAACCATGCAATGTGACACTGCTTCTTAAGATGAATACTCTGGTATTCGAATACACAAAGTGAGTACTTTTGGCATCCGAATACCTAGGATGGGTACTCTTGAAACCGAATACCTTGGATCCGAGTACTTTGATATTCGAATACTTTGGAAAAGAATCGAGTACAACGATTACTTTTAAGTATCGAGTACATGAATACTTTTGTATTCGAATACTCCCATCACTAGTAATTACTTTCTTTGAATTTCACAGTATCAAATCTAGAGGACTATTATTGTAGAATTATACCAAAAAGGTAGTAAGTTGTACAGCCACCTATCCGGATGGAGTTTTCGGACGAATGCTTGAAAATCTTGGTCACAGAGGAAAACTGAGACTTCTAGAAATTATCAACCTCTCCTGGAAAACAGGTTGTCTTCCGGCCGACTGGAAAAGAGCCACTATAATCCCTATCAAGAAGGCTGGCAAAAAGAGTTGGGCCCCAAAGGATTTCAGACCCATAGCACTAACAAGTACAGCTTGCAAAATAATGGAGAAAATGATATTAATCAGAATTCAGTACTTTTTGGACAACAAGAACTTAATGCCAAGTGAACAGTATGGCTACAGGAGAGGCCATAGCACTGTCGATCAAATCCTTTTTTTCTGCCAGAACATAAGGGATGCTCAAAATCTCAGACCCACCCACCACACAATTGCCGCTCTCCTGGATCTCACGAAAGCGTTTGACAGAGTATGGAAGCACAAGCTGTTAATTAAACTACATGACACATTCAACATTCGTGGCAACACCTTGGCGTGGATCTCGGATTTCCTGCATCACAGATCTATCAAAGTGAATTTTAACAGCACCTTTTCGGACCCAGTTGAGCTCGGACAGGGCGTCCCTCAGGGTTCAGTCCTCAGCCCTATGCTCTTCTCATTATACTTAGCAGGCATTGAGAAAACACCTCCTAAAGCGGTAAGAGTTGGCTTGTTTGCTGACGACATCGTTCTTTGGTGCTCTGGAAATGATTTAGTTGAAATGGAGAGGAATCTCAACAATGCTTTATCTGCTTTTTCAGATTACGCTTTGGAGTTCAAACTTAGTTTTAATCCTGCAAAATCCATTGTCACTTTCTTTACCACCAACAAAAGATTGTACAACTACCAGCCAAATATAAAGATGGATAACAAGAATCTTGCTTACGAAAAGCATCCAATATATCTCGGATATGTCTCAGACCCAGAGTGGACAAGTAATAAACATATTGAGCATATTGTCTCAAAATGCAGAAAACGATTAAACTTACTAAAATATATTGCAGGCAAAGATTGGGGAGCCGATGCTGTCACGTTAAGAGATACCTATTTGACTTTCATTAGACCCATTCTGGAGTACGGCTTTCCTGTGTACTGCTGTGCTTCTGCCACCAATCTGGATAAATTGGAAAGGGTTCAACTAAGCGCTGCGAGAATAATTACTGGACTCAGACGTAGTTGCCCTAAAGAAATAGTCCTCTTTGAGGCTGATCTTCAACCTCTCCAAACTAGAAGAAAGGCTAACCTCACCAATTACTTCAACAAACTTTCTAGCTATGGCCAGCACAACAAAACCTCTCTATACCTCAACAATTGGCGCAACAATCAGCGACTGAAGAAAAACAGCCCATTCAGTCATGTTGAACTTCTGCATTTGCCTTCTGAAGATGTAGAGCCCCACTCCTTAAAATCTTGTCTGAATCCCTCAGAGGGAATCCCCAGAGTCCATTTCCACTTCGGTTTTTCTGCTCCGGTCACAAAGAAAGATCTTATTCCTGCTCATCTTAGGCAGCTAGCATTGGAAATTATAGGTGAGATTCCCAGTGACGCCATAAAAATTTACACAGACGGTAGTGGACTGGGAGACCTAGCTGGTAGCGGTGTCTTCATTGAAAAACCTGGGCAAAATTATTCCATCTGTCTCCGTAACCCTGATTTCACTTCAGTCTTTAAAAGTGAATTAATCGCAATTGAACAGGGCATCGAAGCTGTAATCAACGAGTGCGACTTTGGAGATCTCTGGATCCTATCGGACAGTCGAAGCGCCCTTCAACACCTACACAATTGGAATAAAGTTGGAGACAAAACAAGCATCTCCATCCTTCTTAAACTTCAACTTATTTCAAAGCGCCACGACGTTCATTTTCAGTGGATACCATCCCACGTTGACATTTTTGGCAATGAGCAAGCGGATCGCTTAGCCAAGGAGGGCTGTAGTCACTCGACACCTTCCTCTTCAGCCCTTACCTACTCAGAGCATCAGTCCAAAATCAAATGTCATCTTTCAAAAAAGTGGAAGATCCCTCCTTCTCACCACTGGTATGCGGCCAAGGAACCGGGCTCTTCACTTGTTCTTTCAGGTGATAGAGCGTCTCGAACAGCAATTTCCAGATTGACAAGTGGACACACGAAGAGTCTCTCGTACTTTGAGGGTAGAAAAACTTTTGCAGTCTGCTCCAAATGTGAAGCTCAGCAGGCCTCTGCCGAACATATCCTGGACTGCTTGGGTCTTTCCAAAGAGGACCTTTACGCTACCCCACTTCTGGTCATCGACTTTTTAAGGGTCAACAATTTATTGGATCTTGTCTGACTTCGTCAGACAAGTGTAGGATAAGGAACAACAACAACAACAGCCACCTATGGTGGCGTTACCATTGCATGAAGAATGCTTGGTATAATTTTGCCATAGAACAGCATAAAAGTTTCGTTTGACTCTATGGCACGCCTCACGTCTACATGGCATGGCTAGAGGAAGCTTTATAACATGACTTTTCTGATGTAATTCAACAATAACAAAAAACAGTCCTCCATATTTGATAAAATTTATATAGCGATAATTTCTGTCTTTCATGTACATCACACAGCTTCATTCCGATCGAACATCGACTTTTCTGAGTGTTTCTTTTTTAAACAGAGTTTTTTAGCATTAGATTATTTTATCTTGAACTTTTTTCGTTTTCAACTATATTTACGGGTAATACTTACCAAAAAATGCTAAATTCTATATCATAGCCCTTTAAAGCAATAAAACTATACTCTATAGAAATAGAATAACTGTTTTTGAATCATTCGTTCATGATTATATACCTCAGGTAGTTGTGTCATGTATCCCTTAAGAAACAATTTTACAAGTTCCATAGAATTCTATAGAACAACGAAATTTCGTTTCTATAGAAAAAATTCCATAGAGAAAACACCCGTTGTGTTTGTTGCTCCAGTGTGACATTAATTGAAAATACCAATATCAATACCATAGAGGAAACGAGCTCTGATTCTATAGAAATGTATTTCTATAGTATTCTATAGAGAAGTTCCATAAATAAGTAAAGTTGTGAAACAAGAAATAAGCCGTAGAATTTTATTGAGAAGTTCTAAAGAAAAGTAAAATGATAGAACAAAAGAAATGAGCTTCTATAAAATTCTATACAGGTTTCTAGACATTCAATAGAGGTTACTTTATAGAGCTTATAGAAAAACTGGCCCCATAATTCTGCGGATTCTACAGACCACATGTAGAAATTTTTATAGAATTGTGTAGAAATTTTTCGTTAGGGTTTCATTCTTAACTATAACTCAATATATGGTGGTTCGTTTTGTTCATGTTTGATACGTTTCTATCCTTATTTCACTGGAATTTCACAAGTCATGGTTCGTGAGATTTGAAAACAGATTCAGTGTTTTATCATACAATGAATTGTAAATAAAGGAAAGAATAAACTATCATTCTCAGCATGGTTAGTTGAGAAACGCTTCGTATTCACTGCAGTCCTAGAACTTGTACATCGTCAACGCTGTTGGAAGCATTTTCAGGTCATCTCATGGTTAGATTTTTCGGTAGATTGAATTTCTGAATACCCGTCTAATATTGAAAGATTTAAACTAACGTCATCTACTTATCAAGCCGTTTTTTTTCGCTAAAAACAGACTTAACTGTCATTTGATTGAACTAGCAGATTTTAAAAATAAAAAATGTTGTTTTAAAAATGGATATTATATCGAAATACTCAAGAACAAAAGTTTTTTACTTTTTAGCTTATTTAACTATCTGAGGAATAAATGGGTTTTACTGTTACTTTCTTGTAGGAAAAGATAAACTAAAGAATTAAAAAAATATTTTAGTACTTACAGGTACATAAATGATGAATAACTTATCCTATGTAAAAACCAAACTTTGGACGATCGTACATCACTTTTTATCCTCTATCATAGATGAAAAATAAAATATTTACTTTCACGACAAATTACTCGCGCATATTGAATAAATATTAAATCGTGATATAGTAGATGTAAGAAAACGAGTAATGCAAGTGATTAATATGTATGATAAAAGGAAAGTTCAAACGATATTTATATGAAAGCTTGGTGAAAACTCACATGCGATAGAATAATTAAATTGTTAATAAGTACGTAACTTTCTATATCTGACCACGCCAGTAATATGTTAATTTTTAGTTCCATTTAGAATTATTACCTGCGATGTAGTTTTGAACTGTGAGTTTAATTGAGTTCGGTAAACTGAGTTTTTGTGAAATTAATACTGAAACTGAGATGTATTTTTGAGTTGTGAGATTTATTGACTTAATATATTCTGAGAATTTTTTGAGTTTTAAATATTCATGAACAATATAAAACAATGGTATGTTTCAATTCACACTCATTATTTACAATCACTCCAAAAAATATAATAAGCACTTGAATAACAATAAGTTAGCCCGTAAGTAGAGCCAGCTGCAATTTTCTATTTCACAAATTAAAATCAAAGTGACTGATGGAAGTGTTTTTATATTCTTCGTATGTTGTATTTCATTCTCAATCTACTCATTTGTATTTAAATTAGGATTTTTTTTGTATTTCAATTTATTTAGATGCAAATCATGCTCCCGATGATATTTTTCGCCTAGATTATTTTTATTGCGTGTACATATGGCTAGTCTGCACCAAATACTTTTCATTGCAAATTGAAAACTCGTTTTACAAAATGATCGTGAAAGAAATACAATAATTCGATTTTTTACTTCGTTTCGTACACGTAAAGATTAATTTGTCTCTGAATAATTGCATACTGATTAGAAAATTATAACGAAATGTATTACAAAGCTTAAAATAAGAGAACTATACATCATGTCTTTCGTTGTATTGAATAATGATACTATTAAAAAAATTCCATACGATGCATTCAACTTGCTATCGCAGTTCTCAATCAACTTCAGAAATGCCAGGCATCGAATTTTAGAAATAACCCAGCTTCCATCCTACCAGAAAAATTAATAACCAACGAAACTCGTTTCTGAACTCAGCAGGCATGAATTATTCCAATATACTCAAGAGAAGCAGGAACAACAAGGTAACGCCAAACTGTATTCCTGCTGCGTCCGTGGCGTTTCTGAGGTTGCCCCGTAGCCGCTCATCGTCACGTATAATTCCTGTTCCTAACAATTATTCTTTCTCATTTTCCAAATCCGTGTTTCCGTGAGCACGAGGTATGTAATATGGTTAAGCCCTTTGCCACGCTGGGATAGCTATTGTGAATTGAAGCTTGAAAAAATGGCGGGTTTCGAATGACAGCTTTCGAGGCAAATTAAAAATGAGAAGAAAAACAAAGTTAACTGCGTATTCGAAAGTTGTCATATAATTTCAGTTACTCCCTTTGTTACTTCATTTTGAGTTATGATTGTGGTATTGTATCTCTATCGGGTTAGATCGGAAAGTCGTAGAATGTTTTGAGATGATAATATTGGATAAGATATTGAACGCGGCAGTTTTGTATTTCATTCTCTTTAAGTGGGCTTACAATATTTATTGATAAAATTTCAGCGAGATGTTTTTCTAAGACGCAGTAGTACTTGAAAATAAAGTACAATAAAGTTGTCGAAATTCGCTACAATATCCATACTTCATTTAATTGGTACTTAAGGTAAAATTCTTTGGAACACTAAAAACAAAACGAACATGTATGAGCTAAATTCGTGCGATGCCATAAATGGAATTCGAAAAATGTTTATTTCATTGTTATTATATATTAATTTCTGCATTACCCGAGTCTCACTTCCTCGAAAAGTATTATTGTCACAAATATACAAAGATTTTACTGTTCTTAACCCTCCGAGTGGTTTCGACGAGATATCTCGTCCATCAAGATCTGAACAATTTTGCTAATAACGAGATATCTCGTCATCAAGATATTGCCGAGTCTTTTGATAATAATGAGATTAAGATCTGGTCAATTTTCTTCTAATGACGAGATATCTCGTCCATCAAGATCTGGTCAGTTTTGCTAATGACGAGACACATCCTCGAGACAAACACCAGGAGGGTTAATACAAAGAATTGCTATAGTTTTTGTATAAAATAATTTATATATTTGACAAAAATATTTAAATTCGTCTCAATGAATTCGTCTCGTGTATGGCGATCACGCAGAGTAAATTTTATTCTACATAACAACCACATTCAGATAACGAAATAAAATATATGTAAGTTCAGATGTTGTCGAGAAACATCTTGCATTCTTTTTTAGGCATAATAAAACATCCAGTTACGCCACCTGAATTCAAAACTGACGTGAAATATGACAAATTTATTTTAACGTTGAAGGTTGTGGATAAAACAAGATCAAAAATGAAAATGCTGGTGCGTGATGAATTGACTTTTGATTCTCAAAATGCTATGCATTGCTAGTTCTATCAGTTTTAAAAATTAGTGTACTGTTTTGTTTGAAAAGAAAGAAAACGAATTTTTTGTTCAAAATTTGTTAGTATGGCGGTATCTAGGGTGTAGTAGTAAAATAAAATAAAAATATGATAACGACGGTTATCAATCAATTTGTGAATTGAAACCACTTTTAATGCATCTAGACAGGTTTTTTGGAAATAATTTTTTACTCAGGACTAGTTCCAATAAAAACACGTTATAGGTTCGTTGGTTTTTATGGCGCAAGGGCCATATTTGACTATGCTGCACCAGACACAAGATAGACTATGTCAAGTAGTGGACAGCACCCAGAGAAAGTTTTTACTGACACAAGAGAGAAATAAACCCAGTGAGGAATTGAACCTGACAGGAATCAAACCACCGCCGTCTACAACTCGTAGGTTGCTAGCGCAGTGGGAAAATCCTCTGTGCCGAGATAGGCCCCACACATTAAAGAATGCTGTCATTGGACGTTTTATGAAAACTGAGCTTTTAATGGTTCATTATTTTTCCGAATTGGTAAATGGTTATCGTTTGCATCGGTTATTCATTTCATGGAACACAGAACGTCGCTGTATCTTAGCATGTTTTAGTATTCTGTGTATATGCTGTCAGATATGAATTATAAATGAACACGGCTTTTCCGGTTGTGGAACAAGAAACTTTCTGCGTGATCGGAAATTTGTACTGTTAAAATTGCAACACACCACGGCAGGCTGTTGTGTACTCGTATTAATCGAACATTTTTTAAGTAATTTATAAGTAATTTCATCTACAGGGCCGCGGTAGCCCAGTTGGAAGAGCAACGGATTAGCAACCGGAGGGTTGCGAGTTCGAAACTAGGTCAATCCAAAGACCGTCGTGTACAAAGGGTGCTGGTGCAGGTTAAATCTGTCGTGGCCTCAAATGTCCTCACGTTAGCGTGGTGTGGAAGTTTTGAAGAGTGGGGTGCCAGCTCAGGTGGTTCAAAATTACGAGGTGGTGTCCTTGGGTCTTTACCTTCGGGGCTTGATCCCGGACTGTCGCCAATAACCCATTGTGTTGCTCCAGTGCGACGTAAATTCAACTACCTACCCGTTATTTTCCTGAATTTTAAGGAAACTGTTATCGTTTGCATCGGTTATTCATTTCATGGAACACAGAAGGTTGCTGAATCTTAGCATAGTTTTAGCATTCTGGAAGTGCTGCCAAATATAAATGAACACGGCTTTTCCGGTTGTGGAACTGGAAACTTTTCTGCTGAAATTTGTTCTGTTAAAATGGCACCAAACCATGGCAGGATATTGTGTATTCGGACAAATGCATTCGAATTGCATATTCGAATAATATTGTACATTCGAATAAATTTTGTATTTGAATTTATATTCGAATAATATTGTGTATTCGAAAAAATTTTGTAACCGAATTGTAATTCGAATATTGTGTTTCGAATAATTCTACGTAACTTTATAACTCCTTTCTTCTGCAGCAGAAATCGAACAAGTCCGAAAAACTATGTCACCTGCAAGTCACAAGGGAACAACAGGAAACCCACCTCTGCTTGAGCATTCGCAGCTACACGATCATATTTAAATCGCTGTTCAGGATGCATTTATTATCAAAGCGCGATTCTGCGCAACTTATCCTTGTTCTTTCCGCTGCTTACATCCACGGCGCGCTGCTTTTTTGTATTCATTTTTTATTTTCGATTTTCATTTACTTATTCATTTATTTATTTATTTCCTTTTGTTTATTGTGTTTTTGATTTCGGCTTTGTCCTGGATGCAGCTTCTGCTTAGTGGCTCAGCAGGTCACCCATGTTGTAAGCAAGCGACTGAACGGCGGCTTCGTTTTTTTGGGGTCAGAGCTGGCACTTCACTCTTTGAGGTTCGTTCGAAAAAGTAAAAAACACCTGTGAAACGTACGGAGGTATTGAGGATTCTCCCCAACTTCTCGTGTTTGTCATTCCCCCTGTGAGTGTTGTGCCCTTGGCCGGTTTTTGGAGAAGATGGAACTGTTCTCAGATTGCTAATTTTAAAAAGGACTTTTGTTGGTTTGTCTTTTTATGTACCAAATTAGATTTTCGCTAAATAAATCTGCGAGCATTTTTTTAATTACTTGATTCTCATTTTCTGTGCCCCCACATGTGACGGGGAGGTACCATGGTAACGGAGCCCAAAATGTGAAGTGTTTTTTGCATTGCGACATGCAATCTGTTTTCCGAGATATTTATTGTATTACGCTGTGTAAAGGAAAAGAAAATATTATATTTGTGCAACCGAGTGTTTGGTTGATTGGTTTGTTATGGCACGAGGGCCAGATTTGGCCAAGCTGCGCTAAACACCCGAGTGTTTGTGACACGTATTTTTTAATTGTATGAAGTACACGTCATCTAATCTGGTTCGTTAGATCGTCGATTGAGTTGGGTTTTACGGCGCAAGGACCATGTCGTGACTTAAACAAAAGTGCAAAATTTGGCGGACTGTAACTATATTTTTTAATGTTGGTTCAAAATCGCTGCATTATCCTGAGTAGAAAGGTATGTAGTTAAATTTACGTCGCACTGAAGCAATGAATACAACGGGCTATTGGTGACGGTTCGAAGGGAAAGATTGAGGACAATGCCTCGTAATTTTGAATCACGGTCAGTTGACGAAGTCAACACCTGAGCAGGCACCCCCCTCTCCAACAACGCCAATATGAGAACATTTGGGGCTATGACAGATTTAACTTGCACCAGTCCCACGCACACGACGGTCTTTGGTTGGACAGAGTTTCGAACTCGCAACCCTCCGGTTGCTAATCCGCGACTCTACCAACTGGTCTACCTGCCCCTGCTATCCCCAAGTACACAGATTCTTATTACTGTTCTATCCTAAATACATAGATAGGTTCCTGGAAAGGAACTTTGACGATATCGTGTCCAGTCAAGAGATCAAACACTAACTAGCAAGTTTCATGCTCTTGGCGCTTGCCAAGCACATGAAAGTTTCGCCAATTACAGAGTGGCGCCAACCTCATTCACGAAGATGCTATATTTGGCTAAACTGCGCCAAGCACAAAGCAAGCATCATCAAATGAACATACATACAAGGGAAATTCTTTACTGAAACAGAAGAGAGGATATACCCAGTGTGGAAACAAACTTGACATGAATCGAACCTACGCCGCCTTCAACTCGCAGGTTGCTAGCGGGCAATTCCACTGAGCCACGACGGTCTCCATCTAACCTGGTGTGCGGGATACCGGACTGTAGGTGTGTGGACTTGGACCACCCACAAGAGGTACTATAGTACCGGAGCCCGAGAAATGTGGAAATCTTTGATACTGTAATTACTGTATACAGGAACTGTAATGTGTCTTGTAATACTGTTTAAAAGATTAGAATTGTAAACATGGGGGATACATAAAGGGTTAGTACCAGGGCCCGAGGCTAGGAGCCCTGGAAATGAGAGACGTTTTTGTAGTGTAATGTTTTGTGTTTTATTGACGATAAAAAAATTGGAACATTCTTTCAACACGTAATAAGCCACGTAATTAATGAACACAAAACTTGTAACATTTAAGTAGTGATTTATGCATTTTAGTCCACATGCTGTTTTATTTATAATAATTAATTGATGCGCCTCGCTCTGTTATAATAGTTAATTTCACAAGAAACACACTTCACATGCATTCTTAGTTCATATAAGGTTCAGAATACTTAGATTCATTCTGCAACTTTTTTTATAACGCCAGTCTACAGCCTCTCGGCCATCAGTCGACGAGCAGTCCAATAAAGATCTGAAGTGATAAAATATCCTTTAAAAGCACCGTCCACAGTAATTGCAGCTGTATTGTTAAGAATTTTAGGGCAGGCTTTAATGTGGTCTTCAGTCAGTTCGTAAAGAGGGCAGATGGCTGTTTTCGTTACTCCAAAAATGAGTGTCCTTGTAAGTAGTCATGTCCGGTAAGAAGTCGAAATCAAGCGACTACTACAGCTCTGGGCAGAGCTTGGAATACGAGCTTTATTTCACAATTAGACATTCCAGTCATTTAATGTCGACACCTTTTGTAATTTCGAAATCTGTTGGCCTTGTTCTTAACGTGAAATCTGTTTTTGAAATTTTATTAGTCTTTTCATTGCTTAATTCATAATAAAGTTTTAAAGCAGGGATGCACAGATTTGTTAAGACCAGGGGTCACAAATTCAATGTGGCTTATGAGAGAGCGGCCCAAAAAGCCATGAAAGTATTATCTATCACATATATTATTATTCTATTGATATATTTATTATTTATATTTTATGTTGTTATAAAAAAGAAAGATAATAAAAAGTAAATAAAGAATTTAATTTGAATGCGTGACATTGCATCGATTTAATAATAGTTTTAATATTCGGTTCGATTTTTGTAGTAGCCAAGCGCAAAATTGATTCTGAATTTTCATTAGTCCAGCGGTTCCAATTATTCACTTTGTTAATATTCATGACTGAAAAGTTTGTTCGCAGATACACGTTGACCCAAAGGGGCTTGCGCATTTTAATGCCATTGTCTAGCAACGAAGTTTTAACCTAAATTACCTATCGTGTGGCTTGTTTTAAATAATAATTTTGTTGTTAAATAATAATTTTGCTGCTTGTTTCAATTAAAATAACACATAATGAGGCGGATCGCCAGCAAATCAATGGTAGGCTACATGTGGCCCGCGGGTCGCGGTCTGTGCAACCCTGCTTTAATAAGTACTGCTTGGAATACATATTTATATTTCATTTTGGGGGTGTCATCTAATTTAGTACTGGCGCACAGAATACCGACCTGCTTTTACAACATCAAAGCAGACCAATGTATGAAAGATAAATATTTTAATTTAGGTATTTTAATTATCGTTACACTGGAGCAACACAACGGGCTATTAGTGACGGTCCGGTATCAATCCCAAAGGGAAAAATCGAGGACAACACCACATAATTTTGGACCACGGTCAGATGACGATTTAATTTGGGACTGAATCACAATGAACACCGATCAAACTTTTGATTAATATCGAGTCACACTTTTATGTAATTATCTAAAATATTTCTCGCGTTGGCGTGGTGTGGAGGTTTGGAGAGTGGGGTGCCAGCTCAGGTGTTGACCCCGTCATCTGACCGTAGTTCAAAATTATGAGGTGTTGTCCTCGAACCTTTCCCTTCGGGATTGATCCCGGATCGTCGCCAATAGCGCATTGTGTTGTGCTTACGTTGACATTAATTAACTATTGTCAATACATATACTTAGTTATACGCGCTTCAGTTTTGTTTAAAAGTAGTTACACGCGTTAGAAAAAAAATCGTTTGCTTATCGTCTCTAAAATCGCTACGGATACAAAAAGAGAAACTTTGTTTGGGCAAAAATTGTTTTTGTAAACTTCCAAACTCCGTTGTCAAAACATACGTATGAAACAATGCTCAAAATCGATTCTGAAGGATAATTTTATCGATTAGTTTATGGTAGAACAAAGGAAACTCACTTTACGTTGCAAAAGTAATTTTCAGACCTTGACCTAATTCTGTATTGTTCTTTCGAGCTGTTAATTAAAATCATTTCATTTTAAAATCCTGTTTTATTTTTGAATGCAGAATCTCACAAATTCAGATATTCGTAAGTATTAGTTTGTTTGGCTCGAGGACCGTAGCTAGTTTCGAACATCAGTGTAGATTGATGACATGGATATTTTCAGAATGAGTGAAGAGATTTGATTGATTTTCTGTTATCGGTCAGGGTGAAAATGTTTATTTTGAAGGTATTATGCATGAACAAATTTCTAAAAAAATATAAAAAGAAAATGTTAACGTAATCTATCCATTAAATCGAATAATGAATATTGAATGGTTTTCCTTGACCATTTTTAATGAAAAACGAGTAATTACGTATTTTTCCCTCAAAAACTAACTTTAATCATAACAAATATTTAGCATACAATTACGCATTCGCATACAAATATAATTGCTTCATTTATGTTAAGAGAATCAGGCAATTTATCGTGTAACTGGTTAAAAAACTTGGGTGATTATTTTGAAGGAAATCGGAAAGGGTAGCTAACCAGTATTGTAAAAAAAGTATTGTTTTTAAAATTATTCATTCTTTTTTAATTCAAATACAATCGAACTACAAAAGGACGCGAGAATGTCAGCGAACTCAAAATTTTATCGAAATTGATGTCACTTTCTTTTGCCGAAGTTCTATTTCTAGTAACAATCGTAAATGTTCTTGTGTTCTTGAAAGAACGGAATTTGTGTTACTAAAAATATGTACTTGAACGTGCGCTTTCGTTTTTGTTTCCTTATGTATCAATAACTCACTTTCAGTATATTGGCACAATTTATTCCCACGGTACAATTTTCGGTTCAGTTGAGGATTAAATAAATAAGTTAAGTTGAAAAGTGTTTTTTTAAAAAATAATAATAATTACTAAATTCTCTTTTAATTAGATGGGAGTATTCGAATACAAAAGTATTTGTTGTACTCGATTCTTTCTCGTACTCGAATACAAAAGTATTTGTTGCACTCGATTCTTTCTTGTATTCGAAAAAGACAAAAGTACTCGATACTTGAAAGTGTTCATTGTATTCGATTCTTTCTTGTATTTTGAAAACACAAGTACTCGTGTACTCGATACTTTAAAGTGTTTTGTACTCTATTCTTGAATTAGAAAACTTCAAAAGTACTCGTGTACACGATACTTAAAAGTATTCGCCGTTCTTGATTCTTTCTTGTATTTCGAATAGTGTTCATACAGTAATCGGATAGCAAAGTACTCGAATTCCAAATTAGTATTAATCCTAAGTAAATGAATGCCAAAGTATATTATTTGGATATCATCCAATTTATTTTTATAAAATAGCTTTCTAACGCAGTTGGCTGATTCTTACTATAGATTAGTCGTTTTTTCCCCTTTGTATTCGAGTGGTTCAAAATTACCTCCGATCTTTCCCTTGGGGATTGATCCTGGACCGTCGCCAATAGCCCGTTGTGTTGCTCCAGTGCGACGATAATAAAGTACCTCCCCTTCGTATTCGAATACTTATTCCACACTTTAAAGTACTCGAATACCATGTATTGTTTCAAAAAGAATTCGATTCTGTCTATCTACTTTTAGTATGGATGGTTAACATCCCTTGTCGACGGAAAGCGACAAAACGCATCAGTTTCGAATAATTTAGTTTTTTTGTTAAAAGTCGTTCGCTTCAAAACAACGTCAAATTTCGTAACAAACCTCCCTTATTTAACTGGATAATCCGCAGAAAACAGGCGACCTCCACTAAAAAGGAGTCTGGAATTGAATGTCAGAGAATGTCATCTTCGCTGTTAAAAGTCAGAGTTCAGAAAATAGTGTTCGGAAACCGGAAATTACGTGCTGAAGGATTTCGGCAAAAATCAATAATGGAACATCTTTCATAGATAGTTCCCGGAGAAACACCATTAAATGTTATCAATTTTCCTTGGCATGTATTAAACGCGGATGTAATAGGTTTTATTAATACACACAAAGAAGCATACTATCCTTTTTATTCGAACTTACATACGAATTTTTCATCAGAAATAAATATTTTTTCCTAATGTTTGCGTGGTTACAACCAGGAGTTATTGCATTAATTCTTAGTTCTTTTTAGGTTTGACATGGAACGCATGATAGACCATAAAATTAGGCGTGATAGCATGATTAATCTTCAGAATTGAGATAGAGCAAAACAATGGTTGTGGTAACACATGCGTCTTTTTTAGTCTACCGAATAGATTATTATCTCAGTTTATTGTGTAGTGATGTCGTTTATCACTCTTAAAAAGAATATTAATATCGTCTCAGTGAGCTGAATTGTTGATTGTAATTCACTTTCTACTTAAGAGATTATTTATTATTGCCGACTATCATTATAATACGATACACATTATTAGGTATTCTTAGTCAGTTATGCTACCCTCCATTAGTCTGGTGTCGTTTCGAACAAATGAGATCGTGGAATGTTAAGTACTCGACGTTTACCGTCCTGGGTTACACATTATAAACATACTTTAAAAAACATAAAAAATTATTTTAATTCATAAATAATACATTTTTACAGTTATTATTTACATTTCGTTGCATTGAAAAACCTCACCGTGTGAACCTGTCAAGTTAGTTGTGATCTGTTTTCAATGTTTTCGTTTGAATGTTTAAATTGATGAAAAAGCCGTTTTGTAATCATTGCTTCCAGATGACATCGCCAGTTCTAGGCAAGGGACAATTTGTTTTCCTACTTGGATCTTCATTTCCCTTGGATAATACGAAATATCTCGTCCTTAGCAAAATTGACCAGATCTTGGACGAGATATCTCGTCAAAACACTTGGAGGGTTAATACATTTAGAAAAAAGCTTCTCAAGAGCCTTTTTGTCTCATAATGCGCAAGCTTCTTTGAGTTAGTATATATCTGCGAACAAGCTTTTCCAGTTACGTATTAACAAATCGAAAAACAGAAACCGCTTGATTGATGAAAATTTGGAATCAATTTTGCGCTCGGCTTCTACAAAAATCGAACCAAATATTAAAACAATTGTTAAATCAATGCAATGACAGGCGTCAAATTAAATTGTTTATTTACTTTTATTATCTCTCTTTTTTTTCGTAGCAATATGAAATATAAATAATATGTAAAATGTTTTGGGTTCGTAAAAACGATGGAAGAGCTATTTCTGTAGGCACGACACATTTATTAAACGTCACACACGAAGAATAACACAATACGACACAAAAAGGAAAATACACGATGCTACATTCTCGACAATTTCAACACTGATCAAATCGTTGATGACTCAATCTAGTTGCGCTGTTTTTCATACCGAAAGTACCACCGCTACTACTTGTCCACGCAGATGAATCAAGTCATGCGGGAAGGAATATCCGAACTTCACATAATAAATATATATATAATAAATAATATATATGATAGATAACTTTCATGGGCTTTTTTTGGGCCACCCTCCAACAAGTCACGGCGAATCTATGGTCTTAACAAGTCTGTGAAAGTCCCTGATTTAATTGAATCTTGCAACAACATTCCACAATTTACCCCTCCCCGAACGGAGGGGCGTCCCCAGTATATAATTATGGGAAGGTGTTCGGGGCTCCCTAGGCGTTGGCGGCCATGAATTCTCAACCGAATCCCGACTTCCAGAATCACGTACGTTCCCAACGAACATCCAATCCAATCCAAATTCACTCGAAGAACTGTTTTGTGTTCGAAAGGACCGACAAGGCAGCCTGCTTCCTGTCGTAGCCGGAAGCCCGCACGGTCGCATGTGTCAGGATGTGGAGCTAAATATGGAGTCCCCTTTGTGCGCTGTTGTTATTCTGGCCTTCTGGAAAACGCACCGTTGGCTCGGAAGGCAGGACGTCCGAACGTGATACGAAAACCGACGAGTTTCGTGCGGGATGAGTCGGGTATTGTTAACACGGGCACTCCAATTGCCATCTGCTGTCGAGAGTAATTTGCGACAGCTGTACGATATGGAGTGGAACTGTTGGGAATTAATTTTGGGGAATGCGTGTAGTTTGTTCCATATCCACCCCTTTTTTTAAATCCGAAATAACAAAACTAATTTTTTTGGCAGGACTCCCACATTGCGGAGGGGGAAGTTCGTTGGTGTCATGGAACTAACTTTTTTGTACTGTAATAGGCAGACTGGTTTTTGCATTTAAAAGGTTATCCATCTTCCATTGTAACCCCCCGGAGCGCCAACTATCGGGCCCGACCCCCTTGGGTCCCCTATTATTACCCCCTCCCAACACGAGGGATAAATACTACAAATATATGTGAAAATCCCAGGAATGCCTACCAGAGGGTGCTATGAGCCAATGATAAACACTTTTGAATGTCATGAGTACGAGCAGCGACGAGATATGTTGTTATCGTTAGGTTGTTTTCGGGTTTTATGGCGCAAGGGTCATATTTGGCCAAGCTGCGCCAAAAACAATGAGGGAGGAGGAAAAAACAAAAAGGTGGGCGATGGTTCTGTTATCGAAGAGCACGATGATATTCCATTCTCCGAAATTGTATTGTGTGTCCTGTATATCAACTGTTTGTTTGTCCACGAATCTGAAATTAATGCCTAGACGCCAACTCAAACCTCACACATGTGTCGCCAAACATGCAGGGTAACTAGACATCAAACGTCAGTTCGTATGGCTGAAGACAAGGACGTAAAGTTCTATATACCCGACCCCTATGGGCTCTCAATGTTATATGGTTGCCTCCCCCAACTTGAGGGGTAGACATTAAAAATATTCAGATTACATGAGTAGTAAAACATGCAAACAATTATACTAAAACACACTTTTCTGTCTGTCTACCACGAGAACAGTTCCTGCCATTAAGTTTACGCCTGTCCGTTGCCGTAGAAACGGACCTTATCCTATTTCCAATAGCGATGCTTGACGAATTGTCATTGGCACACTTATTGACAAATTGGAAATACATTTATTATGATTTTACTTGGTCTCCAAACTGGTATAGTGGTCATCATAGCCGTGAAATATAAGTAGACTGAGTATTGCTATTGAGGAGCTACAAAAAGTGTGACCAACATGTCGACTAGTAGTCACGTGATTGCTTTGTGGAAAATTGGCTTGATTGGCATTTATCGCCTCGTTTGACGATATAACATGACAGGGTAAATGTGTGAATGCGCATTTCGATAGAGTGGCTACAAAAATGGTGGAATCGACCAAGTCTATTATGTTGTGCGGACCAATCAAATGTTAAATCAATGGATGAGCGTCTTCTCCCGTGCAGTGGATGAATGAGATGATAAATATTCGTTTCCACTCGGCAGACGAAAGTATAGTTTAAGAGTCACGTTACTACTAGTTTTTGTCACATGATCCTGGTCGCATAAAAAGGTTATCATTGCTCTTTCTACTTTTACATTTCCTTTATGGTGGTTACAGCGTTTGCCTGCCTCCCAGTAGGTCTCGAGTTCGAATCTCGGTTTGTAAACACATGGATGTTAGTGATTAGGATGGAAAGAGCAATGGCGGCTCACCCACTGGGTGCTCTATTACAAAGAGCCACTATTTTGCTCTTTGTAGGTGCTTATTAAAGTTAATGTTGTGAGATCAAGTTCTGTGAAACAGGAGTGAATATTTTCAATCATACTGCAGGTAATTAAGAATTTAATTTAAAATCCAGAGAAAAAGGAAGTCTTGCGCCAACATCTAATTCAGTGATGCTGTTTTGTGCAACGGGTAAAACTCGAGAACACTACCGGCCCATCGCCAAAATGGCGACTTAAAATTTCGTCGCCAAACGGCTGTTTGGATAGGCCTACGACGGGTTACTATATTTCGAAATTGGCGATGGTACCGTGTTCTTGGGTCTAACCATACAATGTATAATTTTGTTTTTTGTGAAAAAGCATTTATAGTAATTCAGACCGTTACATAACATTCATTTGGTGCATTCACAAAATAAATTTCCAGTTAAAAAAGTTTCTTGCGTTAAGATAAAAATTGAGTGATACTGATTCATACATTATAGAGCGTTGATATTGATTTATAAAGGATAATCCACTTCAAACAGTTATAGAGCAATCATATAACATTGTTTCTGTACGTTTACAAAGTAGTTGAGAAATCAAAGAGGACAAAGTCTTGATATACGGTGATGTACAGTATAAAATCGGCATTACTTTCGTGTCCAGAACATTCACATGAAATTGTTCTGTATATTCACTGAAAAATTAAGAATTTAATAAAAATGAGAGGATAAAAATTCTCTTATGTTGAAAGTTTATTAAGTCTTGATATGTTATACAGTGATGGAGATGCATACAGTGCAGAATACCATGATTCCTTGTTCTGAACACATGACATTCATTCTGTATGTTCACTGAAAAAAATTAAGAATTTAATTTAAATGAGAGACCAAAATTCTCTTAAGTTTATATTTTATTAAGTGGTATAGAATCATACATTGCAGTTGACCGGTTTATATACAATATTCTAGTTTAGACATTCGTACAGTAATTTGACAGAAATAGTAATTCTGTAAACAGTAATTCTAAAAGTTTATATCTAGCATGGAATAACAACCTTTGGCTACTGTGTAAAGCTAACTTTATGAAACTCTTTTACAAATCTTTTTACGAAGTGACCTAGAATAAAGTAACCAAAAATTCAGTTTTATAGATTTTCTCTTTTAAGCGTGTTCCACAATCTTGTAGGCGGAAGTTTACTCAAACTACATCCAATGCTACGAAGTTAGGCTTATGCCAAATATAATCATAAAATAGCGGCTAGTTAGATTTCGTTCAACGGATATTTTCTAGAAAGTTCATCGATCTCTTAAGAAAACAGTTGCGTCACTCCAGGGAGCCTTGTGGCGTTAAGAACTCAGTTGTAGGTAAAGATAATAAAAATAGATTAACGTTTTGAACCTACCTGAATTTAACTAATAATATAAAGATAACGTTTCAAGGAAAGACATATAGTATGATGTTATGAAACATCCAACGTATTCACAAGTTTGAATGTGTATTCTTTTAATATAGACGAATAAAAAATAAAGTGTTTTTCAGATGTGCCATTTTGCAGAAAATTTTAAGTAGAAATGCATAATAAGATTGTAGTTTGCCTAATATGCATATCGTTTGACGATCTTTCTAATGATGATTCTGCAGAATAAAATATCGATATACATTGCTTGGGATAATAATGTATATCGATATTTTAATAATGTTGTAATGGAACATCCAATGTATTCACAAGTTTGAATGTGTATTCTTTTAATATAGAAGGATAAAAAGTTCAGTGTTTTCAGTGTTGCAGAAAAATCTTAAGTAAAAATGCATGGAATAAGAATAAGATACACATGATTGTTTGCCTAATATGCATATCTTTTGACGCTAGTGATGATTCTAAACTAAAATATCGATATACATTGCTTGTGATAACAATCTATAGATTTCACTAACGTACGTGGCACAAAAATCCACATTATTTGTGTTTTGGAGAATGGCAACAAACAAATGTAAACAATATAAAATCAATCACAACTAATTTTTCCAATTCGTTTAAATGTGCTTGATTTGAGCTATGGAGCTAACTATAAAATACTTTTAAAAAATTCTCGAAAGAACATGCTCTAATGAAAATCTTCAACCGTCGAGACAAGGCAATTAGGAATCTGGAAGATAGAAATCAACGCAGAAAATAGGTTACAACGAATGGGTAGGTAGTTGAATTAGTTACACTTGTGGGAGCAACACAATGGGCTATTGGCGTCGGTCTGGGATCAACCCCCGAAGAGAGAAATCCGAAGATAACACCTTGTCAATTTGATCCACGGTCAGATGACGAGGTCAGCACCTGAGAGAGCTGGCACTCCAACTCCACACCACGCTAAAGTGAAGACATTTGAGGCCACGGCAGATTTAACATGCACCAGCCTTAACGTACACGATGGTCTTTGGTTGGATCGAGTTTCAAACTCGCAACACTCAGGTTGCTAATCCTGATTTTTAATTTAATTTACTCTTACAATTGGGCTACCGCGGTCTCTATTTTATTTGGAGGAATGAAAATGCAATCTCTCCCGATGATTATATTCCTTATGAATGGATTTAAATAAAGAATGTAATGTGAGTAATGGCACTGCTATATTAATTGATATCGTTACTGGGAGTTATTGAACAGTATAGAAACAAAATCGACTTTGTATGCGATTTCTTTCTTGGTCTTTTAAGGTTGCGGTGGTTCAGTGGGTTTGCCCGCTGCGCCAGCAATCTGAATGCTGTAGGCGGCGCAGGTTCGATTCCTCCTTGGGTGCTTTTCTCTCTTGCGTTAACCCTCCAAGTGATTATGACGAGATATCTCATCCTTCAAGATCTGACCAATTTTTCTCATGACTAGATATCACGTCATCAAGATATTGCCGATATTTGATGATGACGAGGTCAAGACCTGGTCAGTTTTGCTAGTGAGACGAGATACCTCGTGGAGACAACCACCAGGAGGGTTAACAAAGCTTTCCTTGTGTGTGTGTATGTCCATTTACTTAACGTTGTTTGGCGCAGTTTGGAAAATATGGTCCTTGCGCCATGAAATCCAAACTCAACCAAACTTGCTCTCTCTTTGTAGTAACTTTTGATTACCGTTGCCAAAAGCCTCAGTATCAGACTGATTATTTTGAGATATGGTGTTAAGTTTTTTTTCATTTGCATTAATAAATTTCGTGTTTAGTTGTATTCTTCTCAACGTTCTCTGATTCGCCTGTCCTAAACCAGGCTAGCAAAAATTTTCCTTACATCCAAATTCCTTGAACCAGTTTGTTCTTCCGTCCAAAATTTTATGGATTTGGGTATAGAATTCTCGCATAAAGCTTTACAATAAAAAGCCGCAGCAACAATATCTTTTCCGTGATGTTTTCTACCATTTTGTAAGCGAGATGGCAAAATCAAGCATTCAATAAAGAAAATAGAACATAAATTCTGCTGTGTTTCGAAGCTTCACTCATTGTGCTCGCCCCTGCATTCAATCCCCGATTTGATCACCTCCAGACCTTTGGAGCTCAGGGTTTTTTACGACCCAAGTATTTTTAACAATCCCCCCTCTTGTACAAAGGATGAATAGCTTGTTCTATTCCGAAAAACGAATAGGTGTTATTCCAGAACGAAACCCACCAATCCCCTTCGGCACTCCCATGCGGAGTTATTACATAATTTCGTGCGCAGCCCACCCTCCCCCACCCCTGGCTTCAGGTGGGGCCGACCCCACCTGGTGCGGCAGGGAGCGCTTTCAAGGTCGGCTCGGCAATCGATTGTGCAGACGATAAAATGAAACACTATCCGGCGCGAACGCCTAGCAACAGGGTGTTCTGCAGCCACTCGACGTTCGATAGAAGCCGACTGTGTGTGGGTGAGCTTTCGCACGGGGGTGTATGTGGATTGTTCGATTGGCGACGGCAGAGCCATCTATGATGTGCTTCAAGTTTGATGACAAACAGTGAGAGGCGTATTCAGAACGAGAGGGGGAGGAGCACCCCCTAAAATGTTATTGGATGATACAAAAATAGATGCTGACGTTGGCTTGGTCGATGAAAAACCACAAAAGAAAAATCGTGGATGGGTCGGAAAATATTCAAATATATTTGCAAACTAAGTGCTTCTGTGGAAAATAAAATTTCGATAGGTTTCTGTAGGAAATGAAAAATCCATCTATGCACCAGGGGCAACTGTCTGAATGAGGTTGTTTGGTTTTGGGTTTTATGGTTCAAGGACCAAATTTGGCCAAGCTGCGCCAAATACAATATGAAAGGTAGGTAATTAACGTCTCACTGGAGCAACACCGGGCTATTGACGAAGGTCCGGGATCAATCCCCTAGGGAAAGACCCGAGGACAATGCCACGTAGTTGTGAACCACGGTCAGATGACGAGGTTAACTCCTTTACTAACAACATGGAAGGGAAAAAGCAAACAGTAGAAGGGTAAAACAAGGGAGGCCAGATCATTCGGGTACCTCTGGTTTGTGATGCCCGTACACACCTAAAGATGGTTGGGTTTTTATGACATAAGGGTCATATTTGACCATGCTGCGCCAATCACAAGACAAACATCATCAAGTAATAGACCAGGAGTCGCCAAACTTCTTTGACCGTCGATCCCTTCAAAAGTTTCTCGACTTTTATCGACCCCCCCTACTTTACTATTACAAGC
The DNA here is from genome assembly GCA_933210815.1 of Meta bourneti. Taxonomy (NCBI): domain Eukaryota; kingdom Metazoa; phylum Arthropoda; class Arachnida; order Araneae; family Tetragnathidae; genus Meta; species Meta bourneti. The sequence continues at coordinate 36,193,747 of OW119930.1, read as the reverse complement.
AAAAGAGACGCTTATGTATGTTTTTAGATTGTTTATTTTAGTTACAGTGTTTATTGTATGTATAATATAGTACATGTATATTATAAGATTGGCTTAGCGTCAAAGATATACGTTTATATTTTCGACGTCCTCATTACATGATGGGAGAGATAAATAATACATAAAATATAAAATTAATTTAGATAAAATAACAATCTTTCTTATATATATGAAAATAAGACTTTTATTAACTTAGTATGCGATTTACTAACGTTGTCAATGTGAAGGGTGTGCTTCGTGACTCTTGACAAGATGAGCAATGCTAGGTTCAAAATTAGCAAGTTTCAGCCTTAAATCACCACGGAATTCAAAATTCACTCTTAATTGTGTTGTCATTCAGGATCATGGAGGAAATCCGTTAACTGAATTAAATATTACCCGTACAATGATGTCTTATATTTTTCTATCGACCCCTAACAATGTTATATCGACCACTTTGGCGGCCACTGTAATAGACATACACTCACAAAGGAAGTTTTAATGACACAGAAGAGAGGAATGCACTCAGGAAAGAATCGAACCTGTGTCGCTTACAACTCGGAACACACCTGAGGAAGACGTGCCCTTGAGGGCGTCTGAATGGGGAGGACTGGACAAAACGAGAAAAGTATCTTGTCTATTTGCTGGACATGAGTGACCAGGGTTGTATTAACCTTCCTCTTGTTTGCTCGACGAGGTAGGTCTTGGCAATAGAAAAACTGACCAGAACTTGATGGAGGAGATATCTTCATTAGAAAAACTGATCAGATCTTGATATCGTCATCATAAAATGCATCGGCAATATCTTGATGACGAATTGTTCTCGTCATAAGAAAAATTGGCCAGATCTTGATGAACGTGTTAGTTGTTTTCGGGTTTTATGACTTAAGGGCCAAACTGCGCCAAATACAAGACATCTTTTCCACTATCAAGTAAACGGATTTTTTTTCTATATGACAGTATGAATAAATAAACAAATAATATAGATCCCTAGGCCCGTTCATTACCTTGAAAATAACCATTCTGAGAAGTTTTCAGTCAGTTTCTTTTTCAGACTTAAATTTCAATTTTTTTAGTGGAGTTTTGATATTTTTCGTTCGAATGCTTGAAAACTAATTAGATTATTAGAGTGGCAATGGAAGAAAAGAGAAAGTAGTATAAATTCTGTTTTATTTATGATCGAAGCGGTTATCGTTTGAGAATAATCTAATTATTCTAAAATACTTAGATTCCCTCTGCCTCAAAATAAGTGTCACATTGACACATTTTGTTTCGAATATTAATAGCTTTTCTTCAATTTTGAAGTGAACTGTACTAATGACGATATCTTGTTGACAGTATAAGACAGGGATGCAACTTGTTAAGACCAAAGGCCACATAGATTCATCGTCTGTGACTAATGACAGGGCAGCCAAAAACATGAAAGTTATCTATCATATGTTATTGATTTTATTCATATTTATCATATATTGTTACAAAGAAAGATAATAAAAAGTAGATAAAGAGTTTGATTTGATGCGTGACATTGCATTGTGGCAGGGCATTGTATTGTTATATTAAAACCACTAACCAATACAATGCACATAAAAAATTACAAGAGAAAAAAATCATTGTTACATTCACAATTAAAAAATTCAATTCATATAAAAATATTTCCAATATTTTAAAATTCCTACTCCGTCTGCAAATTTTAAATATTTTTTTATTTACCTTCCATGAAGTATTTCCCACACTTTTGTACATGGGATTACATATACCACTGTTATTTATTTTTTAGAAGTATTTTTGTAACAAACACTGAAAAAACAGCAAAAAAAAACAGTCATAGTTGATTTTATCAATTTTTGAAAAATAACTGTTGATCCAAATCCTTATTCCATGTACAAAGTTATCCAATACATCATAATAAACAACCACAAAAAGTTTCAAATCTACATCAATTATAAAAATAACATTTTAAATATACTGTAGTCATGAAAAATAAAACACTGAGCAAAAGCACTTTCAAGTTTCAAATGGCTTTTGGTTTTGGTCCTTATATTCTGGCGGTACTCTCACAAAAAAAACTTTAATGGACTGTAATTATGTTTAGTTACATTGATTGCTGTACTATCCTAAGCACAAAGAAAGATGTACTATCCTAATGGTACGGTACATAACAAAGAATGGTCCCTGGAAAGATACGCTGTCGATATCGTCTTATCGCTTCAAGAGACCAGGCATCAACTTCAAGTTGGCAACTTTTTCGACAAGTACATGAAAAGTTACGCCAATTAAGGAACCAGCGCCAACAACTGTGATGCAGGTATGCACGGCGCGAATACATCGATAGAAAAACTTTTAATAACTTGCTAAATAATGGTAGCTACAGCTATAAAATTTTCCACACACATATTCTTTAAAGTTGTATAATTAATTAAAGATAATAAAAAATTAGACATTTTGATCTTTATAAGCTTAATAAGAGCTATTTTACCTTAAAAACCTACAATAGACGTTGGAGTTGAGTATTCTTAAAGACGAACCATTAAGATAAAGGAACGTAGAGAAGAAAAGTAAATATGCTTTCCTCTCTCTCCTCAAGAGATCGTTATGACAGAGAATTGTTCCAATTGCATCTTGACTTAGCTGGAGGCTACAGCCTAAGAAGTAATCAATAAAGAAGTCCCGAAGTTATGTACCGTACCATTAGGAAAACCTGAAAAACGCTCAGAATACACATGGAATTTCTTTTTTTTAATGGTGATTTTCAAGAGGAGTCAATTCCTTGTTTATAGCTAGCGAATAAAGCAATGAGTGTTCCATTATAACTGTGTTCTATCTATCGATGAATGAAACAGCACAATTTCGAAGGGATTTGAGTTGGAAGAGAAAATGAGTGATGAAAAGCTTAATTTTGAAAAAGATCGACTTTCTGAGGCACTTTTGCGAGAGAGATATCGATTGAAATTCTGATGGGATACAACTACAGCTATTGACAGCGTATTTCATACCATTAAGAAAAACTCGGAAATCGCTATATATACACATGAAATTCGTTTTTATGTTAAATTTTAAGAGATGCGAGTAAATTTCGTGTTTATAGTTAGCGAATAAAGCAATGAGTGTATCATCTTAACTGTGCTCCATCGACGAATGGAACACAGCTTCGAAAGGATTTGAGTTGGAAGAGAAAATAAGTGATAAAAAGTTTCATTTTGAATAGTATATGCTTTCTGAAGCACTTCTCCGGGAAAGCTATCGATTGAAAATTCTGATGGGGATACCACTACAACTATTGGCAGCGCATAAAAGTGTTCAAATCAAGTTCAGGCTTTTTCAACTGACCGAAACGGCACAGATATATTACTCTTTTTTCCACTTAATTGAAAATAAATTCATTTAGAGGTTGGCACATGGTATTCTGAAGCAACTATGCGAGAGATCTGTGCAATGAAATTCTAATAGGGGTGCCATCTATTGGCGGCGTATTTAAGAGTGCGTTTTGAAATCCTGTCCGGTCACCAATGTAGCTGTGAGAGTGAAGAGGTTTTTCAATCTATCACAATTGTGGAGATATGTTACTCTTTTTCATATTCTACTTTATTGAAATTAAATTAATTTACGGCATGGCACACCTTACTACTATTTAAGAAGTAAAAAAAATTCACAACCTTAACAGTGATATTTTCTTGAGTTGAAATATGGCATTGGTGGCTTGCGAGAGAAACGATACTTTTTACTGTTGGTTAGTTTGGTTTAATGGCGCATACACATACATCCAGAATGAAAGCTTTATTGACACAGAAGAGATACACTCAGAGGGGATCGAACCTGCTCTGCCTACAACTCGCAGATTGCTTGAGCAGTGGACAAACCCACCGAGCCACGATCATCCCAGCTTTTTATGGATTCTTTTATGATTCCCTCTTAGCATCACGAGGGGGCCGCGGTAGCCCGATTGGAAGAGTAACGGATTAGCAACCGGAGAGTTGCGACTTCGAATCCAACAAAGACCGTCGTGTACAAAGGGGGCTGGTGCGTGTTAAATATGTCGTGGCGTCAAATGTCCTCACATTGGCGTGGTGTGGAAGTTTGGAGAGTGGGGTGCCAGCTCAAGTGTTGCCATGTCATCTGACCGTGGTTCAAAATTACGAGGTGTTGTCCTCGGATCTTTCCCTTGGGGGATTGATCCCGGTTGGTTGGTTTGGGGGTTTTATGGCGCAAGGGCCATATTTGACCATGCTGCGCCAGACAGGACATACAACATCAAGTAATGGACATACACACACAATGAAAGTTTTACTGACACAGAAGAGAGAAATACACCCAGGGAGGAATGTACCTGACAGGAATCGAACCTGCGCCGCTTACAACTCGAATCCCGGACCGTCGCCAATGGCCCGTTGTGTTGCTCCACCAGTGCGACGTTAATTAAAATACCTACCTACCTGAGCGTCGCGGGATTTTCGAGTAGTGTAGTATTGCTTTTACCCCACTCCACAAAAATGGTTACGAGCCAAATTTATTGGTTAAAGGAATCCTAGGAAATATTCTATTGGTCAAGAATGTCAAAACTGATTGAAAGCCATGTAGGGGCGAATGAGTCATCCGCATCGTACGGACGGAACGGATTTAATTCTCCCTCCTGGATCTTCGTCGGGATTGCCGACATCCGATACGCACGATGCGGATGTGTGAGCGCCGCCCCATTGAAAACAATGTAAATAATTCTTAAGTCCGATGTTAATAATTCTTAAGTCCGATCTGTGCGATACGTGCCGTCTGCGTTATGCCGTCTGCGATTGCCGACATCCAATACGCACGATGTGAGCGCCGCCCCATTGAAAACAATGTAAATAATTCTTAAGTCCGATGTTAATAATTCTTAAGTCCGATCTGTGCGATACGTGCCGTCTGCGTTATGCCGTCTGCGATTGCCGACATCCAATACGCACGATGTGAGCGCCGCCCCATTGAAAACAATGTAAATAATTCTTAAGTCCGATGTTAATAATTCTTAAGTCCGATGTTAATAATTCTTAAGTCCGATCTGTGCGATGCGTGCCGTCTGCAATTGCCGACATCCGATACGCACGATGCGGATGTGTGAGCGCCGCCCATTTGAAAACAATGTAAATAATTCTTAAGTCCGATGTTAATAATTCTTAAGTCCGATCTGTGCGATGCGTGCCGTCTGCAATTGCCGACATCCGATACGCACGATGCGGATGTGTGAGTGCCGCCCATTTGAAAACAATGTAAATAATTCTTAAGTCCGATGTTAATAATTCTTAAGTCCGATCTGTGCGATGCGTGCCGTCTGCAATTGCCGACATCCGATACGCACGATGCGGATGTGTGAGCGCCGCCCCATTGAAAACAATGTAAATAATTCTTAAGTCCGATGTTAATAATTCTTAAGTCCGATCTGTGCGATGCGTGCCGTCTGCAATTGCCGACATCCGATACGCACGATGCGGATGTGTGAGCGCCGCCCATTTGAAAACAATGTAAATAATTCTTAAGTCCGATGTTAATAATTCTTAAGTCCGATCTGTGCGATGCGTGCCGTCTGCAATTGCCGACATCCGATACGCACGATGCGGATGTGTGAGTGCCGCCCATTTGAAAACAATGTAAATAATTCTTAAGTCCGATCTGTGCGATGCGTGCCGTCTGCAATTGCCGACATCCGATACGCACGATGCGGATGTGTGAGCGCCGCCCCATTGAAAACAATGTAAATAATTCTTAAGTCCGATGTTAATAATTCTTACGTCCGATCTGTGCAATGCGTACCGTCTGCGTTATGCGGACCTTAAAATGGCAACTCAAATGTCGAAGGTTGTAAGCACTCATTCGACTGATATACCTATCTGCATCTTTAAACGCCATTAAAACAGCTCACGGCCGCTCAGGGTACAATGGCGGCCTGACCTTTTGTTTCCCGTCTATTTTTAAGGTCAAAGGGCCTTTCTTGAGAGATAAGCGGAGCGTCCGCCCCCGCGCTGGAAACGCAATCACAAAAGGGGCACTCCATTATTTCGGTACCGGGCGCAGACGATCTTTTCTCGAGGTTTTTTCCCGAGAACTGCATTGTGTGCCGTCCCTTCAGTTCAGTTCCAGTTGTTCGCGATGGGAGAGCGTGTCCCTAATACGTGCATTTTGGAATTATTCGAGAGCTAAAGTTTGTTTATTTCGTTGTTGTGAATGGGGATTTGCAAGCGATTTGATTCCGAAGTAGATCGCTTGAGATCTATTCCAGATCAAGAAAAGACTTTGTTGAAAGGTTGGGGAAATTGTCCGGGGCCGAAATGATAGTCGTGAACACCAGATAACGAATACGAATTGAGAGACACGTTTATTTACAGGTACAGACGAGCGCAAGTCAATTTATAAGAGATTCGAGACCCAAGTAGAGACAAGGAGTTTATAATTTAAAGTGGGCTTGTGTGTCGGTTGGTTTTTATAGCGCCATATTTGGCCAAGCTGCGCCAAACATATGACAGACAATGTCAAGTAATTGTGAAAAGAAAGGATGCATAGAAGAAACATAAAGATCCCTTTGGCATGCTGAAAGGGGTTTAAGATCCATCAAATTAAAAGGAGCCCGATTGGAAGAATAACGGACTAGCAACCGGAGGGTTGCGAGTTCGAATCCAACCAAAGACCGTCGTGTACGAAGGGGTCTGGTGCAGGTTAAATCTGTCGTGGCCTCAAATGTCCTCACGTCGGCGTGGTGTGGAAGGTTGGAGAGTGAGGTGCCAGCTCAGGTGTGGCCTCGTCATCTAACCGTGGTTCAAAATTACGTGGTGTTGTACTCGGATCTTTCCCTTCAGCAGTTGATCCCGGACCGTCGTCAATACCCCGCTGTGTTGCTCCAGTGTGACATTAATTTAATACCTACCTCCTACATGGAAATAAAATTAGAATTCAAACAAAAAGTTATACACACAAGGAGAGTAATAAAACCTCAACTCGGCTATGTATCAACGTCGTTCTAGTTTTCAATAATTTTTTCAAGTTTAACCCTCTGAGATGATAATACGCAAATATCCGTTCTGCAACCTGCAAACTTTCCTGCATGACTTCTGACAAGTGTTTCACCTTCTTGATCAATAGAATCTCTTCTTGATCAATAGAATCTTTCCTTACTAGGATTCTTAGTCCAGAGGTTCTCAAACTTTTTCAGTCACGGAGCACCTTTGAAATTGGAAATTCAACGCGGAGCACTAAATTTTATCTCGCAGCTATATTCTGTATTTAGTAAATAGAACGACAAAATAACATTGACGATACAAGGTAGTTAAGCTTGCAGGACATTAGATTTCACAGTTTAATTTTTTTTATATATGAGTAGCTATAATTAAAATATGTTTAATAAAAATATTTTTAATTTTAAACATCTACCTTTTCGCGGAGCACTGGGAATTGTTTTGCGGAGCACAGTTTGAGAAACGCTGTTTTAGCCAATAGTTGTAGTTAAGCTTTTATCTGTGATGTGGGTAGTAATCTACACTACTCCGAAATCTCGTGTCGCTCAGAGGGTTAAATTTAACTTTATATTTTCCATTAAACCTGCCTGCTTTTAACAAACCATCCGGAGATAGATTATCCCAACCTATTTCGCGCTAATATATTAATGAATAATATTTTATCCATCATAAAATTCTATAAAATGTTTTCATAAAGGTATTTAATTAACGTAGCACTGGAGCAACACAACGGGCTATTGGCGACGTCCGGGATCGACCCCTGTAGGGAAAGACCCGACCCGAGAACAACACCACGTAATTTTGAACCCGGTCAGATGACGACGTCATACTTGAGCTGGCACCCCACTCTCCAAACTTAAACGACGGTCTTTGGTTGGATTAGAACTCGCGATCCTGCGGTTGCTAGGTCGTTACTCTTCCAACCGGGCAACCGCGGTCCCATATTATGAATAGACAGATAATATTCGTAGTTAAATGTGGTGGCTCCGGTGAGAAGACACATGGAAGTTCATTTGTACAAAGGTAGTTAATTAGTGGTTAAGTAAGTTTTGTGCAGCCTAAAGTATGTTTTGTATGCGTTTGTAAGTTTTGTGTAGCCTAAAAAAAAAAAAGTATGTTTTGTATGTTTCGTATGAAGTATGTTTGGGATTGTCGTGGACTAACACGTCAAAACACTTCATTTGGGAGACGGTACTTGGCAAATTATACTGAGAGAACATATACTGGGAAATTGGGTACTCGAATAAAAAAAACTGTTTGGTGTCATGGGAACGGAATTCTCGGGCGTTACTGAGTTGGCTGTTAAAGTTGCATGCAACTCAAATCGCTACCTATCTGTTGTTCTCCAAACTCTTTTTCTCTCTTCCCCTGTCATATTTTTCTGTCAGAAAAATAACTGATAAGCACGGGTACTTATGTTGAGATAAACAAACGCTTGGTGATAGTGGTGGGGAAATCAGAATCATATTTTCCAGATGTATCTCTTAGCCGCGTGCCCTGAACCGAGTTAACGAAAACAATTAATGTTCGGGTAGGCAGGTTGTTGAATTAACGTGGAACTGGAGCAACACAACGGGCTATTGACGACGGTCCGGGATCCATCCCGAAGGAAAAGATCCGAGGGCAAGACCTCGTAATTTTGAACCTGGGTTAGATGACGAGGTCAACACCTGAGCTGGCACCCCACTCTCCAAACTTCCACACCACGCCAACGTGAGGACATTCGAGACCCCGACAGGTTTAACGTGCACCGGACCCCACGAACACGACGGTCGTTGGTTGGAGTGGTAGTTTGGAGTGATCTGGCACCCCACTCTCCAAACCACCACTCCAACCAAATACCTCGTCATCTGAACTAGGTTCAAAATGACGTGGTGCCGTCCACGGATCTTTCTCTATGAGACTGATCCCGGACCGCCGCCAATAGCCCGAGGAGTTGCTCCAGAGCGACGCAAATTCAACTACCTATCTATTTTGGAGGGACGTGAACCCACCTCTGTTGTGCACTAGGAGAACGCAAAGTGGTTCACAATTCCGCCCTCGTAATTCCATGATGGAAGGGCTCAATCATCAGACAGAAAAAAACTATTTTGGTCAACTCAGCCCAGAGCCGAAAGATGTCACGCCACGTGTTCCTGGGTGTGCATTATCCACATGTCGCTTGCCCCCAGGAGGAAATGTTTACTTTCCAGGCTCATTATCAGAGATAATGCCGGGCTCCTATCCCTATCTCTGGGCGCAGTGTCTTTTCCGAAGGCGAAAACAACTCGAGAGGGCGAGATAAAAGCCGACGGGCCACACGAGAGGCTTTGTTTTCTGGAAGTCGCAGCTGCGCAGCTGTCTTTTGAAGGTTAAGTAGAGAACAGACGGAGATGAAAGACGAGGGACAGATTTGTGCACCCAGGACGGCACGTGTGGCACGTTGGATGGGAATTCTTCAAAGACACGTGGTTGTTCCTATGCGGGCAATATCGACTTACATGTACAATAGAATCTCACTTAATTCAACTCCATCATGGGATATCGATTCTACAAAGAGTTTGCGGTTCAAAATTTTTTCCCACAGATGACTTGATGTGGAAGAGGAACAAACTTTCTGTTTTTGGAATGCAAAGCAGAAATTTTGAGTTACTAAATGCACACGTAGTGCTCTTAAAAAATTTACTTTGAGGATTTTAGAAGCAATTAACGGAATTTAAATGTCATTATTTTTGATGCAGAGGTTGGGTGCAAAGGTTTTGATGCAAAGAGGTAAGGAAACTGCTCGAAAAAGACGACTATTTAAACCGGTTGCTTCAATTCAAACTCCCTTGTGGCCACAAATTGCTCGATTTGTGGGTAGGTAGTTGAATTAATGTCGCATCGGAGCAACGCAATTGGCTATTGGCGACTGATCAATCCCGAAGGAAAAGATCCCAGCACAACGCGTCGTAAATTTGAACCGCGGTCAGATGATGAGGTCAACACTTGAGCTGGCACAACACTCTCCAAACTTCCATGCCAACAAGAAGATATTTGAGGCCACGACAGATTTAACTTGCACCAGTCCCCACTTACACGACGGTCTTTGGTTAAATCGAGTTTCGAACTCCGGTTGCAAATCCGTTGCTTTTCCAACCGGAATACTCGTCATCTGACCGTGGCTCAAAATTGCGAGGCGTTGTTGAATATTTCCCCTCAGGATTGATCAGAGACCGTCGCCAATAACCCGTTGTGTTACCCCCGTGCGACGTTAATTAACTACCTACCTCCAACCAGGTTATTGCGGCCCCTGTTACTATGCGGTCTAAGGCAACTTGAATGTCTTGTGCAATAGAATGTCACTCAACTCAACTCCATCGTAGAATGCCACCCTATAAAGGGTTTGCGGTTGAAAAAAATTCCATAAACGTTTAAAGATGACGAGATATGGACCTGGAATAAATTGTTTCTTGTAATGCAAAGCAGAAATTTTGAGTTATTAAATGCACACATAGGTGCTGTTCTTAAAACATTTTACTGCGAGGATTTTGGTGGCAAGAGACCGAATTTAAGTTTTTTTTATGGTAGGTAGGAAGGTAGTTAATTAACGTCGCACTGGAGCAACACAACGGGATATTGGCGACGATCCGGGATCAATCCCGAATGGAAAGATTCAAGGCAACGCCTCGTAATTTTGAACCACGGTCAGATGACGAGAAGAGAGTTGGCACCCCACTCTCCAAAATTCCACACTAAGTCAACGTGATGACATTTGAGGCCATGACAGATTTAACACGCACCATCCCCCGTGTACACCACGGTCTTTGGTTTGACCTGGTTTCGAACTCGCAACCCTCCGGTTGCTAAGTCTTCTCTTCCGATCAGGTTACCTCGACCCCCGACTTCCGAATAGAAAAGGTATTTTGGTATTTTTGGTATTTTTCAATTAACGTCACACTGGAGCAACACAACGGGCTATTGGTGACGGTCCGGGATCAATCCCAAAGGAAAGATCCGAGGACAACACCCCGTAATTTTTGAACCACGGTCAGATGACGAGGCAACACCTGAGCTGGCACCCCACTCTCCAAACTTAGAATAGAAAAGGAAGTTCAAAATTACGAAGTATTGTCCTCGAATCTTTCCTTTCGGGATTAATTCCTGACCTTCGCCATTAACCCATTGCGACGTTAGTTCCACTACCAATTGAATGGAGAAGGTGGACCGGGGTGGCTCATTTGGTAGGGTTGCGGATTAGCAACCGGATGGGTGCGAGTTCGAAACTCAAATCAACCAATGGATCGTTTTGTACGAGTGGGTTGGTGTATGTTCATCGTCTGTCGTGATATGAAATGTCCTCAAGTTGGTGTGGTGAGGAAGTTTGGAGAGTGGAGTCCAGCTCAGATGTTGACCTCGTCATCTGAAAAACGTTCAAAATTACGAGGTGTCTATCGACAATAGCCCGTTGTAGTGCACCAGTTGCGACGTTAAATAACTACCTACCTGTATGTCCCCAAGGAAATCCCCAAAAATCCGGCTGCGGATTTTCCGGTATTTTCAAAAAACGTCCGGCATTTTGAAGTTTTGGTTTTTTCGATGCTATTTTTATACAAATTATCATTGCTCGCGAACTCTGACTTAGAGAATAGATTTTTTTGTGAAGTATTCCTTGTTTAACAGAGGTCTCATATAAGTGCAAGACAATAACGTGTACATTAAAATATTTTGTTGCTATGATTTTTAAAAAAATAAAGTTTGTGTTTCTTTATGGAGTAAAATCTGGAATATCTTACTTTTTACAACTTAATTTTCTTTTAGAATTACAGCCTTTCAAATGGAACGGAAAACCGGTACAGAAAAACTGCCCCATCGAAATTATTTTTTGAATACGTGTCTGAGTAGTCCCATCAACATTTCCAGATAGCAGTTCAAAAAATAACAGAAATATCATTCCCAGCACAAAAGAACAGGCTCGGGAAAACTTTGACCCTTATGAAAACTGTTTCACCCCAATATTACGTGATCGAAATTTATGATGTCTGTTACAACACGCAAAAATCGCTTTGGAAGTCGAACATAGACAATTTTGCACATAATTCATTTTTTAATCGAGAGTCAAAATAGAGACTGGATAATTTCTGTTCCTCGTTGTACAAGTCGGAGTGCCTGCTTGTCATTAACAGGTGGTCTAATTAGACGTGTAGATAAACTCACACTTTGAGCGAGAAACCACTGACAGCAATGAAGTAGTTAATAACTGTCAGCTGCGAAGGACCTAAAACCTGCTTTTGGAAAAGAGACTAGTAAGAAAACATTAGTTTTCTTATTTGACTGTGTCTCGTTTTAAATAAAATCGACGCAACAATGATTCCAACTGATGGATAAAATCAATGAATGTTAAAGAAATTATTGGACGTATTTTATACAATCGCATGTAGTCCGGCTCTCTCGAGTTGGCGGGCCGCGGTAGCCCAGTTGGAGGATCAACGGATTAGCAACCGGAGGGTTGCGAGTTCGAAACTCGATCCAATCCAAATACCGTCGTGACGTGTCGTGTACGTGGGGGCTGGTGCTCGTTAAATCTATCGTGGCCTCAAATGTCTCCACGTTAAACATCCAAACGTTCTGGCATGATGCCATAATGGAGTACACATTAAAAGGTAAGTTTATAGCCATTGTGGCGACGTTTGGCGTTTATTCTAATCGGCGTTGACCAATCAACCGTCATATTTCAATTCGGAATTCATTCTTTGTCATTTTTATTGGGACGAAATCGTATTCAAAAAACAAGTCAAGTGACGTCACGTTCGGAATACGTACAGCAAACACGCTCCGCCGCAGAAACACTATCTCCACATGCATTTTGTGTGACAGAAAATGCCTCTCATACTCTATTGTCATTTGACATTCGTTCAAAATTACGAGATAGCCTCGGATCTTTCCCTTCAGGATTGATCCCGGACCGTCGTCAATAGCCCGTTGTTTCTCCAGTGCGACTTTTATTCAACTAAACACCTTGTACTTCCAAGAATAATATATAGTATAAATATTTTTGTTTTGTTTTCTGATTTCGAATAATTCCACAACGGAGTTTCCACTTCTCTAAGCATAAGAGCAAAAAATGTCTTTTCGTATTAATCCATTTCTTTAATTAAGGTATTAATTAACGAAAACGCGTATATTACTGTTTAATTGCCTTACTTTTCGGTGTTCCTTGAAAGTTTATGCATAAAGATATCTTTAATGCCTTTATATTAATCCATTTCTTTAACTAAGGTATTAATTATCTTACTTTTCGGTGTTTGAAAGTTTATGTATAAAGATATTTTTTAATGGCAGAATGGAACAGTGTTCCATTCTGCAAAAGTATAATTCGTTTTATAATTCTGCTATTAAATTCTCGTATACAAACTCAATGTTCAAACCTAGAATTTAATAGTGCTTTTAGCTATTAAGTTTATGGGGCCTTTCTTTCTACGTTTAACCATCGAATCTTTCTTGACCCTAAAATTAAACAATAAAAAGACCGTTGAATTCGGAAACCTAAAGGGTTTTATTATAACTTGTCTCCAACTAATGAACCTTCATTACTCTGAAATAACATATTCCGTGTACAGGCCATTTGGTACGCATATTATAAACGTTCCAAACTTAATTCTATTTTCATGGCCTTTTGAAACAAACGATCGTTATTGGGCAGCGTTCGAAACGTCTGAGGTCATTTCACCTGCTGCGTTATAAACCTCAATTCGTGTTCCAAACTATCTTGAAAATTATTCCACAACAATGGCGTCTTCGCAGGGCAAAATCCCAAACGACTTTTTGTTTCCTTAATTCCGATTTCGCGTTCGAATTTGGAACGATGTTTTTTTTTTATTTTTTCGGATCGGGAATGGTAAACAAGCGTTGACCCCCCTGAGGCCTCGGCTTGGTTGGAACATTTGCCTTTATTCCAGTTGGAACGTGACGCCGGTGACTAAAATCGAGATCAATTCTTTTGTTTTTCGTTTTGTATTTTGCTGTAAAGGGTGTGGTGATTGCGATGAGGTAAAAAATAGAAGTCGGGTTGAATACTTTATCCGGGGGGAAATCTAGATTTATCTCTACTTGTGCATTTGCGATAGTAATCGGAATTTACTTATTCGAACTGTTATTCCATCCGTGGAATTTTTTTTGGTCTTGGATTAGTCATCGCAAATAAAGGCGGACGGACTGGTTTTTTGATTCAGCTGTTTATAAATAAATTTTAATAATATTTTTATTCAGCTATTCGTGTTAAGATTATCATCCTGAAAAATCTTTTAAATGTACTGATTTGGTAACACCACTGGATTTATGTTTAGACTGATTCATCGCGATCTCTTTAATGAGTGCAGAAATGTTCTAATTGGTCAGTGTGTTTTGGGAGATCGAAGATTAAATTTTCAAGGAATGTTTTTTTTTAAGAGTTTTGAATTGGGTTCAATTTCGTGCTTTTTTCTTCGAAAGGAATTGTCGTTGGCAAATGGCAGAAACTCATTCCCGACAAAAGAACAAATTTTAAACATAGCCGTTAAGAGACTTGCTATTAGTGTTTAAGTCAAGAATAAAAATTATAAGCATTTTGATAGTATTATATTACAGTATGATTAATTACAAAATGAAAATGTACTTATCATCATGAAAATATGCATTTAGTGTCAAAAAACGCATGTCCGAAAAATGTCAGTTAATGAGTTTCTGCTCTATATTTCGGTTATACCACATATTTTTGTCCTTTCGCTGAACAATGACGCACAAATGGAATTCATGAATTTATTCAGAAACAGAAAACTAAGAATGAGGTTCGTGATATTAATTACAACATGTGACGCTTTGCTAGAAATGGACATGGGGTTACTAATAGCATATTATGTTACTTTTAAATAATGTCACTCATGTAAGTATATCCTGGAAATTCAAATCAATTTTGCAGTTGAGTCGGTGTCTTAAAGGACAAGCGATATAGATCATCTCAAACATACTCTACTTAAGTTGCGCTTGGCTTCATATTGATTTCTCTTCAGTTTAGTTGCGAGTTCGAATCCAATCAAAGACCGTCGTGTACAAAGGGGGCTGGTTGCACGTTAAATCTGTCCTGGCCTCAAATGTCCTCACGTTGGCGTGGTATGGAAGTTTTGAGAGTGGGGTGCCAGCTCAGGTGTGACCTCGTCATCTGACCGTGGTTCAAAATTACTTGGTGTTGTCCTCCGATCTTTCTTTTTGGGTTTGATCCCGGACAATCACCAATAGCCCGTTGTGTTGCTCCAGTGCGACGTTAATTAAAATACCTACCTACCACCCGGACCGTTCGCCAATACCCCATTGTGTTGCACCAGTGCGACGTAAATTCAGCTACTACTTACGAATGCGCAACTGCTTAGTAATCACAACTTGTTTTCTTGGCATGCTATTCCGGTGGCAAATAAATGGTTTGTCTAATTAAGAGGAAACAATGGGTTAAGATCAAGTAAATCAGAAATGAGAGCCAATTTCACGTGGAGTCAATCTTCAACATCTCCCAGAACGATTTACGAGCGGATAAATTCGAGATCCATACCCAAATCACCCCAAACCTCATCCCTGTTGTGCAAGTCGGTCATTGTTGTCGGCGAATGGTACCTCCATCACTAGATAAGCATAAACGACCGCCTTTCTAAAGGAACACAAACGTGGGGTGCACGAATCCATCCGAACAACAAACGCCACCAGGGAGGGGTGCGCAGGCGATGGAAAAACATTCCATTTCCTACAAAAGAACCAGTCCCGAACAGAAACGAGCGAAATTTCGTTCCACGCCGAAGCTATTTTCTTTTGTGCGATTCCGCAAAAGAAGGGCGTAGGAGGTCAATCTAGGGTTGATGTGGTCTTCAGAACATTTTCCAAGAGGCTACTCCCCATACCATTTGACCTCCGTTCTGAAAGATTGAGAGGAACAAGAAAGAAAACTTGAGGAACAGTTTGTGCATGTGTGGGCGAAGGAAAATTGTTGTTAGTAATCTTAAGGACCGGTTGTGATGAGTAATAATTCTAAGGTTTTTTTCCCGACACAGCATAGGGATTTGGGATTGAAATGACCCTCGCAAAGTCTCATTTTCCTTCCCGAGCGTGGCACATCGAATTTTAATTCGTATGGTTGGACGCGAGTGATACCGAAATCTGGGCCCTCATTGGCGAGTTGCAATCGTCTGGAGGGCGCGTGTAAAAAAATTGGGGTGGAGTTTATGTGTTGTGAAAGCAATGCTGAGACTGTTGATGGATAATGCTGATTATGATCTCTGAAATGTTTATGGGCTTTTGGGGATGGGTTGCATGTTGTATTATGTCAAGCGTGAAATGAATCTTCGAATCAAAGCGAGCAATTAAACGGAGCACCTCACAATCTATTTACCTCTTCTTCATTCAAGACTTCTTAATTTAGAAGGGGCCGCTGTAGCCCGGTTGGAAGAGTCACGGACTAGCAACTGGAGGGTTGCGAGTTCGAATCCAACCAAAGACCGTCGTAACACGAAGGGGGCTTGTTAAATCTGTCATGGCCTTAAATGTCCTCACGTTGGCGTGGTATGGAAATTTTGAGAGTGGGGTGCCAGTTCAAGTGTGGCCTCGTCATCTGATCGTGGTTCAAGATTACGTGGTGTTGTCCTCGAATCTTTCCCCTCGGGTTAGATCCGTCGCCAATAGCCCATTGTGTTGCTCCAGTGCGACGTTAATTAAGATACCTACCTATCTTAATTTAGAAAAAAAATAACGCGCAACAAAAACATGCTGGCAGCTCATTAAAATTTATCTTGGAAAGAAAATGGTCGTATATATAAATATTCCAATGGTCCGGATCAATCCCGAAGGGAAAGATCCGAGGACAACACCACGTAAATTCGAACAGTAGGGAGAAAATGGGGCTCCCACAACAGAGGGGAGCCAGGGAGCTGGGGAGCCAGGGATCCGGAAGTGACGTTATAACAGGAAGTTGAGTTGAGTTGTTTCTCCTACTGTTACAGGAAGTGACGTCATAACAGGAAGTTGAGTTGTTTTACCGGAAGTGACGTCGTAACAGGAAGTGGAGTTGAGTTGTTTCTGCCTACCTGTTGAGTTGTTTACCACCTGCTATACGAAATGAGGAGAGCCAGAAGTGAAGCCATCAGGAGTTGACTGCTGATAAGGTGTTGGGGAGAATTGCTGATAAGGGGCTTTGAGGTGGTCACGTCGTTGTAATTTGGTGGGGGAATGAGAAACCACATATTTTGGAATTAAAAAGGAATTTCGTGGATTTGAACCATGGGATCTGTAGTGCAGTGCGTTATACGTTAGGTTGTAAGAGCTGCTATGGGTGGTGAATTAATGTAGTGTTTGCTTTTTTCTTAATACTAGGAATGCGTTATGGGACTTGGTTTTATTTGATGATTTTTTATTTTCCAATTAGTTGTAAGTGTGTTGGACTGGTGGCGCCATCTAATGATTTTAAAAGGTTAACGAATTTATTTTTGTCATTCATTCTGGGAAGGTGCTATGTTTAGAAAATGGTAGGGGGTTTTTAATTAAATTTTAAAAGACATGTCACAGCCAGGTGGAAGAAGTAACAAAAAAGATTTATTTTCTAGCTGCAGCGTGATACTTTAGACAGGAGAATTTTTTTTAAAAAAAGAAAAACAATACTATGAGGGATTCGAACTCAGCAAAAAGGTAATTGCGGCCGGCCGTTTTTTTACACAAGCACTTTAACCGTTCGATCACCTACTTTTTAGAATACATATAGAATACTAGCTCGTGAAGTTACATCTTAAGGGAGTGAAAGTATGTGTTTTCTTTATTATGAATACCTTATTGCCCCTGTGAAAAATGAATATGAACATAACGTTGAATTGACAAGTTTATATCCAAAGTCTGCGAATTATATGTAATGACAGAATCTAGAACTCTCTGGAACGTGTGACAATATGACTAAGGATTTATGTGCAGATTAATTAAGATAACAGAAGGAGTTAAACACGTAGTCACCGATAGGATACAATCTTAAGTAAATGAGAAAGCTTTTAAACGCATTGCTATTTAGGAGAATGGTGTTGTTTTTCTGATTGTGAGAAAAGCAAATGAATGAATGAAACTACATCATGCCAATGAATCACATATGACATGCTTGAACTGGAACTTTCTATAGGGGTTTTAGCTATGAAATAGTGACGAAGGGATTATCTTAATACTCTAACGTTGGAACTCGGAACATAAGTAATTGAGGCCAACCAATATATGCGAAGATTTTAAGCGTATGAGCACTACATGTAAGATAGAATTATAATACGGAAACCTTTTTTATATTTTAATGAATTTATATACAACATGAACTTGAAGAAAATGTGAATGTTTAAGGGTGAATGTTTTGTAGGGAAAATTATTATTACAATTTGAGGGGAGGACTTTGAGATATGAATAGGACACACAGGCATAACGATGTATGAAACATTACATTTTTAGGTAAATAAGAAGTAACTAACCAAAGATTTATAGTATACATATTATAAGCGATGGCAAGGAACCGTATAAGGTTGATATTATTAGAAGCCTCTGGAACTTGTGAGAATATGACTAAGGAGTGTTTTTGCACGTGTAAGTTAATTAAGATAACAGAAGGAACGGAGTTAAACACCGAGTCACAGATAACGATAGAAACTATTTGATAATAAGAGGCTTTTTAAAGCATAGTCTTTGAATTACTTTGCATCTTGTTTTGGGGTTTTTCTGCCCTTTTTTACTGTTTTTAAATAAATCATGGATTCTAAGGACATTAGACCTGCAAAGAAAATGCGTGCAGACAAAGAACTGTGTTTGCAGAAATATTGTAAAGATTCTTTATGTTATGAGTATGGTAAACTGTTTACAGATCGTGAAGGTTGGGCATATTTTCGTCGATTGGAAAACGAATTAACGTACTTAAAGAAAGAGGAAACTACTATTGAAATTTATGGTAAAAAATGTACTGTGCCTCGGCAACTTGTAGCATACGGAGACGTAGGAATAAGCTATGCCTTTAGCGGATCTTGTATTGCAGCCAAGCCTTGGTCTCCTTTACTATTGGAAATAAAGGCAGAAGTGGAACGAATAATTGGCACAAGATTTAATTTTGTGTTGGTGAACCGTTATAAAGATGGTAAGGACTGTATAGGTGCCCATAAAGACAATGAGAAGGACTTGGATCTTAATGCACCCATAGCGTCTGTTTCATTTGGACAGAAAAGGCAATTTGTGTTTTCTAGAAAGAACTACAATTCTCTAAAAATTGTTCTGGAAAATGGAAGCTTGCTTGTGATGAAGTATCCAACAAACCAATTTTGGTTTTACAGCTTGCCCCGTGGTAATGCATTAAGGCCTAGAATAAACTTAACGTTTCGTAAAATTCTTGTATAAAGCAGCGATAAACCACTTATGTGCTCCCCGAACTAGAACTCAGTGTCGTACACTAGACGATATTTGGACAACGTTGCAATTTATCTTTGCCTTTCTGAATAGTATTTTTATAAATGCTTATATCTTGTTGGTTTTAAATAAATTTTTTTTAGCGTGTCTTACCACATATACTGTACTTAGGACTTTTTTATTACATAATTTTATAAATTGTTTTTAAAATGCAAGATCTGAAATGAAATTTTTCTTTGCTATAAAGATTTATGTTTTTAAGTTAGATGTTTTTACTCAAAAATTAATTATACATTAAATGTTATAGCACATATTTTAAATGCAGAAATTTTGTTTTAAGTATTGTACACACTTAAGTAAGAGTAAACTTTTGAAAACTTTACAAGACCCGTACCATGAACGTACACATTTTGAATAAGTTGTAATTGTATTGAAATCATTTATGCTATAAAATCTAAACCAACTGTTATTTTTTTTAAATAAATCTTCCTAAATTTTAGTGAAGATTTTAGTTGACGTCATACCACTTCTGGCCACGTGGTATGACGTCACTTCCGCCGAATATACGGGCCGGTATACTACTTCGAACCACGGTCAGATGACGAGAACAACACCTGAGCTGGCACCCCACTCTCCAAACTTCCATACCACGCCAACGTGAGGACATTTGAAGCCACGACAGATTTAACATGCACCAGCTCCAGCGTACACGACTGTCTTTGGTTGGATCTAGTTTCGAACTCGTAACCCTCCTCTTGCTAATCCGCTACTCTTCCAACTGGGCTGCCGCAGTCCCCTTTCGGGAATGATCCCGGAACGTCGCCAATAGCCCGTTGCTTTGCTAGAGTGCGACGTAAATTTAAAACCATATCCAGACTACTTATTAAGACTTATCCGGAGTGAGGAGTTATCCTGTTGACAACCTATATAAGTTTCACTGCAACTGAAACTATTTTTGTTTAAAAACCTTGATTATACAGAATATAATGCTTTTGTTTTTCTATAGCATTATAGTATAAGTATGTACCGGACAATGTGCATGTTAGTGCCGGCCGTCAATTCAAATTCGGAAGCTAGAAAATTTTGGACACTTCTCATTTGGCGTTTTGGTACGAATAAAATCGATAAGAACGAGCGAGTCCTAAAAACAAGAGTCGTAGTCAAAGGTTTAAGAACTTAAAATAGCAAAACAATTTTCCCTTCGATTTGAGCTTTTAGAAAAATGCACTGAGCCATCCGTGAACCTAACGTCAATGAACTAGGCGACGCAGCGAAATAATTCCTGCGACCCAGTTCTAGATCGCGACCTACGGGTGGCATGGACACCACGCCCTGGTCACCATTAAGCGGATGATCAGAAAATTACATTGCGTTCCATTTATCTCATGACGACTCCTGTCATCTTTTGTTGTTTGGAGAGATTTTATGTCTTTCGATCCGTTTCGTTGAATCTCTCTTTTCCGAATACGTGGTGTTTCAGAACTTTCTATTAGAACTAAGGGAAAGGAGGGAGGAACACAATTAAAAAGTATTCTACGCAAATTGGTATGGTGCATACAAGTGCCACTTGGATTTATTTGCCAGAAGGCGCTGTTCGTCAGTTGGATAGTTTGGAACATCGTCATTTTAGACGCTGACTTCGTGCAGGTAACGTGTATCATTTCACGAATGCTGATGACCCATGCACCGCAGCGGAACCCCAGGTACCAGTTCAGATGACGGGAGTCTATACCAGTTTAGATGATGGGCACCTATACCAGTTCAGATGACATTCCCAGGTACCAGCCTAGATGGCGGGAACTTATATAAGTTCAGGTAACATTCCCAGGAACCAGTTTAGATAACGGAAGCCTATACCAGTTCAGATGACATTCCCAGTTACCAGATTATATGAAGTGAGCCTATACCGATTCAGATGACATTCCAAGGTACCAGTTTAAATGAAGGGGCCTGAACTAGTTCAAATGCCATTCCCAGGTACCAGCTTGGATGAAGGGTGCCTATCTCACCGCTAAAGTACGGAAATCAGGTAATCTGCGAATTATCTAGGTAATGTGAACGTTAAGGGCTTTCGAGCTTTAACGGCAATACTTACACCAATTGAGATGACATTTCCGAGTACCAGCCTAAGTGACGGGAACCTATACCAGTTCAAATAACATTATCAGGTACCTAACTAGATGACTGGAGCTTATACCAGTTCAGATTAAATTCGTAGGCAACAGTTTAGATAACCAGTTCACAGGACGTTGACACAAGACATTACTCGTGTGCATATCCACTGAGCCATCATCATCTGACCGTAATTCAAAATTATGAGGTGTTGTCCTCGATCTTTCCCTTCTGGATCGATCTCGGACCATCACAATAGCATTTTGTGTTGCTTCAGTGCGACGTAAATTCAACTACCTATCTACCACTGAGCCACAATCGGCACGGATATTCGTCGAAGGTCTGGTCTTATTAGCCAAGTCTAGTCTCGAACAAAACCAATTCATACAACAGAGATTCAGCAAACAAAATTCAAATGTCGATAGAATTTCACTTTTTATATAAGTTTGGGATTGGTTTGTGGCTTAAAGGTCGCTTTTCGAACTCCATAAATGTTTCTTAACCCTCGAAGTTGTTACGACGAGATATCTCATCATCAAAATATTCCTTTTTATGATGACAAGATCAAGGTAGGTAGGTAGTTAATCAACATCGGACTGGAACAACAATACAACGGAATATTGGCGACGGTCCGGGATCCATCCCAAAGACAGCACCTCGCCATTTTGAACCACGGTCGGATGACGAGATCAACACCTCACTCTCCAAACTTCCACTCCAGGCCAACGTGACGCCACCACAGATTTGTGCACCAGCCCACAAAGGTCTGGTTGGATCGAGCTTCGAACTCGCAACCCTCCGTTTGCTAATCCGTTGCTCTTCCAACTGGGCTATCGCGGCCCCCGTGATGATTACGAGATCAAGATGGTCATTTCTCTCCAAATAACGAAATATCTCGTCCATCAGAATCTGATCAGTTTTGTCAATGGCTCACGACTTTGAACGCGTCCGAGACAAAAAGATGAAGTTCGGAAGACGGTTTCGGCAGAGAAACGCAGCGCCATTTTATTTATTCGCCATAGCTGACTCACACGTGCGCAACCTTCAGCGCCATGTCAGCGATAAGTCCCAATTGTTCGTTTTTTCCGTCTCTAGTGAAAAACGCCATTCCATTTCCCTTTCCGCGATGCAGGAAATGTGCTGCCTCGACACTTCATTCAATCACAGCAGAATTTCTGCCTCTCTCACCAACTCACAACAGAAGCCGAATGGAACCTTTTTTATTTCCCATGCACGCATAAGTTCCTCCCGTTCTCAGACGCTCGTAGAACGTTTTTCGGAATGATCAGGGATGCAGACTTGTCAAGACTAAGGGCCACACAGATTCACCGACTTATGAAAGTTACCTATTATATGCTATTTTTATTTATCATATATTATTATATATGATTGCCACATATACACATTTTGTTTCAAATATTAATAGTTTTTTCAATTTTAAAGTGAACTGTACCAACGAGGACAATATTTGTTGACAGTATAAGACGGATGCACAGACTTATTAAGACCAAAGGTCCGTGTGTGAGTAATAGGAAGGCAGTCAAAAAACATGAGTTCTATATCATACATTATTTATATTTATCATAAATTTTTACAAAGATAATATATATTGTTAAATACGATTCCTTCAAAGGAAAGGAATGACACAGGCCATATGGATCGCAAAAGGGAACAGGCTAGTTTATTGAAAACACAACACATATATATACAGATAGGATAGGATTGCAGCACAACCAATAAGATTCATTAAAATGGACGGACGTCCAAGAAAGCTGTAGAACATTCACACATGCTGCCTGCAAAGAGTGACTCAGCTCTAGCAGCACAAAGAAAGATACAAAGACTTCTATGGGCGATTACATTATACAACATATATAAAAACAAAAAAGAAGTTAATTTGATTCGTGACATTGCATTGATTTAACAATTGCTACAATATTTGGTTCGATTTTGGTAGTAGCCAAACGCAAAATTGATTCTCAATTTTCGTAAGTCTAGCCGTTCCTGTTTTTCGATTTGTTAATATTCATAACTGAGAATGTTTGCTCATATATGTTGACACAAAGAGGCTTGCGCGTTTTAATGCATTATCTAGCAACGACTTGCAATTGTTTTTATCGACACAACGATAGAAGTTTGATAAAAATTGTCTCCATTCAATTTATTTCGCATGTTCTCATCTTTTTGCATGTCTATGAGTTCGTGACCGGCCCATTCCTGGTTCTACAGCTACTTTGTTGCGCACATGTGCAATTTTTAAGAATTACCTATCGTGTGATTGTTAAAGTTTAAAAACGCATAGTGAGACGGGTCGCCAGTAAATCAATGGAGGGCAGCATGCAGGCCGCGGTCTGTGCATCCCTGTTCTTGATTTTCGATCAGTCGTTGAAAAAGAATTCGCCATCTGAAGAAAACAGACTTCAAACGGTTGCCAGGGTCCCGCATTTTATGGGGCATACGGGACCCCGGAAAAACTGCTTTTGTTCTGGGACATGCAATCGTTTTCAAAGTATAATTGTCGGCTTGGGAGTGAAACACACCAAGGTGGGTAGGTAGTTCATTAACGTCGCACTGGAGCAACACAAAGGGCAATTGGTGACGGTTTGGGATCAATTCGTAAGGGAAAGACTCAAGGACAACGCTTCGTGATTTTGAATCACGGTCAGATGACGAGGACAACACCTCACTCTCCAAACTTCCACACCCTGCCAACGTGAGGAAATTTGAGGCCACGATAGATTTAACAGGCACCAGCCTCCGTGTACACGACGGTCTTTTGACTGAACCGAGTTTCGAACTCGCAACCCTCCAGTTGCTAATCCGTTACTCCTCTTCCAACCGGGCTACCGAAGAAGTTCCGAAGACAGCTCTTAATTTTGAACCAGGTCAGATGATTCCACAAATTTCAAACCGAGAAAATCCTTTTCGAGTGACAATACACAATCGGAATTTATAAACAATGAATTCTATTGTACTAGGAGACATAAAAGTCAAATCAAAAATAGGCTACACATTTTCAGTGAAAATATTTACGAATCCTGCAAATTTCATGCGAGACATACCATCCAATCTTCGCCTCATATGAAATTCACTCATTTTGAGTTGAGTCGCTTTTCTTGAGAAATATACGACGTATAATTAAATCCACTCTCCGTAGGGAGTTTTAAAGATCCTAGTAACACGATCACCAAGACGCAGAGGACATCACGTTTCGTCCAATGGGGGGTTTTCATCCTGGAGCAACCTAATCAGAAGGTGTCAAAGAACAAAAAGCTTCGAATTATCGATTCGAAAGGCAGGGATGAATTTTTTGTTCCAACCGTGACGGTTCAGAAATTGCGACGGGGGATAGAATAAAAATATATAAAAGAGAATGAAAAATAGAATAAAAAAAAAGCGTAGATTACTTCGAGCATGTGTTCGCACTTGGGGAAAATCAGCTTTTGTTTTTGAATGGCGGCGAGGCTTGTTAGGTTCTTTTTGCATCGTCTGACTCGGCTGTTTTCTTTTTCTCCCCTTCGCCTTTTTTTTTGCAAAAAAATAGAATTGATTGAAAAAAGTAGGATCGTCTTCTTTCCCTCGTGTCGGTTACAGTGTAGCGATCCGAGAACTTTTGTTATTCGAAAGAAAGGGGGTTGTTTTCTAATTTTGTTTCGTGTGAACGGTCGATGCAGATTCTGGAATTCTGTAGGAAATTTAACATTCCTAGATGAGAAGACAGGAAGTAAATTTATTTTAAGAAAACGAATCAGAAAAACTGATGAACTTGTAATGTCAACTTTGTTTCTAAATGACTTCTACCCGTGTTGTGGCACAAATAGTTCTTTCTTTTCATGTATCAGAAGATAGTTAATTAACGTAGCACTGGAACAACACGATGGGCTATTTCATGTATCAGGTAGATAGGTAGGTATTTTAATTACCGTCGCACTGGGAGCAGCGCAATGGGCTATTGGAGACGGTCCGGGATCAATCCCGAAGGAAAAGATCAACGACAACGCCTCGTAATTTTGAACCACATGATGAGAACACCTGAGCTGACACCCCACTCTCCAAACTTCTACGCCAACTTGAGGGCATTTGAGGCCACGACAGATTTAACGTGAACCAGCCCCCTTTGTACACTACGGTCTTTGGTTGGATTTGAACTCGCAACCCTCCGGTTGCTAATCCGTTACTCTTCCAACAGGGCTATGCGGCCCTATTGGAAGAAATATCAGAAATGTCGGCCTAAATATTCCTAAAATGTTCTTCCTCCAAAACTTGAAGACCGCGGTAGCCCGGTTGGAAAAGTAACTGACTAGCAATCAGAGGGTTGCGAGTTCGAAACTCGGTCCAACCAAAGACCGTCGTGCACATGGGGTCTGGTGCATGTTAAATCTGTCGTGGCCTCAAATGATCTCACGTTGGCTTGGTGTGGAAGTTTGGAGAGTGAGGTGCCGGCTCAGGTGACCGTGGTTCAAGGTAGGTAGGTATTTTAATTAACGTCGCTCTGTGGTGGTCATTACGTGGTGTTCTCCTCGGATCTTTCCCTTCGAGTTTTGATCCCGAACCGTCCCCCATAACCCGTTGTGTTGCTCCAGTGCGACGTTAATTAAAATACCTACCTACCTAAGACTGTCCAAATCTAAGTGAACTGTAACATGTTTTGTAACAGTCATCAGGTCCACAGCAGTTGCGCAAAAAACAGACGTAAAAAATTAGCAAATGTAAAAAAATAGCAGAATTTTTTCTCATGAGCAAGGAAGACGGACTGGATTAGACATAGGTCAATATACGACACGGGCATGCGGTATGGTATCAGTATAAAGATATTTCCATAGCAACGCTTTTGGCTCCCTTTTCGTAGCGAGCTATGTCAGGTAAAGGCAACCCAGCTTTATTGAGATTACTCCCGATTTTAAGGCAACCTCGGCAAGCGGGAAATTTAAATTTTCATTTTGAATATTTTAGGAATCTTTTTATTTCCGTTAAATTGTCCTCTGATTTCATTGGTTCTGAAAAAACGTTTTTCCAATTCTTTTCCGTTTCATGTAAATTTGAAGAATTAAAACATTCAGTTTGATTTTAGTCGCGGCCCAGTGCAGTCGTATCAGGTTGTATCGTTTCTTGCTATTTTCTATTTCCGAAAATCATTTTTCTATTTTGACATGTCTTCTGTATTTAGTGTTGTAGATAAGTTTCAGGGTGTTCTTTCGCGAATTTTAAAATTTAATTTTTCTGGAGGGAACTTTAGGAAGTGAGGGAGTGGCTAATCATTTATTTTGTATACATTTATGTCAGGATAAACAGCTTTTTTGGTATCGGAATCGGGAGTAATTAAATAGGAATTTTGGTGCGATAAATGCAACGTTCTGATGAAGTTTGATGAAAAAATTTACTTTCAGACAGTTACACTTGAATTTGTAGAAATGTTCGCGATAATAAGGCTAATTATTTTCCGAAAGTAAGTTTTCTGTTTCCGTTAATTATTTTCCCTCGAAGAAAAATGTTTTTTTCTAGAATTTCTTCTTTGGCGACATAAAAAGTGCGCCAAAAGCGTTGTCTCATCTTTACATCAAATCTGTGCTGGGCATTCCCACACGTACAAAATACGACTTTGCGTATGTTCATTATCAACCTATAAAATGTCTAACATACGGCTTGTTCAACCTTTTTTTGTTTCTTGTGAATCGACAATACGAGAATAAGAAACCGATGTTGAAAACTTTGAGAGAATAAATACTTGATCCCAAATCGTAACTTCGAGCCTGCCTTAAAAACAGGAAATTATCAGCCACTCACATTTACGACACTAACAGCAGACAATTGTTTTTCGACTTTTGATGTATTTTGGTTGGACTTACAGACTTCATATCAGTTTCATTGATACAGGTAAATAAATCTATATGTATAATTTTCAATTATAAGATACTAACAGATAAAATTAAAATACCATTGTATATTGATAATTATCACTACGACATTTACGATAAAATGACATACGTAAATACAGATAAAAATAAAGATAAGATATGTACGAATGTTTTTAATGGGAGGAAAAGTGGAACTTGTTATCATTAATTCAAGTTTTTCCTAGTAAATTCACACCAATTTTTGCTGTAAGAACTTGCATGCCAGACCTCAAACGTATCATTAGAGTGATATGCGTTTTAATTAAAACTTAATAAAGGAATTAAAATATCAACCCTTTACACTGTTCAAGAAAAAATTATAAGAATTCGCAAACATTTTAAAACTTTCATTGGTCCCATCTAATAAAATGTAGAAAAGTTAAGTCTGGAAAAATAACGAAATCATCAAAGCATAGTAAAAGCTAGGCACTTCGCAATTCTTGACTACCAGGTGGCACAAGCGTCGCGCGTTTTCTAAATTGATGTACGGCCGCTGCAGCCCAGTTGGAAGAGCAGCGGATTAGCAACCGGAGGGTCACAAATTCGAAACTTAGTTCAGCCAAAGACCGTTGAAAAAGCGGGGGCTGGTGCACGTTAAATCTGTCGTGGCCTCAAACGTCCTCACGTTGCCGTGGTGTGGAAGTTTGGAGAGTGGGGTGTCAGCTCAGGTGTTCTCGTCGTCTGACAGTGTTCAAGATTTCGAGGTTCTATCCTTGGATCTTTCCCTCCGGGATTAATCCCGGTAGGTATTTTAATTAACGTCGCACTGGAGAAACGCAACGGACTATTGGCGACAGTCCAGGATTGAACCTTTCAAGTAATTCACAACAAATTGTGTGTGAGTGTGACTTACACGACAACAATCCATTCGATAGCTTTCATGTGTTGTCAACATTTAATTACAAAGAATATTGGGGACGTTTATGTACCAACAGAACTAATATGGTTTGAAAGAGTACATTTTATCCCAATTACTTCAGGATCCGTCGTGGCTCAGTGGGTACGCCCACTGCGCTAGCAACCTTCGAGTTGTAGGCGGCGCAGGTTCGATTGTGCATTCCTGCTTGGCGTGTATTCCTTCTTGGGTGTATTTCTCTCCTCTATATCAGTAAAGCCTTCTTTGTGTGTGCTATTATTTCATATTGCATGTCTTGTGTCTGTCGCAGCATGGCGAAGTATCGCCATAAAACTCCAAAAGCCAACCAGCCCAATTACTTCATTTCAAATACGTATATTTTGTTTTGAACAGTGCGGCACCAACCTTTTGCCCCATGTGTCAAAAAGTCTAGCTTCGAATCTGTGATCCGCTTTTGGAAATGACGTTCTGCCCAATTCCTTGACACTGCACCACATCCTCCTCGACTCGCGGTTTGTTGCGTTTTTCAAGGAAACGGCCCGTTTACGCGAACGGTTTCTATATTTGACTCGTTCGTGTGATAATTCGCTGTATTATCACACTGCGCTTTTCCGACTGAAAAAGATTACCTTTAAAACCGCGACGACTGGAAATTCTTGAGAAGCCACCGAGGAAAATACAATACGATTGGAGTAATATGAATACTTTTTCCATCGAACATGTATTCAACTCTCCAAGTGGTTTCGAAGAGATCTTATCCATCGAGATCTGACTAATTTTGCTAATGACGAGATATCTCGTCATCAAGATATTGCCGATTTTATTTGATGATGACGAGATCGCGATCGGGTCAGTTTTTTTCTAATGACGAGATATCTCGTCTATCAAGTTTTGGTCAGTTTTGTTAAGGAGGAGGGATACTTCGTCGAGAAATTTAACCCTTCGTCAGAAGGGTTAAATTTTAATAAATAAATAATAAAATGTATTATTCATGTAATAATAATCCGATATATAAATTAGGGTCGACCTGGCTCAGTGGGTTTTCCCACTGCATTAGCAACATCGAAAGGTTGGTTGGGTTTAGGGCAAACGGTCATATTTTGGCCAAGACACAGAAGGGGCCGCAGCAGCCCAGTTGGATGAGTCGCGGATAAGTAAGGTAGGTTGCGATTTCGAAATTCAATCTAACCGAAGACCATCGGGGTTGGTGCACGTTAACTCTGTCGTGGCGTCAAATGCCCTCACGTTGGCTTGGTGTGGAATTTTGGAGAGTGGGGTGCCAGCTCAGGTGTTGACCCCGTCATCTGACCGTGATTCAAAATGACGAGGTGTTGTCCTCGGATCGTTACCTTCTCGATTGATCCCTGATCGTCGTCAATAGCCCGTTGTGTTGCTCCAGTGCGACGTTAATTCAACTTCCAACCAACATATACAGAAGAGAAAGGCGATTTTAAAACTGCCTATCAACAAATCGGATGATACTTAGATTTGACTGCTTCCTATGACTAAAATATCATTGAGGGTGCCATTTCAGCTATTTTATCTTGATGCTAGCCTTATTTTGCAAAAAAGGTGTCTCATCTAAGCATTGCATTTGAATCTGAACGTCTTATTTTTTCAATCCGTTTTCTTCCGGCCTACGGATTTAACATGAGTATGCAGTACCCATATGGTTACTCTCCCTTTAAGCCGTATGTGACGGTTTGATGATCCCTACATTACCTGATAAATATTCCTCAACTTTCGAAAGTACACCTTAAATCCATTACACCTTAAATAAATTTCGATTATCCAGAGGTCCGGGTAATCGAGACTACGCTGGTGTAATAATCGGAGCCATGCATGTGTTGCTGTCCGTCAGAAGAAAGCCCATGACTGCGACGAATCATTACCGGTGACAAATTACGCTTGGGTGCGTGAACTCAAATGTGTCACATGGTGGAACCGTGTGTCATCTGAAAATCGATACGACGCTCATGAAAATCGATACTGGCATTTCCGTACTTGTTTTCGCCCAACAGCTGTTTTGCTACGGACTATTATGTTGTGGTGTATCATACTGCTTGGAGCGTGTGGCGCCAGTGTTATGATATAAGTTAACATGACGCAGGAACACATCTGTGGAAATCATACATATCTTTATTTTCTTTTCCGTCACATGTAGAATTGTTAATTAGACCCGAGCACCTATACTCCGGGTTCCACTGGTACTAGGTTAGTTGTCGGTTTTCTTCATAAGATACGAATATCGTTTTACAAATGAAGGCATCCTCATTTTCATTGTGGGCCCCAGTAGCAGGTAGACAACGGGCCCTAGAATCAGGACAGACAACGGACACCAGTACCACTATAAACAACGGGCCCCAGTAACAGGATAGACAACGGTCCCTTGTATCACTATAGGCAAAGGGTTCTGGTACCACGATAGATAATGGACCTCAGTAACAGGATAGATATCGGACATTCGTGCCAAGATAGACAAAGAGCCCTGGTACTTCGATAGACAATGAGCCCTAGTCACAAGATAGACAGCGGATCTTCGTACCATGACAGACAATGGAACTCAGTGGTAGGACACACGACGGGCCTCAGTAACAGGATAGACAACGGGCCCTGGTATCACGATAGACAATGAGTCCCAGTAACAGGAGAGACAATGGACCTTCGTACTACTATGACAAGGGGCCCTAGTACCACGATAGACGATGGCCTCAGTCACTGGATGGAAAATGGGCCCTAGTAGCACGACAGACAATGGAATCCAGTAACAGGACAGACAACGGGTCCCAATACCACGATATACAGGATACACAACGATCCCCAGTACCACAATTGACAACTGGCCCCGGTAACACGATAGAAAAAGGATCCAGTACCATGATAGACGACGGGCCATAGTACTACGATAGACAATGGGCTCCAGTAACAGGGTGGACAACGGGTTCCAATACCACGATAGACTCTCGTCTATCATGGTACAAGATAGCTCAAGTACCATGGTAGACGACGGAATCCAGTAACAAGATAGACAATGGGTTTCAGTATCAGGATAAACAACGAGTAGCAACCCCAGTAACAGGATGGACAACTGGTCTTAATACCACGATAGACAAAGAGCCTTAGTACCAAGATAGACGACGGGGTCCAGCACCACGATAGACAACGGACCTTAGTATCAGGATAAACAACGTGCCCCAGTAACAGAATACACAACTGGTCCCACTTAAAGAATAGACAACGGATCCCAGTAACAGGACAGACAACGAACACTAGTAGCTGGCTAAATGACGGGCCATCTTGTGAAATGTAAATATGTATTCTAAATACGTAATTCTTGATTACACAAATGTATAATTTCTTTACCGTTGTAGACACGTGCACAATTTTTATATAAATACAAGAAAAGGTTCATTACTTTTTAAACTAAGTTAACAAACTTCCAATTACAGTACAAGAAAAATCTCTTGTATTCTGGGCCCCCTACTCCTCGGTCACGGATGCCATGATCACTAGCGATCAACTTCCCCTTATGTAGGGGCCTGTTATAAGTAAATCCATATTTGACTTCCAAGATCCTCCCGCATCTGCTGCAATATAAATTGGATGACGGGCCTCTCAATGAAACGCAAACATCAATTTAGCACTTAATACTTAATTGGCACAACATGTAATACCCAATCTATTAAATAGTATTTTCACCATTATACTTCATTGATATATCCTGAACTATTCTAATATATTCTAGAATTTTTAGGGGCCGCAGTAGCCCGGTTGGAAATGTAACGGATTAGCAAACGGATCCCGGACCGTCGCCAATAGCCCGTGTGTTGCTCCAGTGCGATGTTAATTAAATACCTAGCTACCAATTTCTTTTTAAGATTAAAATTGAGTGTGATTTAACATGGAAATCAGTCACGGGAGAAAATGTTGAGCCAATTAACTTACATTTTTTCAATTTTGATCAAAGGTCCAGCCTGAGACCGGCTTTCCTCGATCACCCCTTCGCTCAACAATAGTGATGGGAGTATTCGAATACAAAAGTACTCGATACTTAAAAGTATTCATTGTATTCGATTCTTTTCCAAAGTATTCGAATACCAAAGTATTCGGATACGCTTATTCGAATACCAAAGTACTCGGATCCGAGGTATTCGGATACAAGAGTACTCTTCCTAAGTATCCGGATGCCAAAAAGTACTCACCCTGTGTATTTGAATACTAGGTAGGTATTTAATTAAAATCGCACTGGAGCAACACAACGGTCTATTGGCGACGGACCACACGACGGTCTTTGGTTGGATTCGAACTCGCAACCCTCCGGTTGCTAATCCGTTGCTCTTCCAACCGGGCTACCGCGGCCCATTCGACTAACTGATGTTAGGTAGGTATTTTAATTAACGTCACACTGGAGCAACACAACGGGCTATTCGTGACGGTCCGGGATCAATCCCAAAGGGAAAGATCCGAGGACAACACCACATAATTTTGAACCACAGTCAGATGACGAGGCAACACCTGAGCTGGCACCCCACTCTCCAAACTTCCACACCACGCAACGTTATGACATTTGAGGCCACGACAGATTAAATGTGCACCAGCTTTCTTTGTACACGATGGTGTTTGGCTGGATTCGAACTCGCAACCCTCCGGTTGCTAATCCGTTACTCTTCCAACCAGGCTACTGCGGCCCATTCGAATACAAGAGTATTGATCTTAAGTAGCCGTGTCACATTCCATGGGTATCCATGGTTTTCGTTAGTGTTATGTTTCTGGTCTCGATTTTGCTTTTTCCAATTTTAT
This sequence comes from Meta bourneti, assembly GCA_933210815.1. NCBI lineage: Eukaryota > Metazoa > Arthropoda > Arachnida > Araneae > Tetragnathidae > Meta > Meta bourneti. Next base: position 36,160,703 of record OW119930.1, on the reverse strand, counting down.
GTCTTGAAAATGCAGAATGAAGCATCAAAAAATTCCATTGATTAAGGTGTGGTGCTGTACTTCCGGTGGAAACCGGAAAGGAGGCGTGAAGTTCACGGAAGATTTGTGTCGTGGCTGTGTTTTGAATTATAACATTTTTAGGAAAGTGCGTTGGCGTATTTTTGCCACTAACTTGTTAGATGTTAATAATAAAGTTTTTATTGAGGATTTTTACCTTCTATATCTTATTGAATTACCACAATTTTCCCAGCTCCAAAGTGATGAACCGGACGTGATATATTTTTTACTCATGTGCGTACAGGCGTAATACGGACACTTCGACTTCGTGCATTTTCTTCCGGTCCACCCGGCCATAGCTACACAGGAACAGGTTGGAGAGAGTTTCTGTACAAGTATATGTAAATATATGCTCATAGTTGCGTTGTTAATAGAGATATTCGACCATGGCGGAGAACGAAGAATTAAATGGTGACGCTTCGAAGAATACTAGTGAAGCTCGGCAATTAAACTACGAGGTGTGTAGGGTAGCGTTTAAAGCCCCTGCTTTTTGGGAGGCGAAAGCTCTTTACGTACTCTTGGATGCAACGATTACCGCCCAATGTGCTAGAAATTATTTTGCATGCTCTGGGGATACAAAGGATTTAACCAAACTGGCGCAAATCGCGGATAAAGTGCGAGATTTCAAATGATACCGTTATGGTAGCCCCTATTGAGGGCGGAGCATCGGAATTGGAGGCACTTCATGATGAGGTTGCTGGATTGAGATCTGCAGTTAGAGGGGGTTTAGTATTAACTTCGGATCTTAATCGAGGACGTTTTGGAAGAGGTGTTAACCACAATGCATCTTGGTTCAGGTCTCCTCGTGAACATGCGGAATTCCGCTCCAGATCCCGTCCTCGTGAGCTATGTTGGTACCACGACAGATTCCGTAGCAGAGCTCTTAAGTCTGTTCCCCATGTCAGTGGTCGGAAAACTAGAAAGCAGGTCTGTTCCGTCGGCGGCAGATCCTAGTGGTGCAGGTTGCGACTTTTTGAAAGCGAAAAACAAGGATCAAATTTTTGGTAGATACTGGAGCTGTTATAAGTTGCTATCCCAAAAGACTCCTCGCAGAGCTCTTGGAACAATGATATTGTGCGCGGCTAATGGGTCGGTTATACATACTTACTGCAGTATAAAATTTGAATTGAATTTTGGGTTTAGAATATTCGTTTGGAATCTGATTATAGCTGATGTTGCTTCGTCAATTCTGGGTGCGGAGTTCCTCGAAAGGTTCGGCTTATTAGGAATCGGCGAATTATCGATAATCAGACAAATTTTTCAGTCGATGCCGCTAGTTATTAGGGCCCCTAATTGGGGTTGACACCGGTTTGCGGAAGATCGTATGAGGCAATAGTGGCTAGATTTCCTCAATGTTTTGGCGCCAATCCGGTAATTAAGACTGGACCGGGCTTTATCACTGATGACCCATTGTATTGAGACCACTGGGCCACCAGTTTTTTCAAGGCCTAGGAGCCAACCCAGAGAAACTACAAGCATTGAAAAAAAAAAAATTTCGAATGCTTAGGGTGTGTTAAGGCCGTCAGAGTCCATGGGCAAGTCCTATCCATTTTATTAAGAGAAGCGACAGTACTTTTGCATTTGTGGTGACTTTCGTTCTCTTAATAAGGTCACGGTCCCAGATAAGTATTCTCTTCCGCATATACACGATTTCGTGTTAGGATTAAGGGGAAAGAAAATTTTTTCCAAAATCGATCTCTGGTGAGAGCCTATCAACAAATACCTGTAAAACCCGCCGATGTGCCCAAAACAGCGGTTACAACTCCCATAGGGTTTGAATTTATTAAGATGACGTTGGCCTTCGTAATGCCGGCAGTACCTTTCAACGTTTTGTAGATAATACACTTCGCGTGAATTCGATTTTTACTTGGCGTATTTGGACGATATTTTCGTGTTCTCTGATGACGAGAGATCTCATAAAGGTCATCTAGAAAAATTGTTCCAAAGGCTTAGTGATTACGGTTTAGTAAACATGCAGAAATGTGTGCTCGGAGTAAGTGAAATTCTTTTTTGGGGGTTTTTGTAACCGAGGAGGGAATTTCCCCCTTCCGGATAAAATTAGAACCATTGTCGAGTATCCCCTTCCCAATAATGTTAAGGAATTAAGAGGGTTCTTGGCAGTGTTAAACTTTTATCATCGCTTTTTAAAATCAGCGGCTGAAAAACAGGCTTGTTTGTGTACCTTGGTTAGTAACAAACGAAAAAATGATAGGTCTCTTGTACCTTGAACTGACGAAACGAGGGAGGCATTTGATGTCTAAAAAATCGATGCAACTTCGCTGGCATTTCCTGCACCCGACTCCACTGACGCTGATGGTCGATGCGTCCACTTCACTTGGTGCTGCATGTCATCAGCAAATTGGGGAAAGTTTAGAATCCATAGGTTTCTTTTCTAAAAACATTCTCCAGCTCAGGTAAAATATAGTACGTTTGACCGTGAGCTATTCGGAGCCTATTTAGCTGTTAAACATTTTAGGCATATGTTGGAGAGACGTCAGGTAACTATTTTTACTGATCATAAGCCCCTTACGTATGCATTTAATCAAAAACTAAACTCTTTGGACAGATAGATTCGGCATTTGGGCTTAATTAGTCAATATACAACTGATATAAAATACCTGTCGGGTGCAGAGAATGTGGTGGCCGATACATTTTCTAGGATTAATACTATTAATGTAGCTATTGATTTAGATTTTAATCAAATGGTGGCTGATCAATTGGATGATAACGAATTACGTGCTCTATTGACCTCGAATATAGATCTTGAGTTGCGCCTGTTGGCTTTCCCTGCTTGTAATAAAATATACTGCGATGCCTCTAATGGTTCAATTAGACCTTATGTCCAGACAAGTGGCAGTGAACTGTCTTCGAGAGGATCTCCGGGTTGTCTCATCCAGGATTAAAAGCTACTCTCAAACTACTGCAACTTCGATTTGTCTGGAAATCGATGAGAAGGGACTGCGCAATTTAGTGCCGACAATGTGTTCCATATTAAAGGGATAAGGTGATGAGACATACGAAGTCACCATTGGTCGCATTTCTTCTACCAGCTGACAGATTTCGACATGTTCACATTGATATAGTGGGCCCTCTATTGCCGTCAGGTATTCATATCTGCTAACTTGCGTCGACAGATTTACCCGCTGGTGCGAAGCTGTCCCGATGCCAAACCAAACGGCAGAAGTAACTGCCTCGGCATTTATTAACTTTCAAGGTTCGGAGTTCCAGAAGTTATCACTACTGATCGTGGCACAAATTTTGAGTCCAATCTGTTTCAGTGTCTTTCAAAGGCACTGGGTGTTCAGCAGATACGTATGTCTGCGTACCATCCACAGGCAAATGCGATAGTGGAACGCTTTCACAGGATCCTCAAGAGGATCCTAAGTGCTGTAGATCCAGTTCGATGGAGGCATTACCTTTAGTGCTACTGTCGCTGAGGTCTGCATGGCGGGAAGACTTTGGGGTTCCGCTGCAGAGTTGGTTTTATTCGGTACAATACTTCGCCTTTCGCGTAAACTGTTGTGCAATCCTGAATATTATCTTAAACCCTGAGTTTGTGGAGAGATTACTTAAGAATATGGCTCTTTTGCCGCCGGTGCCTGCTTCAAACCACGCAAGAGACAGTGTTTGTATCAAAGGATCTAAAGGTCTGCACGCATGTATATTTGCGAACTGACTCTAAGAAAGCCACGTGTTCCGCCGTATGAAGGACCATTTCAGGTGTTAAAGCGGGATGAGAAAACACTTTTACAATTGAAGTAAAAGGAAAGAAGTGCAGTCTCGATTGATAGTCAAACCTGCATGTATGTCCAGGGAAGATCTAGTGTTACCTGCCACATCAGGGCGTTCATCAAATCGTCAAGGTAGCCTCACCACTGACTCATCGCCACTACTGACCCCAACTATCACCCATGGCAACGAAGAGACCAGACGTATTTTTACACGTTCGGGTCGCCAGTCTAGGCCCGTTGTGAGATTCCCGGTAGGTGTCTAGTCTGCGACGGGAGTTCTGTGGTGGCGCTGTACTTCCGGTGGAAACCGGAAAGGAGGCGTTAAGTGCAAGGAAGATTTTTGTCGTGGCTGTTTTGAATTGTAACATTTTTAGAAAAGTGTGTTGGCGTGTTTTTGCCACACTAACCTGTTAGATGTTAATAATAAAGCTTTAATTGAGGATTTTTACCTTCTATGTCTTATTGAATTGCCATAATTTTCCCAGCTGGGTCATTCTATATGAAATGAGCAAAAATCAGAAAAATGCTTAAATTGAAATTTTCCTAGTGCTGCCGAATTCTTGAAATCTTTACTTGTTTCACTAGTGATTGTGATAAATATGGGAAAAGGATTCGTGGGTTATGTACATTTAGGAGAATCGAGTTTAACAACGATGTTTAATTTTTTACTCTCAAAATTAGTGTTTACCTGACTAATAATGCTTAATATTTACAAAACACATTTAATATTCACAAGTAGTAGTTAACACTTACATTTCCAAAGGAAAAAGCAAATCGCAAGGACTTCTATAACAAAATTAACTTTCCACCTAATTATTTCACTGATGGAAACACTCCTTGGATTAAACAAGACTAAAGAAATTTCACGTGAAATTTTGCACGTGCACCATAATAGTTATATCTCATTCTTATACCGCATTTTTTACACTATCGGAGGTTATAATTCATTATCCGCTGCAATAAAAATGTAAAATTTATGTCTAAAAATTTTCCCGAGACAAAAATAATCAAATTACAATTATGAAAATTTCAGGACATATAATAGGCATCTTGCTCTTTTATGTTGAAAAGTTTTAATCTTGGAGCTTTCCCTCACAGTGAAATGCATTTTTAAAAATTGAAAAATCGTATTTTTCCATAATTTTTACTTTTAAATGTTTTTTCAGATTCAGCAATGATGGCTATTAAATTATGTTCTGACGTTTACTAAGAGACCTTTTTCTGAAGAATGCAACGATATAAAAATTTTAAATTTGTGTCTAACTTATTGAAATAAGGGTCGCAAACCAGGCCACTTTTAGTGCTAGAAAATCTAAATTTATGTGACCTTGAACTTTAAATGTCAATAATTAACAAAATATAGATTTCTGAGACCTCATATTTTGCACTGGTCATTACTATATGTAACCTATTTAACAACTGATTTTCATTAAAATCGGTGATGTCAGCCACAGCCGATTTGCTCATTTTGCGTGGAATGACACAGCTCCAAAAAGTGATTGGATTTGAAATTTTCTGGAAGCAATTTTCCGAACAGGCAGGCTTAATTATCAGTAAATTACACTTATCGTTGCCTTTTAAAATCAAGTTGGAACGGGTTTTTTTATTTTTCAATTTTAATTTTAACTAAGTTTTTAATTTTAATTATTTACATTTAAATGTATTAATTTTTAAAAAATTTAATTTAATTTTTAAGCTTTTTTATTTCTGACATTTAAAATTATCTCTGCAAATAGGATACTACGATTGAAATGCTTTTCTTTTCCTTAATAAAATAACGTTATTACCCATTCTTAAAATAGCTATTATTTTCATTAAAATATCTGACAATAACTGAAATTATTTTTTTTAAATATCTGACAAAATCTTTATTACGATACTAAAATGATTATGAACATTTTTTTCTGCTTTGACTACCTCTTCTCACATCTTCGTACTCCAAACAGTGGTTACAAAATAAAAAGTGAATTTCCGGGAACAAGATTTGATTATTTGGATGTAATTTATTTTGTAAATATTTACGGAACCATTCTTGTACTTAGATAAACCGAGACGTGTCGCTTTTTATGTTTACAGAAATAATTTTAAGTTTTTCAGATCCTGGTATTAAAAATAACAAAATACTTTTTATTTATATAAACTTTTTTGAAGTGTTTTCAGAGTTTTGTATAAATCAGGGATGGGAAAACTACGGCCCGCGGGCCAACTACGGCCCGCCGGAAGGTTTTATGCGGCCCGCGGATAGAATTTTAATTTGCCGGTCCGACGGAAATTAAAAGAAAATATGATTTATATATTATATATCCATCTCCTTTCTACTTTGTTTAAATATTATTTTTTTCCTTCCTTTTTTTCAAAGGACTGATGATCTTTTTACTTTCTCTATTTTTGTTCTACAAAACATAAATCGACGGAAATAGCATGCACAGACAGCTTTCAATCGGTAAAGTGTTAAAAGCGGAAGTTCTTTGTTAGTTATAGCTGTAGACTGGCGCCAACAAGCGTTATCTCTTTCTCGGGGAGCAGACATATGGGAATCCAATATAGGTGAATTAGACCTCACATGTGGCAGACTGCGCATTTTAAGCTCCAGCCAGCGGCTTTTTCTTTTGGCGCGAGTTTTAATATTATTGATTGCGTATGGAAAGATTGAGGACATATAGCATCATTGTGAATAGTGGTGAAAGTATAAAAAGTATAGCGTAGCTAGTGCTTGTTTGGGTTATTCGTAAAATATTTCAACCCCAAAATGGCTACTAAAAAACGTAAAGTTGATTCAGAGTGCCGTGTTTTTAATGATGAATGGACCTGGAAATATTTTTTTACAGTTGTTAAAGATAAACCAGTGTGTCTCATCTGCAATGAAGCTGTAGCAGTCTTCAAAGAATATAACATTTCCCGTCATTTCACATCTAAGCATAAGAATTCCAATTACGAAGCAATGTCCGAATATGAAAGAAAACAAAATGTAGAAAGTCTTTGTAAAAAATTATCAGGCCGACAAAATTTTTTCAAGAAGGTAAACACTATCCAAGAAGCAGCTACACATGCAAGTTACATTGTAGCATACAATATTGCTAAAAATAATAAAGCTCTCAGTGATGGGGAGTTCGTTAAACAATGCATGCTCCAAGTTTGTGATGTTTTATGTCCAGACAAGAAAAATAATTTTGAGACTGTAAGCTTATTTCGAAGAACGGTGACTTCTAGAATCGAAGCCATCGATAAAAATTTGACATCACAATTAGAGTCAAAGATTGGCCAGTTTAAATTTTGCTCCATAGCTATGGATGAAAGCACTGATATAAATGATACTGCTCAATTAGTATTATTTATAAAAGAGGTGTTGATGAGAACTTTGAAATTACCGAGGAACTGGCGTGCATGCGTTCTTTAAAGGGAACTACAACGGGATGTGATATTTTTCGTGAATTTCAGGAAGGGCTTTTAACTTTGAAAGTGCCTATAACAAATATATGTAATATTACGACCGATGGAGCACCAAATATGACAGGAAAAAAATCTGGATTTCTTGGACTCTTTAATCAAAACTATCCCGGGAACAATGTTGTTTTTCTACATTGTGTTATACATCAAGATGCTCTGTGTAAATCTGCATTGAATATGAAACCCGTGCTTGATGCAGTCGTGAAGCTATTCGATCTCGTGGGCTTACTCACAGGCAATTTCGAGATTTTCTTCAGTCCGTGCAATCTGAATACTCTGATGTACTGTATTACACGAAAGTAAGGTGACTTAGTGCAGGATGTGTTTTCGAGTGAGTTTGGCAGCTGAAAGACGACATTGTGTCGTTCTTCCATGAGAAACAGTGTTCTGCGGAGTGCGAAATGTTAGAAGATACAGAATGGCTTTCGGACTTTGCATTTTTCACAGATCTTCTTTGTCATATGAGCAACTTGAATGTCAAGATGCAAGGGAAAAATCAATTTATCGGCGATATCTGGGCCCATCTCAAAGCTTTTAAACTAAAACTTAATCAGTTTGCTGGGCAGCTAGCTAAGAACGACTTGTCTCATTTCTCGAGGTTAAATTCAATACCCTCAGTAAATGAAAAGCTTAAGAATTATGAAGATGGCTTGAAAAAACTGCATTTTGAGTTCGAACGCAGATTTCAAGATTTCAGTGCCATTCAAACAGAATTGGATATTTTTACCATGCCTTTCAACGTAAATTGTGAAACAGTGAGGTCAGATTTGCAGCTTGAATTAATTGAGTTGCAATCTAACAATCATCTCAAGCAGCTGTTTCTAAATATGCCAAAGTTAGAGTTTTACAAATCATTATCGAAAGTAAGTTTCCCAAATTTAATATCTCACGCTCAGAAAATCAGTGCTATGTTTGCTTCATCTTATATATGTGAACAAGTGTTTTCAACTATGAACCTTAGAAAGAATTATTTCAGAAGTAGACTGACAGATGAGCATTTAGCCTCGTTCCTTAGAATCAGTACATCTCACTTCGAACCTCAATATAAGGAACTTTTAAAAATGAAATCGCAATTTCATTCATCTCATTAACATATTTAAATTGTAATACTTGTATATTGTTTTTAAAATTTTAGAAAAATTTATCTTGGCCCGCCAAATTTTTTTTTTTTCGATTTTTGGCCCGCGACCGAAAAAGTTTGCCCATCCCTGGTATAAATCTTTCATTCTTATCTTCGGGGCTCCTTCCAAAATAAAATTCTGGCTACGTTCCCTGTTAAAAGTGATTAACGATTTCCTCAAAATATGGTAGAAAATCAAATCTTTCCAATAAGAAAACTAAAATTTAAAAATCATTATTAATAAAATCAAGATAAAAAATACTTGACAACATATTTATAATTGCAGAAAATATATACGCGTGACCAGAAAATTCAGCAATTTGTTAAAAGTGATTATTAACGATTTCTTCAAAATATGGTAGAGGTAGGTATTTTAATTAACTTCGCACTGGAACAACACAACGGGCTATTGACGATGGTCCGTGATCATCTCCGAAATGAAAGATCAGAGGACAACACGTCATTTTGAACCACTGTCAGATGGCGAGGTCACACCTGGGCTGGCACCCCACTCTCCAAACTTCCACTCCACTTGGTTGCTGCCAGCTCTGAAGCAGCAACCAAGTCACGTGAGTGAAGAATCCGTCGATCGGATTCCCACAGTTTTGCCATCGACCTTCAAAGTTACTTTGAATTCTTACAAAGTCGATGTGTACAACTCTCTTGAAAATTCCAATCTACCGGGTCAGATTAGAAGTGAGGTAAAAGACCTTAGAGGAGAGATATGGATAGCGCATAGGGGTTGCCATATGTTGGGCGAGTAAAATCACGTGACTTGCGTTACTGGTTCTCCGACTCGGAGAACGTTCTGGAAGGGATTCAGTCAGCAAATTGACTCGTTGGAAGGCAGCAATTTTAGTGGGAAAAAATGGTTGCATATTGTTGCGCGTACAATTGCAAGGAGAGAGGAAGCAAAGAATCAACCTACTCATTTCACAGGTAAGTTATTTACTTGCCTGGTTTTTTGGTGTTTAAAGCATTTTCAAAAGAGTAGCATTGCATCACCTCAAAGTATAATAAATGTTTATTCGGGAGAACACTTTTGCATTTGATTTCGTGAAAACGGTTTGAATATCTAAGATGAAAGAAAATGCTGTAGAGCCATTAAAATTATGCATTTTGCGAAAAAATCGAATGTTTTACGGTTATACGCAAAAAAAAAATGGCGCCTGTTTTAGAGTTGGTGCTTTCTTGCATGCAGATTGAGCAGTTCGCTTGCTTAAGATTAATCTTGTTAATGTATTACAAGTGGGTGATCGCTCCTGATTGCTGTTTGAAATTTGATTTGCAGGGATTGTTTTATTCTATTTGGAAACAATACACTTTTGCGTAAAATTTAAAAACGTAAAAACAATTATTTTTGAGGAATTCATTATTTCTTAAATAAAGCAGATGGTTTACATTCTTGTGCATCAACTTTTAAGAATAGAAATACGAACTGATGGATAACTTTTTAGAAATTTCATTATTTTTGCTTAAATGATTGTTTAAAGCACGAATATTTGTTCAATTTAAATTAGCCGTCTAATTTAATTAAAATTTGTTTTACATTAATACAAAACATGCTTAGAATGATCTACGCATTACTTTCGAAAGGCCCCCTTATCTCTATTGTAAAGGAGGCATCGGTAGCCCGGCTGATAGAGTAACGGATTAGCAACCGGAGGGTTGTGAGTTCGAATCCAAACAAAGACCGTCGTGTACAAGGGGGGTGCACGTTAAATCTGTCGTGGGTTCAGATATCCTCGCAATGCGGCCATCGTGGCTCAGTGGGTTTGCCCTCTGCTCTAGCAACCTTCGAGTTGTAGGCGGCGCAGGATCAATTCCTGTTAGGTGCATTCCTTCCTGGATGCATTTCTCTTTCGTGTGTAAAACTTTCATTGTGTGCGTCTATTACTTCATATTGTATGTCCTGTGTCTGGCGCAGCATTGCTAAATGTGGCCATAAAACCCAAACAACCAAATCTGTTCACTTTGGTCTGGTGTGATAGATAGGTATTTAATTAACGTCGCAACGCAAAGGGCAATTGGCTGCGGTCAGGGATCAAACCCGAACGGAAAAGTCCGAGGACAACACGTAATTTTAAACCAGTCAGATGACGAGGTCACACCTGAGCTGGCCTGGTGTGGATGTAGAGTAGGGTACCACCTCAGGTATTGTCCTCGACATCTGAACGTGATTCAAAATGAGGAGGTGTTTTCCTCGGATCTTTACCTTCGGGATGGATTCCGAACCGTCGTCAATAGCCAGTTGTGTAGCTACAGTCCAACGCTAATTAACTACCTACCCAAAGGCGATGTCCTTTTAGTTTTCGGAATAGATGTAGTATAGACCCCCCAATCCATTTGGCGACTTTTTTTCGTCGCCAACTCTGACGTTACTTGGCGACATTATTTTAACCTCAAAAATATCAATATAACATCAGAAATAACAGATGTATTACAAAGAACTACATAAGTTGAATAAATTTATTCTAATCTTATAAACAGATTTCATTGTAAATGAGGGTTTCCTGTTTAAACGGGGCTGCCAGTCGTGAACTGAACCCTCAGTCGCACCCCATTCGATTTTTTGTAAAACGGAAAACGAAATTTCAAAGCAAACCATTATAGAAAAAATTCCCTTGATCCTAATCGCGTCGTACTACAATAGCTACTGGTGAACGAAATGATAATGGTACGCAGTCTATATATACATAGCTAGGGACGCTGTAGGGTTGCTAGAATAGAGTGGAAATAAGTGGGGGGTTACCAAAAACCACATTAATCGAAATTGAGGGTTGGCGACGAAATAAAGTCGCCAAATAGATTGGGAGGGGTCTATACTACATCTGTTACTAGTTCTCATTTCTACCCCAGCAATATTCCTGCACTGCATTGCCCACTAAAGTTATAAACAAACTAGCTGAATTATCTGGCGTTGCTCGGGTTGAATTGTTTATAATCGGGGATCAAACCCGAATGTAATATTATCGTAATATTATTCCTATGGAGATTTCGAATTGTTTTTAGCCCCCTGCAGACCCAGGATAAATCGAACGAGGTTAATACATAGCCTACTTGTCGCTCGGAATTGTACAGGATGAATATACCAAATTTAGTGTGAATTGGTTCTGACATTGATCGTATAAATACGAAATGTTATTCCTATGGAGATTTCGAATTGTCTTTTGCACCTGTACCATATCGATGATAAAAAAAACACCACTTTTTATAAAAATAATTGTGGGGGTGCTGGTTTGTGGGCGATTGGCAACATTACGAAAGTTTTAAAGAATAACTAAATTTAATGAGATTTATGAATATTTACAATGAATTTGGTTTAGACAATTAAAGTTAAGTGCACAGCACAGACATCATAAACTCCATCGGCGCTCGTCAACATTGCACAGTCTAACGCTACGTCCGTCTTGTAGCTTCGTCGTCTTCCTTCTGTGTCGCTTTTTGACTGCGTTCCTCCAATGCGCGGAATGGCTGCGCAGTGGTCGGAGATGACATCAGCGCGGAGGTGCCCTCTAGTGGCAGTCTGGGCACCACAGATCGGCCATCCTGGGTTCGACTGGTCCACCAGGCGTTTCTGAAAATATACAAAAAAAAGGCAAAAGCAGAAGCAAAGTTCCAAAATCTGTCAGTCTCTGTAAAGCAAATGTATCTAGGTTATAGAGCTCTGAATCGTCCTTCAGCTCTGGAAATGATTAAATGAGCCAAATCGTCTGGCTTCATTTGTCGTCTTTAAACATCGTTCTCGTCTTTCTTTAAACGTCTTCCGTCTTCTTCAGCTTTTTTCGTCTTTAACTTCTTTCAACGTCTTCAAATTTCTTTCGTCTTTAACGTCTTCAAATTTCTTTCGACTTTAACGTCTTTCTTCTTCGTCTTTAACTTCTTTCTTCTTCGTCTTTAACTTCTTTCAACGTCTTAGCACACCCTTAAATCCAATTCCACGGTTTAAGAAATTCAGCGCATGTTGTAGTGAGGTTGGGTCCTTCATGACATCCCTCTTTTACAACGTCGTATGTATTTCCTCCTTTAATTCTGGTGATTCTATAGGGTCCAAGGTACTTTGGTTTTAGCTTCAAGTGCGGACCAAACTGAGTTCTCTTGATGGCAAAAAAATCATTAACTGCATAAGGTTTTGGTTCCTTTCTTCTTAAATTGTACGTCTTATTTTCTTCTTGAATTTTAAAAATTTGTTGTTTTGCATGCTTCCTTAGTTGTTCTCTTTGAGTTTCAAAATTTGCTTGAAATTCAACTTTGATAATTTCTTTGAACTTGTCCAGACCCTTTATTTTCACTTTTTTCAATCTTCTATAGTCTATGCACACACGAGGGGTTCCATCCTTTTTCTTTACAATTACAACGGGGCTACAATATTCTGAAGAACTTGGTTCTACTATCCCTTGATCTAACCATTCAGTAACTTGAGTCTCGACGATCTTTTTCTCTGAAAATGGTAACCTACGTGGCTGATGAGATACGGGTTCATTATTTTTTACCAAAATATTTAATTCAACATTTGTTGTTTTTGTTTTGTGTGGTACATAATTCAAAACTAACTGTTGTACCTTATCTTTTAAGATATTTGGAACGTCAGGTTCAATATTGACATCAACATCGTCTTCAGTTGACAAATCAATTGGTAAAATAGACAAAGTATTTATTTCCTCAACACACTGGGATTTATTTTTCAGAGTAATTCCGTTTTCATTAATTAGTGTTTCACCCAACATTAACACATTTAGTCCTATAATAGCGTCATAAGTTATAACATCGTTTCCTACTACGCATATATCTGAATCTCCCTCAAAATTATCTATTTGAATGTTTCCTTTAAAATAGCCTAACGGTTTTACACGGCATTTTCCAAAACCAGTCAAAGTAGAATTCAACGGGCATAATTCCTTAACATTTAATTTGTCAAAAACAGATTTACTAATCAAAGTAGCTTGACTTCCAGTATCTATCAATGAATTAACACTTAAACCATTAATCATTACAATTTTCCTTACTTTCGATTCTACGCCAACATCAAACATGGCTACTTCTGGTTTCGAATTCATTCCGCATTCCGAAGCCTTGTGACCAAACGTGCCACATCGAAAGCATTTAAGTCCCTTATCTTTATGAATACAAAATTTAGAAATATGATCTTTTGATCCACAATTAAAACAAATCTTATTGTTACGATTTTCTGGACCATTGTATTTCATTCTATCAAACTTGACTCTATCTCTATTTACAGTTTCGTTTTTAGAATTAAATCTATTACTGTACTCATTTTTTGTTCTATCAAAAGAGTTAATTTTACCGTGATCATCATGTTTGGTTTTCATTCTATCAAAATTCTTATCATCATAATTAATCCTATCGAAATTCCTTCTATCGAAATTTTTTCTGTCGAAAGCACTTTTACCATATGCAGAATCAGCTTTCATTATTTCATACACTTTCAGTTTTTCCTTAAACTCAAACACATTTTTACAACCGTACAGAATAGTTTTGTTTTCCTGTTTGTCATTTATTCCTTTAATCACATAGTGCATCAAAGCAGCGTCATCGATTTTTCCGCAACTGCACAATTCTTTCATCTTAAAAAAATATTCCTGAGTGGATTCAGAATCCCTCATTTTCCTTTTACTCAAAAGTTCATGTAAATTAGCAGAGTTTATCTCAAAAGAGAATTCGTCGATCAAGGCCTGTTTCAATTTTGACCATGAATTTATTTCTGGTTCTGTTCTAACAAACAAAGCAGCGTTACCACTAAGCGATCTCTTGCCAAAAATAAATTTTTGTAAATCTGACAAACAAAACAACTGAGAAATATTCTCGAAATGTTCGATCCAATGAAAAAATTTTCGTGCGGTTCTGCATTGAACTTAGTAAGGGTACTTTCGATATCGGAGTAATTTATACTGACATTTAGAATAGCATAATTACTATTAATCTTATTTCTACTTGTATATACATCATCACACTGAGAAACATGAGTATTACTTTTAAAATCATATTCACCACATTGCATAGAAAAATCATTACCATCAATCTTATTTCTACTACTATGCATATAATCACACTGAGAGTTATGAGTAACACTTTCAACATCATATTCATTGCACTGCATTGAAAAATCGTTTGTTTTGCGTATGTCTTCTGATTCGGATTCAGACACATCGGCGCGTTCGTTCTCGACGAAGCTTTCAAGGTTACATAACATAGATAGAATTCTTTTTGCTAGTTCCGTTTTTGTGCCTTCGAAAGAAATGCTTAGCAAATCAGATATTGCAATCAATTCGTTTAGAGAAAAGCTATCTTCTTTATTTTTTAATTTCTCGTCAAATTCTTCACTATCCGTTCCGAAATTAAAGCCAGAAAAATTTTTAACGTGACTTCTATTCGATCGATTGCCGTCATTTTCGAAAATGAATCTATGCAAAATTTTTATTTTGTCTGTCTTGCAATTTTTCAATGCAACGCTGACTTCTTTAATATCATTCAATATCATCTTGTATTATGGAATGTTCACGTACCTTTAAGATGCTTGGCAACAAGGAGCAGCTTGGAGACTGGAGAACATAGTTCATTTTTTTTTAATATCCTTTCGAAAAATACTGGCTGGAATCTTACTAGGCGTCTATCCCGCTTCTGAGATGTGGGGGTGCTGGTTTGTGGGCGATTGGCAACATTACGAAAGTTTTAAAGAATAACTAAATTTAATGAGATTTATGAATATTTACAATGAATTTGGTTTAGACAATTAAAGTTAAGTGCACAGCACAGACATCATAAACTCCATCGGCGCTCGGCGCCCGTCAACATTGCACAGTCTAACGCTACTTCCGTCTTGTAGCTTCGTCGTCTTCCTTCTGTGTCGCTTTTTGACTGCGTTCCTCCAATGCGCGGAATGGCTGCGCAGTGGTCGGAGATGACATCAGCGCGGAGGTGCCCTCTAGTGGCAGTCTGGGCACCACATAATCTTGTTACCATAAAAATTTACATTCCAATAAGAATTTACAGACGGGATACATAAACGATATGATACTGAGCGATTTTCAACTTAACCACATCCATCTGTGATTGCGCCATACTCTAAGATTCTAAAAACCTCCAAGGTCATCTTGAGAGGCGACTCCTGTAGATGTTAACTCTGACGTCATCTGCACAACTAGACCGGGAGAGAGCGCCCCTAGTAAATGCTCTGTTCAGGATGACGGGACGTTACACCCCTCTGCACACCCAAGACAAATAGAACGGTGGTTAATATGTAGATTACGCAGGGTTCCAAAGAATAGGTGTACCAGATTTGGTGTAGATTGGTCAAACGGTGTAGATTTGTAATGAGAACAGACAGATGCCAACTCTGCTTTATGTGTATAGATTTGAATTTCTAAACCCAACATCAATATTTTTAGAAGTGCATGAGTTGATCCGTTTTTTCCCAGCTTTCCAAAAGACCCAACCAGGCGGAGAAGATGGGAGCTAGCAGTGCGTAGAGAAAACTTCAAAGCGACCTCCTCGACCAAGATTTGTTCGAAACACTTCGAAGAGGGGTGCTTCGACACTTCCAAAACTGGTGGCACCTGGCTCAAATCCTCCGCCTTCCCCACCAGGTTCGACTTTCCGGATCTCACGAAGCCACTCCAAATTCCGAAGCCGTGGTCGATAGAGGAGGCTGAACGACCCACAAGTGAGTTTTCGTATATTATTTAAAATTTTGTAAGGGATTTTGCCAACGTGGGATGGTTGCAAGTAAAAAACACCCCAGTTAGTTTTATCGCACCCCTCCCATAATTCTAGACCAGTGGTCCCCAAACTTTCCAGTCCAAGCCCTCTTCAACATTTTCGTGGATCGAAGACATCAGTAACTAATGCCACTGACCAGTCAGCAAGGAAGTATAAAGAATTTTTTTGCGCTGAAATTGAAGATAAAGGCGGTCTGTATCCGGTTCTCAAATGTAGTCACTGTTTTTTAGCGTTGGAAGAGTAAAATACCTACCTACAGATTTAAATTTTGATATGAATAACACTCAAGGGACTTTGTTTAATTTTCGTGTGTTAACTTTTTATCAACTTGCCGCACCATATTCGTCAAATTGTACTATGTAGTTGAATTAATGTCGCATTGGAGCAACACAAAGGGCGACGGACCGGGAACAATCGGGATGGATTCGAGGACAACTCGTAATTTTGAACCACGGTCAGAATAACTAATCCGCGACTCTACTAACTAGGCTACCGCGGTACCAAGGCTTACCAGACCTGGCCTTGCGTCAACTACAAAGTAACCAAACCTATTCCAACTTTCAAACGACGGCCCAGTTTGTAGAGTCGCGGATTGGCAAGTTGAGGGTTTCGAGTTCGAAACTCGACCCAACAAAAATGCCGGGGCCGTGTGGCTCACTGGGTATGTTCACTGCGCTAGCAAGCTTCGAGTTGTATGCGGCACAGGTTGGATTTCTGTCAGGCGCATTCCTCCCTGGGTGTATTTCTCTTTTCTTCCGTGTCACTAAAACTTGCATCGTGTCTGTCTATTACTTGATATTGTATGTTTTGTGTCTGACGCAGCATGACCAAATATGGCTCCATAAAACCCCCCAAATCAGCCAATCCGGACCTCTGTCAAAAGCCCGTTGTATTGCTCCTGTGGTGCGACGTAAGTTCAACTATCCACATACCTTCCTTTCAAACGACGGTACACAAGTTTTATGTACGTTTTTGTGTGTATTTTAATTAACGTTAAGCTGGGCTATTGTACGTTTTCAAGCATGATTTTCTTTTTACGAAATACACGGTTTTTTCTTATTTCGTTAGGTACCAGCGAACCACGTCTTCCTCGGAAATATTTTCTGGGTGATTTCGAAGAAAGCGACATGACTAATCCGGAGAATGCCCGCCGTGTATTTCGACTGGCAAAGGAGGTTTGCAGGAACAAAGGCAAAGCATTAAAAGTCCTTAAAGTAAGAAACGTTCGCCTCGCAAAACACATTTCTAAATTGAAGGAGCAACTATGCAGTTCGCCTAGAAAGTTGGATCCTAGTCCATCAGGAAAAGTAAGTATTCCTTGATTTTTAAATATTAGTACGTAGGAGGTATGGAACAGTTCCCGCAAACCTTAAAAAGCTTTGAGGCTTAATTCAATCAAAGGGTTAAATAGTTTCAAAAAATGTTTTGTGAGTCTACTTAAATCAACCAGGTTGGTACTTTTGGAGAAACCGGAATGCATATTGAGCATTGCAATTACATAAAAAAATTGTTTTACCATTATTTAAAAAAAAAACTATTTTTGCAGAATTTAAATTCAAATACTTTTTATTTTGAGCCTTATTTAAGTTTGGAGAGTGGGGTGCCAGCTCAGGTGTGACCTCGTCATCTGACCGTGATTCAAAATTACGTGCTGTTGTCGTCGCGGATCTTTCCGTTCGGGTTTGATCCCGGACCGTCGCCAATACCCCGCTGTGTTGCTCCATCGCGACGGTAGTTGAAATAAAATAGCCACCAAGAAATTCATTTCTTGGAAAATTTTCGAGTGCCGCTGTAGTTCAGTTGGAGGAGTAGCAGATTGGCAACCGGAGAGTTGCGAGTTCGAAACCCGATCCAACCAAAGACAGTCGTGTACGTGTGGGCTTCGTTAATCTGTCGTGACCTCAAATGTCCTTGCGTTGGCGTGGAAGTTTGGAGAGTGGTGCCAATTCTGGCGTCTTCGTTATCTGACCTTAATTTCAAATTATGAGGTTTTATCCTCGGATCTTTCCCTTCGGGATTGATCCCGGACCGTCGCAGATAGCCCGCCGTGTTGCTCCAGTGCGACGTCAATTAAAATACATACTATTCCTTTGGGATTGATCCCGGACCGTTGTGTTGCTTCAGTGTAACGTTAATTAAAATACCTACCTTCCCCTTCCCTTCATTGAAAAGAATCGTGGAAAAATCATACAAGACAAACTTTTGTTTCTGATGCGATTTGTCACATTTTGGGTCAACATTACTCCTTTAATGACGCACCTCAGATTGTGTTAATTCTTTTGACCTTGATTTTTATTACTCCGTGGAACGAGCGCTTTTCGTTTACAACGACGTTACGTCATAATCCGGGGCTTCCTCCCACTACACCCAGTCGAATCGGCAGTTTGCGGTTACAGCGTCAGTTTCTTCTCCGCTCTCAAGGTTGCTGTTCCGTTTTATCGACTAGGCTCGCAATCGGATTTCTTTCAGAAAACTTAATTTTCGGACATTAAAGGGCCGTTGTATTGACGTGTGGTTGAAGGTTGATCTTTGTGGAATTTCGCTATAATTGCGACATTGAGATAGCGCGCGCGTTTGTAACGATCGCTGTGGGGGAAAAGAGAAATCGATGGAATGGTCGTTAAACTGAGTTTTTGAGGCTGTTCTTTATTGCGCCATTTTGTGCCTGCTTTTACGGTGTTCGCATCTGGCTCTTTACTGCGCCATTTTGTGCGGTTTTGCGTTGTTCGACTTTGGCCCTGTACTGCGCCATTTTGCGTCTAGTTAACGTTTGTTCTGTTTGCTCACAGCGCCATTTTGCTGCGGGTTGCGTTGAATGAATTCGATTATTTCAAAGTGAATGAAAGGAAATTTGGTTTGAAGTTGTCGAAAAATTGAAATGTGATTGGAATTGCAAATAAATTGTCCTGTTTTGTGTTCGGTTATAGCGTTATTTTCCAACTATGGATGCAGTGTGACTGTTGGAAGATTTGATCACCAAAAGCGAAAAGTTTAATACAGTTTTTCAGTGACTTGTTATTTTCTACTGTTTAGTTCCAATTGTTGTACGCCATTTTGTATCACGTTACAGCCTTTTTTCTCGTCAGATGAAATTTTTAGCTCATTCCTTTTTTTGCTGCTGGATTCTTCTTGGCGCCATTTTGCTTTCAACACCTGTTCCACATCTAACACATGTTGGATATCAAGAATTCTTGTTCCTTTAATCAATTCGAAACTTTTGGGGAAAATAATAAACCAAACGGAATCAAATTGCTTTTAGCTGTTTTTATTGTAATTGAGTTAGAAGCCATTTTCGATTATGCTCCATTCTATTTAACGCCATTTTGTTTTTATAAACGTGTTTCATATCCCTCACACGTCGTATATCAAGACTGGGACTCTAGATCATTTTGAAAGTTTTGAGAAAAAAGAATCAACCAAACGGAATCAAATTGCTTTTGATCGTGAGTTCGGAGCCATTTTCGATTATGCTCCATTCTAATCTACGCCATTTCGTTTTTAACATAATGTTTCATATCCAACACACGTTGGATATCAAGACTGGATAGATCAGGTCTTCGGACTCTAGATCAGTTCGAAAGTTTTTTGGGAAGAAACCAAAACGGAATCAAATTGCTGTTTTATTGAAATTGAGTTCGAAGCCATTTTTTGATTCTACTCCAAAAAGCCATGGATAACCAATTTATCCTGCCATTCAAACCCGCGGTTCCAGTCAAACGCAAATCCTATTCCCTGGACTTCAAAGTGAACGTCATCAAGGAAATCGAGAGCGGTAAGAAGACTGGGGACGTGGGCCGCGTTTACAGCCTGGCCCACTCCACGGTTTGTTCCATCTGGAAAGACCGGGAGAAGATCATGCGGGCCCACAACCGGAACTGCCCCAGCATGAAGCGGGTCCGAATCCCGAGCCGCGAAGACATCGACCTGGCTCTCTTAGATTGGTTCAAGACTATCCAGAGCCAGAACATAACCGTGACCAACTTCAATCTGATGACCAAGGCCGATGAGATCGCAGAGTCGATAGGGGGAGAGAAGTTCAAGTGCACCATAGGATGGCTGAGCAGATTCAAAGGGCGGCATGATATCAGGTTCAGGAAAATGAGCGAGGAAGCCTCACGCAAGGTAATATAAACTTTCGTGAAAATTGAAAATAGATATTGATTTTCAGGTGGGGGTTTCATCAGGGCCCGAGAAATTGTGGAGGGGCAGGGCTGCCACAGGCGACTTTTTACTAGTTTGGTACACAGCTTTGATATTAAGACTGGCAACTCTTTTGGCGTGCTTTTTGTAGCGAGTTGTGGCAAGCAAAGGCAACCCGCTTTATTAGGATTTGGCAACCTTGCGTTTATTTGAATATCTTTTTATTAATTAAAAGTGTCTTTAAAAGTATCTTAATTTATGTAAATCATCTTTTTTTATAAAATCATGCCTGAATAACTAGTTTTCCGGGATAAAGGAGATCCTTTATAACATTAATATTCTGTAGTCTGGTTCCATTAGATAAAACTAATAAATTATTTAACTTGAAAAAACTTCAATATTTCAGAAAAAGTAAAGATTTTTCTTTAAAGTAAATACTTAACTAGTAGTAGAAAGAATCACCAGTTTTATGAATTCCTTTCGTTTTTTAAAATTCCTTTCGTTAATTTAAATTATTTTCTGCGCTGTTTTTTCTTGGCGACATCAAAAGCGTTACCACAAAAAGTCTGTATCAAAGCTGTACCCTATTTTTCAATCTTGACGACTAGGTTTTTAACTCTCCAATTGGTTTCGAGATATCTCGTCCATCAAGATCTGGTCAATTTTGATCTAATCTAATCAATGACGGGACACCTCATTCAGACAACCACCAGGGGAATTGAGCAAAATCGTCTTAAAAGCTTCTAATTTCAAATTTTTGCGACTTTCTAAAATTTTGGCGACTTTTTTGAAAATTCACCAAAGGTCAACGAAAATGTATTCTTTTTTAGGATACATTTAGATATTTTTTAGATGTAGGATGTAGATATTTTTTCGGATTTTTCTTGGGAAAACTTTTCCAAGAGATGTAATTTCGAAGTTTTGGCACCAAATATGGTGACCATGAAAGCAAACCATCGGATTCTGTGGTTGGTAGATTGTCATGAAAAACTTACTAAGAAAATGTTTAATTTTTAAAATTTATATTTCTTGTTGGGATAGTCAACATCTGTTCCATACTTAAATAGCACATTTTGCGTTTTAGCCGATTCGTTTTATATCTGAGCAATTAAAATTTGTTACTAAAATAGGATTTAAAAGGAGACTGCTATTTTTAAAAATTTGTGCTGCTATTCACAAGTGCTTTGGGCAAATGCCAATTTTTTATGCAGTTTTTTTAACAGGATCAGAATATCTCAAACTTTATAAATTCATTAAAATTGAAAAATGTTTTAAAGTGATAGTAACGACACGGTATTAAATTCTAAAACAAAATTTGGCACTGCAACTGAAATGTTTCACGACCATGTGTGTGTAATGTACTATAAGATTTTTTCATAAAGAGGCAGATTTATTTTCAAGATATTTTATTGATAGAAATGCTATGGAGGAATATGTTTGAAATGGCGTCTTCTCAGATGGTACAATGGTTTACTTGAGTACTCACTTAAGATGCTTTTTTGATTGTTTCCGAATGAAGATGTGTCAAAACTCAAACGATGCATCAAAACTAATATTGTTTGAAAAACAATTCATTCTTCATTGTTTCGTTACATTATTGTATGCAATTAGTTGGGAAACGTGTATGTGAACTTTTTCCTTTTGTGTAAACATGAGAAAAAAATATTTATATTTTTCTACACTCATTTCAGATGAAATAGATGATACGAACAAAGGATGAACCCGTTTCAAAACACCATTTCAATTGCTAGAGCGATTTCGTAAAATCGTTTGCGAAAAAATTCAATGTACAAACGTACACTGAAGTGAATCGAATATGACTATCGAAAGATCGTCTGGTTTTGTGATGACTCTCGCAAGGAAACCAATAACAGAAAAGAAATCAAACGCAAATAAAATTTTTGCAACGTGATCCTAAGCGTAAAATGAAAATACGAGGAAACCAACTTTCAATCTATAAAAGCTCCAATCGAATATAGTCGCATGACAGACTTTGATGGACATGAGTCACGGGACATCATTCCGAATCAATGAGCAATTTTCAATTTTGATTGTGAAGGATATATTGTCATTCTACTTCTTCCTTTTAAGGAAAATAGAATGAAATGCTGGCATATTTTGGTGGATTGCACAATCGTTATTCTGAAAGATTATCTGATTTTGATTCGAATGTTCAGAACCACTCGATTGTACAAACAAAAAAAGTCAACCGAGAAAAAATATTCTATCGATTATTGTTTCATTTAGATTGCATAACGATTGTTCATCTTCTGACGATTATTCATAAAGGATCTTAAATCGCACAAAGCTGCAGCCTCCCAAAGCAGCGCATGGCTGAAGTACTTCGCATCCAACCAATCTGATTCAGTCAGTTTAGAATAATATATTCTTGAGTAGCAGTCACATTTAAAACTGCTACTGTGAAATAACTTTTTAGTAACATCACTAGTTTATCAGAAGCTAAATATAGAGGGCGCTAGTGCTTTTGTGGGTGTACGTACTTTCGGTTTTTTCCGGAAATGACTCAATTTGGTATGGGAACTCGGATGCAACTGCAGCATGTTGCTGTAGAATTAGACTATTTTTCAACTCTTTTGTAATTGAAAACGTAAAAAATATGTGATCAAATGGTAAAGATGAAACGTAGCGAAATCCCATGGATGTTATTCGAAATCACAGAAATGTGTCATACAAATTTCATACTTTTGTTTGAAAGAATGACCGCGGATTGCTTTCTCTTGAATAAACTTAAAAGTATTTTATTTTTCCAAAATGAGGGGCCGCGGTGGCTCGGTTGGACGAGTAACGGACGGTTGCTAGTTCGAATCCAACCAAAAGACCATTGTGTACAAAGGGCTGGTGCACGTTAAATCTGTCGTGGCCTCAAATGTCCTCACGTTGGCGTGGTGTGGAGGTTTGGAGAGTGGGGTGCCAGCTCAGATGTTGCCTCGTCATCTGACCGTGATTAAAAATTACGTGGTGTTGTCCTCGGATCTTTCCCCTCGGGATTGATCTCGGGCCGTCGTCAATAGCCCGTTGTGTTCTAGTGCAACGTTAATTTCCATTACCATCTCCAAAATGAAGGAATACGCTATTTGAAATCCCTTGAACTATTGTAATGGTCAACATGCTGGAAACTCGTATTTTCTGATTCGACCTCATCTTGAAAATTCGAACAGCATTCTTTTCGCGGGGTTCTACACCCCTGCAAAAAATGAGGTTTGGAAAAATTAAAAACTTTCAAAAATGTAAATATTTGCTGTCGGCATTTGAGTAGTCCATGTTAATTAAAAAAAGAAAATGCATGAATGACTACCTGAAATATCACTCGTAAAACATTTCTCAATTTGCGTCAAATTTTCTGAAATATGTTTTTATTTGAACTAATTTTATTATCATTATGGGAATAGGGATTGGATTAGAATGAATTGTATGGTACAAAGTCCAAAATAGAATACACTGCGCCGATAACTAAACTAATCTATATATAAAAATGGATGTGTGTGGGTATATTTAGGAGTTAAATTGTAATGAATTATTTTTATTTTCTGCTAAATATACCACTAGACATGGGTAATTTCTTCGTGGTATATGTATATTTCGACGAATTTTCCTTAAGTCTTGGTTAAATACGTTATGTTTGTAGAATTCTGTTTCATAAAAATAAATGATAACCTTTTTAAGTAGTAGACCCACCTCCTACCTACTCACCGTGAGGTTAACCTTTTTAAATAAGGTGCATAACTTATTTTAAATGAATGGAAAAGTTAAAATAAAGTTATTCTAAAATAAGATATGTTACATAAATCAAAACGGGTAGCCATACGTTGTAGCTTAAAGACATTTCTAAATTTTGACATTTTCATTACAAGACGATTGAAATCCATTTAATTTCATGTTTCTCGGGTATTATTTAAAGCTGTACTCCATAGTCAAGTAACATCTTTCATTCAAATAGGTACAGTGGTTTCCATATAGAAACTGAGTCTCAATTGAAAAGGATTCGATTTAAAACTAAATTTTTCTGTTGGAGGAAAGCAAATTTTAAATAAGACTGCTGATCTTGGAATAATATAGTAAGAAAGTATGTAAACTAGAGGACTGTTGAAAATGGAAATGTTTTGTCTTAAGTGGCAGAAGGTCGAAGTTGCTTATTTGAAGTTGAAACTTCGTATACAACTTAGGTACCTGTGAAATATTCATTGAAAGCAGTGATTTTGTAGAAAGTAATCGATTGAGTTTGCTTTGTCTACACTGATGACATTTGTTTTAAAAACAAGCTCCTTTATTCCACGTGCGGCTGAATAGAATTTTCAAGAAAAAAGTGCTTCAAAATAAATTAACCATGAATGCCGTAACAGTTTAATTTGTCATCCCCTCACAATGATAATGTAATTCGAAAACATCGGATCCATGGTGCAAGGGTACCGCAAATAATAAATATTGATTGGAAAACTGAGTGCAAGACTGCCTGAAAGTTCCTCATTTTTACTGAAAATGAACTTAATTGGCATTCATAATCACTCCAAAACTCAAAATTGACTTTGAAGAAGTCATTTCAGAAAGAGCTTTTGTAGTTTGTCTTACATCAAGAGTGATGAATATGAAATGGATTATATGGATGGATATAGTATGTATACATATTTGCGTCCGAATTAAATAGAAACTACGAAAAAGTTAAAACGATGTTAAAAAATATTTTCTGTACACTTAAATGATGCTTGCATTTTTCAATGAAAATCAACATTTAACCAATTCAACCCGAGCATCGCCGGGTAAATTCTGCTAGTCTGTTACCGTTAAAGCTCGAAAGTCGTTAATGTGCACATTACCTAGGTAATCTGCAGATTAGCTGATTTATTCCGTTAAAATGCGGAATCATCTACAAAATAAGAGTTTTCCGCACTTTACCTAGGTAATCTGCACATTAACGGCTTTCGAATCGTTAAAGTGCATAAGTTTGTTTCTCTAATTTCCTCCCTCTGACTTAAAACCATGTTACCCTCAGTCGTGGTCAATAGATGGCGCTGTTATAGTCGCCTTCTTCACTTGCGACTGGGCGGCGCTTATGGTTCTCATTAGCACTTAATGTTTCTTCTGCACCCTAGATCGACATTTTATTAAATTCACCCACCCTTTTGAAAGCATTTATTTTAAATTTTCTTTTTCTGATGTGGCGATGAGGTGCTTTGCAGCGGGTGTTCCGAAAGTGATATGTCCAGTCGAGTCTCTAATTTCCTTTACCTCCTCTTTCCGCTATCTAAAGCTCGCGTCGCCTGCGTCTTGCTGTCGCGGCTGTTTTCCCTTTCTCATAATTTGCGTCGGCTGCGAGTGCTTCGCATAGCTAATTCCGTTTTCAAATTCGTTTCTGCCTGTTAGCGCGTGAATTTGTGCCGTGATTTTTTAAAAGCAGGTAAATTTAGCTCCAAGAATGCAAGCAAGCATCGAATTGGTGAATAAAATGAAGGACAGATTCTACGCAAACCTCTTTAGCAAAGATTCGAAATACAATAGTGTTTTGATAACAAAACGAAAGTATGATTCTATAATTGAAGATGTAAAGCGAATAAAAGTTTCCAAGAAGAAAGAATCATCTCGAGATTATCGAATAATTGAGAGGTATGATGTGTTGACTGTACAAGGCTGTGAAAAACTCATTGGGCCGTTGTCAGATGCTCGAGAAAGTGTGAAAAAGTTTGTCCATGCCGAAGAATTGTTTGACATATTGTATTCTACTCATTTTTCAATTGGCCACGGTGGAAGAGACAAAATGATGAAACGATTAAATACACTTTATAAAAACATAACCCAAGCCCAAATAAAATTGTTTTTGGATTTATGCGAACCTTGTCAACAAAAACAAAAAAGTGAGAAAAAAGGAATTGTAAAGCCGATTATTTCATCGCATTTCAATAGCAGATGCCCGGCGGATCTCATCGATTATCAATCTCAACCAGATGGAAAGTTTAACTGCAAAGTAAGTGCTATTAACCTAGTATAACTGAGTTGTTTGTCTGAGTATTAATTTAAACGTACAAAAAAGTTGCTGTTCGAGCAAAGATCTTATTTTCACTTTAACGAGTGCCTAGTAGGTAATGTGCAGATTGCCTAGGTAATTTGAGAAATGAAACAATTTTCCGCACTTTAACGGATCGGCGTAGTTAATCTGCACATTACCTAGGTAATCTGCAGATTTCCGTACTTTAGCGGTAACATAAAAATGGATGTGTGTATGTTCTCTACAAATCTACACCGTTTGACCAATCTCTCCACACCAAATTTGATACTTATACTTTGAACCCCTGTGAAGAACGCAAGTTACATATTAACACCCATTCTCTTTAACCTAGGAATGCAGAGAGGGGCTAAATTCGAAATTGCCATAAGAAAAACATTGAGCTTCAAACGATTGCTGTACGCAACCAGTATTGATAGAAAATCAAATTTTCTAGTAAAATTATTTTACCAGTATTGCTCGAAAAACAATTTTTCAATAACGTTACATTTAAACAATTTGAAATTCTAATTATGTTTGAGCTGATTTTTTTATTTCTTTCCACAATATAAATAATTTAGAAATATTTGAATGATGAAAAATGGATTTTTAAAATACTTAATTTTACACAACTTGCATTTTGTAATGAAACACGAAAAACCAAAACAAAAAACTCATTGATAAAGGCGTAATTCTGCAATTCGGTATCTGGAACGCCAGAATAAATCTTTTATTTTATAAATTAGATTTAGAATTCCGTGTTTGTGTATTTGAGTTAAGACAGAAATGTTTCGGTCATATTTGAGCATTTGTAAATTTGTTTTCTTTTTGTAAATAATTCATTATTGTCTATCAATAGTTTTCAAGCGTCTTTTTCGAATTTCTCTATTTCAGAATATTCTCACGATGCCGAAATTCGACACGCTTGCTTAGATCTTTCGTTTTTCAGAATTCTACATTTTTCTATGACCACAATTTCGTTTCTGTTTGTATTTATGTGTTCCATTACTTTCCATATTACAGATATATTATTTAGGAGTTAAATTGTAATGAATTATTTTTATTTTCTGCCAAATACTACTAGACATGGATAATTTCTTGGTGGTATATGTATATTTCGAAGAACTTTCCTTTAGTCTGATTAATACGTTATAGTTTGTAGAATTCTATTTTATAAAAATAAATGGAAACCGTTTTAAGTAAGGTGTACAACTTCTTATTGTAAAATGATTGGTATTTTTAATTAACGTCGCTTGGAGCAACACAACGGACTATTGTTGACTGACGATCCGGGATCAATCCCAAGGGGAAAGATTCGAGGACAACACCACGTAATTTTGAATCACTGTCAGATGCCGAGGTAACACCTGAGCTGGCAACCCACTCTCCAAACTTCTACACCACGCCAACTTGAGGCCCGCACAGATTTAACGTGCACCAGCCCCCTTTGTACACGACAGTGTTTGGCTGGATTTGGACTCCAACCCTCCGGTTGCTAATCCGTTACTCTTCCAACCGGGCCATAAAATGACTGGTAAAGTTAAAATAAAGTTATTCTAAAATAAGAGATGTTACGTTAAACCGAAACGGGTAGCCATACGTTGTAGTTAAAAGCTATTTCTAAATTTTGACATATTTTCATTTCAGACGATTAAAATCAATTTAATTTACATTTGTTTTCCTGTTTGATGGGTATTATTGAAAGCTGTACTCCATAGTCAAGTAACTACATCTATAATTCTAAGTAGGTACATGGATTCCATATAGAAACTGAGTCTCAATTGAAAAAGGATTCGATTTAAAACTAAATTTTTCTGTTGGAGGAAAGCAAATTTTAAATAAAACTGCTGATCTTGGAATAATATAGTAAGAAAGTATGTAAACTAGGACTGTTGAAAAATGGAAATGTTTTGTCTTAAGTGGCAGAAGGTCGAGGTTGCTTACTTGAAGTTGAAACTTCGTATACAACTTGGGTACCTGTGAAACATTCATTGAAAGCACTGATTTTGTAAAAAGGGTAATCGATTGAGTTTGCTTTGTCTACACACTGATGACATTTATTTTAAAAACAAGCTCCATTATTCCACGTGCGGCTGAATAGAATTTTCAAGAAAAAAATGGTTCAAAATAAATTAACCACGAATGCCGGAACAGTTAATTTGCCATTCTCTCACAATGATAATGCAATTCGAAAACATCGAATCCATGGTGCAAGGGTACTACAAATAATTTTGATTGGAAAACTGAGTGCAAGACTGCTGAAAATTCCTCATTTTTACTGAAAATGAACTTAATTGACCTTCGTAATCACTCCAAAACTCAAAATCGACTTCTGAAGAAGTCATCTCAAAAGAAGCTTTTATAGTTTGTCTTACAGCAAGAGTGATGAATATGAGATGGATTATATGGATGGATATATCATGCATACATATTTGGGTCCGAAGTAAATTGTAGAAGCTATGAAAAAGTTAAAACAATGTTAAAAAATATTTTCTGTACACTTAAACGATGCTTGCATTTTCTGATATAGAATCAATATTTAACTAATTCAACCCGAGCACAACGCCGGGTAATTCTGCTAGTTTATATTAAATTAAACGATGTCCTAGTTTTTGCGAAAATTATCAGGTCTAGAGAAATTTTTTTTTTCTTAAGCGAGTTCGTCGCGCGTATTGGTGTATTATCTGTGGAACATTGCGCCATTTTGTCAACAATGATCTATGTCAAAAGATCCATTTTGGTTTCAGAGCGGTCTTTTCTTTTCAAATTATCGATTCGATTTCATCGAAATATTTTATTGCTGCATTTTGTTATTGAAATTTACATTTACTTTTGTTCCGCTACAGTATTTTCTTGATCTAATACACTCTAAGAGATGATTGTTCATTTGAAATGTTCTTGGAATATTCTAAGCGTAAACGAGTGAAGATGATTCTCCTCAAGTTTCAGGAACTACAAGACGATTTCGAGTTTTGACGTGAATATGACTTTAAAATCGGAAGAGTATTGCATGAAAAGTCGAGCGTTACAACTGTTTTGTCTTTTGATTGCGGAACTAAAAGAAAACAACCCAGAAGATAAATATAGCGTCGGTAGACAAAGGATATCCGTACCTGACATGACCGAGAGCGCAGGTGCGCTGAACGTGGGTAGGGGTCCGCAATGTGTCGAAATTCTACGATGCTAGGCGAGCTTTGGGCCAGTGTCACTTTGGTTTATACTTGGAGTAAGGACTGCGTAAATGGTGTCATTCTAAAGCTACCGAAAAACCGCTACAATCAGGCGTTTAATCAATAAAATTATCCTTTAATTTTCATATCAAACTGCACTTTAAATGTTCAAACTAAATTAACTGTTGAAATTCACACAAACAATCGATCTAACTTCCTATGCCTGCTTCATTCATTTTACAATCCAACATCATGCCCGAGTATTCACGTCTACATTACGGTTTGTGTCCTCGACACAACCTACCAATTTTTTGGATCAATTTTCGCGATCATTACGTACAATCTCGTTCCCAGCATAACTCTTAGCTTCGACTTTGAAAATAATCTTACGACGTCCAGCAAACTTCGATTTCGAATTTTCCATTCTTCAGAACTCGAATGTGTGATGCCTAAGTGCACTATTGTTCTCTACGGGGTGATTTTTACATCGTAAAGGTTATTTCGGAACCATCCTTATCACCCATTGTTCCACGAAAAAAAATTAAAAACATTATGTATTCGAAAATAACCGAGCGCTATTCTTTGAGCAACTCAATTCTACTCCTAACAAATATCGTCTGCTTTCTTTCGTATTATGTGGATCATTACTATTGTTGATCTTTTTCGCTAATCCGTTCTCCTTTATTCATTATTTGAGGTAACGAAGTAAGTTGGTACCAGTGCATTGTATTCTTATTCTTGTTTCGTGACTAAAAAATAATCTGACTGTACCCGTATCTTGTTTCTTTGTAAGATTTTTTTGTTCGACGCTTTAATGATGAGCGAAGCGGCGAGGTATACGGGTTGTTTATGGTTGAGAATTAAAAAATATTGGCGTTGTTGGGGAACGAATATTTGTAGAGTTGTCTTCGTTCAAGTATCTTTTGGTGAATAAGTTATGGTTTCGGTAAGGAACGAGGTGTAATAATTTATTTAGTGTTACTGATAAAAATGAGTGAATAGTGTAGCTTCATGTATCACAAATTAAGGATTATGAAAATATGATATTTTGGTTTCGTTTGTCACTGGATTTTGCTGTATGAAGGCTATTATTTTCGAGCTCCAAATGTGTGTGGTCTTTCTACATATACACTAGAAGATTCTTTTTCAATTTTGACTTTCAAAGTGCTAAAGGGAATAGATATTTTTACAATTTTTCTTCTCCAAGGAAGTATAAAAATCAAGATTTTTTTCAGGAATTTTAACACTTAAAAGTCAACTAAGAGTGCCACAAGTCAAAATAAGTAAGGACACAAAGCAGAGTTCAAGTGCGTCATTTTTACGGGAAATAAACTTATGAGGCATTCATAATTATTCCAAAACTCAAAATCGACTTCTGTAATGATCATCTTAATTTCACCTCTAGTAGTTTGTTCTACAATAAGGAAGGGATGCGGTAGCCCGGTTGGAAGAGTAACGGATTAGTAACCGGAGGGTTGCGAGTTCGAATCCAACCAAAGACCGTCGTGTACAAAGGGGGTGAACAAATCTTTCGTGGCCTCAAATGACCTCACGTTGATTGGTGTGGAAGTTTGGAGAGTGGGGTGCCAACTCAGATGTGATTTCGTCATCTGACCGTGGTTCGAAATTACGTAGTGTTGTCATCGGATCTTTCCCTTCGGGTTTGATCCCGGACCTTCGCCAATAGTCCGTTGTGTTGCTCCAATGCGATGTTAAAATACCTACAAAAAAAGGTGCGTGAAATAAATTATGATGGATGTAGCATGTGTACACATTTGCATTCAAAGTAAATTGTGAAACTAAAAATGTTACAAAGGTGTTAAAAAATATTTTCCGTTCACTTAAATGTTTGCATTTTTCCACGAAAGAGAAAAGTGATTGGTCTGATCACTTTTCAGTCAACTGTTCGCCAATTCAATCCCAACAACGCGACGTAATTCTGCTGGTGTATTTTATTATGTTTTGCTGCCTATTGCATACCCCACCAAATATAGAACTTTCTCTCCGCTGTACGAAGTTCATTCGTGGGTGACATCGTCTCCTACAACCTTGGGAGTAGTATACCGGCCCGTATATGCGGCGGAAGTGACGTCATACCACGTGACCAGAAGTGGGCGGGGCCATGTGACGTCACAGCGTGACGTCATCCAAAAGCGGAAGTGACGTATTGTTTGTTTACACATGAAATGGACCAATAGGAGGACAGGAATGTGACATCACAGCGTGACGTCAAAGCCAAGTCTGAACTTGAAAAAGCCTACTCACAGTACATTTCCTACGCTGGTTACGCGGAGGAATACATGAAATGGACCAATAGGAGGACAGGAATGTGACATCACAGCGTGACGTCAAAGCCAAGTCTGAACTTGAAAAATTCAAGTCTGAACTTGAAAAAGCCTACTCACAGTACATTTCCTACGCTGGTTACGCGGAGGAATACATGAAATGGACCAATAGGAGGACAGGAATGTGACATCACAGCGTGACGTCAAAGCCAAGTCTGAACTTGAAAAATCCAAGTCTGAACTTGAAAAAGCCTACTCACAGTACATTTCCTACGCTGGTTACGCGGAGGAATACATGTCCTTTGACCAATAATAGTACTACCCTGTAATGTCACTTTTTTATTTTGACCAATGAGTGCTTACATTAGCCAGATAAACTTTAAAACTCCTGAAGTACTCAGAAATTTGAACAGTTAAAATTTAGTCTTCGTGTGCGTTACTACTTCTAGTGTTAATTTCTTTCCGGTGTTTTATCGTGTTGGATTATTCAAAATCAGGAAAACGAGTCTCAGATATGGATTCAAAAGTGGTAGGTATACTTTTATATTAATACTAATGTTTTTAATTTAAAAAAAATTTTTCATCCGTGCTAGTTATTTTTTTCTAAAACGAATTTCTTATCATCACAGGTGTTATTTGAGGACCCCGACATACCAATGTTGGATGCGGATGATGAAGTAACTTATTTATAGTTATTCATGTTGCTTATCCTTAAATTTTAGAATACTTTGTATCTATTTTTGAACTTGTTACTATCAACATATTGTATTACTAATAAGAATGATTCTGGACTGTAATGTATGCTACTTATTTGTCCCAGGATATTGTTCCTTTTTTTTCAACTTCCCTGTAGATTTTTTAAACAATATTTCTATTTTCCCAGCTTCTTGGAGAATTGTCGCAAGAGTTTATTGAGGCTTCTCAATTTTTCTCTGACGTGGTTTTTTCTCAGAGCGGGGAGGGGTTTGAGGTATACATCTGTTTTATTTTTTGAATACTTTCAAAATGATAATTTCTAAATATTTAATGAGATATGTGTAATTGTTTTTAACAGAGTGATCAAACAGAACGTGTCCATGGCTCGGAAAATGCTTCAGGATCTGTGCGAATGGAGGATGAGTCTTTCGATGTAAGTTTTTTTTTTCTGCTATAAAAACTATTTGTCATGGGTTTTTAATTAAATCGTAAAGTGTTCTATTTACATGTGTTTTTATGAAGTAACTAAGTAGACCATGTTTGTTTTCAAGATAATGATAGAGGACTCAGCAATTTTGTTGCTTTCACTGATGTTAGATATGTTTTGTCTAATAATTTATTTTATTTTGCAGCTGGAAAGCGCCATCATTATTGATGAGGTTTCTTCCCGTATAAATAAGAAGTACGATGCACGAGAGATGACGTTTCGTGCTAGAATCAATCAGGAGAATATTCCAGAAAACTTGAGTCGCGACTCCCTTCGTGCAACTGTGCATCTTGTCAGACGGTTATTCGAAAATATCATTCGACGGGCGACAGAGGGCTTGAGAGGCCATGACCTGATTCGAGCCTATATTCAGGCAGATGGTTTGGACAAACCCATCTCCACTGAGTTGATGTCTGTATCTAACTTCACTGTGGAAAAGGTTCTGGCGTCCGTGTTGAAGGTTCTACAGTCCAAGGAAGAAATTGCCATGGATGCAGGATTCCATGTCGACATCATCACAGTGAGAAGAGAGATGGGTGGAGGTGGAGCAAGGAAAGTTCACAACATTCAAGTAGATCGATTACAGAAAAGGTCAGTATTGGCCATACCAGGTGATGATGAAGGACTTTGCTGTGCCAAAGCAATTGTGTATGCTTTGGCACATTTAGATAAAAATGTCAGATTAGTAAATTCTTTGAGAGACCGACGAAGACCTGCTCTTATAAACAAGGCTCGAGAGCTGCATGAAGCCGCAGGTGTACCTGTAGGTCCATGCACCCTACAAGAAGTTGCAGTATTTGAGCAGTATCTTAATATTCAAATAGTGGTTATTTCTGCTAAAAATTTGAATAAGGTAAAAAATTTCTTCTGGATTTATTTAGCTTTTTTATAAATTTTTTTGTTAATGTTTTCTTTCCTTAAGTCTTGTTAATTCTTCAAAAAATGTCACTAATGCAATTTTTTGTTTTCAGGTCTCCTATAAAGGGCCTGACAGACCTCGAAGAGTGAATTTATGGCTTCATAGTGAACACTTCGACGTCATAAAAAGCTTAACGGGGTTTTTTGGTTCGAGTTATTATTGTGAGGCTTGTGAAAGTCCCTTTAATAACATTCAAGACCATCACTGCAGAAATGCATGTAATATTTGTCTGCGCCCCAATTGCAAGAAAACTGATCCCTGGAGATGCTTCGAATGCAGTCGGCTCTGCCAATCTGAGGACTGCTTTAGGGCACATAAAGCAAAACCAGGAAAGGCACAGCTATCGTTGTGTGATAGAGTAAGTATGGCATACATGGACAGTTATGCTTTATGGCTTCTGTTTTAATATGTTTATACCCCGGTATTTTAACATTTTAGCCTTTTTGCTTTTCTGTATTTTTTTTTTGGCGTTTTGTTTGACTGCATTTCAGGTACTTTACGTTGTAATGTTTGATTTTTTTAAAAACATTTTTTTTTGTCATTTTGCTGGTACGCATTTCTGGTATTTTATGTTTTAATGTTTTGTATGCTTGACTTTTTTATTATTTTCTAAGTTTGATTGTTTATTATATATATATAGTGTGTGTGTGTGTGTGTTACGTCTTATTTGAACTAACTTCATAATCTGTTTCTTTAGATGTATCAGTGTCGAACATGTTGTCGAGTTATTCTACGGAGGAATTGTGCCATGGAAAACCACAGATGTTGGACAACGAAGTGCCCTTCCTGCGGGAAATTCGAAAATGCTGTAGAGCATCTCTGCTTTCTGACCACAGTTGAGGCAAAAAAAGCATCGGATCAGTTTATTTTCTTCGATTTTGAAACTGACCAATCCACAGGAGAGCATGTAGTAAATTTTGCGGTGGCGCAATATTCAAATGGGGATGAAAAAAGTCTTTAAGGGGTATGAAGCATGCCAGGATTTTTGTACCTGGCTGTTTACGACCCAGCACAAAGACTTTACTGTCATTGCCCATAATATGAGGGGGTAAGTTTTTAAATATTATAAAACTTTGAACAAGTTTATTCAGGTGATTTACAGTATAACATTCTGATGCTAAATATGCTGATAATTTAAGTTTCTCTATTTTTTTGAAAATATGTAGTTACAGTTTGGTTTATCTTTTAGATTTGATGGCCAGTTTATCATGGCTTGGCTTTTAAACCAAGGCACGCCTCCAGATGTTATTCCAAATGGGTCGAAAGTGATGATGGTAAAACACAAGTCACTAAATATACGAATCATTGATTCGTTTAATTTTTTGCCAATGTCTTTGGCCAAGTTACCTGATTGCTTTGGGCTGACGGAGCTAAAGAAGGGGTACTTTCCCCATCTTTTTAACCTACCACAAAATCAAAATTACGTAGGATTTTTGCCTGAAGCCCATTTTTATAGCCCTGATAGCATGACCACATCTGCGCGATCAGATTTCTTGTGTTGGTATGAGGAGCATCGGGGAGACACTTTCGACTTCCAAGAGGAAATGAAGTCCTACTGTAGGTATGTGTATTTGTACATAGTGTATGTGTGCGTATATCTCTCTCTTTGTGTGAATGTCTGTGTGAAATTCAATCCCTTGCTTTTTTTCTAAGGTCGGACGTCGATATTCTTAGGAGGTGTTGCCTGGAGTTTAGGAACCAGTTTTTGGACATTGCAGGGGTCGATCCATTTTGGTAAATAGCTTTTAAAATTAACACATTTTTTTTTTATACATCAAGAACCACATATAAGTTTTGTTTCCTTCATGTTGCATTACAATGACATTTATCTTTCACAGTTATGTCACCATAGCATCCACCTGTATGGCAATTTATAGGGCCTCGTTTATACAAGCAAACACCATTGCTATGGTACCTATTAGTGGCTACCTCAACAGTACCAACTATAGTTGTGATGCTATCAGGTGGTTGGATTATGTTGCCCATACGGAAGGTATTCACATAGAACACGCCTTGAATGGAAGAGGGGAAAAGAAAGTTCATGGAATTTCCGTTGATGGATTTGAGGAAAATTCAAACACCGTCTATGAGTTTCATGTATGTATGATTTGTTACACAATATTATTTTTCTTTAAACAAAGTTTAAAAGTAGAAAATTGCATTTTATATTTTGTTTTTCAACTAACATTAGGGATGCTTTTATCACGGATGCCCTCACTGTTACACTGCCGACACCATTAACCCATTAAAAGGTGTAACAATGGGGAGGTTATATGAGAGAACGAAAAAAAACACAGAATTTCTACGAGAGAAAAAATATCGTGTCGTAGAAAAGTGGGAGCATGAGTTTCGACTCCAAAAGAAAGAGGACGAGTCTTTAATAGGATTTTTATCTCATCATGAATTGCAAGATCGACTCCAACCTAGAGATGCCTTTTTTGGAGGAAGAACTAATGCTCTCACTTTGTATTATGAGGGTAGTGCAAAGTATGTAGATTTTACATCATTGTATCCTTGGGTAAGTATCCGTCATTTTTTTTTGTACATTTCAGAAATTTTCTGGATTTACTTTTGTATACTCAACCATACTTTTTTATATTTCATTACAAGTGTTTTTATTTTTTAGGTAAACAAATATTGTAGATATCCTGTGGGACATCCCACAATTATAACTAATAACTTCAAGGATGTCAATGAGTACTTTGGTTTGATAAAGTGTAGGGTTTTACCTCCTCGAGGGCTATATCTGCCAGTCCTTCCCTATCGCTGCAACCAAAAGTTAATGTTTCCCCTTTGCCGGTCCTGCGTCGAAGGGATGCAGAAAACTACATGTCAACACTCTGAGGATGAACGCGCTCTTGTGGGGACATGGGTCTCTGAAGAAGTAAAGGTTGCTATCCGGAAAGGGTATCGGGTCACGAATGTAAGTAATATTAAACTTCCTTTACCTTAACCGAGTTTTATTGAAATGAAATTTTCATCTTATTTATTTAATCTGATTAGATTTTCGAGGTATACCACTTCCAAGAGTCATCACATTCACTGTTTCGCTCCTATATTGATCTTTTCCTTAAGATCAAACAGGAGAGCAGTGGATGGCCTGCGGAGTGTACCACACCCGAGAAACGTGCCCAGTACGTACAACTTTATAAGGATAGGGAAGGTGTAGAGTTGGAGGCCTCCAAAATTTCAAAAAACGCGGGACGCAGACAAGTGGCGAAATTAGCTCTAAACAGTTTCTGGGGAAGGTAAAACAAACCGTTTGAAAGGATTCTATTTCAGTTTATATATAGAGAGAGAGAGAGAGATTTGTTAATTCTGTCATTTTTCATTATAGGTGGGGGATGAACACAAATAAGAGTCAGCTCACCTACGTCAACACCGTGTCTGACTTCAACAAACTACTAGTTGACCAACAGAAAAATGTATGCTTATTTAGCCATTCATTTGAAACACGAAAAATATATTTTTATTTGTATTATTATTTTGTAAATCAAAGATGAATATGCCACTAATATCACATTCCCCCTGCAGGTTAAAGACATATACTTCTGCACCGAAGATACAGCTGCGGTACACTTTGACATGGTTAAAGAATTTGTAGCCCAAGACAGTGCAACTAACGTTTTTCTGGCTGCCTTCACTACAGCATGGGCTCGCTTAAAATTATACAGCGAAATGGAAAAGCTGGGCAATGCTGTTTTGTACCACGACACAGACTCCATCATATACGCCAGCGACGGGACCAATGACCCACCCCTAGGAAATTTCCTAGGCGATTTCACTGATGAATTAGATGGAGACGTGATCTCTACATTTGTGTCTGGTTAGTAGTAAATTTTTATTGTTGAAACGGTACACTATTAAATGATATAAATGATTGAATTATTTTATTTTTTCTGGGACTTCTTTCTAAAATGAAATCGTGTTTTTTACTTTTTTATCCCTAGAATTTATCACTTAATATTTTTTATATGTTTGTATTTGTATCTGGTTAGAAGTAAATTTTTATTGTTGAAACGGTACACTATTAAATGATATAAATGATTGAATTATTTTATTTTTTCTGGGACTTCTTTCTAAAATGAAATCGTGTTTTTTACTTTTTATCCCTAGAATTTATCACTTAATTTTTTTTTATATGTTTGTAGGTGGTCCAAAAAATTACGCATATGAGACAGCCGCCGGAAAGACCTGTTGCAAAGTCAGGGGTTTCACTCTTAACTTCAGAAATGCCCAAATATTAAATTTTCAGTCGGTGCAGGAACTGGTTTGCAATATGGACTCTGAAGCGTGCATACCTGTTCATAACCCCTCGAAGATATGCAGGGATGCAAAACGTCGACGCATTGTCAATAAGGAAGAAACGAAAGTGTATAAAACCGTATACACAAAGAGGGTAATACAGTCCGATATGTCAACCCTTCCATATGGTTACTGAGAAAGCTTATGGAAGGGGTTTGAGTGTATATTGTTTCAAGAAAAAAACATCTGCTTATTTGAAAACAAATAAAAAATTTCGTTCATTTTTAATCTTGTCTTTTTTTAGTACATACAATTAGTTGAGAAAAAGTTTATATTTTATAGTTTAATTACTATTTACCTCTTAAAAGGCTTAATTTTTACTGTAGGAAAAAAATAAATGTATAAAGTAATTAAATTTTTTACTCTAGGAAATATGGTATTAGTTTGCAGACATAATTAAAAAAAAAATCATAGAAGTCATCAAATGCATTCTTTATTATCAGAGATATTACAATTTGAGCCATTTGTTCAAAGATAATTTTCTTTTCATTGCTCTTTTAGGTTTTGCATACATGGTTTTCACATCAGTTAAATGAGTATTTTTCACAAATTCTTGAGGAAAATTGTTGAATGTCAGTATTTTCTCAAACTGTTCAAAGGCCGCTGGTCTTCGAATTCTGTTTCTCAAAAGAAAATTGATGAATTGAATAACATTTGAGCCTGGAATAATCTCATCGTTCACCTTGACTTCTTTGTTCTGACTCCAGGAAATGTTATGGTGTTTTAAGAACTCCATAATTTTCACTGCAGTTTCTTTGTTTCCCAGGAACAGATCCAAGAACTTCATTTTCTATATCAAAATTGTTTTCAAGGTCTTTATCGGGAGGCTTCTCGTCGAGTGGTTTAGTTCTATTAACGATTGGGAACGTGACATATTTTTGTAAAACTTGATTGTACAACTTCACTTTTTCATCATCACTTAATTTCTTTTTCAAGATGTATTGAATCTGTGCATCTATTTCGCTCAGATGATCCTGTTCCAATTCTTGCATACGGTCTAACGGTACCAGTGCAAACTTTTTGCTATGTTCCATGGATAAGGGATGATAGGACAGTTAGTGCAGCGGGGATGAGAAAGGATAAAAATCCGTCACCTTTTTGTACTAAAAGACGCCTTTTTCTATAGAGAGGCACTCTCTTCTCAGCGAGTGTTCTCAAAGTTTTTTTGAAAGGAATGAGTTGATTTTTAGCACGCTTACTGACAGGAAGATTCCCCTTTAATAAATTCAGTACACATTCACAAACTGATTTAATGAGACTGTTTGGACAATTTTTCAATACAGTTGCTTTTCTCCTGCTTTTCTGTAAGAGTTTCAGACATACCACATCCTTCTGAGAAGGCATTCTAAATAGAAATGATTTTTTCTGCTTTTTCACTTTGTTTTATATAGGTTTCGAAGGTACCCGTTTTAATGACCCTATCGAGGTTCATACACGAAATGCTTATCACCAGGAAATATCCCTGTACGTAACCGTAACCGTTCAGTCGTCTCCGGTCTTAAGTCAATGAGCAAATAACTAAAGGGCGTTGAGGTAGCATCGTCAAATATTTCTTGAAAAGCCTTGATTTTTCTGGGGAACATTTGTTTAGCTAGATGCGTTATTTGACTTTTATCTCTAGGATTTTTGTATAGAACTACATAATGCGAATTCAAATGAACATTTCTCATTTCTTTGCCTTGATGAAAAAAGTTTTGCGTAATAAAAATGATTGAAAGATTTCGGTGATGACTACCTTTTGTAAAAAGATTGCTTAAGCGAGTATCACTTGATAACTCTACCATCAAATCATCTATGATAATTAAAGCATCTCGAATGGAGCTGAGGTTGGAGGGCAAACCTTCTTCAAAATTAACATTTTTCATAGAATTAAAAATAGATTGGTAATTTCCGTAGCAGTAGACAATATGTGTAGGCATTGGATGGAACATTTTGTGATCTATCAGTTTCTTTACGAAAACAGTTTTTCCTGATCCTGTAGGCC
The DNA here is from genome assembly GCA_933210815.1 of Meta bourneti. NCBI lineage: Eukaryota > Metazoa > Arthropoda > Arachnida > Araneae > Tetragnathidae > Meta > Meta bourneti. The sequence continues at coordinate 36,120,630 of OW119930.1, read as the reverse complement.
CACTGAGGAGGCATGTCGAAGGATGAACTAGTCTAGGGAGTTCCATATTCTATAATAATAAATTTATTGCTGAGGTTTCCACTTTTATAGTTTTGCAGAACATGTCTGTGCACCCTTTAATTGTGTTTGCTACGAGACGACACTCGCTGAACGAATCAACAATGTTTTGAGTAAATTCTAAACAGTGGTTTTCAAAGACATTTAAAGAATTATGAACGCATTCACATATTTCTTTCCCACAATCGGAGTTGTTGAAGTAAAGGTTGGAAAATTCATTGCATTTAATAAATCCTACTAAATCAATTTTTTGGTAAATTTTATAGATTTCAAGCGTCGTTTTATTTTGTTCTAAACTGCATGATTCATGTTTGGGCCAATTGAGACAAGTCCAAGTAATAAAAGCAGGAAAAACAACGTAGGAAAAAATAAGTAATGTAACTAATATCATTTGACTTTTTGTGCTTTCCATTTTTGTACGACTTACTCTGGTGAATATTTTTAACAAAGTGTTTTCTTTTTCCTACGTCAATCCTTTTAAACTCTTGGATTTTACCCCAAAAAACCATTTGTCAGAAAAAATAAAACACATCTAAAAAGTATCGAAAAAGTAAATAAAAATGAGTCAATATCTGGCAATAAAACAATTTTATTATTTTTTAAAAATCATGGTTACACCGTATCTTTTTTTGACAAATTGAAATATTCTAAAATCATTCTTCTTTCCTGCTAACTGATTGATAATAAATTTCATACAAAATCCTTGACATCGTTTAACAATAAAATAAATGCAATAGTGTCCACATACATTAGACGTTAAGCTTTGAAGTGGAACCTTGTTCCATTGAACGTATTGAAATTTCTTGACAAATTTTGCGATGTCTTTTCCAAATGCGTCGGGAGGCAATCCATAGGAATCAAAAAATTCAATAGTCTTGTTATCTTGAACGTACACAGCAAGCCAATGAGAACCCGTCTCATCATGTTTATCAGTATTGAGCACTATAGCAGAGGGAACTTTTCAATAGTTGGTATTTTATCTGAGGGATAAACACCACCATAATATCTCGCCGAAATAGAATCACGAGATAAGATTCTATGAATCTGTGATGAATTCATTAGTTCCCAAAATCATAAAGTATATTACGAGCTTTGTTGATTTCGATTAGATTTTCAAACTCAGCATACACCAACAATGAAATTGTTTGCTGTAACGTAGTTCCAAATTTTATTTCTATTCTTAAGTTACTGTGTCGAACAAGATTTAAATGTGAACCATCGCACAAATCTGGGGATAAATCAAAGCAAAATAAAGAATAACCTTTTGAAAATTCTGACCTTGAGAGGTACAGGCCTCTATTTTCAGCATTCGTAAATAAGTTCTGATATGCTCTTACAAATTGATCTTTTTCAAAATTTGGTTGGAGTGGGTTATGAGGCACGGGCTGACCATCCACATAGACTCCTATAAAATTAATATTGTAATGTTTGAACTCAAAGGGTGACTTCTTATAGTGTCCGTTGAACGCGTCGTTATCGACACAGGCAATCACAATACGGTTAGGCATCTGTCCCGTAAAAATGTTATCTTGAACAAAACTCATATTACCAGCCGGAATGGAATAAGCTTTACACAGTACTCTGTTAATAGGGTATTTAGCTGCTGTTTTTTCCAAACCTTTTGCATGTCCTATAACAACACCGGGGCTCACTCTGACTTTACGAACAAACAAGGAAGCATATTCCAACGAAACTTTAAATTCTCCGTCTCCCAACAAACAAAATTCCGGTTTACTGCGTATAAGCTTAATTTTCACATCCACCATATTTAAAAGGAGTCTCTCTTGATGAAACATATCCAAGTGCAAACGGCCAATCATATCCACCGATGCACCTAGCTTAAACATTTCGGTCCTTTGATTAAATCCATCGTTAGGCTGGGTGTCTGCTATATCAAAAACATTCATACGACCTGCGGTATCTTTAAAAAACAGTTCTGAAGACAATTGAGAAGTTTTAGTATCATAACCATGATTCAGTAATTTTTCTATCATGGCTCGGTATGGATAAGTGTTATTACTGGAGGAAACGAGTCTTTCGTTTAGACTGATATCCACCTGAGAAAACATGGAATGCAGAAACAGATTTACAGGACCTACTTTACTTTCAGTTGTGATTGGTTTGCCGTCACTTTTTAAAATTTTAACTTTGACATATAATTGGGTCTGTGACAAATCGAGGTATTCGTCTCCGCTTCCAGAGACATTGAATTCGATAGGGCTTCCACCAGAAACATTAGCTAGGGGATGAAATTCAACCCACTGACCTCTCTCGATGACAGTTTGTGTTGGAGGCAAAGAGAATAATTCTAGTTCTGATTTCACACATTCTGGAGAATCTTTTAGTAGAAAAGCCATGGTGTTACGAGTCGAAAATATCACGTCCTTGTAGCTTCCTGACTTTAGATGAAATGACACGTTTCGAGGTTTTGCGCTTCCTTTTAAGCTTCCCATGACCAATCATCTCATCTGCTTTCTTAACCGCCTTTCTTGCTAATTTTTTCCCAGTTTCTTTTGCACGCGTTTTAACTGATGTTTTGAAATTTTCGCCTGATAACACGTCATTAGCAACCATTGTTCCTGTCCGTAAAGCTTCTTTTCCAACCGTTTTTGCACCACTAATCAAAAAAGGTAATGCTCTGCGAAATAGTTTTGCAAAAAATCCTCCTATTCCGTGCCCTTTCTGAAAAACAAGTCCTTTATAGTAAGGCAAGCCATTTCCAACTTGCCCTGAATAATAATCTTCAAACTTTTTACTACAACACGTGTAAGGCACCAACATTTTGCTACTTCTTTTCTTGAATGCGAAAATGAAAAATGAATCAATTCAGAAAGGAACACTCTTTTTATACGATTTGTTTCAAGCGAAAATGTAGTTTCACTATCAACTTTCCGCGTTCAAATGAGACGTAACGACCAGTGTGCGTCCTTATAATTATTTCAATTGAGTCAAAATTTTTTCTAGAAACTGGTAAATAATGAGGTCTCTCAAATTGTTCCTGAAGCATGTCACCATCTCTTCCCTTCACTGTCAGAGTTCGTAAAAGAGGAGCTAAGATCCCACCAACAAATTCAGGCTGAATGATGTCGGTGTAAACGTACAGCAAATGTAAATCAACATTAGGATCCGCAACAAAAGGACTCTCAGTGATTACTGTATCTGGGCCTCCATTTCCTGGAATAAAATTTTCTCCGATCACTTTATTAGGTTCAAAACCTAAGTTTTCAGCTAATCCCTTGGATAATTTCACCGTTGCACCGTTAGTGAGCTGCACCATCACCTTTTTAGTGTGTTTGTTATATTTCATTTGAATTTTTATGTGCTTTGGAAATGCATTTAAAATGTCAACCGGAGAATCGTAAAATCCGCACGCTATTTTTCCATCAATTTTTATTCCGTTTCCTAAATCATATTCGAAAGAATTTTCACCATCAATGATGTTATTCCACATTCTGGGATAAATCATTTCAACTAATCCTACTTCCCATTCACCTGAGAGTTCCAGACGTTTAGGGAGTTTCGTGTAGAAGTGCGACATTGTGTTGCCAGGATAAAACTCGATAGAGCTGACGCTGGGAAGTGTAATGTAGAACGACATCGTACAGTGAAAATGAGAAGGTAAGTACGGTGACAGCTCTATTTATATCATTTTAACATTCTCAACCCAAGCATTAAATTTGTCAGGATAACCCTGAAATTTCACAAAGTATTCTATTTTTCCACGACGCTTTCTTTTCTTTAAAACTTTTTCTACTGGATAAAATCCGGAATCCGAGATCTTTTGCAATTCCTCTTTGTAAAAACTTCCTTGTATCACTTCCCCTGCTAAATCTTTCAGTTTATACACAACAGGTATCCGATGTATTATTTTATAAATAGTAAAAATTTCTTTTGTCCAGTTTTGTTCGTATCCTTTTTCAAAGTGCATTTTCTCCCGACTAATACGAACAGTATCGTCAACCTTTAACTCTGAACTGCTCTGTTTTACAACAGATTGCTGACCGTATAACGTATCCCATACTTTTCCTTCATTTTGTAATGTCACTGATGAAGGCTCTGTTTTAATACTACGATGCCAAGTATGGTTATAACTATGCATCAATTGGTCTATGACGTCAATATATCTCTTTGTATTTATTTCAGTAAAGTATTTCCACATTTTAGTTTTAAGGGTACGATTAAAGCGTTCAACGATTGAAGCTTTTGTTGAATTATGTGTGGTAAAGAAATGAACTTTCTTCTTTTTTAAGAAATTTTGCACTAGTTTATTGGTAAACTCTTTCCCAGCATCTGTCTGTAAGGATTGAGGAGTACGTTCGGAAAATATTTTTTCAAAAGCGCTCAATATAGTTGCAGATTTTTTATCTAATAGAGGAATGGCCCATGCATATTTAGACAAAATATCAATACAAGTAAGTAAATACTTATACCCGTCGTTATGAGGGGCGAGAGATTGCATGTCCACTAAATCAGATTGAAACTGATCGTTTAATCCTCCTACTATTACACGATTTCTCTGGAATTTGTGCCGTAAAGGCTTGTGTAAAGTATACGAATCTTTCGTTTGTAGCCAATTCTTTATCTGTTTTCTTTTCACGCGACCTTTTAAAGCACGCTGTAAAGCATTGATACCACCAAAGCTGCCGGGAAGTTTGGGATTCCGATATGTCTGATTCAGAATTTCTTCCATTGCAGCAGCGGTTGTGGTCTAACCTAAAGCTGATATTCATAATGACTGTTAAATTATAAGAAACACAGTATTTATATACTTCTCCTACATTCACTTTATGAACAGAATTTCACTATTAAAATTATGTAGCTAAACTAAAGAATATTTAAAAAATAATAATTAAAACAATTATGCAATAACAAATTAAACACTAAATAGGTCAAACATATAGTCAAACATATGCACAGTAACAAGTAAGATAAAAGTCTAAATAAAACGCACTCAGGGGTAATAAGAATCAACAAAATTTATTTATAAGTAATAAAAGTAAAAAAATACATTACACTGATGAAAAATATGGAGGAATACAATCGGTATTTACATACATTTGTCGCACGGACTCCATGAGTTCATTTACATTCAAACATTCAAAAAAGTCACCTTGGAAAATCAAATACCTAAAATTTAACTGAGTACTATATTTTTGAACAAAAGTCCCAGCAAAATCACGCCAATCAATACTGTAAAGAATGGAAGTAAAATGCATGGAAAAAGAATCTTCCTTACTCGTATCTAAACAGGTATGAGCTATGTTGTTCACAATGTAATTCTTACATCCGAAGCAATCCACATGCTTAGATATGTTCTTTGAAATTATAAGTGGGAACACAAGGCTAATTTCATTTCATCCACCCCTTCTGGATTGTCAGGGTCACCGTTGTAAGTCTCTTCGGAATTAAATGTTGAACACTTTTCAAGTTCGTGTCTCACGAAATAATACAAGGAGTAGGTGAATAGTGAAGTATTAACACGTTCAGCAACACGCTGGTAGTTTTCGCAGATTTTAAAGATCTGCTCCCAACACAGCACAACACGTTCGGGCACAAAATGAAATGACATATCACTTTTGCGAAACAGTCTTTGCAGAATGAGAAATGTCGTGTCTCCCACAACTTCTTTGGACATACACAGGTCTCTTTCAAGAATCTTAGCAGATTCCACAGTACCAAAAGTGAAATATTTATTCACTTTACTTATAAAAGAATCCCACACTTTTGGCGAAAGTGAAATACCTTCCTTCGTGGGCTGTAAGCTTTCACTCTCATCCGTAACGTACTTCCTGATATGGACTCTGGTAAGTCCAGTGAACTTGTTTACAAGCAGGAACATGTTGTCTCCAAGGTGTAACATCGTATCAGGCAGCGAATCCATCGTTATTTTTGGCTCTTCCCCAGGCATAGGTAAAGACTTTGTCTTTATTTTTGGTTTTTCACCAAGAACAGACAATGCACTCTTTTCAGCAATACGAGTTTTTTTCATAGGGCTAGACTGAACAGAATTTCGCTTCATAGTCTTTTCAATGCAAAATTACTTCTGAAACTGATCAACAAACCTTGCAGCCACTGATAGAAATGATTTCTGAGGGGGTATAACTTACTTCCCAAGAGCACAAGATTAATCCACCAATCAGAGAAGCTTGAATAATCACGTGATACTAAGAAAATCCCTCCTACCTGGTCTTCAACAAATAGCAACATTCCTACCCTATAACCGGTATGATTGCATCAGCTTGCCACTCGCATTCATGTTCTAACGTGTTACTTAAAGTTTGGGTGTTGCCATTCATCAACAAAATTTTTTTTTACAAAACCTACTCAGCTCCATTCCCATAAAAAACAACTCAACTCTTGCTTAAATGTTTTCCCCCACAAGCAGGACACCTAAAACTCAACTTTACTTTATATGACGTCACATCGAAATCTCAGAAGGAAAAAAATCCAAGTCCCAAGCGTAAACACACTGACGTCACGCGTGCGCCAACTCTCAAAAAAAAAAAAGGTCTCTAAACATTTAAATCTCTGTAGAATAGGTATTCGTGGCCGAACGGTTATAGTCATTCAACTAACCCTCGACCATGAGTACTTTTGTATTAAGTTCGAGCCCCCAACAAAATATCAAATATTTTTTATTTTCTTAGGATTTTATTCTATTCACTCCAGTAAATGACACTAGATGGCGGTACGAATAACGAAAAAAAATCCAAGTCCCAAACGTAAACACACTGACGTCACTGGTCATGAATAAAGTAAAAACATTAAGAAATCAATTCGTTCCTTAGATTACTTACTTTTAAAATCACTAGATGGCGCCATAAGTCATTTTGTAAAAGCATTTATTAAAACCCCTATGCAATTATTCAAACCATTTTCTAAAAATAACGCATTCCTAATACTAAGAAAAAATACAAGTCCAAAAGAGAGAAAAAATCCAACACTACAATAATTCACCATCTTAAGTTAACTCTCTTACAGCCTAACGGATAGCGCGCTTGACTTCGGATCCTATGGTCCCGGGTTCGAATCCAAGAAATTCATTTTTAATTAAAAATAATAGAGTTTCGAATTTCTCCACCAGATGACACTACGAGTGATTCATCACCATGGTAACGAAACGACGCCATCTTGAAACAACTCAACGCCTGCACGAAGTCGATGACAAAAAAAAAATCCAAATGTAAACAAACAATACGTCACTTCCGCTTTTGGATGACGTCACGCTGTGACGTCACGTGGCCCCGCCCACTTCTGGTCACGTGGTATGACGTCACTTCCGCCGCATATACGGGCCGGTATACTACTCTTGGGGCTTCATTTTCGACTACGCTCTGCGTAACGCGGAAATGGAAATCGATTTTCGCTCTGCGAAAGCGAATAGGGAATCCTGTTTCGTGCGGAAAGCTCGGATCACGCCGAACTTGCCCGGAATGTTGTGTTACACTTATAAACTAGAACCATTGATTCTGTACCCTCTTGCTGTTTTGAAGTCCGATAACTAGTTATATTCTTGATGCAATTTGAAACAATTGATTCAAGCTTAAAACAGATCCCCGTGTTCTGCATTTGAAATATTCCAGCATACGCCAATACGAGAATCACTGATTCCGAGACATCTTGGTCTTGGTCTGTTTGAAATGTTCCATGGCCAGTCATAATTGATGCAATTTAGAATGATTGATTCAAGTCCAAAACCTATTCATGTGTTCTGTATCTGAAGTCTCAGCAAAACAAGAACCACGCCGACTCGGTACCACACCAATAGCCCGTTGTGTTGTTCCAGTGCGACGCTAAAACTTCTCATTGGCACCATCTAGAATTATCGGTTCTAGGTTAAATGAGTTTTTGTATCCGAAGTCTTAAAGCAGACACCAATTTTAGACGTTCTTACTTTAATTTTTCAGGGCTGAACTTCTGTAGAACTATCCTACCTTGTGTAATAGCCCGGTTTGTAAGGGTAACGAATTAGCAACCGGAGGGTTGCGAGTTTGAATCCAACCAAAGACCGTAGTGTACAATGGAGGCTGTGCACGTTAAATCTATCGTGGTCTCAAATGTCCTCACGTTGGCATGGAAATTTGGAGTGAGGTGCCAGCTCAGGTGTTGCCTCGTCATCTGACCGTGGTTCAAAATTACGTGGTGTTGTCTTCGGATCTTTCCCTCTGGGATTGATCCCGGACCGTCACCAATAGCCCGTTGTGTTGCTCCAGTGTGACTTTAATTAAAATACCTACCTCGTGTAGCCCGGTTGGAAGAGTAACGGACTGGCAACCGGAGGTTCCAGGATCTTTCTGAATAACATCCCTGCATATAATATATAGCGTTTCTCAAACTTTTCTTACGATGAAACACTTCACAAATCCCGAAGATTTAACGGAACACTTAGATTATTTTTTGTTAGGTAGATATACAAATAAAACAAATGAGTAAATCTCTAAACGGTAAGATAGAAAACAAGCATTTATTCTCAAATATTAATGATATAAAACATAAATATTATAAAATAAACAAGCACATATCCTAAAATTATGTCACGTTGGCGTGGTGTGGAAGTTTGGAGAGTGGGGTGCCAGCTCAGGTGTTGCCTCGTCATCTGACCGTGGTTCAAAATTACGTGGTGTTGTCCTCGGATCTTTCCCTTTGGGATTGATCCCGGACCGTCACCAATAGCCCGTTGTGTTGCTCCAGTGTGACGTTAATTGAAATACCAAATACCTAAAATTATGTTCTTAATGGCTTCGATGTTTTCGTGTCTTTGGATTACAATTTTTTTTAAATCAGGCACTGTGCCGTTGATTCTACTTAAGGACCCAAGTGTCCTACAAATTTCTTAAGTGGACTATTGCGAAGTGCATGTAAAAGCTACACTAATTAAAACTACGTTTAAAAACAAGACATTTTACCTTTGCATATTTACATGGCACCAGCCGTTGAACTGAAGAATTCTGTTCTGAAAACTATCGTTTTCCCAAATCAATTCCAATTCAAGATCAAACCAAAATTGCACGAACAATAAATATTCAAATGAAAATAAATTGGCACATCAATCGCGACCTCGAATTCTAATATTCCTCGTACGCTCCACTAGGCATATTAGAATATTGAATTCTCATTTCTAGTGTAGCGTCGAGTCTTGCTGGAATTTGATTGGGTTGTATCATTATGAAACGCAAAGTGAGGTTCACCTGATTTTCAAACATGTTTGAATTCATAACAGCATTTAAAACAATTCCAGGCTCATTAATTTTGATAATTTTTCACGGAACACTTATTCACTTCTATTCATCTAAGACCTGACTCAAAGGAGAACTATCTAAAAAGTATAGTTTTGATTACTACATTCGATACTAAATTTTATAAATATATTTCTATAGAATCAGCTCATTTTCTCCAGATATCGCTAGATTTTTTTTCTATAGAAACGAAATTTCGTTTCTCAATAGAATTTTCTATAGAAACGAAATTTCGTTTTCCTATAGAAATCTCTAGAATTGTATGGAACTCTAAAAGTTTTTCGTAAGGGTTGATATACTTGGTCAAAATTGATTCGTGTCCAGTTATTTTTAACCCTCTGCAAGGCTCACGCGCATATATCCGTTCTGTAACGTTCAACCTTCCCTGCATGACTTCTAATCAACTTTAGCCTTCTTGATCAATACCATCTAGTGCCCTTTCAACCAATCGATGGAATTATTTGGTCGTATGTTTTGGAGAAAAAGTATACTACACTAACTCGGAAACCATCGACCTTCTAATGAAATAGACGGATCATGTGGACGGAGCTCCTGTCGTAAGATCTCTGAAGGATAAATCACAAATCGATTTAGCCGATTGGCTATGGAAGCGAGACTAGTGTTTCTGATCACGATGGATAATCACTTTAACCAATCAATAATTTAGGATTCAGCTTTTACCCACAACCACGTGATAAATCTTCAAACCGAGCAACTGGAAGAAATAACATGAAGCTGCGGGCACATGCTCCTTCTATTTCATTTTAAGATCGATGTCGGAAACCTCGTGACGACCAGAGGATGAAACTCAATTCGCTTGAGCTGACGTAATTGATTCGTTATTGGAAAGAAAATAAAAATTGTTATTCATTCAACAGCGAAATTAATTGCGATCAACAAGTTGATATGATTCTAATTTGGATGTTTTATCGATTCACATTTTTGAAAACAAAATTTTATTTCTAACGAAGGGCTTCGTCAGCATTTTCTCCTATCCCGAAAAAAGTCCAACTTTGCCTCTGGACTGATGAGTATTTTTGCTACTTTCTGTTCGCTACGTGCAGTCATCGACCTTCAGATGACTTAGGAGAAGCGAGTGCGCAGTCGTCATTTCTTTCGACCGGTTTACGGATCACGTGGTGTTGGGAGGTGTGGTGTTGGGAGTTGGGAGGAAGACGGCAGTTAATCGCAGTCGAGGAAGCCATTGAAGCAACATGGTCAACTACTGCGTGGCATATAATTGCCGCGTTAAAGCTGGAGAAGGATTCTCGTTTCACAAGTAAGTGTTCCGATTATTTTAATTCAGTTTTACACTTTCCATTTTGTATTATTTAATTATTCAGTTAATAATTATGCTAGTTCGAAAAGTTTGTGCATTGATAAATGACGTTGATCGACAAACAAAACCATGAAAAAGTTGCACATAGAACATAAATGTTAACTTATTAGATTCCCTTTTCAAATTGTTTGAGATTAATTTGTTGGGAGTTTTTCACCAGCAGCTAACTAGCTAAAAACGTGACTAGTTCAGGTTGTATAAATACTCTAATTATATCATCAAAAAGAAAAAATATCCGATTTTAAGCATTTTTAGAATTAATATCTATTAGAGATGGGCTGTAATTCCGATAGCAGTTTAAATAGCAGTGTTATTGTTAAATAACGTTTCGCAACTGTTATCGACAAATGTTATTAGGATAGCTGTGAAGCGATTAAATTTATTTGAATTTTAAATTAAAATTTTGAAACAATGGAAAGAAATGAAATGGTAGAGAAACAAAATATATTTAAAATAATTTTTTGACTAATTCAAGTTAGGTTTAGTTGCTAAAGAATAATTAACCTGCTTATATGAACAGAACTGTTCTCGCGAAATGGCAATAACGATTGATGTTATCGTAAAATAACAGTTTTGCCCCACTAATATCAAATGACAGAATGTGCATCGTTTTTGTGCACGGGATACGATCTAGATGCTGCCAAATTCAGAACACGATATTTACTAAAAAAAATAAGAATTAATAAAATATGTCTCCTGCAAAATCCATGTTTAGCGTATGAAACAATAGATATTTTATTTTTTAATTGATTCATCGTTTTATTAGTATTACACTTATGTTACGTGATTCAAGGGGAACGGTATCTTTTGATAATACTTTGAACAAATAGCATTTTGGTAATTTGTCCACAAATTTATAAGTTTAGTTATATAACCTAATAGGCAACTATACACTAAATTGCGATTAAGTAACAATAATATATTTTGGAACAACAGAACGAATACCAGCACCTATGCTGTAGCATAAACTTCAAACGAACATACGAAACAAATAAACAATATAATTTCTGATCTTTCTGTATGTTTAGTTCACAAAATTTTAAAAATATCTAACATATTTTAATATTAGCATAGTGCACAGTTTACTCAATTTTATACATTTACAAAAATTCTTAGATAAAAACTCAGATAACACTTTACCTTGTAGGTTTCCTTCTGACGAAATGCTCTGTAAAGCATGGTGTATTGCAGTGCGAAGAAAGGATTTCACCCCAACAATACACTCTAAATTATGTTCCAAACATTTCAAGGACGAAGATTATCTTACAGAGAGATTTGGACCTAGGACGTTAAAGGACGGTGCAATTCCTAGTATTTTTCAGTATCCTCTTATAGGATCATCTTACCGTCCAAAAAGGAAATTGTTACCTAAAGGAAGAGGTCGTAAAATGCCATCCACCAGGTAAGTTTTTGAATGTATTTATTTCGATGAGTTGTGCAATTTCATGGAAGCTTCTAAATGTTAGGTCTTGTGTTAAAAAATTGTTTTAAGTTTTCAAAAACATAATTATCAGATATGCCACAGGCGTTAAAAATGCCTGTTTTTCAATGGTTTTCAAAGACACGTTGGTGTGGTGTAGAAGTTTGCAGAGTGGGGTTCCAGCTCAGATGTTAACCTCGTCATCTGACCATTAAATTAATTACGAGTAGTTGTCCTCGGATCTTTCGTTTCGGGATTGATCCCGAACCCACGGTTGAAAAGCTCAATTGGTGAAGAACGTCAAAAGTGGTTAGAAGTCATCTAGGAAAAACTGCTGATTGAAGAATGGATATATACGTGTCAACCCCTCAGGGTTAAAAATTAATATTTGCTGAACGTCCTTAAAATTTTAGAAAAAGTCCGTAGTTTTTATAATGTTGCAGTTTTTTAACAAATTGTATAACAAATCCATGGCATAATACTTATAGTTTAGCTACAATGTTTTTAAAATTGGGTTTGCGAAACCCAAATCTAGCACTCGTGAAAGTTTCTTCACGAGGCAGATTTTGTCTGCAGCAGTTTTCGTGACAGACAGTATACAAGCAGTATTTTTTTTATAAAATTTAGTTTTTTATAGTATTTATTACTTTGTGGCGTGTACTACTTGTTAGCCTTTAAACATTCTTTTAAAAATCTAATTGTAAAATTTATACAATATTTATTTGTTATATTACTGTTACTGAAAGTAATGCATTTCCCAGTTATTTTTTAAAAACTTTCTATTTCTTTAGCTCCGCATTTCCTACTCCGAAGATAGTATCTGCTACCAGTGTAGCTGACAGTCCAATAAGATTTGTAGCAGTTTCTCAAGCTCCACCAAGACTCTTGTCAATTTCTCAAGCTCCAAGACTCTTGTCAGTTTCTCAAGCTCCACCAAGACTCTTGTCAGTTTCTCAAGCTCCAAGAGTGGTAACAGTTTCTCAGGCTCCTCCAAGAGTCTTATCAGTTTCTCAAGCTCCACCAAGAGTTGTTGCAGTTTCTCAATCACCAAGAGTTGTTGCAGTTTCCCAAGCTCCACCACTGAGAGTTGTCACAGTTCCTCAAGGGTTGATGGCCTATGTATTGGCTTCATCTGCCGAAGTGAGAAAATTCTATAAAATAGTTAAAACTAAAATTATTCAACAAATTAAACAATAGCTGCTTTAATTAGGAAATATAGTGAGAAAATAAATAGCATGCAGAGATATATTTAGAGGTGGGATCACGGATCCTCCGAAGTGTTATTTATGTTATAAAGGTATTGTTTGTCTACCACAAGAACTACACCTGGCATCATGTCTGCTGTGGCGGTCGCTATAGAAACAGGGCTCGTTCCTTTTGAGTAGGGATGACTTAATTTTATTTTGATTTTAGTGAGTGGTTTCGTCGAAAAAAGTTGACTGATATAGATATCTCGGCAGTAAAAATCAAAACAAATGTATTTCTAATTCGTCATCAAGTAAACCAATGCGAGAAACGTGAAACTTTTCCAAGGAAAGGGGGTGCATTGCGCTAGTAACCTGTGAGTTGTAGGCGACGCAGTTCGATTCCTCCCTGGGTGTATTTCTTCCGTGTTAGTAAAACTTTCCTTGTGTGTGTATGTTCGCAACTTGATGTCTGTCTTGTGTTTGGCTCAGTATGGCCAAATATGGCCATTGCCCACTAAGCCATCGAAAGACCGTCGTGTATACGTGGGCTGGTACTCGTTAATCTATCGTGACCTCAAATGTCCTCACGTTGGCTTGGTGTGGAAGTTTGGAGAGTGGGGTACTAGCTGAGGTTCTGAACCATTGTTCAAAATGACTAGGTGTCCTCTGATCTTTCGCTTTGGGATTGATCCCGGATCATCGCCAATAGCCCGTTGTGTTGCTCCAGTGCGACGTTAATTCAACTACCTATCTATTCAAGGGCTACGGCAGTTACTTATACATTTCCAAAGGATACGTTGCGTAAAACAAACATGGCGATGCGTGTTTTTGAAAATATGGCAGATCTTTTTCCTGGCCATGTCTAACTGGATTGACGATAAACGATGTAACCAAAATTTAATAAGTCTACGGGCGATAGCTTACGGGCTGTAGTTTTAAAGATGGCTGCTTGGAGCGTTGTACAACCACCGTTAAAAAGCGAACTAGTTGATGCTAAAGATGTTGAATTATATTTTGTTGAAAATTCCATTATGTTGACAAGAATGGACTTTTTAAAATCTATATTTGGACCACCTTCTCCTAAAAGTCTTTTGGGTATCGTTTTATAAAAAATAAGCCAGATTAATATTGTGAACCATTTTAAAATACGACGGGTGTAAAGAAATGAGTAAGGCGGAAAGCGCAAGCAATAATATAATATAACTAATAATAAAAATGAGTTTTACGATTCTATATCTGGCAACGACTGTAACATGTTAACTTTTTAGTTCGAATTAGAACTTTTACTGAATTTTTGAGATTGTATACTGACTATTGAAGTTCTAAAATTTATCGAGTTACTGTTTTACTTATTTTTAAAATGTTTCTTTCATTTGTTTCCAATTAAAATTTAAGAAAAATGGAGATTATAGAATAATTGTACAATGCATTTTTAATATGTTTTCCCGTTCAACTTGTTTGCCACTCAGAAAAGTTGAACGCGAAAACCTTTATATCATAATAATATAACTATGTTATACAATTATTTTTGCTATCTCCAAATCTATTGTAGAATAAAATGACTTAATAAAATTCTTTTTACAAAAGATGTCAATTTTAAAATGAAACAAAGACTCCTGAATAAAAAAGTCGTAAATCTCAACACAAAATTTTCAATCTCAAAAGCTCAGCGTAAATTCTAATTCGAACTAAAAATTAAAACAAGAAACGTTATCAGATATGGAATTGTGAAATAACATTTATTATTTTTTATGAATATATTATCATTTGCACTTTTCGCCTTACGCATTTTTTTTTGCACCTGCCTTGTTTTAAAATGATTTACCGTACTTCTTTTTATAAAACGAAACGTTGCACACACAAAGAATTTTTAGGAAAAGCTGATCGAAATAGAACGAATTTTAAATGTTCCTTTTCTTGTCAACAGAAGGGAATTTCAACAAAATATAATTCAACGTCATTTACATCTAGTTCGTTTTCAATTAGCGTCGGCGTACAGCACAGCGCCTCAAGCAATCATTTTATTAATTATTTATATATTTCTATAGTATAGATCCCTTTTACGCCTCTACACGCGACGAATCTTAACAAGTGAGGTATCAAAAGAATTTCCCGAGCACTGACGAATCTATTCTATTTCTCCAAGGCGTGCAGAGGGGGACTAAAAACAATTCGAAATCCCCATAGGAATAACATTGAGTGTAAAACGATTGCATAACGCAACTCAGTTTGTTTTACCAGTATTGATGGAAAAAACAACTTTTCCAATAAAATTGTTTTACCAGTATTATTCGGAAAACAATATTTTTCATCATCTATATTATTTCTATAGTTTAGATCTCTTTTACACGCGACGAATTATTTATTTATGTATTGAACTGGTTTTTCATTTCTTTCCATAATATCAATAATTTACGAATATGTGATTTGATGATATAAGGATATTAAACGACGCATGTTCCAAGCGAGGTTAAGATTTGAAGAAAAAAATTGCGAAAATATACAACTTAACAATTTTTGTGAATTCTAGTGTTAAGATAACCTTATTAGGCCTTTTGGCGGAAGAATTACGTGCTTTACACAAATGGTTGGAACAACGCTAACAGTGATTTTAAGGAGAAAGTGTTGCAAATAGTGATTGAATAAACTTTTTGATATTTTGGATATAAAAAAATTCGTTTGCATCTTTCACCCTTACAACGGATGGGGGGTGGAATTGTTCATGCGAGAATTCTCACACTGGCTCGCTAGTTTTTATTTAATTGTTGTTTCCCTGAAAAAATATATACAATTACAGAAAAAAATATATGATCCAAAAAATGCAAGGAAAGGTTGCACGTAAATCTTTGGCTTAACGCAGAAACTCATTGACATTTTTCGGAAACACTAAATGCTTATTTTCATAAAGATGAGAAATACATAGTTCTATTGTGATCTGTTTGAAAGATATATAATACCATCCAAATGCTTATAAATTCTATTTTGTGACCTAAAACCGAATAGTTAGTCTTTGAATAGCTGTACAGCAAAAAATTCTTTCTCTGTTGATGAATTTCTGCTCTAAACCGACGAAATACAGTTTGATGAGACAAAATAAAACATTTCCCGGAAACAGATAACTTATTGAATAGAAATCATTAGAAAACTTTTCTACTCACGAAAAAGAATTGGTTTTCCGACTGTTTTTTACCGATATTCTTTTTTAAAGAATCAATTTTTAGAGTCTACAGCAAAGTATCCGAATAACTTTTCGAAGTTCGGCTAGCCGCTACTTTTTTCGACAAGGTCGGCGAGGTTAGTCAAGGCCGAAGCCAAGAGTGTCGCTGCCGTCGCCGACGTCACGTTCGGGAGCCCTACGTATTCGCTTGCCCAGCCCACCGTATCTCCACTCTGGATTCCGTTGCATCGGCAAGAGCGTCGGGATAGTTTTGCCTCTGTTCCTTGTTGTTTTTAGCGGTTTGAAGCACGGCTTTTTCCGTCGCTTTCCCGAAAAAAATCTTCGTCGATCACGACCTCGGATTGGGACGCAGTTCGGCTTCAACATGGTGGGACGAAAGTGCTGCATACCGAACTGCAAGTCCAACTACGGCAACACTTACGTGACTGTGTTTCGGTTTCCCAAAGAGGAGGACCTCCGGGCGCTCTGGCTGGAGAAGATACCCCGAGACAATTACGATCCCAGCAAAAACGTGGTGGTTTGCGTGAAGCATTTTGAAGAGGATTGCGTCATAACTCACGATATTCTACCGACTCCGGAAGGTGATATCAGGATTTTGAGGGGCACCCCCAAATTAAAAAAGGGTGCCTACCCGACTATATTTCCGAAATGTCCAAGTCCGAAGAAGAAACCAAAAAAATATGTGAAAAAAGCGCTCAAGGAAAAATCGAAGTCTAGCGACGCAGACATGAAGGCTGATTTTTATTTTTTGGATGCGTTACCAAATAGAATAAAGAGGGAGCCTGGATGTTCAAGTCTAGTAAGTTCAGATTTTTCTGTTGTTTTCCAGAAGTGCGATAATTGCATTTATTTTCTATACATATCTTCTGACCATATTGAAGTTTTAATGTCGGTTGCTTTTTACGAAGATGCAACGTTAAGTAGTAATTTATGTGATGGAATTGTTTAACCCAATTCTGCTATCGCCTTTCTGGTATCTGCGGGGCCGCTGTAGCCTGTTTGGAAGAGTAACGGATTAGCAACCGGAGGGTTGCGAGTTCGAATCCAACCAAAGACCGTCGTGTATAAAGGGGGGGGGGAATTTCAATTAACGTCACACTGGAGCAACACAATGGGCTATTGGTGACGGTCCGGGATCAATCCCAAAGGGAAAGATCCGAGGACAACACCACGTAATTTTGAACCACGGTCAGATGACGAGGCAACACCTGAGCTGGCACCCCACTCTCCAAACTTCCACGCCAACGTGAGGACATTTGAGGCCACGACAGATTTAACGTGCACCAGCCCCCTTTGTACACGACGGTGTTTGGCTGGATTCGAACTCGCAACCCTTCGGTTGCAAGTCCGTTACTCTTCCAACCGGGCCACCGCGGCCCTCGTGTATAAAGGGAGCTGGTGCATGTTGAATCTGTCGTGGTCTCAAATGTCCTCACATTGGCGTGGTGCGTAAGTTCGGAAAGTGGGGTGCCAGCTCAGGCATGACCTCGTCATCTAAGCGTGGTTCAAAATTACGTGGTGTTGTCTTCGGGTTTGATCCCGTACCGTCGCCACTAATCCTTTGTGTTGCTCCAATGCGATGTTAATTGAACTACCTCGTTTTATTGACGCTGTTTGGCGCATCTCTCAAATATGGCCCTTGCGCCATAAAACCCGATCAACCGAACGCTTCGAGCTCTGACCCTTCTGTCACTATACTCTGAATTTAATTCCCGATATAGTTACGGATTGGGTTACCAGATGTCCGGGCAAGTTTGGAATGTGCTTGCGTTTCCCGGATCCTACCGATAATTATGAATTGTCGGGATTTTTTAGAGAAATAATCAATTCAATCCGAATGCTGTATTGCTGGAATCGCTTTGAACAAAAAGCGCGTTTGTCTGGATCGGCAAAATTGTATGGTTCGAGTCAGAATTTTTTATGTAAAGTGTTTCATATTTGTTATTCTGTTATTTCTTGTTTGTAACAATGTTTATTTGACCGTTTCAATGTAAAAGTATTTTTTATTAATACTCCAACTGAGAGCTTTATTTGTCCGAACTTTACATGAAATGTCAGGACCGTAAGGGGCACATTTTAAGGTGTTTACGGGTTTCATGGATCCAAGGTACTGCAGGGATCTTTTCTTTCCCATGGGGCTTACTGTCTTTAATAAACACGGGGGTCAGCTCCCGAGATACCATAAGTGAAATTTTTCTGCTTTCATCACAGTATATTCCCTAATTTCTCTTTTTGTTTTCTTCCAACCAAAGACTGTCGCACTCCAGGGTACCCAAGCTATCTTTTTCCGCTTTCAACTCTTCCCAATCTATCCAACCAAAGACCGTCGTGTACAAATGGGGGCTGGTGCACGTTAAATCTGACATGGTGTTGAAGTTTGGAGGGGGGTGCCAGCTCAGGTGTGACCTCGTCATCTGAACGTGGTTCAAAATTACGTGGTGTTCTCGGATCTTTCCCTGCGGGGATGGTGCCAGACGGTCGCCAATAGCCCGTTGTGTTGCTCCAGTGTGACGTTAATTAAATACCCCTTTTTCCAATCCCTCTTTTTTCCTCTTTCACGACATATTTTTTATTTGACGTTGTCTCGTGTTTAGTGCAGCTTGGCCAAATATGTCCCTTTGCGCCATAAAACCCCAAAACAACCTACTAAAATGTCAGGAATTTTACCGACTTTATCAGGAACTTCCATTTTTTGGTCTGGCAATCCTGGTTACGGATGTTCGTAGTGGCTCGGAAGTAATAGTTGTAGATCCCGATCTAATTTACCCCGAGGTGGAAACCAGAACGATCTGTAGAGCTGTGAACCAATCCTTCATAATTTGTCCAGCTGACTATACTAGCGGGGAAGAAATGGTAGGTATTTTAATTAACGTCGCGCTGAAGCAGCACAACGGGCTATTGTCGGCGTCTGGTATTAAACCCGAAGGGAAAGATCGAGGACAACACTGCGAAATTTTGAACCACGGTCCGATGACGAGGTCACACCTGAGCTTACCCCATTCTCCAAACTTCCACGCCAACGTGAGGACATTTGAGACCACGATAGATTTAACATAAACCAGCCCCTTTTTATATGGTCTTTGGTTGGATTTCAACTCGCAACCCTCCGGTTACTTCTCCGTTACTCTGCCAACCGGGCTACCGCGGACCGGGAAGAAATGGAAAATGTATTTAATTTATGAATTTTTAGATGTTAGGAACAGAATAAGAATCACTCTAAAGAAAGCTTTTTTGTTAGTATAGTACATTTTGAGTGAGAATAGCTGTGAAATTGAAAATTATATTTTAGACTATATATGGCCACCGTAGCCCAGTTGGAAGAGCAATTGATTAGCTACCGGTGTGTTGCGAGTTTAAAACTCGGTCAAGCCAAAGACCGTCGTTTACACGGGAGTGAGTGCACGTTAAATCTGTCGTGGCCTTAAATGTCCTGACGTTGGCGTGGTGTGGAAGTTTGGAGAGTGTGGTGCCAGTTCAGGTGTGACCTCGTCATCCGACCGTAATTCAAAATTACTTGGTGTAGTTCACGGATCTTTAACTTCGGGTTTGATCCCGGACCGTCGCCAATGGCCTGTTGTGTTGTTCCAGTGTGACGTTAATTCAACAACGGACTCATTTCCTTGAGGTCGTTTGGGGCAGATTGCTCAAATATGGCCCTTGCGCCATAAAACCCGATCAACCGAACGCTCTGATCCTCGTTTCAGCAGACTCAGAATTCGAATCTCGGTTTAGTCATGGATTGGGTTACCGGATGTCCGGACAAGTTTGGAATGTGCGTGCGTTGCCCGGATCCCGCCGAGAATTATAAATTGTCCGGATTTTTATAGAAATCGTCGTTTTAATCCACACGTACACAAAATCTGCATGAAACGTCTTTCCCGCAGTGTTCCGGGTGCCGACGAAGATGAAACGCGAAAAGTGAAACCGCCATAGCTCCGAAAGTATCAAGTCAACGGGAATACTTAATAATATACCATTAGACAGAGGATGTATCCAAGTGCATATCGGAACCGGTCGGACTCCTGCCGCGTGCATGACGTCATCGCAGCGGCGGCGTGCAAATCGGGACCCTTTCCAACTGTCGGAAGTCAGTTATCGCTGCCTAGCGTACTCTTCGCGCATTGACAATGAGGTCGTTTGATTTGTACCGACGAATAACGTGTGGTACCATAAAATTTGAGATTGAGTGCACGATTCAAAAGTTATCGACGATTCAGTGCGAGAGAAACTGCGAACTTTACGAGAATGTCGAAATGTAAGGCAAATAAGCGGCTAAAAGCATATAGAGAACGCTTACGAAATGAAAGACTACTTCGAAAGGATTCAGAAAAGCCCAAAACTACTTCGACCGAGCGAGTGAGACGCGAAAAGTGAAACTTGAAACCGCCGTAGCTCCGAAAGTATCAAGTCAACGGGAATACTTAATAATATACCATTAGACAGTGGATGTATCCAAGTACATATCGGAACCGGTCGGGTACATGGTCAAAACGAGTAAATGGGGCAAGCGTCGACGAAGCGATACCGAGCACTTTTTGACGTGAATACGTCTTTAAAATCAGTCCTTGGGTCGAAGACGCATGCATGGGGGTCCTCGGCAGAAACTTGCGCGTGACGAAAAGTGTTGATACCTCAAAGCTCCATAACTACAGGGGGAATCAGCCTATAGGGATAAATGGCCTACCATCTTGTAGAGGAAGGTAGGCCACGTCGACCATCGTGAAGGAACGTTCTTCACGATGGCCCCGGTCGGCTTCTAATCCACTCCCCCTCTGACCTCTGTACCGCCTGGTGGGGAAATGAGTCACATTTCGGGTATACGCTAGCCGGTTCAACCGCTGTGACTTCAGTTCCAATCGACGGGTCTTGGCGAGAGCGTGCTTAAATCGAAGAGAACGATGAGTTCTACAATTTCATTTCTATAGTCGTCAGTTTAAACCATTTGTGTGAAAATTGTGTGCAGTGGAAAGTGAGACGATTTGTCGAAGATTGATTATGAAGCAGAAATATCACACTAAAGTCCAATTGCGGTATAGGAAACGTAAACAGGCTGAAAAAGCAGTTCGAGACGAACAAAATGGTATCAAGAAGTCTAAACCTATGACAAGTGCGGAGAGATCTAGAGCTTACCGAAGACGCAAGAAGGAGCAGGCGCGCGTACGCGGCGACAAGTATTCCCCAACCAAACCTTACGGTACAGTGGGTACTGTGCCTACCCGCGTTTTGGATGCGTTATCAAGTAGAATAAAAAGAGAGCCTGGGTGTCCAAGTCCAGTAAGTTCAGATTTTTCTGCTGATATTCGGTAGGTAGATATTTTAATTAACGTCGCACTATAGCAACACCACGACGCGGCGACGGTCCGGGATCAAACCCGAAGGGAAAGATCGTGGATAACACCACGTAATTTTGAACCACGGTTGGATGACGAGGTCACACCTCTCTCCAAACTTCCACACTACGCCAACGTAAGTACATTTAAGGCCACGACCCAAGTGCACCAGCCCAATTTGTACACCATGGTTGGATTCGAACTCGCAACCCTCTGGTTGCTAATCCGTTACGCTTCCAACCGGGCTACCGCGCCCTTGAAAGGGATGGGATGATCTGGTTTGTGGAAACAGGTTGTGGTTTGGAGACGAAACATCGCTGCTGAGTCGACTAAGGATGTTAGGACTCTTCCAAACGGGCTACGGTTGCTCCTATTGATATTCGGAATTGTGATGGTTGCATTTGTTTTCTATACAGTCCATGTAAAAGTTTTAATGTCGGTTACTTTTTGTGATGGAATTGGGATGCTATCACCTTTCTAATCGCCTGGTATCCGAGAAGTTAGCGAGGGCAGAGGTAGCACAGTTGGAAGAGCAACGTATTGGCATCCGGAGGGTTGCGAGTTCGAAACTCGGTCCAGCCAAAGACCGTGATTGGAGCTGGTGACGTTAATTCTGTCGTCGCCTCAAATGTCCTCACGCTGGCGTGGTGTGGAAGTTTGGAGAGTAGGGTGCCTTCTCAGTATCGTCCAATGGTCGTTTAAAGATATTGAAAGAAAATAAAAATATGTTGAATTCACATTTTCTACTGAAATTTCAAAAGTTTTCTTTTTTGAATCAGTTTGTATGATAACCGTTAATGTGATTTTGAAATAAATTGAAATGTGTTTTTTTGCTTGCAACAATACAAAATATCTTTGTTGCAATGTTTGTAATTTTCAAATGAAAATTTTCTGAAAAAGATTGTATTTGCTGAAAAATAATTCAAATTTCCAGTTTATCTATAGTAAGTACAATAAATATATGAATATTCATCTCAGCTATAATTTTTTATGCTATAAATCTATATAAATAAAAATTGAGCGTTTGAACATTTAATATTTTCGATCCATTTCAAGTTTTCTATCCGTTTTGGGTCCTTCTAATGCAAAGGTGCATTCCTACTTGGGTGTGTATTTCTCTCTTCTGTGTCAGTAAAACTCGCATTGTGTGTATGTCTATTTCTTGATATTGTGTAGTATGGCCAAATATGGCCCTTGCGCCATAAAACTCCAAAAACCGAACCTTCTAATGCAAAATCTGTTTCATGCACGTTTGGTGTCTATGTGTGTTGTACCCGTACTACGTCCACACGGTTGAATATATTCATGAAATTTTGCGTACTGTGAGTACTTAACCTTCATTTAGTGACTGAACGTGGTTGCGTTAGTCTGTCCGTCTTCCCGTTCTATGTCTGATTTCTATGTACAAGTATAACAAATTTTATTCCATATATCTGAATGCAATGTTTTTATTTTATACATCATATTTTGTTTAGTGAAAACGTTATTTAAATTGTCTTTGTTTACATATTTAGATAAGTTGCATGCTAAAACATTTGAGTAAGTATGCTTACACACATCAACCATAATTTGGTAGTTTTGGAGAATCTGGAATGTATATTGAGCATTGTGATTGCTTGGATTTGTGTCCAAAGTAAGCTGTAGAAATTATAAAGATGCCGAAAAGGTGTTAAAATATTACTTTATTCTACGAGACGAAAGTGGTTATATTCTGGTCATTTCTTGAATCTACAATTAACCAATTCAACCAGAGTAAGGTCTGATAATTTTGCTAGTAATACATAAATTTGGTCTTTTCGAGTGGAAGGTTAGTAACCCTCTACGAGATTTCCGAGTAGTGTTGTATTGTTTTTACCCCTTAAAACACATAATAGCTAAATAACCACATCTATTGGCTGAAAGAATCCTAGGAAAGATTTTGTTGCTCAAGAGAATCAAAACTGGTTAGGAATCATGCAGGTACAGAACGGTTATATGCATGTAAACACCACAGATGGTTAAATGCTGTGTAAATAAGAATTTAATACTGATATATTATCTAGTATTAAATGGTTTCGTGTGTTATGAGACATACTTTGCATTGTATTTAAAAATATTAATGTCTTCCAAGTTAAAAACGAACTTAGAGATATTGCTGTTTTGCACGGCAGTTCGGTTTGCCGTTCTGCGAGCATTTTGTGCTGCACGAGGGCTAATTGGATGGCGAATTACAAAAAATGACTAGTGCTACAAATCAAACCCAAGATTTATCAAAATTCCTTTAAATCAATTTCCCATACGTAATGTCATTGACCTGTTAAGCTTTAGATTTTTCTTTCATGATTTGTATATCATACATTTTTATGTCATGCCATGTTGATCAACATGTTTTAAATCACCAATTCATAGAATTTGTATTGACATGTTTTAACACATCTGGTGGTTGTCTGGACGAGGTATTTCGTCATTAGCAAAACTGATGAGGTCTTGATGGACACGGTGTCGTCAAGAGAATAAACCTGACCTGATCTTGAAAAAATCGGTAATATATCCCGACGACGAGATATCTTGTCATTAGCAAAACCGGTCAAATGTTGGTGGACGAGATATCTCGTCGAAACCACGGAGGGTTAATATACTTACCGTTGAGGCCGACATAATCAAGGTTTTCATTTTACGAACATCACAGCACACTTTTAAGACAGAAAACATAAAGCGTAACTAAGCAGACAAAGTAAAAGTTATATACTCGCACAAATGCGATTAAACTAAGAACTGAAATTGTACTTCGCTTCACTTCAGTTCGCTCTCGAAATAGGAAAGGCTTGGTAAAGCGTAATACTCGATTTCTCACCAACAGCCCGTTGTAAGTGATGTCGCTTTTCTAGAAGCCATCGGTTTTTTCATATTTTTATTACTTTTATTTTGTTTTTCATGTATGTGCTTACTTTTAGTGTACAGTTTAATATTGGTTTGGTTGTTTGCTAAAAAAGTCAATTTAATTTGTTCTTGGCCATAAAAAACCAAGCAACCAACTGAAACCCTTTCAAGCGTTTATGACAATTTTTGTTTCCTGCTTTTCATTTCTGATTTCTTTATTTTGCAGAAAAACGACACCACTTCCGTAGACCACGACGTCTCCGCCAACTTGGAACTCGAACTCACCACGGGGGAGCCTGAATCCGATCACGAAATGGCCCCAGTGCCCCCGATAACAATGAAGGAGGAACCCATGTCGGACCCTGAAGACGACGCACCGTGTCTTGGAGCATCCACCTCGACAACGCCATCCTTGACCAGCGTCACTAGTTTTGCAAAATTTGCTGCAGCGTCTTCAAGCTCTGGTGAGATTCTAGGAGTGCCTGTTGGTGACTTCCCAACTCGTTCTGGTTCACCACCCTCGATGTCACCTAGTGTTGCTTCAGAAGTCAGCAACTCGGCGACGAACGGTGGCCTGGAGAAGAATCGATTCCTACCGAGTACCAGTCCAACGAACGACTCTGGCGAAGAGGCGAAGTTCGTTCCCGATTATAGGACGAGAGACCAATTCGATGTTTATGGAGAGTACATAGCTTCTAAACTGAGGAGGTTGGACTGGAGGACCTGTGCTCACGTCCAGAAGGCTTTTAGTGATATCATCTTCGAGGCTGAAATGGGGAAGTACAGTTAGTGAATGGACTTGAATCGATTTAGTGATAGAGTGGACTGCGATTACTTGGTACCGAAGTCATTTGTGCATATTTCCCCAACAGTACGACTTATTCAAATTCATATCCAGCCTTGGCATGCATACCTGCCTGCCAACACTTCCGGATGGAAGAAAATTTTCGAGTGACGCCAATTTCGAAGATCTGGCGCCAAGCCGTGAAAGAAAAAACTTCGGAATCAGTAGTTGCCTTAAGATTGTAGTAAAAACATTCTTTGGTACTTACTTTAAGTGAAACCTACTTCTGTGAAAGACTCGAGACAGTTTAATTGCTCATTTTTGTTTACATTTGGCGCGATTTTGTGTAAAATATCGCCAAATTTGTTCCACCGAGGTTCGAACTGCCTATAAGCATAGAACAGTAGAAAGCAGGGTTATTTTCTGCAAAATCTTCCGGACTTTTTCTCAGTGGTTGGCAGGTATGTCATGTGAAATGTTCCCGAAACTAACATTATGTGTAAAAAACTTGTCTTCCTTGCATCTGTTCCTATAAGTTGTATAAAAAATGAAACCTGACATTATTTCTTATTTATGTTTATATAGTGACACTGATATGAAAAGGAACTAGTGAAGAATCCTTTTTTTGTGAGGGTTTTGAAGCTAAATACAGGGCGCTAGTGCTTTCGCAACTTGGCATGTTGTAGAGTATGTGGGTGGTTCAGTGATAAATTTCCGTAACACAAGTCTTGGATAAAATGACTAGTTTATTAAAAGTACAGTAACGTCACATAACAAGACAACATTATTAGGGCTGCAACCCTTACACGTTAGTAGTATACCCCCCCGTATAGGACACGGAAGTGACGTCATACCACGTGACCCGAAGTGGGCGGGGCCAAGTGACATCACAGCGTGACGTCATCGAAAAGCGGAAGTGACGTATGGTTTGTTTACATTTTGGACTTGGGAATTTTTTTTTTGTCATCGACTTCGTGCAGGCGTTGAGTTGTTTCAAGATGGCGTCGTTTTGTTGCCATGATGACGAATCACTCGTAGTGTCATCTGGTGGAGATATTCGAAACCCTATTATTTTTAATTAAAAAGCAATTTCGTGGATTCGAACCGAGGACCATAGGATCCGAAGTCAAGTGCGCTATCCGTTACGCTGTAAGAGAGTTAACTATGGGCGGTGAATTAATGTAGTGTTTCTCTCTCTTTTGGACTTGTATTTTTTCTTAGTATTAGGAATGGGTTATTTTTAGAAAATGGTTTGAATAATTGCATAGGGGTTTTAATAAATGCTTTTTCAAAACGACTTATGGCGCCATCTAGTGATTTTAAAAGTAAGTAATCTAAGGAACGAATTGATTTCTTAATGTTTTTACTTTATTCATGACCAGTGACGTCAGTGTGTTTACGTTTGGGACTTGGATTTTTTTCCTTCTGAGATTTCGATGTGACGTCACGAGTATGTCCATCGAGCACGTCTGAACTTGAAAAAAGCCAAGTCTGAACTTGAAAAAGCCTACTCACAGTACATTTCCTTACAAGATTTAATTTTGTGTTGGTGAACCGTTATAAAGATGGTAAGGACTGTATGGGTGCCCATAATGACAACGATTTGGATCTTTATGCACCCATAGCGTCTGTTTCATTTGGACAGAAAAGGCAATTTGTGTTTTCTAGAAAGAACTACAATTCTTTAAAAATTGTTCTGGAAATGGAAGCTTGCTTGTGATGAAGTATCCAACAAACCAATTTTGGTTTCACAGCTTGCCCCGTGGGAATGCATTATGCCCTAGAATAAACTTAACGTTTCGTAAAATCCTTGTATAAAGCAGCGATAAACCACTGATGTGCCCCCGAACTAGAACTCAGTGACGTACACTAGACGATATTTGGACAACGTTGCAATTGATCTTTGCCTTTCAGAATAGTATTTTTATAAATGCTTACATCTTGTTGTTTTTAAATAAATTTTTAGCGTGTCTTACCACATATACTGTATTTTGGATTATTTGGGTTTTTTTATTACCATGGTTTTATAAATTTTCTTTTAAAATGCAAGATCTGAAATGAAATTTTTCTTTCCTATATAGATTTATGGTTTTTTTAAGTTAGATGTTTTTACTCAAAAATTAATTATACATTAGATGCTATAACACCTATTTTATAGCAGAAATTTTGTTTTAAAATAATAATATACACTTAAGTAAGAGTAAAAATTTTTGAAACTTTACAAGACAAATACTATGAATATTTTTTCTTGTACATTTGAAGAAGTTATAATAGTATAAAACCCATTTATTCTATAAATCTAACTTAAATGTTATTTTTTAATTAATCTTTCCTTGCATATTATTTTTTGCTTTGAATAAATCTTCATAAATTTTAGTGATTTAATTTATATTATATATAGATTTACAAACCTGTTTTTGGATGAAATATAAGGATTTTATATTTTAAAAATTAATGTTTTTACTTAAAATTAATTATATATTAAATACTATTACACGTATTTTTAATGTTGAAGATTTTTAGAAAACATTTTACAATTGAAACATATACATTAAATATTATGACAAACACTTAAATGCAGATCCATAAGGGAATATTGGAAATCTTTTTAATGCTTACACCTTTCTATTTTAAATAAACTTTTGCTTGTCTTACCACATACACTGTATTTTGGATTATTTGGGTTTTTTTTTTTATTACCATGGTCTTATAAATTTTCTTTTAAAATGCACGATCTGAAATGAAATTTTCCTTGATTTTGAGATTTACTCAAAAATTAATTATACATTAGATGCTATAGCACATATTTTATTGCAGAATTTTTTAATATTATACACATAAGTGAGCGTAAAAATTTTTGAAACTTTACAAGACCCATATTATGAACATGTTTCCTTACACATTTGAAGTAGTGAAAAATAGTATTAAAACCCTTTATCCTGTAAAATATAAATTAAATATTATTTTTATTTAATCTTTCCTTGCATATTATTGTTTACTTTAAATACATTTTCATTCATTTTAGTGATTTTATTTATATTATAAAGATTTATAAAACTGTTTTTAACGAAATTTTCTTTGATATAAGGATTTATATTTTAAAAGTTAGATGTTTTTTACACAAAAATTAATTATATATCAAATACTATTGCACGTATTATAACATTGAAGATTTTTAGAAAGCGTTTAACAATTGAGAGAGATATATACTTTAAATATTATTACAAACATTTAAATGCAATTTGCTTTTTATTTTTTAATTTTACAATTGAGACATTTTGAAAAGTTTGATTCTTAAAGTGCGTTTTATGCATAGTAAAAAAAAAATATTATAAAAAACCTGTAAGAGTAAAAAGAATTTTATACATTGAAACTTTACAAGACCCATACCATGTTTCCTTGCACATTTGAAGTAGTGAAATATAGAATTAAAAACCATTTGTCCCTGAAGTTCTAAATTAAAAGTTATTTTTCTTTAATGCTTTTGCAAAACCACACATTTTACTATATATGAACTTCCTTTTATTTATTTGAAAACCTTATGCACATCGTACAATTTAAAATTGCACAGCAAAATACCAATACTGTACGAAGCTATGAAGTATTTTACAAGATACTTTGGTACTGTTTTCTTAATTTTAAGTGTTCTACATTGCTATATTAAATGGATAGTTAGTGGGTTTTCTGTTTTTGAAAATAATGTGTGCACATCTGTGCTGCAAAGCAAATTAACTTTTGCCTTTTTCTTGATATTTAATGCATAATCTAAATATTTACTCACACCGCTGATAGTTTTACCCATGAGTAAAATTAAATAATAACTGAAAATTTTAAGTATTAATGTGAATTTTAAAATGAACAAAAATTATTGAAATAATGGATTAAATCTGAATTCTATGTATTCTTAAAACAATCTCTGCAAATCCAGCAGACAATTCTTAAACAGATTGAAGGAAACCACATGGAAACAAAGTAAATTAGAACACTTTTTAATAGTAAAAACATTATGATTAATATTTTTACAAAAATAATACATTGTAGTAAAAAAAGAACTTATTTTTACATACTTACATTTTTTTAAGAGACTTATTTCCGACAAGCCAATTATTCAATGCCATCACCTCAGCTATGGGCAATGCAAATTATTTTTGTGATGACCACATTATAGTTTTTGGATATCTTTGTTGCTACTTAGAGCATAAAATGCATCGAATTTGGGAAACCCATATTGTTCTAAGTTGATATTCGGAATATTCAATGCATCTAAGCGTTTCTTTTCCACACAACCACCTTTGTAAGCAATTAGGTACTGAGTGACCCTCTTGGTCTGCTCGTAATATTCTAAAAGCTTAGAGTCTAGATTTTTCTAAGGGAGCACAATTTGCTATGTCATGGGACAGAAATGAAGTGCACATACGTAATTTTTAACATATCACACAGTTGTACGATCTTTGGCACTCAGTTTATGCTTAGACGATAAGTTAAAACGAATACTTGAAGCTACTTGCGACTTTTACAGCGATGTATGCGTATTTACGTACTAAGAAACTTTCTTGAATCTGAAATTCATCAAAATGCACAATTGCACAAATATTAATCATTGCTATTGAAAAGCGTTAGCTGTTCTTGGAAAAATAATTGTAAACTGGAGGCCACGAAGAACTGGACTATATAACACCATACACTTACTAATCAGTAAAGTTAAAATTTATCTTTTGCGTTCCATAGTTACTCACAAAAGATAAGACTAAGTGAAGAATGTACATACTCAGAAAACATGGTGTTTGTGATAATGCGCGAAATAAAATTTTGTGTTATAATACAAGATTTTAACGAAAGGATATACTTAAATGTGCGTGTGATTTTTTGACTCTACCACGTTTATGCGCTGAATGCAATTCAATTCTACGACTAAATTTGAGCAAGAAAAAAAATATAACCAAATATAATTTATAAGAGAAACGTATTTTGACTTTCTTTAAAATGAGAACTTTAAAGTATACTGAATTCTCTTGATTCTGCAGTTTTATTTTTTCTAAAATTACATCAACAAATTGAATTATTTTATTTGTGTGCACACACAAGTCTTTGCCTCTGTTAAAAGGAAACTAGTATCTTTGACAAGTATCAGATTTTTAAAAATTAATTCAGAGAAGAACCTTTTTTCATGGGATTTAACTCAATCTGCTCCATAATTTTACCCTTAAGAGTAATAGAGCATATTATAGTTTTTAAGGAAAATGAATAACCATTATGCAAATTTGAAGCCAAAAGTTCCAAGCATGTCTATGCGCCTATCTACGTTTAGAGATTGACCAACGCACAGACGTTGACATTAGGGACCTAGCCGTAAACGGATCGTATTATACTGAACGATTATACCGGTGTCTTGGACGTGATCAGGTGCTATTGGTGTGGCGAAGGGCTTGAAAATTGGTAAAAAGATGTAGTGAGACACAAACACAAAGTTTTATCCAAAATGTTTGGTAGCCCATAGATGAAATTGTACAGGTGCTGGATGAAATCAACAATACCAATGGTTTTATAAAAAAAAACGATGTATAGCTTTACCCCTTAGACAACGACAAGGACGAACGACTTTGTAAAATTTGCAAGGAATCGGAAAATGAATGCTACTTTACAGCCTTGCGGTCATCTGGTGACATGCATGTGATGTACGAAGAGTCTTTCAACGTGTCCTATGTATCGAACCAATATTTTACATAAAATTAAAACGTACATTTGTTACTAAACTCTATTTATTAGTACATGTAGTAGATGCAATTTCAAGTGATATACTGAACATGGTGAGGAAGAAAATCCAATTGTAAAAGGGTGGTATTGAGTTGAAAGTTATTAAATTGGCAAAAGTGCTTCAGTAAGAAGATTAGTAAGGAAGTTTGAGACTCTAAAACCCTAAAACTCTTTATTAAGGAAAAAAATCGTGTAGGAAAGACTTATACACCCTTATAAATATATTGACTATTTTAATTATTAGTCGTTTGTTCATTATATGTTAAACCTATTTACTAAAGAATTTTAAAGGGTGCCTTAAACAGGAGTTACTAAATGCTTTAGGAAAGATGTGTAAATGTACTCTGTAATGCAAGAGAGAATGCTTGAATTAAATATTCATTTTGAGTGTTTCCTTCTTGTAGTGGGGGGGGCTTATTAATAGTACTTTTGTTAGAGCATTTTAAAATATTTCACACTTTAAAAGAATTATTTATATTTATTTTTTATTAATTTTTAAAACTTTTTAACTTTACTGCTTAACTTTTTTATTGTTACTGCACTTTTCTAAATCAAAATATATTTTACCTAAGTTTCGAGTAATGAACCCAAGGAGAAATAGGACATAGATATACATGCAAATGATATTTTATCTAAAATTACTATATTTGTAATCCAGGCATTCTTTTCAGAAAACATTCATTTTCACAAGAATTTTCGAAACATCCTGAATAATCTTAGACCTATTTTTATAGTAGAAAAAACATTAAGCAGTAAAAAACCAATTAAAAAAGTTAAACAGTAAAAAAAGTTAAATAGAAAAAATTAACCAATAAAAAGTTAAACAGTGAAAAAAAGTTAAACAGGAAAAAAATTTAAACAGTAAAAAAAAAATGTTAAAGAGAAAAAGTTAAACAGTAAAAAAAAGTTAAACAGTAAAAAAAGTTAAACAGTAAAAAAAGTTAAACTTAAAAAGTTAAACAGTAAAAAAGTTAAGCAGTAAAATAAAGTTAAACAGTAACAATAAAAAAGTTAAGCAGTAAAGTTAAAAAGTTTTAAAAATTAATAAAAAATAAATATAAATAATTCTTTTAAAGTGTGAAATATTTTAAAATGCTCTAACAAAAGTACTATTAATAAGCCCCCCCCACTACAAGAAGGAAACACTCAAAATGAATATTTAATTCAAGCATTCTCTCTTGCATTACAGAGTACATTTACACATCTTTCCTAAAGCATTTAGTAACTCCTGTTTAAGGCACCCTTTAAAATTCTTTAGTAAATAGGTTTAACATATAATGAACAAACGACTAATAATTAAAATAGTCAATATATTTATAAGGGTGTATAAGTCTTTCCTACACGATTTTTTTCCTTAATAAAGAGTTTTAGGGTTTTAGAGTCTCAAACTTCCTTACTAATCTTCTTACTGAAGCACTTTTGCCAATTTAATAACTTTCAACTCAATACCACCCTTTTACAATTGGATTTTCTTCCTCACCATGTTCAGTATATCACTTGAAATTGCATCTACTACATGTACTAATAAATAGAGTTTAGTAACAAATGTACGTTTTAATTTTATGTAAAATATTGGTTCGATACATAGGACACGTTGAAAGACTCTTCGTACATCACATGCATGTCACCAGATGACCGCAAGGCTGTAAAGTAGCATTCATTTTCCGATTCCTTGCAAATTTTACAAAGTCGTTCGTCCTTGTCGTTGTCTAAGGGGTAAAGCTATACATCGTTTTTTTTTATAAAACCATTGGTATTGTTGATTTCATCCAGCACCTGTACAATTTCATCTATGGGCTACCAAACATTTTGGATAAAACTTTGTGTTTGTGTCTCACTACATCTTTTTACCAATTTTCAAGCCCTTCGCCACACCAATAGCACCTGATCACGTCCAAGACACCGGTATAATCGTTCAGTATAATACGATCCGTTTACGGCTAGGTCCCTAATGTCAACGTCTGTGCGTTGGTCAATCTCTAAACGTAGATAGGCGCATAGACATGCTTGGAACTTTTGGCTTCAAATTTGCATAATGGTTATTCATTTTCCTTAAAAACTATAATATGCTCTATTACTCTTAAGGGTAAAATTATGGAGCAGATTGAGTTAAATCCCATGAAAAAAGGTTCTTCTCTGAATTAATTTTTAAAAATCTGATACTTGTCAAAGATACTAGTTTCCTTTTAACAGAGGCAAAGACTTGTGTGTGCACACAAATAAAATAATTCAATTTGTTGATGTAATTTTAGAAAAAATAAAACTGCAGAATCAAGAGAATTCAGTATACTTTAAAGTTCTCATTTTAAAGAAAGTCAAAATACGTTTCTCTTATAAATTATATTTGGTTATATTTTTTTTCTTGCTCAAATTTAGTCGTAGAATTGAATTGCATTCAGCGCATAAACGTGGTAGAGTCAAAAAATCACACGCACATTTAAGTATATCCTTTCGTTAAAATCTTGTATTATAACACAAAATTTTATTTCGCGCATTATCACAAACACCATGTTTTCTGAGTATGTACATTCTTCACTTAGTCTTATCTTTTGTGAGTAACTATGGAACGCAAAAGATAAATTTTAACTTTACTGATTAGTAAGTGTATGGTGTTATATAGTCCAGTTCTTCGTGGCCTCCAGTTTACAATTATTTTTCCAAGAACAGCTAACGCTTTTCAATAGCAATGATTAATATTTGTGCAATTGTGCATTTTGATGAATTTCAGATTCAAGAAAGTTTCTTAGTACGTAAATACGCATACATCGCTGTAAAAGTCGCAAGTAGCTTCAAGTATTCGTTTTAACTTATCGTCTAAGCATAAACTGAGTGCCAAAGATCGTACAACTGTGTGATATGTTAAAAATTACGTATGTGCACTTCATTTCTGTCCCATGACATAGCAAATTGTGCTCCCTTAGAAAAATCTAGACTCTAAGCTTTTAGAATATTACGAGCAGACCAAGAGGGTCACTCAGTACCTAATTGCTTACAAAGGTGGTTGTGTGGAAAAGAAACGCTTAGATGCATTGAATATTCCGAATATCAACTTAGAACAATATGGGTTTCCCAAATTCGATGCATTTTATGCTCTAAGTAGCAACAAAGATATCCAAAAACTATAATGTGGTCATCACAAAAATAATTTGCATTGCCCATAGCTGAGGTGATGGCATTGAATAATTGGCTTGTCGGAAATAAGTCTCTTAAAAAAATGTAAGTATGTAAAAATAAGTTCTTTTTTTACTACAATGTATTATTTTTGTAAAAATATTAATCATAATGTTTTTACTATTAAAAAGTGTTCTAATTTACTTTGTTTCCATGTGGTTTCCTTCAATCTGTTTAAGAATTGTCTGCTGGATTTGCAGAGATTGTTTTAAGAATACATAGAATTCAGATTTAATCCATTATTTCAATAATTTTTGTTCATTTTAAAATTCACATTAATACTTAAAATTTTCAGTTATTATTTAATTTTACTCATGGGTAAAACTATCAGCGGTGTGAGTAAATATTTAGATTATGCATTAAATATCAAGAAAAAGGCAAAAGTTAATTTGCTTTGCAGCACAGATGTGCACACATTATTTTCAAAAACAGAAAACCCACTAACTATCCATTTAATATAGCAATGTAGAACACTTAAAATTAAGAAAACAGTACCAAAGTATCTTGTAAAATACTTCATAGCTTCGTACAGTATTGGTATTTTGCTGTGCAATTTTAAATTGTACGATGTGCATAAGGTTTTCAAATAAATAAAAGGAAGTTCATATATAGTAAAATGTGTGGTTTTGCAAAAGCATTAAAGAAAAATAACTTTTAATTTAGAACTTCAGGGACAAATGGTTTTTAATTCTATATTTCACTACTTCAAATGTGCAAGGAAACATGGTATGGGTCTTGTAAAGTTTCAATGTATAAAATTCTTTTTACTCTTACAGGTTTTTTATAATATTTTTTTTTTACTATGCATAAAACGCACTTTAAGAATCAAACTTTTCAAAATGTCTCAATTGTAAAATTAAAAAATAAAAAGCAAATTGCATTTAAATGTTTGTAATAATATTTAAAGTATATATCTCTCTCAATTGTTAAACGCTTTCTAAAAATCTTCAATGTTATAATACGTGCAATAGTATTTGATATATAATTAATTTTTGTGTAAAAAACATCTAACTTTTAAAATATAAATCCTTATATCAAAGAAAATTTCGTTAAAAACAGTTTTATAAATCTTTATAATATAAATAAAATCACTAAAATGAATGAAAATGTATTTAAAGTAAACAATAATATGCAAGGAAAGATTAAATAAAAATAATATTTAATTTATATTTTACAGGATAAAGGGTTTTAATACTATTTTTCACTACTTCAAATGTGTAAGGAAACATGTTCATAATATGGGTCTTGTAAAGTTTCAAAAATTTTTACGCTCACTTATGTGTATAATATTAAAAAATTCTGCAATAAAATATGTGCTATAGCATCTAATGTATAATTAATTTTTGAGTAAATCTCAAAATCAAGGAAAATTTCATTTCAGATCGTGCATTTTAAAAGAAAATTTATAAGACCATGGTAATAAAAAAAAAAAACCCAAATAATCCAAAATACAGTGTATGTGGTAAGACAAGCAAAAGTTTATTTAAAATAGAAAGGTGTAAGCATTAAAAAGATTTCCAATATTCCCTTATGGATCTGCATTTAAGTGTTTGTCATAATATTTAATGTATATGTTTCAATTGTAAAATGTTTTCTAAAAATCTTCAACATTAAAAATACGTGTAATAGTATTTAATATATAATTAATTTTAAGTAAAAACATTAATTTTTAAAATATAAAATCCTTATATTTCATCCAAAAACAGGTTTGTAAATCTATATATAATATAAATTAAATCACTAAAATTTATGAAGATTTATTCAAAGCAAAAAATAATATGCAAGGAAAGATTAATTAAAAAATAACATTTAAGTTAGATTTATAGAATAAATGGGTTTTATACTATTATAACTTCTTCAAATGTACAAGAAAAAATATTCATAGTATTTGTCTTGTAAAGTTTCAAAAATTTTTACTCTTACTTAAGTGTATATTATTATTTTAAAACAAAATTTCTGCTATAAAATAGGTGTTATAGCATCTAATGTATAATTAATTTTTGAGTAAAAACATCTAACTTAAAAAAACCATAAATCTATATAGGAAAGAAAAATTTCATTTCAGATCTTGCATTTTAAAAGAAAATTTATAAAACCATGGTAATAAAAAAACCCAAATAATCCAAAATACAGTATATGTGGTAAGACACGCTAAAAATTTATTTAAAAACAACAAGATGTAAGCATTTATAAAAATACTATTCTGAAAGGCAAAGATCAATTGCAACGTTGTCCAAATATCGTCTAGTGTACGTCACTGAGTTCTAGTTCGGGGGCACATCAGTGGTTTATCGCTGCTTTATACAAGGATTTTACGAAACGTTAAGTTTATTCTAGGGCATAATGCATTCCCACGGGGCAAGCTGTGAAACCAAAATTGGTTTGTTGGATACTTCATCACAAGCAAGCTTCCATTTCCAGAACAATTTTTAAAGAATTGTAGTTCTTTCTAGAAAACACAAATTGCCTTTTCTGTCCAAATGAAACAGACGCTATGGGTGCATAAAGATCCAAATCGTTGTCATTATGGGCACCCATACAGTCCTTACCATCTTTATAACGGTTCACCAACACAAAATTAAATCTTGTAAGGAAATGTACTGTGAGTAGGCTTTTTCAAGTTCAGACTTGGCTTTTTTCAAGTTCAGACGTGCTCGATGGACATACTCGTGACGTCACATCGAAATCTCAGAAGGAAAAAAATCCAAGTCCCAAACGTAAACACACTGACGTCACTGGTCATGAATAAAGTAAAAACATTAAGAAATCAATTCGTTCCTTAGATTACTTACTTTTAAAATCACTAGATGGCGCCATAAGTCGTTTTGAAAAAGCATTTATTAAAACCCCTATGCAATTATTCAAACCATTTTCTAAAAATAACCCATTCCTAATACTAAGAAAAAATACAAGTCCAAAAGAGAGAGAAACACTACATTAATTCACCGCCCATAGTTAACTCTCTTACAGCGTAACGGATAGCGCACTTGACTTCGGATCCTATGGTCCTCGGTTCGAATCCACGAAATTGCTTTTTAATTAAAAATAATAGGGTTTCGAATATCTCCACCAGATGACACTACGAGTGATTCGTCATCATGGCAACAAAACGACGCCATCTTGAAACAACTCAACGCCTGCACGAAGTCGATGACAAAAAAAAAATTCCCAAGTCCAAAATGTAAACAAACCATACGTCACTTCCGCTTTTCGATGACGTCACGCTGTGATGTCACTTGGCCCCGCCCACTTCGGGTCACGTGGTATGACGTCACTTCCGTGTCCTATACGGGGGGGTATACTACTCACGTTCTTTCTCATCAAGAACATCGTAATCACTCACTGAAATGCGTATAATTCTTTTCAAGGCCAGCGTCCTCTAGCACATTTCGTAACATTCCCCACCTGAACTCTACAAGAGTTCACTAATTTAAATCATTAATTACTTTAACCTTTTAATACGAAACCCCCAAAAAATAAGTATAAAAATATCAAATTGCATTCCATTAATTTAAATCGTCCAAATTTTAATTTACATCCATGAACAAACAGCTCGGAATGCACATTTTAAATCAAATATATAAAAGAAAGTAGGGTAAAGTGGGTAATCCATGCAAAAGCTACTTCATTAATTAGCATTTACTCCTACAACACAGTTTCGCTCTAACACGATAAGAAAATTGCGAAAACCTTTGTACAACACTACTTCTACAGTACTGGATAACATGATTTTTATTTAACATATTTAAAAACTAAATTACCTTAAAATAATGACGGGAAGGAATAATGAACTATAGTGCCTTTACATGAAAATATATAATTATAATTTACTAATTTATAACTATTCCGATGTTATATCGGAAAGCGTCATGCACAGTTTACGCGCCATCCGCGACGAGACTTGCCGTCTCAGAGATACAGTGTGGAAAGTCCCGCCGTATGTAAAAGGATAAAGTGCAATGCGACGTCGTCATATTGTATCGATCTGTTGTGAAATGCGATCTCAGCCGAGGGCCCGTGAATGGCAGGCCCTTTTTTGTTTCTTTTTATTTCCGAGGTGTGGAGACAGTGTCTTAAGGTGTATGTATATGTTACCGTGAAAGACCGAAATTGAAGAATGTCGACTTTCACCGGTGAATGTCGACACATACCAAATACGTCGGTGAAAGATCGAATATTTCATTACATTCTTGTACATTCGGACCCTCACCGGTGTATGTCGACAATCACAGATATGCTCTGGTGGAGGTCGAAAAGAGAGGAGCCGAGGGGTTTTTTTCCGATACCCTAATTTATACTGAATGGATACTGCAGTGAATCGTGATCTTTTTCTTGAAAAGTTAAATGCATTAATTGCGGGTAAACGAGAAGACAATTGTTTTTATTTTTCTCAAGAAAAGTACTCTAAAATACTTTCTGAAATGTTACGAACCTCACAAAAACAATTTCCTCCTGCTCAAATTGGTGATACTGTACGAATACAAGTCCCTGATGTCGACCGTGGTCGTACAGATAGCCGAAATGTGTTAGCGGTTGTTGTTGGAATAGAAGACTCCGACTTCTATAAACTGGCAAATAAAAATGGTACCCTCAAGCAGCTTTACACACGTAATCAGTTCGTAATTTGTAAAGAAAAGTTACTTTCCATAGATGAGATTTCTTTTCAAGAAATGTCGCTGAGAGAAGCAGCTGCAGCTAATTCGAGAAGCGGGGGGCAAGGCTATACACGCTGTCATTGCAAAAGGAAGTGTTCCACAAATAAATGCAGTTGTAAAAGCAAGGGACTCTTGTGCAATTCAAAGTGTCATAATAGTTTAAGTTGTTGCAATAAATAAGATTTGAATCATATAATTAAGTAAGTTTTTTATTACTATTATTTTCTTTTCTCATTTAGAATGTACTGTATAATTAAGTAAGTTTTTAATTTCTATTATTTTCTTTTCTCATTTAGAATGTACTGTTTGTTTAAGTTCTTGGTCACTCCTCTCAGAAAGAGAGGCGAAAAAGTTACGTCACCCTTGTGACGTTTTATCGCGACTGAAATACGGAGAAGAAAATATAAATCTCCGACATGTTCAACATTCACCATTAGTGCATGGTGAATGTCGACATTTGCCGGTGTAAGTCAGAAATAAGGGTATTTAGCAAATATTTCGGACATACACCAAGCGACTGTGTGAATGTTGACATCCACCGGTGAAAGTCGACATTCTCCAGATTTCGGTCTTTCACTGTAACATATACACTAGAAAATTTTTTTAAAATTTGGACGTTAAAAATCCAGTTTTCACAATAGGTCATTGGTTTGTGCTTAAACTCATTTGAGTGTGAAAAATTCTGATTAAGCTACTCATTCATTATCTAATTTAGATATAATTAGCTAATTAGCATGTTTTTTGAACAGTGATATCTCAAATTCTAATGTGTTCAGAAAGACAATTCCTGTTGGAAATTATTCCTAATATTATTCTTCATGTTTTGACCCTCCATCAAGTTGCTAGAGGGAATACGTTCTTTTTGGCAATTTTTTTCTCGAAGGAAGTCTAAAAAAATCAAGATTTTTTTTCAGGAATTTCAACTTTTAAAAATCAACTAAAAATTCATTTCTTAACCAATCACTTCGACTGAGGGTCAAAACATCCACTGTATTACATAGATTATAATGACACAAAAGTAATTACAATAGATCAATTCATTGTTGAGTTATTACTGTTCGAAAGAAGCATCCTATTGCAAAAACATAGTTCTTCAGAAATCGAGTTTAAAGTTTTGGAAACCTGTTTGTCTAAGATGACAGTACCTAACCCAAACCCTTGTAACTTGAAAACTATTTCGAATATTGACAAGATGTTGGTATCGTTTGAAAGCTAAGGGGTCGGACACTATTTTGAATTATTAAAAAATAGGTCGATATTTTGGTCAATTTTCCTGATTTGTAGTGTATACATACACCTTAAGCGGCTGGTCGGCAGTCTGCGTCGAGCCACGATATGTTAAGGAGTGACTTTTTCGTCTTTAAGACTAAATTTTTGGAAAATCAAGTTTCAGTCCCAAGCCATGTCTGATAAAGATAAAAAACAACGTTTAAGAGGAAATTTATTTCTTTGGAAGTAAAGATACAAATCTTGGATCGTCTTTTAAAAGGAGAA
This sequence comes from Meta bourneti, assembly GCA_933210815.1. Lineage (NCBI taxonomy): Eukaryota > Metazoa > Arthropoda > Arachnida > Araneae > Tetragnathidae > Meta > Meta bourneti. The sequence continues at coordinate 36,080,166 of OW119930.1, read as the reverse complement.
AAAGCATCTCACATTGTAAAAAGTCTTAATTTAAATGAAGCAACCGTCCGGACTATTAAGAAAAATGAAAAAGAAATAAGAAGTGCAGTTGCTGCAGGATCTTCAATATCCGCAAAATATGCAGCTTGTCCCTGGGTGCCAATAATTGAGAAAATGGGAAAGGCACTCAGCATTTGGATTGATGATAGATGCCAAAAAAGAATTCCATTGGATGGTAACATCATTAAGCAAAAAGCACTTAAAATTTACAAATACCTTAAAGAACATGGAGAATCTTCTGTCAACCCAGATTTTGTGGCAAGTAAAGGTTGGTTCGAAGAATTCAAAAAGCGCTTTGCAATTCATAGCATAAATATTCAAGGAGAAACTGCGTCGGCTGATCATGAAGCTGCCAGGACGTATCCTGAAAAAATTCAAAACGTTATAGAAGAGCAAGGATACACAGCACATCAAGTTTTCAATGCCGACGAAACTGGGCTTAGGTGTAAAAAAAATGCGCAGTAGAACCTTTATATCCGAAAAAAAGAAAAACTGCACCCGGATTTAAGGTGTCTTAAGATCGTATAACGCTACTTTTGTGCAGTAATGCGGGGACTTTATGACAAAACCCTTGCTAGTTTATAGATCTTTAAATCCCCGTGCACTTAAAGGCGTAAATAAAAACACCTTACCGGTAGTATATTGGAAAGCAAATCCAAGAGCTTAGGTGACTGGAAATTTATTTAAAGGTTGGTTTTTAAATTGTTTTGTGCCAAACGTTGTGTGAAATTATTTAAAACGGAAAAATTTGAGCTTCAAGGCGCTATTACTATTAGATAATGTTCCATGTCACCCACAAGATTTGAGTTATCCCAATGTCAAAATAGTGTTCCTACCACCTAACACTACTTCGTTGCTCCAACCATTGGATCAAGGTATTATTTATACCTTTAAAACTTATTATATAGGAAGAGCATTACAGTGGATTTTAGACGTAACCGATTCGAAATCAATTAATGTAATGGAAGCTTGGAAGCAATTTTCAATTAAGCACTGCATTGACATCATATCTTTGTCGCAGAAAGAACTAAAAACATCAACGTTAAATGCATGTTGGAAGAAGATGACCATCTTCAGTTGAAACAGAAAACGTGCTTGAATCTCAGAAAATGAAATAGGTGGCATATTAGAACTTGCTAAATCTATCGGAGGCGAAGGCTTTGTGGATATGGCTATTGAGGACGTTCAAGACTTAGTGGAAGAAATTGACGAAGCGGATTTGATGGAAATGTCATCCGAAGTTGAAAATCAAATCGATTCTGAGGACAAAATAGCACTGATGAAGATTGTGAAGTTAATAATTTAACATTAAAAAAATTAGAAGGCCTAAGCTTAGCTGAAAATCTTGAATCATTTTTCTTGAATGTAGACCCTTCCGCTGAAAGAAGCCGAAAATTCAAAAGGCAGCTGCAAAATTGTCTATCTTCAGACCATAAAATCTACAATGACCTTGTAAGAACCAACAAACCAAAATTACAGATTTTTTAAAGAGAATAGAAGGTGGAAAAAATCTAAATGAAGAAGGTTCAGAAAGTGAAGGTGATATCGTTCAACCGAAAAAACGTTTTCGTTTGATTGTACTTAGTGATGAGGAAGAAATTTATTAAATTAAGGTTGCATTAAATGAAAATAATATTTTTTTTCGTTTTGTGTTATACATACATTTATATTTTTAATGAAAATTAAGTTGCTTATATGGAATTAAAAAAGTTTGTTTTTGATAGGTTTTCGGAACGTAACCCCCTTGTACTGGCTTTAGGTCTTATAACAAGGTTTCACACAACACGGCATTTTCTAGGAACCTATCGACCTTGTTATAGGAGGGTTACCTGTATTTCAAGAAACAAGATAGGTCTAGTAAAAAGAAAAAACTTGAGAACATCAGCTATAAAGTTACGGAATCAAAAAAATACTGAAGAACCGTAGAGCAAAATTGACAGTAGCAATATTAAGCAAGGTTCTTGGGTAATATGTAGATTCAAAAAATCAGTTCAACAATTCGTTGAGCAAGTAACAGGAATCGGAAACTATTAATTCTTTATTAAAAAACCTGGAGTTAATTGATGGTATAGTTTCTAAAAAAGGAGTATGTTGTCATAATAGATATTGGAAGCATTTATTATACATACATTTGATAATTATGGACAGTTTTGATATGCTATAACCTCTTTTTCACAAAATTCATGTTAACATGTTTTCATGAATTTTGAATAATTCATGTGTTGTATTTTTGTGTAGAATATTCGTCTGTTATTTACAGTGAAATGAACACTCAAACATAGTTCCAGTACATCGTGAGCTACAGCAGTCATAAATATTGTTACTTATAAGTTTGGCATTTAGAAGGCCCTAAAATAGTAGCTCATTGAACAAAGTTAATTTAATAGTAGCTCATTCAACAAAAATTGTTCTTTAATACACTTATCAATGTTAATTTTTTTCGCCTTTTAAGGATTTTATAACTTCTATGAATTACCCATTTTCCCCCACCTGCTACCCACTTTACCCCATACCATGGGGTAAAGTGGGTATGAAAATAATTAACTAAAAATATAGGTTTAAATATGAAGAAAAAACATGCAGTATGTTCATGAATAAAAAGCAGAGTTGGCGTCTGTCTATGTTCTCTAAACAAGTCTACACCGTTTGACCAATCCACACCTAATTTGGTACTTATACTTTGGAACCCTGCGAGTAACGCAAGTTACATAGTAACCCCATTCTCTTTAACCTTTGCAGAGGGGCTAAATCAATTCGAAATTGCCATAGAGCATAAAACGATTACGGTACGCAACTCAGTTTGTTTTACCAGTATTGATCGAAAATCAAATTTTCTAATAAAATTGTTTTACCAGTATTGCTCGAAACAAAATTTTTCCGAAACGTCATATTTAAACAATTTAAAATTCTAATTATGTTTGAACTGATATTTTATTTCTTTCCACAATATAAATTTAGGAATATTTGAATGAAAAATGGATATTTAAAATACTTAATTTTACACAACTTGCATTTTGTAGTGAAACACGAAAAACCAAAACAAAAAACTGATAAAGGCGTAATTTTGCAATTTGGTATCTCGCAACGCCAGAATTTGTTTTATTTCATAAATTAGATTTAGAATGCCGTGCTTGTGTATTTGAGTTAAGCCATGTTGCAGGTCATATTTGAGCATTTCTAAGTTTTGTAAATTTGTGTTCTTTTGGTAAATAATTCATTATTGTCTATCAATATTTTTCAAACGTCTTTTTCGAATTTTTATATTTCCGAATTTCTCACGACGTCGAAATTCGATCTTCGACTCAGATCTTTCGTTTTTCAGAATTCTACATTTTTCAATGACCACAATTTTGTTTCTCTTTGTATTTGTGTCTCATTAATATCCATATTACAGATATATTATTTAGGAGTTAAATTGTAATGAATTATTTTTATTTTCTACCAAATACCACTAGACATGGGTATATATTCTTGGTTGGATATTTATATTTCGACGAACTTTCTTCAAGTCTGATTAAATACGTTATTTTTGTAGAATTCTGTTTTATAAAAATAAATAGAAACCTTTAAGTAAGGTGTATAACTTCTTATTTTAAAATGACTGTTAAAGTTAAAATAAAGTTATTCAAAAATGAGATAAATTACGTTAAATTAAAACGGGTAGCCATACGTTGTAATTCAAAAATATTTCTAAATTTTGACATTTTCATTACAAGACGATTAAAATTAATTTAATTTACATTTGTTTTTCATGTTTCATGGGTATTATCGAAAGCTGTACTCCATAGTCAAGTAACTATATCTATAATTCTAAATAGGGTACATGGATTCCATATAGAAACTGAGTCTCAATTGAAAAAGGATTCGATTTAAAACTAAATTTTTCTGTTGGAGGAAAGCAAATTTTAAATAAAACTGCTGATCTTGGAATAATATACACTGCTGGCCACCCAAATTGCAACATCAAGAAAGACAAGAGATATCACAACAAAATTTATTTTGTAGATAACATGTTGACCAAGTATCAAATGATTAAATTTATAGACTTCTGTGAAGTGTGGTTCCTGCCAAAATCAGTAGCCAGAGTAGCCGCCATTGTTGGAGATCACCGCTGCCACACGCCTCGGCATTGATTCAAAGAGACTTTGGATGTGTTCTTGGGGTACAGCAGACCAAGCAGCTTCCACACGTTGCCCAAAGTTGATCTGGTGTGGCAGCTGGGGATGTATTCTGGGTCAATCGTTGAGCAACCATGGACCGCATGTTTTCTATCGGCGAAAGATCCGGAGAGCGAGCTGGCCAGGGAGGCAATTCAATCTGGCGATTGACGAAGAACCCTTGGACAATGCGTGCCATGTGTGGTCGCGCATTATCCTGTTGAAATATGGCTGTGGGCAAGCCCTGAAGGTAAGGAAGGACAACTGGCTCCAACACCTCGGAGATGTAGCGCTGGCTGTTTAAAGTACCGGCAATGCGTACTAGAGGAGTGCGAGAGTGATATCCAATACCGCCCCATACCATAATACCCGGTGCAGGACCAGTGTGGCGGTGCATAACGCAGCTGTTCAGCATCCTCTCTCCACGGTGTCTCCAGACTCGAATCCGACCATCGTGGTGTTGCAGACAGAAGCGTGACTCGTCAGTAAAGACAATTTCATTCCATTCTGCCGTCCACATCCTTCTTTCATCGCACCATTGGCGGCGGAAACGTCTGTGGTTCTGCGTCAAGAGTAGACGAAGCAATGGACGTCTTGCGGACAGACCACTCTGCTGTAAACGGCGTCGAATGGTACGCGCAGACACTGGATGATGCGGTACAGACTGAATGTGCTGTGCTATGGTTCGTGATGTGGCTGAGCGATCCGTCACTGCCATACGCACAATATGCCTGCATCACGTGAAGTGGTGCACTGAGGTGGATGCGATCGAACACGTCGGTCCGTCGTACCCTCCTGCATCCAACGATCACATATCCGCATTACAGTTGTTTGGTTTCGTCCAACACGACTACCGATTTCCCTGAAAGATAATCCACAATCTCGGTAGGCCACTATCCTTCCTCTGTCGAACTCGGATACTTGATCAAAAGATGATCGCTGTTTTCTACGAGGCATAATTGATCGTTTTTTTCAAAAAACCACAAGAAAAACACAATTGCCGTACTTGAAATCGTCGAAATCTCCAAGCCTTAAATAGCGCTTTGAAGTGGCGCCACAGGCGCGCGTGATGTGCGTCTGCGCTGAAATTCTAATCATTTGCATATCTCACCTCCGCTAATGCATGTTGTAAATTTCATATTATTTGCATGCTTCCTTCAGAGTGTTGCATTTACGGTGGCCAGCAGTGTAGTAAGAAAGTATGTAAACTAGGACTGTTGAAAAATGGAAATGTTTTGTCTTAAGTGGCAGAAGGTCGAGGTTGCTTACTTGAAGTTGAAACTTCGTATACAACTTGGGTACCTGTGAAACATTCATTGAAAGCACTGATTTTGTAAAAAGGGTAATCGATTGAGTTTGCTTTGTCTACACTGATGACATTTATTTTAAAAACAAGCTCCGTTATTCCACGTGCGGCTGAATAGAATTTTCAAGAAAAAAGTGCTTCAAAATAAATTAACCACGAATGCCGGAACACTTTAATTTGTCATCCTTTCACAATGATAATGTAATTCGAAAACATCGAATCCATGGTGCAAGGGTACCGCAAATAATAAATATTGATTGGAAAACTGAGTGCAAGACTATGAAAGTTCTTTATTTTAACTGAAAATGAACTTAATTGGCATTCGTAATCACTCCAAAACTCAAAATTGACTTCTGGAGTCATCTCAGAAAGAGCTTTTGTAGTTTGTCTTACAGTAAGAGTGATGAATATGAAATGGATTATATGGATGGATATAGTATATACATATTTGCGTCCGAAGTAAATTGTAGAAGCTATGAAAAAGTTAAAACGATGTTAAAAATATTTATTCTTGCGTTTTTCTATGAAATAGAATCAACATTTAACCAATAATTCTGCTAGTGTATATAATGCAAAGAAACGCCACTTTTTAAAAACTTGTCATTGTTAAATTCTACTTTGAAATTGAAAACACTGTTTTTTATACACACTGTACCCCACCTGACTATTGTATTAGACAAACAGAAATTATAAATGCTTATACATTAGCACAATGTGTGTGTAAATTTAACACAAAAAATTCAGAGTACCAATAACGTTTTATCAATCAATATTACAAATTCAATTATTAATTTCTAAATTACAACAGTCCCATTTATATCCCCTTTATACTCTTCTACAATACCCTCCTTTTCCTGTTCCGCAATTATATCTTTGTATTGCTCAAAAGTCTCCGAATTTTTATGTAATTTATTTCTTAGCTCTTCTAAACGCTGTTTTGCCACATCGAAATTGTTTGCTAATTCTTCTGAATAGGGATGGGGGAAAAGAACAACCTTTTCTTCAAAAAGAACGAGAACAGCCTGTTCCCACTTTTCACAAAACCCTGTTCTCCATTCATTTTGTAAAAAGAAACATTCGAATTTTTTTTCCACTTCGATTTTAATATTACGAGTTAAACTGGGAATTTTGCAAAAAAAGTGGTTTCTCTTTTCTCGAATTTTCTAAGTTCGCTAAAAATTTTCGTATTTTCGAAATTATGCTAAGTCCGAAACATCTGTTCACCCTACAGTTCTTGACTCACTGTTTCCTGTTGATTTATTCACCCGTTCTCTGTCCATTAGCTGCTTGCTCTGAGACTACTTCCTGTTCGGGAATTGATTCTTGCTCTGAGATTAGATGCCTGCTCTAAAACTGTTCCAACCCTGTTCTCCGTTCTGAGAGCAGTTCTCGGATCTGTTCTCCGTTCTCAGAGCAATTCTCCGTTCTCGATGAACTGTTCTCGTCTGAACCAAGCCCTGACGTCTGATGAATTTGCGAGATTAGCGTAATAATTGTGAAGTTTTATAATTGTTAGGCAATGACATGGTGTGATGAATTTTTAATTTTGAACAAATTAAATTTTTTTAAATATTACTGATCACGATTTTGTTGTCAAGCTCTCTCTAGTGGTTTCGCATCAACTCGTTCTTAGGATTTGCAATGCTTTTAACTTTTAAAACCGAATTTTACAAAGAAATGGAAAGTAAAATTTCAAATGTGTGGACATATTTCACTGAAAGATTGAGATTAGGATCGGGTGTCATCCTCTCTATATATAAGTTGAAAGGGATCTCATTTAAGTCAGCTATTGCGGTTTTAAAGACATCTCGGAAACAAGCATCCCACCATAAAACTAATCTGTTGAAAAGCGAAAGTGATTTTTTGTTTTAAATATTTTTAGATAATTATATAATAATTAACCTTATAGCAACTTAACTAGTCAGCTATATAAAATCAAATCTCAGGACGAGACAACATTTATTGACAGACAAGAAACGAAACATGTATAATCTCCAAACGGACTACAGAACGACAACGCATTCGCCTTTTAACCGAACAGAAAAACAAACGGAGGTCCTTGAACCCAACTGTAAACAGTTCCTCGCTCCGTTTTGGGGAGGAGAGAAGAAAGACCCAGGGGTTCTGCTACAACCTGTTTTTTTGACAAACTACTTTTTATTTACCAAGTGGTAATCCCGGTATGCGTTGTTTGAGTGTTTATAATCTTTTAAAGGACAACTCCCTATTGCATAACGTGATTCAAAATTACGTGTTGTCCTCGAATCTTTCCCTTCGGGAGGGATCACGAACCGTCGCCAATAGCCTGTTGTGTTGCTCTAGTGCGACGTTAATTACCTACCTACCCTATTGCATAAAGCTATACTTAGAAGTCTTCCAAGTGATTATCAGGTCCTGGATTTTAATGATCTAAAAATGACATTTAAATCTAAAGAAATTATGACTTTTGTTTGAAAATTTGTCTTGTTCTAAGCACCTGAATATCTGTTTGGGAACCTTACTTGAGATGGTTCAGATTCGGGACATTATTAGCTACCATTGGGGACCCAGAGAGAATTTAAACGTTTTGATTTACTAAAACTTTTTCAAATTTACGGATTAATTTTCTTTACTTAATTACTGATAGTTTGACTCAACTTGGACAGACTTGCCCCTTGCTCCATAAAAAAAATTAATCGATTAGCAATTCGAAGACTACAAATTATTTTATCTTTCGTTTTCTTACTGTCAAAGGTAGAGAAAAACTCACCAATAAAAAAGCTAGCAGAAGAGTCATTTGTGTTTTGTTTATATACTATGTATGCCTACAAAGTACTAACAAAGATATATAAAAAAAATTCGGTCCGTCTGTCTATCGCGAAAACTGTTGGTGCCACAGTAACAGGGCTTGCACATTTCGAGTAGGGTGACATTTGAGAGCAGAACAGGTTAAAGAACAGTTCTTTTAAAAAGAGCAGAACAGCAAAGAACTGTTCGCCGAAAAGAACAGTATTTCCCATGCCTCGATGTGGGACATTATTAGTTGCCACAGGGGAGAGAATTGAAACGTTTCGATTTGCAAGAACGTTTTCAAATTCACGGAAAAATCCTGATTTTCTTTTCTCAATTACTGATAGTTTGGCGCAGCTTGGATAGACTTTTCCATTGCGCAATAAAAAAATCAATCAACCGATATAATAATACGAAGACTCCAAATTATTTTATCTTTCGTTTTCTTCCTGTCAAAACTAAAAAATTTACCAATAAAAAAGCTAGCAGAAGAGTCATTTGTATGCAGTGTATTCAAAAAGTTCCAGGACTGATCATACACAGACCATATAACACAGAGGATATACTTATATTTAATATTAAGCTTCGACATAGTCTCCCAATTCAATACAACGCTTGGAACGAGTGTACAGGTCCGTAAACGCCTTCTGGAACGCCTCCACTCTAACACTATTGAGTTCCGATGTCACAGCCGCTTCAATCTCCTCTATCGACTTCAACTTGGGAAATAAAAAATAGTACAGGGGGTGGTTGATGCACACAACTTGCCTTCTCGCCAAAAATTGCTGCACAAGGATGCATGGACTTGCAGAAGTGCATTGTCGTGCAAGAGGCACCAATTTCCACTGTGCAACAAAATCGGGCCTCACGCCGCATTCGTTTCAAAAGCCGATCTAAAAACATCTTTGTAGAATGCCTCAGTCACAGTGGAACTTTGACAACGAAATTCTCGATGAATGATGCCCCGACTGTCAAAAAAGGTGATCAGCATCGTTTTCGTTTTTGATTTCGAAGCGCGAACTTTCATCGGCCGACTCCTTTTCGGACTTGTCCACTCAGCACTTCGGCGTTTTGTCTCCGGATCGTACTCGAGACAGTCTCATCTCCGGTGACGATGTCTTGCAAAAAAGTTGGATCCTGATCGGCCACGACAATCAAATCTTTGCAGAAGGAAATTCGGTGTTCTTTTTGTTCAGGAGTCAGATTGTGCGGCACAAAGCTTTTTTTTTCAAATCCTCCGTCATGATCCTGAAAACATCCCACACTAATGTTTAACGACTGCAATCATTTCTATCGTTATTTGGCGGTCGGATCTCACCAACGCTTGCACACGCTCCACATTTTCATCATTTCGATTCGAACATGGACGACCTGATCTCTCATCGTCTTCGGTCGAGTCTCTTTCAGTTTTAAACCTCGAAAGCCACTCAAATACTCGCGAACGACTCATAGCATCGTCACCATACGCAGATATAATCATTTCGTACGTTTATGTGGCCGATTTTCCCAATTTAAACAAAATTTGATGTTCGTTCGTGCTCCATTTTTTTCGATGACCATGACGCACACACACGCTTTACGCAAATGAACGCTGCCAAGTCGGAACTAGTCAGAATTGAATGCAACCACGTGTTACGCGTGGCTGAAGGTCCTTGCTACTTCATCCCGCCGGTTTCGCAGCGATAGCGTCATCTGTACTTTTTTACGAGCGGGAGTCCTGGAGCTCTTTGAATACACTGTGTATGCACGCCTACATAGTACTAACAAAGATGATATGTCAACGAAATTCGGTCCCTGTCTGTCTATCGCGAAAACTGCTGGCGCCACATATTCTAGGAGGGGAACAGGGCTTGCACATTTCGAGTAGAGACATTTGAGAACAGTGGTGAACAGAACAGTATTTCCCATCCCTACTTCTGAACTATAATTCCATAACAGACTCATATCTGCAGTTCTTGAATTGTAAATCACACTCGTCGTTATCCGACGAGTATAATATCAATATCCTTTATCAGAGTGTTTGTTGCAATTTGTTCCAATTGATTCAAGGTCTCAAAATGCTCTTAAATCACTAACATCGAGTACCGTGTTTCCCACTACGGTAATATTTTGCAAAACCAGATTGTTTTGTTTGCATTCTATGACAGCTGTTAACCTTCAGAAACGAGAATTAATTTTGCAGTTTATGATTTATCTGTACTCTTTCGTTCGTTAATATCACAAAAACTCTCCGCGCCGATATTTCTACATCGAACACATAACTGTTTAGGGCAGTATCATCGCTTATTCAGTATGAAACGAAGGCTTACAAAGGAGCGCCTCAAATTAATTCTGTAACAAGACACTCCACATTCATTTTGATTATTTCGTAACTCAATTTCAACTACCGGATACACTTTTTCGGATACTATTTTTCATGCGAAATGATAAAACAGAAAGCTTTTCACTCCTAATGGGTTTTAATTTTAAATGCCTTTCCAAAGTCTCATTAATAAAAGATCCGTGACTACCCTGATCAAGAATAATTCTGGTTAATTCCGTTGTACGATCAGAACATACTAGAACTGCATGTTTGCAATGTCATTGTTTGGTTCTGAAATGTTAATTATTACATTGAGAAACTAAAGTAACCGAATGGGAATTATGAGTCAGCCTTTCGTTATTCGAATCCGAAATCTGCGTGACTATCACTGATGAGTTCTGTTCGCAATTCCTACCCGACTTCGATTAGAATTATTAGTGCAATCAGATTCATGGTAGTTCCGTCCATCGCATCTTATACAAGGGTCATTCCATGTGAAATGAGCAAAAATCAGAAAAACCTGTGGCCGTAGGGTGATGGATTTTCATAAAATTTCCTACAGGGGTTGTTTATGCATAAATAACGTTATCCAAAATATATTGGCTCAAAATGAAATATTTTAGAACTTTCGGGCATTTTTAAGGACTTGAAATTTGAAGAGCAGTTGTGAAATCGCCTGGTCTTGCATGTTTGAAAATCTCTTTCTCAAAACTACTTAACGTAGACAACATTTCATATTTTTGTAATTTATTGAATTCTCTTTTTATCTGTTTTTAAACAATTTTAAACATCATATTTAATCTAAAAATTAGTAGCGAAAAATGGAAAATAGTCGATTTTGATGGAATTAAAAAGGTTTCTATGAAATTATGAAATTAAGCATCGTTAAAATTCATACCAGACACCAGTGCTAGGTATGATAAAATTACTGCTGAAGTTTGGAAGTCGGCTTTTATTTCCTTCATCTTCCAAACAGCAAAGGAAAATTATAAAATGACGATTTTCCACTTAAATAGGCACGCAAAATGAAATGAAGGACAGCTCTGACGGAAACTATATTTTGGAAAAATATAGTTTAATATGTCTATTACTTGTAAAAAATTCAGAATTGTATTTGAGTCCCGAAGTAACAATAACAGAATTAGTAAAACGCAAAAACACGTTCTTGCCTTCCAATCAATTGGCGACTGAAAGTTTCGTCGCCAAACGACTATTCAGAAGTTTACGACGGGTTAGCATATTTCATGAGTATCGCACTAACTGGCAATGTTTATTATCGATAATCATAGCATTTTCTTCCCATTCTATGCATATTACTCATTTCAAATGGCAATTTAAAACCTTTACTTGATAGTCTTCAATTCTTGTTCAATCTGATAAAGGTTCTCTTGTTGAATTTCGTAGTTGCTTATATTAAAATTTTCCTAGTACTGCCGAATTCTTGAAATCTTTACTTATTTCACTAGTGATTGTGATAAATATGGGAAAAGGATTCGTGTGTGTGTTATGTACATTTAGGAGAATCGAGTTTAACAACGATGTTTAACTTTTTCTCTCAAAATTAGTGTTACCTGACTAATAATGCTTAATATTTACAAAACGCATTTAATATTCACAAGTAGTAGTATTTAATACTTACGTTTCCAAAGGAAAAAGCAAATCGAAAAGATTTCTAACAAAATTAACTTCCCACCCAATTACTATTTCACTGATGGAAACACTTATTGGATTAAGCAAAAAACTTTAAAAAGAAATTTCATGTGAAATTTCGCTCGTGCACCATAATAGTAGTTATATTTCATTCTTCGGTGATATGTCAGCCACAGCTGATTTGCTTATTTCGCGTAGAATGACCCACAAGCATTTTTATTCGGACAATTTCAACTTGAGTGGTACCTTTTAAAACAAATCCAACACTTAAATTCATTTCGCAATTCAGATAGTTTGTCACAAACATTTTTATCACGTTTAAAAGAATTATGTGACCTTTCACAGAAGATGCAATTTCGATTAACCACAGTATTAAAAGCAGGAATCGCGATTGTATTTTTTAGAATAGTTTTGACTGATCGAAGCGTGGAGGCGGAAAAATTTATCATTCATAACAAAATTTAACGCCTCCCTACATTCAATTTCAGTTTTAATAAATGTGGGACACAATGACCATAGTTCAGTAAATGAAGAGATGAATTAAAATTAAAAGGAATTTAAGTGAAAGCTTCTGTTTGCAAATGAGATTAATTGACAAAGTTTTGGGCCGTCTTATGCCCGAACAATTAAGTTCATAATTATCTTAGCAGCTGTCTTCGTCCTTCTGCTGATTTTGGCGGGAAACTCCGCTATTGCTGGGTGAGTCATGCTTGGGTTCACTAGGCGACGAGGGATTTCCAGTATCCCACATAAATTCAATTAACTCGGATATACTCCAACTTCATTTTTTGGGCCGATTCCAATACCATATCTTCAGGAATTAACTTTAACAAAATTGGAATAAATAAATGTCCGTAAGAACCAGATGCAACTTACACTGCTTCCAAATTTCGAATTCTAATTCATCGTAAAACTTTCTAAGTGCTTTCTATATTCGCAGAATTCTTAACATCCTCTAAATTTAAGATCTTATTCATGAAAGAATTAGTTCAAATCCAGATACAATATTAAAGGCTTGCCCAGTTAATGTTTTCAAATACGCAAATTTTTCTACCTTTGAAAGACTCATTTTGTTCAATAGTACTTTCAAAACTATTCCACAATTCTAGAAAATGTTTTGAATCCCCAGAGTACTTTTCCAAAACGGGAAACAAACGGATTCAAAATCAGTTTGGGTAACTGATTTTGAATTCGGAACATGAACATTCTGATTTTCAACGCTTGGAGATTGTTCTGGAATTCGGTTAGATCCAAATTAAGCGTCTCTTAAGAATTTTTCTTGAAATCCTTATGCATTTTTCCTGATATTCTTGGCAATTACATCTTCATCAATTTCATCTAACTCAATTAAATTTCGAATTTCATAATCAAATGTTTTTAAATTATGTTTTCTTTCAGCTAGAATATCAAAATATTCTCCTAAATTGTCTGCTGGCGTTCCATCTGCTGATTCCAAACTTTCATACATTTAATTAATAAACTTGTCAAAGTTCTTTCAGTAGCACGTTTCTGTTTTAACCTATCTAACTTATCCATTTCTATTTTTGGTTTAACAGATTTAACCATACACCCAAGACTGCACAAATAACATTCAACAATGAAACGAAAGTATAACTAAAATCGCGCGTACCCTTTCATTCTAGGCATGACCGAATCCAACTATCGAACCTCTTGAAATCGGAATATTGGGAAAAAATTATGAAAAAATACCATAACCTCTTCGCTCTACTTTGGGGAGATGAAAAAGAGCGTTATGGCGAGGTCCGAGAAACATTTGCTAAATAGGCAGATTATATACTAAATTACTGTTTTTACTTAAATTTAAAGTAATGCGAAACAAGTTAAATACAAAATCGATGGTAAAGCTTTTGCATTAATACAAAATACTGCATGTGTGAAATAAATATCTCCGCATTCACGCTTTTCAGATACCGAAATCTCTTACCAATTCAGTTTAAAATAGATTGAGATTTGTGTTCGGTTCGTAAACCAGAAATTATTCGGGGGATAAGCAAAGTGAAGGGCTGCCAAAGGCGACTTTTTGTGCTATTTTTCAACCTTGGCGACTAGGGTATCTTTTAAAGCAAAATCGTCTCAAAAGGTACGCGCACACTATTCAGCATCGGATTAATTTAGTGTACTGCGCACATTCGGAGTATCGGCATTTCACTTAGGAACTGGCGGGAAAATGCCGGCCACGTCGACATTCCTTTGGAGGCAATACTCCCGTTTTTGTTTAGTATAAAAGGAATATCTACAAAAAGACTCGTTACGACTATTGAGAAATAACATTATTTAAAAGAAAATCGTGGTTTTGGTATCGAGCTGACGTAAAATTTTACGCAGATTTGTAATCTGTTGAAATGTTTACTCTAAGATAGAAACTTGGATTAGGGGAATAAAAACTTAATTTAATGTATAACGTAAACATGAGGTGCCCATACTTGGAAATTTCGGATGAGTTATCGCCATCATCGTCTGAATTACCGACGTCCAATGCAGATAGATGTGCGCAGTCTCATTTAAAATAATGTAAGCAATTCTAAAATCCATTGCGTGCCGTCCACGATGCGGACTAGTGTGCGCTTACCTAAAAGCTCCTGTGGACGACTTAGGTCCTGTAGAATCAGACAGGTTGTTTTTAACAAATAGATTTATTAACAAGATCATAGCAGCAACAACAGACATAAACGTCCAGCGACGATAAGAGTCGAACAAGGGGTTGAAAGTTAACGGGCGTAGTTAAAGGAGCAATTCAACCCTTAAGTAGGATAAAAATAGATTTGAAGAGGAAATTGGTTATCGGTTTTCTGTGACCGTGGTGTCAGCTAGGGATATCGTCAAGACGAGCGTAGACAGCTATCTTCGAAATTTTGGCGACTTTTCTTGAAAATTCACCAAAGGTCAATGGAAATTTAGTCCCTTTTTCAAACTATGTAATTACAGAAAATATATTCCAGAAAAAATATTTTTCGGATTTTTCTTTTGGGAGAATTTTCTAAAGGACGTCAATTTCGAAGTTTTGGCGCCAAGCCATGGCAACCATGAAAGAGAAATATGCACTATAAAGTCAAAATCATTTTACGAAAAGTATTTCGTGAAGAATTAAGCGTAGTAAATTAAAAACATGTAAACTAATTTTTAAACTATGCTAAGTTAAAATCAAGTAAAATGAAAATTTTCAATCGGGTCCCAACTGATAATTATTACGAAAGCTATGGATTCGTTTTGCTTTTTATTTACATTTGTAGTGAACGAAACAAATTTTCGTTTGATGAAAGGTATTTAAATTCTACATTGTTTAAGAGTTTCAGTTTAATATACATATTCGCACTTAAAATAATATTTAGGAATGTAAGAGCATTCGTGCAACAGATATTTGTTCGTTTCAGAACGACCGAAAGTTTCAAAACTATTTACTAGTGAAAGAGGTTTAAAAAAATATACCAAAAATCTGCTCCACCTGCGTCATCTTATGAATTTGTGAAGGTAAGGTATGATAAAACGTTGGGAAAAACTTATTTTACGATAACAGTGCAAAACTGTTATTGCTAATTTGAGATAACAGATATTAACATCTAAGATAATAACTAACACTGACAGAAATAAAACAAATTTCACTGCTATAAATTTCGGAAAATAAGTTACCTAAAAATTTGTTACCATTTCAACTCTTTATTGTTATTTATTTTAGGGAAAAGTTGTCACTTTCAGTGACTCGAGCAATTGGCGAAAAAATTTATCGATAACTGTTATAACTCTCGTAACAGAAAAAACTTAATTTTGAATATCACTGTTATTTTAGCTGCTATCGTAATAACAGCTCATCTCTAATTTGAAGTAACTTGTAAATAAAAATGTGCGACGCTAGAAGTTCAACCTCTCCTGATAGGGTTAAAAAGAACAGAACTCAATTAGTCAAACAACGAACCCAAAGAACAATAAAACGAACACACGAAAATTGAAGATTACGCAAACATTCCAAATAAATACGGAAAAGGTAAAAAACCCCAAACAGAAGAGGCTCGAAAAAACTTCGAAATAACGAAACGAACACGACGCCAAGCGTGCAATAAACTCGCCTGTCTGGACTGCGCTTCGAGAGAACCAAATCTGATTACGGGGAACGAACGAAAATTCCCCTTCGATTCTCCTCTGTAAGTCGAATTTCTAACAGGCGGGGGAAAATTCGACAGAATTGCGCCATTTCTTTTCGACGCAAAGCCCAGCCATTCTCTATAGCGGGGAGCGTTAGTACGAAAACCAAAGATCCGAATTCGCTTCGTGTTGCTGAAGTAAGCATGTCCAAAAGAACGGGGAAAACGCTGTCTGTAGGAGACAAAGTAAAACTAATCCAGGAGATCGATGCGAAAGTGTGCATGAAGAAAGACGTCGCCAAGAAGTACGGAATCCCCTGCAGCACGCTATCCACCATCTACAAGAACCGGGACCGGATCCTGAAGTTCGCCCGGCAGGGAACCGAGACCGAGTCCAGTCGCAAGAGAGTGAAACTGGGAAAGTTCCCGCAGCTGGAAGAAGAGGTCTATAAGTGGATTTTGAACCTTTCGGGTCGCAATAAAACGCTGCCTGGCACTACGATTCGCAAGGGGGCCCAGTGGTTGGCAGAGAAGCATAACTATCAAGGGTTCCAGGCCAGTGTTGGGTGGTTGGAAAAGTTTCGAGCACGTTATAACTTGAAGAAGCTGAGAAAGGTAAGTTAAATTAATTTAAAATGATTTGTTTACTACCACTAGAATAATTAAGTTCCAATAGACTTGCGTCATCTGACCGTGGTTCAAAATTACGAAGTATCATAGTTTAAAAATATTCTAAATAAATAGATGCAATCAGTTCCCATAAACACCTGTATCTTTTGACCTGTTTGTCCAATCGAGATGAAAGAGGGTTTATTTTATAGAAAAAAGTACAACCTTTCTGAATTTAGGTCACTCATAGTATCATGTAATCAGAAAGGTTACCTTGAAGGAAATTCAACGATTTGACTTTGAATTTCAAGAAAAGTATTTCATTATTTTGTATTCCTAAAATATATCATCAGAAAGGTGTTTCGTTTTTCTTTGAAATAAGACCTCTTTCATTTCGATTGGACAAACAGATAAAAAAATACAGGGTACCGCTTACATACATACTTCTATTTATTTCGAATATTTTTTAACTATGAATCCATACGTGTCCCACTATGAAACTTTCAGAAAGCAAAGATAAATAGTGTACCTTGAATATGTATTTAAAAACAGAAAATACAATGTTTTGTAATTGTAGGTCAAAGGTCAAATCGAGTGACCTTAAAATCAGAAAGCTCTCATTGTATCATGTAATATATCACCAAAAAGGTTATACTTTTTTCTATAAAACAAGCCCTCTTTCATTTCGATTGGACGAACAGGTCAAAAGATACAGGTGTTTATGGGTACCGATTACATACGTACTTCTATTTATTTCGAATATTTTTAAACTATGATACCAAGTGTGTCCCACTATGAAACTTTCAGAAAGGTAACATAAATAGTATACCTTTAACTTATATTTTTTAGAAAAAAATAAAAAGAACACTTTGTAATTCTAGGTCAAAGGTCAAATTGAATGACTGAAATTTAAAAGGTCATATGATACGTCATTAGAAAATGTACATTTTTCTACAAAATTTAATATATTCTACCTCTAAGTTCGGAAGCTCTTGTCTGAAAAAGACGAAACTAAGTGATAAAAGCCTTGGTCAGACGCCATATTGTTCCGTAGAAATAATTTAAGGTATACGTATACACTAGAAGATTTTATTTACACTATAAAGTTTTTTTTTTAATTTTGACTTTAAAAATCCAATTTATTTAAAATAGGTCAATGGTTTGTACTTAAACTCATTTCAGTTTGAAAAATTCAGATATAAAAATTAATTATCTAATAATTAGCTAATTAGCATGATTTTTGAACAGTGATATATCAAATTCTAATTTGCCAGAAAGACAATTCCTATTGTAAATTATTCCTAATATTCTTCATGTTTTGACTCTCAATCAAGTTGCTAGGGAGAATAGGTTTTACTATACAATTTTTTTCACCAAGGAAGTCAGAAAATGAAGATTTTTTTCAGGAATTTTGACATTTAAAAATCAACGAAAAATTCATTTCTTAACCAATAACTTTGACTGAGGGTCAAAACATTTACTGTATTACATAGATTAGAATGATACAAAAAAAATAGATTACTTCATTGTTGAGTTATCCCAGTTTGAACAAAGCATTATATTGCAAAAAACAGTTCTTCAGAAATCAAGTTACAAGTTTTGGAAACATGTTTGTACATGGTGACAGTACCTAACGAAAATCATTGTAACTAGAAAACTATTTCGAATATTTACAAGAACTTGGGTAAAACTCCATATTTTACCCAAAATTAGAACACTAAATTTTTCTGATGGCACAGTCATTTTCCGATTTCTCCCGTTTTCGAGCTTCGTTGTCCAATCTTGGATGGGAAGCGGCAGGTTTCACTGAGAGAACTTTTATCCTCCCCTCTTCAGAAACGAATAGAATGAGGACCACTGATTGGACCCTCCGAAGGGGTGTGTGACCGCGGACACCCTGCAAGGTATATTGACGGGTAATGACCATTTAGTTCATTGGGTCTGGGGAGATAGATGACTTCCATTGATAGATTTGCTCATACTTCGTGTTCTCGCGTTTATCGGCTTTTTCCCAGATGTTTTCACATAGTTTTTACAATGACAAAGTTTCTAAACATCTGAAGAAAAAGCACATAAATAACAATCTTTATTTCCACATTGTCCCCACAAGCAAAATACATGGCAGGTGGGTTTGCATTAGTTTCTTCATGGGAAATGAAGAACTTTGAGGAGAAACAACTTGGTTCCGCTGATAAGGAGTGGCAATTTTGGGCAGACTTCGATGCGGAGACGAAGCTCTTGGAGGGTTAAAAAAGTATGCCTGGGAAATGCGTTTTTAACAGCTATGGACTACAAATGAAAAGTATCGAGAATGGATTGCGGATTCAACTGATCGCCATAAAGCAAAATGCCTTGTTCGCCAAAAAGAATTTGATATTTTAAGAATAGGGAAAGTGCTGTTAAAGCTCATATGACTGGTAAGTAAATTGGGTAACTGTTTTATTAGGTGATTGTTAGCTGTTGTGAAAGCTTTTTCGTTCACATTTTTTACACATAAAAATGTGTGAAACAATCAAGTTTTCTAAACGCATTAATTTATTTATAAGTGCTGATATTCGAAAAATGTGCTCCGATATAATTAGTAAATTAACAAACAAAAACGTTCCTCTTAAAATGGAAAACAAATAGAAAAACAGATGGATATATATCATATATATCCATCTGAGTATTTCTATTTGTGTATGTACAGGGTGAGTCTAAATTAGTGTTACAAAATAAGAGGGGTGATAGTACCCATCCAGACGAGCAATAATTACTATGGAACATAGGGTCGCATTCCACTCTGAGAGGCAGAAAAGAGTCAAGTCGAAACGCGTCGAGCATGAACAAGTAAGTCATCGCCTCTGACGTCGTTTTGGTATATCTCGATTAGTCCTTTTAAAAAATTATTTGTGTCCTTAGAAACTCCTTATTTTTTATTTAAAAAAAAGTGGGAACCCTGTGGTATCCGTTTGAAAGCTAAGAAATTGGAAAATATTTTGAATAAAAGAAGTATCGATATATTCTAGTTAATTTTCGTGATTTCTAGTGTATAATTACATACAACTTAAAAGGAGAGCGAAGAAGTTAAAGGTTTTATTTTTAGAATGCAAATAGCACATATTTGAAGAAAAGCTCAACCCAGGTACAAAGCTATGCCAATAATTTTAAAACAACGTAGAATAAATTTTCCAAGTTTTCGGAATGTTCTGTTGCCATTCATTCCTATAAAACAAATTTAATCCCAAAATGTTTGCTGAAAAATATCGTCTGGAACGGAAGGCCGGTTTTGATCTCGAAATCCTTTTTTCGTTAATAACTCTACCTTTGTAACAGTTCGGCGAATTTTCGACTCGTGGCGATATTATGACCCAAGTTGGCGGCAAGCCACAAAAATGTGACAAGCAGTGACTGATCAGTTTGATTACGGTAATTGAAAAATTGCTGTTCTGCCGACATTGCCTCCATTAAATCGCGTTAAGAAGTACAACTGCGTTGTAAAAATGAATGAAGGCTTAATATAACGTAAGGTAAAAAAGTGTTTTGCATTTGAATGTCATTCCAAAAACGTAATGATGAATAAGGTCGAAATTTAATTTTCATTTCGACATCCATCAAAGTTTGTACCTCCGACACTGATTTCTTACTTGGAAACCTGTCAATTTTAATTCTAGTTATGCGAGACATACAAACTTGAAATTGTGCCTTGAGAAATTAAAAATATTTGAATTGCTGTAGTGAATTTTGGTTTATCTGAAATGTTGACATTCATCAAAACTGATAATGCATAGGATTATTGATAGGTGTTCCTTGATTGTATCTGCTTATTTTAGGAATTCAAGGGTTAAAATGATTGAAAAGCTCTGGAAGAACGAGTTAACGGTTTTTACTCCATGAAGTCTATTAAATCACTATGACGAGAGATGTGAAGTTACATAACCACAAGTGTAATGAAACTTTTTCCATTTTCTTAAAGAAAAACAAGTGCCAAAGATATTTCTATTTAACGTATTTTAACCCTCCAAGTAGTTTCCACAATATATCTCGTCCATCAAGATCTGACCAATTTTGCTAATGACGAGATACCTCGTCGAGACAATCACCAGGAGGGTTAAAAGCGAAATCAGCATTGGTGAATATTCACTCTTGTTTTCCAAAGGTGCCATTTTGCTAAGTGTTCTTTTTGGTACAGCTATATTAGTATACACTTCGTTTGGTGGCAACGCTCTTGGCGCGTGTTTAGGCGCACTTTTAGTATAACCGCTAATTTCCAACTATTTCTGCTAATTATTTTCCAATAAAAAACTTGTTTTTTTTTCAAAGTTGTATTTTTTCCGTTAATTACTTTCCGCTAAAGCTTATTTTCCGTATTCTTAGAAAAAACTATTTTTCTAAGAATTCTTTGGCGACATATAAAGTGCGCAAAGAGCGTTGCCACCAAACAATTCGTATAATACAGCTGCTTTTTTGTGATTTAGACGACGAACTGACAAAGTTAACCCAGTGTTTAGAATTCATTTGCAACTTATTCTAGTGTTTGTTGTTTCTTATCCCACTTGGTCTAGACAAGCTAGACCTAGTTCGCGAGTTCATGCACTTTCAAAGAGTTCATGACGAGTATATAATTAAAATACAGATTTTCCCTGGACCGTCCCAGACAAGCTAAGTGACCAGGAGAGGCCTGCTCCATATTGCATTTCCGACAGGTTGGGAAAACCTTTAATGCATGATAAAATGAAATTCTCAAATGCCCACTGGCCAGTTCAGAGATAGAAGTCTGCTGACCTCTATCACTCTCGAATTTCATGTCACCTGCGGAATGTCTTCTCTGGTACCGTTATGTGTGAGTAATTTTTCAAGAGATATTTTTCTGAAGTCTTTTTTTCGCAAAAATTTCGTAAGAAATATAATTGTCTACATTGCATTGACTTTGAGGTACCCTCCTTTTCTAAGCTATTTTCCACTTCCTTTCCGCTGGGTTTAACATGGGATTGTAGTATTTGCAACTGTCCATTGTGTACAATGTTAGGATAGAAACTCCCAAATGGATTCCGTCTTATTTAGTGAATTAGTTACGATACAGAGCGTCACAAATTTTAATCTTTTCTTCGAATAAAATATGCATTGAGCTGGTAGAGATTGCTAACATGTCCAATAAACCTGTCGGCTTTGTTATACTTTTCTTAGTGAGACATAATCGTTATGTAACAGCACCAAATCTACGGACAGTTATAACTTCAACTTGTTGAACCAATACTTTGAGACTGACTGCTCAGTGTCTATGGCATGATAGGTAGGTATTTAATTAACGTCGCACTGGAGCAACATAACGGGCTGTTGGGACGGTCCGGGATCATCTCCCGAAGGAGAAGATCCGAGGACAACGCCACTTAATTTTGAACCACTGTCAAGATGACGAGTCTATGGCATGGGTACTAAAAGTTTGTTACCTGTGGCGAGATCCAGTATGGTTCAAGCAAATCGTTTGAATCCTAACCCAATGATTTGTAATTTAATTATGGATCAACCGATAATTGCAACAAATCCAGCACATATTATGTATAGTTTGTTTTTATGTTCTGGCAAAATCTAATCAGAAAATTTATGAAGGTCTTAATTGACGTAAAAATTTGGATGTGCAAGCCATGGATTTATTTCGATGCAATATTTAAAAAAAATAGTGAAATTTTATTAAAAATAAAGAAACTTGAACCGTGTGTGTTTTTCAAACTTTTGTGGTTTACCAAGCTTTTGTTCCATCAATTAATGATTCCAGTTCCATTACTGCCTAGGGGCCGCTTGACTCAGTGAGTATGCCCACTGCGCTAGCAACCTTCGAGTTGTAGGCGGGGCATGTTCGATTCCTGTCAGGTGCATTCCTCCCTAAGCTTATTTCTATCTTGTGTCAGTAAAACTTTCATTGTGTGTGTCTGTCTATTACTTGATATTGTATGTCTTGTGTCTGGCGCAGCATGGCCAAATATGACCCTTGCGCCATAAACCCCCCCAAACCAACCATTACTGCCTAGTTCCATGTCGAACTCGTACTTCTTTTAGCGAATAGAATTCGATTAACCGCTCTTTGATGACATTTAATCTGACGTCCCTACAAATACGACCTGCGAAATGTTTATATGATCATGGTATGTTTTGTTTTTCAGAATATTGTACTGCCCACAGAAGCTAGGTCCTTGCCTGATTCTGGTTCGGTCGGAAACGAAGGGTCCATCCTACCGGGTAACTCGACAGAGGGCGGTATCTTCCTTGAGTCATCGCCAGGGGGCGCTGTCCCCCAAGAGTCATCGCCTGATCATCAAATCCCTTGCATTACAATCAAAAAGGAGCCTATCTTCCCTTATAAGAAGTGCCTTCGTAATCCTCCATGTCCCAAACGCCCAGATGGTGATTACTTGTGGTTACTTTCAGCTTCTTTAGGACCACCTTTAAGAAGGGGCACTGCAAGTGAAGAGATCATGCATCTGTCTTCTGATGGGATATCCGGAAATCAACCAACCACAGAACCAAATCCACATGGTAGCTCTGAGTTCAGGCCCACTGATGTGACGCCATCTGACTCTGGGGCCCATACGAATTGGAGTGAATTGGCTAATGCCTCAAGTGCTTCAAGTTCGGACTTCGTTCGTGAAAACAGAAGTGGTAATCTTACGTCATTAATTTCGACTAATCAACCGAAAGACCAGCTTGAGTGCTTCGGCAACTATATTGTTTCGAAGCTGAAGGTAATGGATTCGAGAACCTGTCTTATGGTTCAAAAAGCCATCAATGACACTATTTTCGATGCTGAAATCAGGGCTCTTGAAACTGTTGCTACAGATAACGCGCGTAGCAGCAACGGAAATGCTCTACATCTCATCTGATATGTCGGCAGTTTTTCAGCAGAATTCTCGTATCGAAAGGCAAGAGATGCAAAACTTATTCAAATTATATGGACACGTTTCAACTGTTTTGGAACAATTACGAAAAATTATTCAGAATAGCAAATGCTTTCTTTCGGAACATATTCCAAAGAAATCGATGAGAATGTGTGCTTCGGTACGAATTCCAAAACATTACTAGAATATCGTTACTCAAATGATGAAAGTGGAATTTGTTTTGTAGTAAAACTGCTTCAAAATAATATTAATGTGTTCATCGTCAACCGAGTGAAAATTTCACTTTGGAGATGATTCCAAAACTAGCAATACGAACAGCATTATCATTCATTTTTTATATTTCATTATTATTATTTTTTTATTATTTCTAACAAAACAACCAGACAAGATTTTTCTGAATGTCTAACATTGTAGAACTGATCTTTTACTGCCTTAAATTGAATCAATAAATTGTGTTGGACTTCACAAAAATGTATTACCTTCTTAAATTAATGTTCCATAACACCTGTCCGAAGAATAAAAGTCAAGCAATATCTATTGTGATCAAATTAGAACGTTCAAAATCAAGTAATGCTGCAAACTTAAATTCTACCATTACTTTTGTAGCATAATAAAATATTAAGAAATATGCATTTAATCAAACCTGTTCTTAGAAACCAAAAAAATCAATAGACAAGTTGACAGAAAACGAACTTTTTTTAATGCCCTCTAAGAGGAATAAAAAAATATCGAGTTCGAGAAAAAAGTTGCTTTGTTCTTTAAGTGCATTTAATTCAAACCCTATTTGTTTTGGTTTTTATTCTAATGATTATTTCCAGCTGTAACAGTTTGCGTGTTTCACCATGGAAATATTTGTCATTCGTGAGTCATTTAGTTTTGGACGCACAATCGATTCGAAATAGAATGCGTCTTGGAATATAGCAGCTGGGGTGATATGCCGTGAGGTACGAACGACTGTTTCGCTTCAGCTGATCAGCTCTGCGTTGCCACTTGTTTTAGGAAGGATATTTTAATCGTTTGCAAATAGAAGAATCGTTTATATGTGGTCGTTTACAGTATTTCTGTTTCTAACGCAGATTGCCTAAACAGAAAAGCCGTACACCTCTTTTTATTAAATATTTTGAAATCAACGTGGAATGCCGATTTCGCAAATAATTACTTACATGGTCGTGGCTATAAGTCAACGTCCAAAAATGCTGTTTTGAAAGATACGATGTGTAACTGTATAGCTGCGCAAACATTTGCATGCAAATGGTTATTTCCTTTTTAAGAAATGTAAAAATTAATTGCTTTCAATACATAAAACACAGGTGATTTTTAAGGGTACTTTCAAAATCGATCGAAATTATTGTTAAAATCTGATTGTTAATGTTCTTTGTTTCTATTTTTAAAAAACTCAGAACTTTTGTAGAAGGAAGCTGTAACAAAACGCCTCGTTTAACTTTTTTCAACGTTCCTTGCAAATTAAAATACAGTGCGGCTCTGGTGAAAAGGCAGATGACCTTGGATGTGTCCATTTCTAGAAAGATAGTAAACTCGAAAGGGCTGTTCATACGCGAAAGCATACATGGCCGATCGCCATAGATGATTATTTATTTCGCCAACTCGTAATCCCTGCTATATTTTCCATAGACTTGAAATTTAAGTACTGGGCATTACCATTGAGAGGCGCTTCAAAAAGTGATGTAATCGCCCAAGTCTGCTACTATCATTTGATCTATCAATAGACCAATCAATTGGATGGGCGTCTTCTCCCGTTCCGTGGACCAATCATGATGAATGTTAGGTTCTACCCAGCAGACGAAAGTAGACAAAAGGTCACGTTACTACTAGTCCTGGGCACAAAAAGGTTACCGTTTTGCTCATACTACTTTTATATTTCCTGTGATCGTTTCCTGCACCAAACAAAAAACTCGTAACCAATATTCGCGCTAAAGACGCCGCTCGTGGGAACGCAATGTTTTAATTTGCCTAAAATAACACGAATAGACACATTGAAAACCACGAAACTCAAATGCCAACACGCCATAGCCAGACTTAATATATATTTTATTTTCAATCGTATTATTTTTTCTTGATCTGAGATTGTCTATAACTGTAACGCATATTCTGTTAGTAAATATCAAAGATTCATACCAAAGTCATCATCAAAGTTGTAATGAAAATGTGTATAAACAGACGAAATAGCTTCACAAACGTATAATCCAGGACAAGTACAAATAAATGTGGCGTCGCAGAGAAAATAGTTCAGTCGTAGCATTCCGTCACATGCAATATACCTTAGTCTTTCAGGAGACCCAACTCTAAGACTACCCGAGAGGAAAGTTGTAAGTCGCATTTGTGTATAAAAATATAACTTTCTTTGAGTGCATCATAAAAATGTAGCTATTGCGTCTCCCGAGGTTTAGTGACTTTTGAAGCGCATAACAACACAAATAGGAGCACAGAATGTTTCATTTTGAAGCACATTAAACGATGTGCTGTATCGGTATTCTTTTTTATGTGCATCGAGGCTATGATTGGTTGACAGCCTCGATTTTTTTTCTTTCGTACCTGGGCGGCTCTTGATAGGGGAAGAAGTGAGCAACATAAAAACATGCCCTGAAAATTGGAGGAACTTGGAATTATTTTTATGAAATCGTTTCTTCCCTATAAATGTTATAAATGTATGGATCATGCCAGAATCTTGTTTCTTCGCGATTACGTAAAAAATATCTAAAAATAAATCCAGTAACGCCTCGATATATCATGCTTCTATTGGGACAAGAAAAAATCACAAAACATCGAGGGAGGCGAGGAAGTATACTTATAAAAGAAAAAAGGCACGTACTTTCTATTATGTATTTCATATTTAAAACTAGCAGATCCTGCATAGTATCCGCCCTATAGCTTTCGTCATCCTACCTTGGTTCAAAATTATGTGGTGTCCCTGATCTTTTCTTTAGGGATTGATCCCGGACCGTCGCCAATTGCCCGTTGTGTTTCTCCAGTGCGACGTTAATTAAATACCTACCTGCCCTATAGCTTCGACAAATTTTACTTGACGTCTGTCTTGTCTTTCCTATCCTTGTCTAGATTGGCCATGGCCATAAAACCAACCAATACACGTGGTTCGCTTTCTTCACGATCCATCCCGCAGCATTGATTATGTTGGGTTTTATTTGGTCAAGCTGCGTCAAGTAATAGACACTCAATGAAAGGTTTACTGTCTCAAAAAAGAGAGTAATGCACTCAATGTAAGTTACAGGTATCGAACTTGCGCTGCCTACAACTCGCCATAAAAATTGACCTTTTAACAGATTATTAAATTGGAAATGTGCTTTGAGAACTCTTCGTTTTTATTTGCATTTTTTCCTTTTCCGTTACGCGGACCCAGCTGCTTTAGTAATTCCAGCTGCGTTAAATAATTTTAGAGTGATTAGTCAATGAAATATTAATTTCATTGACTGGAACATTAAAATCTGGGACAAACTGTCCGATCCATACATTTAATTCTACTTGCAATCTCACGAATCTCTTACACCCTTGTCTTCAGGTTTGATCCCGGACCGTTGCCAATAGCCCGTTGTGTTGCTCCAGTTTGACGTTAATTAAAATACCTACCTTGTAACCTGCAGTCATCCCTGCATGACTTCTAACCTTCTTGACCAATAGAATCTAGAGGATTCTAGTCTAAGAAAATTATCAATGGAATCTTTCCAAAGGGTTCTATTCTAAGGAAATGAGCAATAGAATATATGAAGAATTCCATTCCAAGGTGAGGATTAATGGAATCATTCCAAACAATTCTATTTCAAGGAAAAGAGCAATAGAATATTTCGAAAAGATTTCTTTTTCAAGGGAAGGAGCAGTAGGATCTTTAAAAAGAATTATATTCTAAGCAAAGGAGTAACAATCTTCAAAGGATTCTATTCTTAGGAGACGAGCAACAGAATCTTTACAAAGGATTGTATTCCAAGGAAAGGAACAATATAATCTTTTTAAAGGATTCTATTCGAAGGAAAGAGCAATAGAATCTTTTTAAATGAATCTATTCCAAGAGGAAAGGAACAATAGAAGTCTTTCAACCAATAGATTGAGTCATTAAGTGTGTTGCAGGATAAAAGCAATTCTGCACTAGGAAATCTCGAGACGCTCAGAGGAGTAACATTAGGACAGATTCAGGTAAAACTAGGTTGTATTGCATGTCTATGCTTAATTATTATAATACATTACGTTCGAATCGATAACTTACTTTGAATTACATTTTGTTTTCTCTAATGTCCCAGCCAATTGAATAGTAAGCATAAATTAAATTAATTACATCTAAATTCTTTAAAATCAAAGTACTGAGTCAGGTTTACTATTAATCAATTCTGTCTAATACGGTAGTGACTAACCACAAGAGTATCCTTGGATGAGTGAAGTTCATCACACATAATTTATAATTCCTTACGAATTGCACCAACAGAAAATATGCAGGACAAACAACTAAGGAAAGATTTCGAAATGTTTTCACAAAATAAAGTAAACTTAAAAGCGGTTTATAGATGACGATTAAATTTTATCCTGGATCGTCGCTACTTCAAGATTTCCAATAAATCAGTTATACCGTTACAAAAGAAAACCAAGCTATTGGAAATCCTCTTTTGAAGGACGTTTGACCGAAGTAGTTAAAGTACATTTATATATTTATGAAAACTCAAGCTGGTTCAGATGAAATTTAGGAGATATAGGCTCAAAATTAATTACATGGAAAATAAGTCAACAATCGTGAAGATTGAATTGTCGGTGAGAATAAATATGTGCAAAATTAAATCACTTTTTCATTTTATTCCTATTTTCAATAGCTTCACTATGGATACTCAGCCTATCTCACCTGTAAAGTAGCTGCCAGTGTCATTACGATATATTCTTTAGGTAAAATTGTATGACCCTCATACTGATACCAAATATTACCATCTTTTTTTAATATCCGTTATGAATAAAATATCAGGAATATATTTCACCAAACGATATTTATTCAAAAATTAAAATTCTGGTTTATATTTTATCAAACGATAACCATCCCTTCAAAGTACAAACATAATATATGTTTTGCGAACGATTTTTACTAATGTTTTAATTTCTTTAGTTTCAGGTTTGGCCAAACATGGCCTTTGCGCCAAAAAACCCAAAACCAACCAACCTTAGCTTCAGAATTAAATTTAGCTCTATGTTCGTTTGCTATGTTGAAATAAAATAGAATTAAAACAATATTCAACAAACCATGTTGATACGAAAAAATTGTAATTTATTAATGGAAGATTGATATGTTTATATAAAAATATTAACTTGAGGTTTTCCTATTCTATTGTCGAAGAGAATTGTTTTCAAGAATATCTTTCCTAAAATTTAAATAGTAAAAAATCATTTTATTATGTGAAAACTGTAGAGATGCAATGCGACACGTGATGCGGAACACATTTTGTTAATTTAAAAAATCGATTTTCGTTTATAAATTTTTAAATGAATTCTACAAATTCCCAGTAAAAAAATACCTTTCCCTCAGAAAGCATCGTACTTTTTCAATATCCATTAAAAAATTATCTTGGACATTATGTGCCATAAAAGTGATACGGTTTGTTGCTCTGCGGTCAATGTTTGTTATACGAATAAAAATAAACAAATCATAAACTTACAGTGAGTAAAAGCAATTTTGGGGCTCAACGAACTTTAGATAATTTAAATGAAAAATATATTTTCTTTAAACTGAAAATTTTTTAACATAAAATATCGTCTCAACGAAATCTGCTATGTGTAAAAGTTATAAAAAATAAAATTATTCACTTCTTTTGAACCTTGGACGTTCGTGGTTCGTTTTCAATTCACTGGTTTCCTATATGTAAAAATTATATTATGAATCGATTTATTTAAATTCAACATTCTTCTGAGTTCTTTATAGTTCCCAACGTTCCAATGGTGGTTAATGGTAATTAATTAGCGTCGCACTGGAGCAACACAACGGGCTATTGCCTTCCAGTGACAATTGACGTTTTTTTTTGTGTATCTGGTGCGTACGGTTTTTGTGTATTTGGTGCGTACGGTTTTTTGTGTATTTGGTGCGTACGGTTTTTTATGTGTATCTGGTGCGTATGGTTTTCTGTGTATCTAGTGCGTACAGTTTTTTTGAATGGCCTGGTTAAACTTCATCCTGACGTAAACAACAGCTATTCCTCAAATAGCTAATAGTGGCAGCGATGGAATTGCAACCCCCGACACATAAATGGTGACAGCGGAGAGATTAAATATCCACGACTATCTCTCTCATATCGCGAATTGCAGTCAGTAATGTTGCAGAGATGTTTCTTAACCATTTCAATAAACACCCCATGTTGTAACATGCTCCAATCTGCACCAACGTTTCGATATTCTGCTTTCATCAGCAAGCACATCGACTGTAATTATTTCCCCCAATCTGTTCATAATTGCTCCATCTTCCCGTACAGCAATACTGCTTTAATATCGGTCCATTTCGCTGCCATGTTGATTACCGAGAACTATTGTTTTCGTCGCAGGCAAGCGTGTCCGAACACGGCACTTTCACATGGTCGTTGCACACTTTCGTCTACTTTCCACTCCTATTACTCGGTAATTGCATAAATGCTTTGCCCTTGGTGGGCTTGCTTAACAACAGGGGTATGGTAAGGAATCTTAATTTTTAGAGTGATGGCGTCTGTATCGCTGTTTCAGGTGAAGAGAATACTGTGGTAGTTGAATTAATGGTGCACTAGATCAACCATAGACGTAAAATATTAGTAGACAGAGCATAGCTATTGTTTTGGCCTTGGTGGGCTTCCTCAACAACTCGATGTGGTTAGAGAGAAGGCTTCTGTAGCACAGTTTCAGGTTAAGAGAAGACTGGTGGTTTGTTGGTTGGCTGTTTAATTATATAGTATATAAAACGTCGCATTGGAAAACCAGACATAGATAGGATACGATACTATGGAAAACCACACATAGGATTCAATACTATGGAAAAGACCATTAGTATCTTTCCAAAGATTCTTAAATGACCAATAGAATCTTTCCATAGAATTCTATTGTGTGGACAGGACCAATATATATAATATTTCTAAATATTCAAGAATCCATACATTCTTTCAACCAATAGGTGTGGTTATTTAGTCATTAACTCCTTCTGCTGGTTGTTTCGACGAGGTATCTTGACACTAGAACAAAACGGACCAGGTCTTGATGGACGAGATATCTCGTCATTAGAAAAACACCGACCAGATATTCATCTCATTACGATAAAAAAATCGGCAATATTTTGATAACAAGATATCAAAATTGGTCAGATCTTGATAGACGAGATAATTTGTCGAAACCACTTGTAGGGTTAAGCGTGTTGGATGTAAAACAACACTACACAACTCGGAAATCTCGTGACGCCCAGAGGGTTAAGATTTTTAAATGAACTTTTAGGGTTATCAATTTACTTACCCAACTGATAAACCCGGAGTATTTCGAAAATGCTATTCTCAAACGTTATCAAATCACTTTGCTGTCATCAATTTCCAATCTGTTGCCATTCAGCACGAGAAAAGGTCAATTGTTTTAATCACCATAATTCGTTCCATCATTCTTCATTGGTTTTCTAGCATAACATTTTCTCCGGGCCAATGTCACAAGATAATGCAACTGTCGGAGGCTGTAGAAGTTTGGCCAAATATGGCCTTTGCGCCATAAAAACTGCAACCTACAGTATCGTAGCATTTCAGAAGCCTCGCATGGTAACAAGCCACGCGCAGACGATAGCTAATTTATTTCATAAGTAATTCGAAATTCGTGCGAGGCTATTTTTCTCCTAGTAGCAGATGGTTCTCGAAACAGACACGTGTATGACATACATTCGATTATTATACAGCCATTCTTTTCTCTCTAGTTCTATCGTTCTTTCTTTTTGTGTATTCATTCTCTCCTCCACCACTATACCGTTGGATAGTAAAACTAGTTGATTGTTTTCGTGTTAGTTTAGAACTGATTCTTTAGGTTGATCTGGTGGAATGAGATTTTGTTTCTTGTTCTTTGGGTGGGAGGTTTTGTTTCGCCGTGAGAATCCGCGAGTTCAAGGAAGGGGTGAAAACCGATGAAAGGATGATGAGAATTGGAGGGTTTTTCTCACTGAATGAGTTCGAAAAACTGATTCGGAGTGAATATTTAATCAAGCATTTCGTGTGAAGTAATTGTTGAGAGACCCTGACATAATTAACCGGAAGTTTTTATGTTTCTCTTTGATTCCAAATGTATATAGTATATTCTTGACTATTTAGAGTTTTCGTCAGGAATCCAGTTTTTTTTTATTCTGCAGCACAAGGCCTACGAACTGTGCCAGGGCAAGAAAATAGTGAGGAATACGGAATGTGTGTGTGTGACCAGGAAGTTTATTCGGGTGATTAAAAAACCCAGTAGAGACAAAACTGTTGCGGATTTTGATTTAAGCAATTGACCACAATGAAAAAACAATTTGGAAACTCGAAAAGCTTTATTCCTGTTCATGTGGTCCCACCGCTCACATCAGAAAATAGCGACCATTTGCGAAAAAGCAATGAGCTTTCCGTAGACTAAGCAACTTTAAACAACCCGGAAGCATTTATATCAGTTTAATAATGCTCACCCAACTACAATTAATTAAACAATAAAACTATATATAGAAGCACTTTACATCAAAAGTACCACATAAATCAGGCCGCAGTTGCCCGGTTGAAAGAGTAACGGATTAGCAACCGTAGGTTTGCGAGTTCAAATCCAACCAGAGACCGTCGAGTAAAAAGGGGCTGGTGCACGTTAAATCTATCGTGGCCTCAAATGTCCTCGCGTTGCGTGGAAATTTGGAGAGTGGGGTGCCAGCTTAGGTGTTATCACGTCATCTGACCATGATTCAAAATTACGTGGTGTTATCCTCGGATCTTTCCCTTGGAGATCATCCCGGACTGTCTCTAATAGCTCGTTGTGTTGTTCCAGTGCGACATTAATTCAATTACTCAACCCTTAAACCGCTACTCTACCAACCGGGCTACCGCGGCTCCCTTGTTCGCATTCCATCTGGTTTGTTTACACTGAAAATCCCTTTCACAAGTAAACTTAGGTATTCTGACATCACAATCACTGTAACAACGGCCTCCAAGTTGGCGCCGCTGTTTGACACGAAATCAGAATTAGAATATGGGACTTTCTAGCATCTGGTTTCCGCGATGCGCTTTATTGCGCACATACTCACTCGAAAGAGTGTCGGTCATTGTTTGGGGGATTTCGCATGGGGGGGAGCAGAACGCGCCGCCGTCTGACCTTGAAAACACAACGAAACGTTCGAAAATGGCTCGCGATTGGCCAGGAGCCGTAATTACGGACCGTAATTCCGTCGGTCCGAACGGCACGTAAATAGAGAAATCACCCACCAGCGCTTCTTGACCCATTTAGGAACATTGGTTGAATTGGATTTGGCAAGTGTTTTTGTTTCTTTTGCCACTGAATCGAAAATAGCGCTTGACCAGAATGCGTAATTCTGAACTCTTTTAACTGATCGGTTTTGTGTTTGTTTTTGACAAAACATTTAATCATTTTTTTATTTTGTGTAGCATCATTTTGAATTTCAGATGAAACATCTGTTATCACTTTTAAGTAAATAAAATTTATAATATTTATATATATATATATATATGTATTACTTTCTCAAAACTGAACTGACTTCATATTTTCATCCATTTGTCTACATTATTTTAAACGTTCTCGTTTGCGTCCAGAATTTTTTCATTTTGAATGATTTCGTTTCGTAAGACTAGATTCAAATAAAATATTTCATAGTTCTCCAAGAACTGCACACTGATTTCAATTATATTTTCATTCAATTCGTCTGCATTATTCGAACGTTTTCGTTTGCGTCCAGAATTTTAATTTTAATGATTTCGTTTCGTAAGACTAGATTCAAATAAAGTATGTGAATTTAAAGAATCGCATCGATTTCATTTATATTTTTACCTTTTTGTCTACACTATGAACGTTTCATAATCTGAATTGAGAAACATTTTTATTTCGGATAATACATGTTATCACTTTCCAAATAAATGAAATTCAAATAAAGAATATCGTAGTTCTACAGAACTGAACTGATTTATAATTTTTTTTATCAGTATTAATTTGTCTACTCATTTTGAATGTCCTCGTTTGCTTCCAGAATTTCTTCAGTTTGAATGTTCTCGTTTCGTATGACTGGATTCAAATAAATTTTGCTGTAGGACTGGAAGAATTAGCTTCGTTTTATTCCATATCTATTGTCTGCTACTTTATTTTAAACATCATTTTCATGAAAAATGTTTCAGTTTGAATTGTTGAAAATGTCTCATTTAAAAACACCAGACGTTTTTTGTTCGAATAATTCTTTCTTAATCGATTGATTTGCTTCTTTTTTGTCATGTTCTTTAATTGAAAAGCAAGAATTCTAGTGTCGTCAATGTGGCGTTCCACCGTCTGTGTCAAAAAAATTTCGATTAATTTAATTTACTTGTGAAAAAATTTCGGTAAGATTTTTTTATGCACGAAATTTTTTCTCCCGCTAGAAATTATTTTCGAAAGGTTATTTCTTAATTAATTAATTTTTTAAGGTTAGTTTTTTAAATAATTAGATGA
Organism: Meta bourneti; assembly: GCA_933210815.1. NCBI lineage: Eukaryota > Metazoa > Arthropoda > Arachnida > Araneae > Tetragnathidae > Meta > Meta bourneti. The sequence continues at coordinate 36,045,718 of OW119930.1, read as the reverse complement.
TTTTGGAGAAAAAAAGTAGATGAATACACTGAGAAACCGATACATGATGGATTTTTCGTCGAATTTGGAACTCTTCGAAAAAACCTCAAACTAGCGGTTGCATCAAAGTAAAAGAACGCAAAACTTGCGCAATAAGCAATTTCGAATCATGTCAGCAATCATAACCCTAAAATCTCAGCCACCCCATCAATCCCCAAAAAATCATTACCCCTTTCGAATTTCGCTTCCAAATCAACCGAACAGGCGCAACATTTCTAATCCATTAGACAGCAATTTCGTTCGGCGTAGAGGAAGTCGAAATCATTTCTCCCCTCGTAAAAATTTTTTCTGATGCTTTTAGGGTTTCTTGAGGGAACAGACGATCGCTTTTTCCCATTGCGCAAACGAGTTTCTTCCGAGAATTCTGGGCGCCGCTTTTTTTTTGCTCGCCATTTTTTTATTCGAAGAAATATATTATGTCGTAACACTCATCGGTAGAGCGTGATAGTTGTTATTATAGGTAGAGCTCAGGTCGCCGCAGGCCCGAGATGTTTCGGAAAAGAAACTCGGGGTTCGAGATTAGAATGCCAAATGAAGCTGGAAATCGATTATTCTGTTTATGTTTCTCGAAATCGTTTGCGAAATGGCTGACATTGAGCAGCGATTTTATGGACTACGAATGATTCTCATAGGCGCAGAGTAATCCGTATCATTTTATACTTAAGAGAGTCGTTTAAAATTCATTTGGAATTTTAAGATCCCGCTTTTGGCAACGCTGCTCCTTCGGCTGCCATGTTTTAAGTAGATTACGTTGGTTTAATGGCGGTGAAAGGAAAGTTCCGCATTGGAAGACTGCCTGTTTTCAATAATGCAGATATCATGCACAGATTTTAAATCCGGCTATGGAGATGTAGCTTGAGTTTTTAGAATAAAATGTTATTGATCACTTGAAGGAATCGCGTCCAATCAGATGAATTGGATTGTTTTCATTCATGAGGTGTTTTGAAAGCAGGAGATATAATTTTACTTTATTTTAACAATAGCCTTTTCTATTTTCTGTGATTTATGCTGCCTCATACTTCTCATACAGGAAATTGTTTTTGAAAGATTAAAAAAGATCAAAATTAAGCATTTCATTTAACCATTCCATTAGTCGCGGGTCGTCTTTAACCCTCCAAGTGGTTTCGACGAGATATCTCGTTCACGAAGATCTCACCAGTTTTGCTAATGACGAGATATTTCGTTCACCAAGATCTCACCAGTTTTGCTAATGACGAGATATCTCGTCAAGATATTGCCGATTTTTTTATGATGACAAGTTCAAAATCGGGTCAATTTTCTTCTAATGACGAGATACCTCGTCCATCAAGATCTGCAAATGGTTTGTTGATGACGACAAACCTCGTCAACACAATCACCAGGAGTGTTTATGAAATAAACAATTCGAGATCTGTATTTAATCACATATAAGGATTTTATTTGGAATGTTTTATATATATAATCCAAGTTAAAATAATAACCGACAGAACACTTTTTAGATTTATTTCATTCACACTAAAAGGAGACCTATAATCACAACTCCTCCCCCCTTATATCCACAAAAACTAAAAATATCTAACCTAATTTTCAACTCTCCTTCTCTAGCATTGAACCACAGCGATATCGTCTTAATCTAGAAGGTTAACCACTAAATGACTTCACCGTTAACCGATTTTATTGCTATTATCAAAAAGTTTAAAAGTCGTTATTAAGAAAATTGTTTTTTTAATCTATTTTTGCACGGATCATGCTCCGACGGTGAATTTGTCACTGTTTCCAGTCATTTGCGAGAAAAAGAGCAAAGAAAAATGTGTTTATTTTGACCCTGAAGGAAGACCTCAATAAGTTCTCTCTGACGGGTATATATTTATGAACTTGAATTGTTTATCTCCAGCTAACCTCGGCCTCATTAACAATGTCGTTTACTTCGATCCAAAACCTTTCACGTGGAATGTCAATCACCGACTCCTAATGGAGATCTGTGGTCACTAGTTTAACTTGCGATTAGTATGTATGAGATGAACGCGAAATCATTAAGTACAGCCTATATTGTGCCATAATAACAGAAATCGAAGTAACAGCAGTGGTAATAAATAGTAGTTGAATTTACTTCGCACTATAGCAACCCACGAGCTATTGGCGATCGATCCCGGAGGGATAGATCCGACGACAACACCTCGTCATTTTGAACAACGGTCTGATGACGAGGTCAACACCTAAGCTGGCACCCCATTCACCAAAATTCCACATTTGAGATCGTCATCTGACCGTGGTTCAAAATTACGTGGTGTCCTCGGATCTTTCACTTGGGGATTGATCCCGGACCGTTACCAATAGCCTGTTGTGTTGCTTCAGTGCAACGTTAATTAACTACCTACCATCCACATTTGAGGCCATGACAGATTTAACATGCACACGACGATCTTTGACTGGACCTAGTTTCGAACTCGTTACCCTCCGGTTGCTAATCCGTTGCTCCTCCAACTGGGCGACGGCGGTCCTCAATTGTGGAGGAATAGATGATAGATCCGAGGACAACACCTCAAAATTTTAATCGGTCAGATCAAACGTGGTCCACACCTGAGCTAGGGACGCGTTTTGGTGGGTATGTTGTTGAATTAGCGTCGCACTTGAACAAGAGAAAGGGCTATTGGCGACGGTCTGCGATCAATCCCGAAGGGAAAGACCAAGGATAACACCTCATCAATTTGAACCATGGTCAGATGACGAGGTAATCACCTGAGCCGAATATATTTATTCATAAAAATACTTAAAAACCAAAAACGGCAAAAACCAGAACTTCTCACGGTATCGGGCCGCGGCCTGGCGGTTGAGAAATACTGGTGTACTCAGTCGAGGGGTTCCATTGGGGCTGAGTGTAGTGTTGCTTGTGTTGTGAGTTCTCAAGTAGAGGTGCAGAAATTTCCAGCAAAACCTTCATTGTTGCTTTTACTTATCTCTTAATGCCTAGCTTAACAGTTAGACCAATTCCATGAGTCCGAACACAATCGAAAAGAAACACTAGATCAGGAGATCTACAGGTTCTTTTCCAGGATATAGGTTCTACAGATCCTCTCTTGGCCCAACGCAGGACAGAATATGACTTGGGGAGTAACATTTTAAACAAAAAGACTCCTATAAAAAAGGAAGTCTGGGATAGGGCACACATCAACAAAAGTATAAAGGACGAAGACCTGAAGAAATAACCAACAGACAAAATTTATCAAAGTTTGGAACTAATCACACCAAAACAAGATGTGTGGCAGGAAAAAAGATTTACCCTGACACAGCTATCAGGGTAACTGCATGGTTAATCCTGACGTCGTGATGTAGTGTTTCGGTGTGGCATGGAAGGACATTTTTCGGAGGAACTGATTTAATTTTGATCTGGTGGTTAGAAGGCATTTTAAACATGTTGGATATGCCTTATGGCTCTGATCGAAGGATAGGGATAGGATGTGTCCTCTCACAAGTCTAGAAGGGGTGGTCTGACAACTCCTGTCACTCGTATATTTCAGTCAAACCCCAGGGTATCTGTGGTACTAAATACGAGTTGACGGAACCCTCCAAATTTGATTACTTGATCTCTTCTTTATGGCTATGAAGGGAAAATTTGCACATTTCATTTGTTTTCAGATGCCAGGCGCTTGGCAATTTCCCCTCCTGGTGGTTGTCTCGACCTGATCATTAGAGGAAAACTGACCAGATCTTGATGGACGAGATATCTCGTCTTTAGAAGAAAACACCTGATTGTATCCTCGTCATCATTAAACAATCGGCAATATATCGATGACGAGATATCTCGCTTGATTAGCTTGATTGATCGGATCTTGATGGACGAGATATCTCGTCGAAACCACTTGGAGGATTGAGCCAGAAGCCTTGCTTCCTAAAATCTCGGAACAATAGAATCAAAACCATTAAGGGCAGTACACGTTTCCGAATGAATCCAATCGTCTGTGTCCAATCGTTCATCAACAATTGTGGATGACCAAAATTCATTGGTCATCCAGAATTACACAAAGTACAATTAGGTGAATTCCTACGTCCAATTCTAAATGAATGGGCATTGAGAAATCATGTCTAGAAGGAAGACGAATTTCATACATTGTTTACGTGATACTGAATATTTGGAGCTTTGTTTTTAGGACTCGCCATTTAGCCCTTTTGGAGGTTGTCTCTGCGAAGTAACTTGTCATTAGCAAAACGGACCAGATGTTGACCTCGTCATCATAAAAAAATTTGGCAATATCCTGATAGGTAGGTCGTTAATTAACGTCGCACTTGAGCAACACATTGAGCTATTGACGACGGTCCGGGATTAATCCCGAAGGGAAAGATCCAACTACAACGCCTCGTAATTTTGAACCACCTGAGCTTGCACTCCCTCTCCAAACTTTCACCCCACGCCAACGTGAGGACATTTGAGGCCACGACAAATTTAACGTGCACCAGCCCCGTGTACACGAGTCTTTGCTGGACCGAGTTTAGAACTCGCAGTTGCTAATCCGTTGCTCTTCCAACTGGGCTACACTGGCCTGGATGTCTCGGACGTAGCATCTCGTCATTAGCAAAACTGCTCAGATTTTGATCTCATCATCGTCAAAAAAATCGGCAATATCTTGAAGACTATGCATCTTGTCAGAAAAATTGGCCAGATCTTGATGGACGAGATATCTCGTCGAAACCGCTTGGAGGGTTAACTTAGCATTGGCCTTCATCCCCTAAGATGGTATTGGGTCCTTCAGATGTAAAGTTGCCTTTTTTAGTAAGTCAATTTGCTGCTTAGGCCTTTTATACATCACTTTTCCAATTAAATCGGCAACTGACAATACTCTCACCAAAATTTAGAAGAATTTAAATCGATTGTAGTGTTTATGTTAGGGAAGGAAATAACACTTCCTCGTTCGAAACCGTCGAGTTCTCACAACTCCAGCTCAACATACATTCCGTTCATGGTTATTCTTAAAGATTCCAAAATAGCCTTTCCTTTTATCTAGCGATGGAAACTAATTTCCCTCTTTTGAGATCGACGAATAACCTTTCTCGTCCAGCACCCTTGAAAATTTTCCTCCTTTAGAATCCGTCACGAAACGTTCGAATTGGAATGGGCGAAATTGATTAACGTCACTATTTCGGGTATCGCTGCTTTTCGGACGCAAAAACCTCCCAATAAACGGAACCCCAAACCACTATTAGCTGACCAAAGCAGGTCGAACTAGACCAAGAGTTCAAATCGAGGACTTGATACCTGCTCTTTTGTGTGTCCGCTTTTTTTTTTCTTGTTATTTTTCCACGGAACAATAACATCGGATTTGCGATCGAAATGTGGAACGAACGACGACGAGTGACGTCACGAGCAAAACCTGACCGCGATTGGACGGCCGTGACGTCAGGCAAAAAGGCAGCAGCGAATGGGATGCCGTTTCGCGGGCTCCGTAATCTTTGTTTGCTGATCGCATGAACGGAGTCGTTCTATTCCAGATGCAGGAAAACGTTAAAATTAAAAATTTTCTATCTGTTTCAGAAATAGATGTCCGACAAATTGGATGCGAAACTGTGTGGTTAACTCTTTTTTTCTTTTTCTCTCGGCTATTGTTAGAAAAGTCGGCCATTTATTTTAACCTTTTTACCGTTCTGGTCAAGTGGGAGTGGATAGGCCTGCAAATGGATAGAAAAAAAAATGAAGAATTTCTGAAGAGCTCTGTTTGACTTCTGGTGGCTTTTACTGATGCGTTTTGGACAAAGTGGTGTGCTATTTTAACGAATCTGTTTGATTAGTTCACAATAGGAATAAAATATATTACCTCTATCGCAAAATAAGTGTCGCATTAATATATTTTCTTTCGAACATTAAAATTTTTTACTCTTACAGCGAATAGCCCGATGTGATTATTGTTCTAGTGCCTCGAATCATTTTATGTACGCCTGCCAAAAATTTACAAATAATATTCATGGTGTTGCCGACGTACCGAGAAGTTTGTAATGAGAGATAATAGAAAATTTATTATCGCAGAATTTTTTTGAGACAAACTTAAAAATTAACATTAATTTCATAAAGATGAACTTATAGCATAACATACACAATGTACAAATTAATGAGATTTTTGCTGTTGTACATTGGATGTCAAATGCTTTACGTTTGGTTCATATTTCGTCACTTTTAGTAACACACAGGCCGAACTATATTTAGCAATCATTTTGCTTCTTAAACTGACTCCAAATCGCCCATACGAACCCTGCCCAGCTAAGGGTGCTGAGTCATGACATATCCCTCAGCCAATGGTTAGATGTTCTTAACATCAGCTGGAGTTTTCAGCTGCCAATCTTTGTTTCTAGATGGGCTATATAATATTTTTTGGTTAGTTTCTTTCGTGCAAAACAACTTAAACTTGTACATTGTGACAATTAAAATAAAATGTTGAATAATTTATAAGCTTATATCACCTGTAAATTGTTGACGTACCAGCAAAATTTCAGTACGTGCACGCGTGTCATAGGTTCGTCATCACTACTCCTGTGCGACGTAAATTCAACTACCTTCCTCAATTTTGAAGCGAACTATACCAACCATGACGACATTTATTAACTATGAGTAGAATTTTCAATGCAAACAAACCAAACCAGACGGCCTGCGAAGATTTACTTCTTCCGTCCAAATGTTTTGGCAGGATACACATCGGGATTGCCTTAAAATGTAGTTTATCCCCGTTTTGACAACATTTCGTGTTTAATCTAATCGATGTTGACCAATTAACCATCGTATATTATTCATTGGAATTTTTATTGGCGAAGTGCTGAAATCGAAAAACTGACGACACGTTCACAATACGTAAAGGAAACACGTTTCGCCGCAGGTAGGTATTTTAATTAACATCGCACTGGAGCAACACAACGGGCTATGAACGACCCGTCCGACCCCACCTATATTTAGCTGAAAATTTTCGGAGGGACGCCAAGCCATAGTAACCATGTACAAAACTCATCGGAATCTGGTTGCTAGATTGTCATGAAAACCTTGTTAAGAAAATATTTAGTTTTTAATTTTAAAATTTAAATTTCTTGGCGAGATCTGTATGTTGCATACTTAATCAGTACATTTTGTGTTTAAGCCGATTCACTTTATGTGTTAAGAGGAGACTCTTCTGCTATTACTTTAAAACAAATTCTCTTGCTAATGGAGCTCTTTCTCAACTGCTTTGGCTGTGACAGACCTCAATCGCTATAGAAGTTTTCACGATGACAGCCCTTTCTCATGGCGAGCTTACTATCTCAGTAGAAATGGACTCACCCAAGGTTATCTGCTTTATCACCAGAGCCTAATTATACCATCTCGCTTCTTTGTGTGCAGAATATCTCTGATTTTTAAAGACACTCATACACTGAGATTTAGTACACACTAGCAGAATTTCCTAGCGTTCTCTGGTTGAATTGGTTAAATGTTGATTGAAAAGTGATTAGAATAATCACTTTTTCATTCCTCGCAATTTCACACTCCTCGCACTTCTGCTGTAAAACAAACTACAAAAGTTTTTTCTAAGGTGACTACTTCAGTAGTCGAACTAGAAATATATTTGGAACTACAACGTTTTACTACCCAAATTGTTTGAATATAATGTTTTGGAAAAAATTGTTTTTCGAGCAATACTGCTAAAACAATTTTATTGGAAAATTTGATTTTCGATCAATACTGGTAAAACAGAGCTGCGTAGCGCAATCGTTTTATGTTCAATGTTATTACTACTGCAATTTCGAATTGTTTTTAGCCTCCTCTGCACACCTAGGTTAAAGAGAGCGGGGTTAAAGTGTAGCCTACGTTACCCTCAGGATTCTAAAGTATAAGTGTACTAAATTTGGTGCGGATTGGTCAAACGCTGTAGATTTTAAAGATAACAGACAGAAAGACAGACAAACGCCAACTCTGCTTTATATATATAGACTAGCTGTTAACCCGGCGTTTTGCTCGGGTTGAATTGTTTGTAATTCGTCGTAATATTACTCAATGCTATTCCTATGGGGATTTCGAATTGTTTTTAGCCCCCTCTACAGACCCAGGACAAATAGAACTGCGGTTAATATCTAGCCTATATTTCCCGTAGGATTCTAAAGAATGGGTGTACCAAATTTGATGCGAATTGATCAAACTGTTATAGTAAGGATACTCAATGCTATTCCTATGGGGATTTCGAATTGTTTTTAGGCCCCTCTACAGACCCAGGACAAATAGAATTGCGGTTAATATCTAGCCTATATTTCCCGTAGGATTCTAAAGAATGGGTGTACCAAATTTGATGCGAATTGATCAAACTGTGATAGTAAGGATACTCAATGCTATTCCTATGGGGATTTCGAATTGTTTTTAGCCCCCTCTACAGACTCAGGACAAATAGAACTGCGGTTAATATCTAGCCTACGTTACCCGCAGGATTCTAAAGTATAAGTGTACCAAATTTGGTGTGGATTGGTCAAACTGTGTAGATTTGTATAGAGAACAAACGCCAACTCCTGCTTTATATATATAGGTATCAAGCATTTCAACCTTAGTAGTAGCATACTCTGCAAAGTTGATATCCTCTGAAAATCTTTAGTTAAGAATAGTTCTAGTTACAGTCAATGACAGACTGCATATTTTACATCTTAGTCGTTCGTCTATTGCGAAAGGATAGACTCATTTGCTCCTGTTTGAGGAAATCGACATACCTTCAGAACACATTGCGAATTGTTGTGTGTGAATCTCAATATTTTTATAACCTTATCAGCAAGGAACAATGAAGACGACTTCGCCACGTCATCTAGGAAATTCCTGCTTTTAAAATTCGGCATACTTTACAGTCACGACGTCAAATGATATCGGCATCGGCACAGCAATTGTAGTGCGTTAAGTGAGGCCGTCTTTTATTTCATCTTTTACCCTGTATCGTCATTTGGTTGACAGATGTGTTTTTCTGCAAAGTTAAAAAAGTGCGAGATAAGATATTTGGCACAAGTGGATGTTTCTGGTGACAAAGTTGGTCTTACCACTTGACTTTTTCTGATTCTTTTACCAAATAAAGGCTTGTTTCTGCCCTATCTGATTGAAAGGCTTCGACCGCGATTGAGGAACACCTAATCGCATTATCGTCCGATAGCACTGATTAGTATCGTCTGAGTTTTAATCAGTGTTTTCAATGAAATTACTGCGTAACTGGTATAATCGTTAAGCCTGTTTATGTAACGTAAGCATGGGGAGTCTGATATGTATACAAAGCCGAGTGGAAAGGGTTAGAATTGGGTTATAGAACTGGGGAAATAGAGTTAAGAGCTTAAAATTGGTATTTAGGTAGGTAGTTGAATTAACGTCGTAGTGGAGGAACACACGGGCTATTGGCGATTGTCCGGGATCCATCCCGAAGGAAAAGATTCGAGGACATTTGGAATCATGGTCAGATGACGAGGTCAACACCTGAGCCGGCACCCCGTACTCCAAACTTCCACGCCAACGTGAGGATATTTGAGGGCACGACAGATTTAACGTGAACCAGCCCCCGGGTACATGACAGTCTTTGGTTGGACCTAATTTCGAACTCGCAACCCTTCGATTACCAATCCGTTGCTCTTCCAACTGGGCCATTGCGGCCGATATGCATGCCAGGAGTATAAATCTGAGAGCAGAGAGGGCTAGGATTGGGCTTTTAGAACTGGGAAAAAGAGAGTCAAGAGCTTAGATTTGGGGTTTCGTAAGGTTGGTTGGGTTTTATGGCACAGGGGTCATATTTGGCTAAGATGCGCCAAAGAAAACTTTTTTACCAATGCATGATCAATTGAACGTTAGTCATCATGGCATTACAAGGATGGAATCGGGAACCACTTGGTGTCATCTTGCTGCACTACGAAGGATGGGTTCACATTACACCTCATATACATACCATACATTCAAGGGCCCGATTGGAAGAGTAGCAGATTAGTAACCGTAGTGTTGAGAGTTCCAAACTCGATCGTCGTATACAAAAGGGGCTGGTGCTCGTTAAATCTGTCGTGGCCTCAAATGTCCCCTCGTTGGCGTAGTGTGAAGGGGAGAGTGGGCTCAGGTGTTGACCTCGTCATCTGATCGTGATTCAAAATTGCGTGGTGTTGTCCTCGGGTCTTACCCTTGGTGAGGGCTTCCGGACCGTCGCCAATAGCCCGTTGTGTTTCTCCAAAAGCGACGTTAATTCAACAACAGTGAACTCCCTCTTAATCGGCCACTTCGTGACTGGACCCAGACCGGATAACGATTTGGCCGGTTAAACCGTCGTTCCCTTAATAGCATTAAAATACACTCCCGAAATCATTTTTATTAGAGTAAAACTTATATATATAAATAAGAAAACTTAACCTGGAAGAACTTCCTTTATTGGAAAAACACATGTTACTGTAGGCTACTGTATTTACAGTACATGATTGGCCAGTTAAAGCGGAGGCCGGTTAAAAGGTGACCGGTTAAGAGAGAGTCCACTGCACCTACCTTTAAACACCAACGGGCATAGATGTTTGCAAATTGGTTGATTGTTTCGGGTTTTATGGCGCAAGGGCCAAGCTGTGCCTTACACCAGACAGGCAGCACAATGAAAGAGGAAAGAAACGCGAAGAGCAGAAGGGTAGGCGAGGCTAAAAATGAAAGGGAGGAAAGATGGCCCGGGTACCTCGGGGTTGTGATGCCCGTACGCACCTAAAGATGTGCCCCTGAAGGTAATTGTTCGCAAAGGAGAAATAGTGGTTGTTTTAGAGTCTACCTACGGCGGTTGAACTTCTAAATTTCTCAGACTCAAAATCTGAATGAATTAAGCAATGTAACAGTGCATCCATAACTTCGGTTGTCACGATGGGTGTGATGGGATCTTTGCTCTTACAGCCCTTTGACAATCAAATTTAGGCTGGAGACGTTTTACACCCAGTCTGGGAACGGGCGTTGAACATTTATGCAAATGAATTCCTTGCTTCATGCTTTGTGAATAATTAGGCTGTATTAATTACTTATGTCACAAAGGATGAGTAGCACAGTTGCGCCCTCCAACATGTGTTACAACGTGAGAAAAACTAAAATTTATCAAGAACAGGATTTTCCTTTATGCTTTGTACTTAAAAGTATCCACAGCTTCAACAGGATGTTTCAAACAGGTGCATAAACATGATTTTAATGGGTGCTTCAGGGTGACTTCAACAGGGTGTTTCGAAACATTCTGTACAAACTTCAAGGAGGTGTGGAACGCAAAATTAAACCGTATTCCCTTGGGAATTATATCTGCAAAGCATGTGCTGAAGTGCAGAAATGAAAGAAAAGTTTTATGGACTTTTTTTAGAGACCTAATTTTACCTTTCCACAGTGTTCTGCAGTTTCACAGAGGGTGCTCCAAGCTTCAATAACCAATAGGAATAAAACAGGGTTACAAGTAGGTATTTTAATTAACGTCGCACTGGAGCAACACAACGGACTATTGACGACGGTCCGGGATCAATCCCCCTAGGGAAAAAGATCCGAGAAAAACAACACGTAATTTTGAATCACGGTCAGATGACGAGGCAACACCTAGCTGGCACCCCACTCTCCAAACTTCCACAGCACACCAACGTGAGTACATTTGAGGCCCCTTTGTACACGACGGTCTTTGGTCGATTCGAACTCGAAACCCTCCGATTGCTAATCCCTCACTCTTCCAACCTGGCGGCCCTCGATCCATCTTGGAAAACATTGAATTCACGAAATAAGCCGAGAGCATAAAGTTTGTGAGAATCATTGTAGTGCAACCTTAATTTCCTAGTGAAAATATAAAACATTAATTAAACCCATTTCACATTCAAGTCTCCATCAGACGGCCGAGAGTTACAGACCGTGAAAATGGGATCACGACAACAAAAAGTGTTAAACCGCTCGAATAAAAATCCGAAACGTGTGACTGAAACCTTTTCACGTCGGTCCGTCCGTTCTTTCTCCATCCGAACGGCATCGGGGAGGGTGGGAGGGTGGGTAGATACGCGTCCTTGTACATTGTTGCCACACATGTAAAACGAAAAACTCTCTCCGCCGTCTGGGCATTGTTGCGTCACAATGCGAATCCATAGAATGTTCCAGAACACTTCTTTCGAAGCTGATCACGGACGGTGGTCTTGTGATAGCGGGCCAGAAAGGTCAGGGGGTAGGAAAAGACCCCAGCCAGGATTTGTTTCTTCAAAATCTTTTGTGATGAGGGATCCGCGTATGTTGGGGATGGAGCAGTGCCAAATGTTCCTGTTCTTGAATTTGCGCGCTCTTATTTATTTCAGGGCTTGAGCTGGATATGATTTTAATGGGCTAGCAGACCTAAACCTGAAGTTTAATTGATCCTATCTAATCACTAGTGAATAGATATGATACTCACATTTGTGATACCTTATTTAACCCTCTAGCTGCGCATCCCGCGATTTCCGCGGGGAACGTAGAAGTAGCAAAATTTGCGCAGCCCGCGATTTCCGCGGGGATGCATTTTTTGCCATTTATTTAACTGTGCAACCTGCTCTTTCCAAATTCATGGTTTCATTTTGCCTTTTCTGTGATGTTTAATTGTTTATTCAAATCTGGGTTAACAGATGGCTTTAGATGTCCACATTTCTGCGAAATATACAAGCATTTTTTGCAGCATTTTGCGCGCTCTTTTCAAAGCTCAAAGATGTCTGACAGGAAGCGTTTCGCGAGTGATAGAACCTACATTCCTGACAATATTTCCGACACTGATAGCAGTTCTGACTCTGATATCAAGTATATTGAGGATAGTTATAGCGAAACTGATGAGAATTTCTCGGGTTCCTCTGCGGATAGTGATTTCTAATAATTCTTCATTTCTAATAAATGTTTTGTAAGTATTTTGCATATTTTCATTAGTATATACGTTTTACCTTTGTATTTCATAAAATAAATCATAATTTAACCAAGATTAATTTTCAAAATTTTGCTTTTATATGATTGTTCTTCAATTTCAATATTCCGACAACCTTTTTTTAAGATCTAATTCTATATTGAAAAAAAAAACTCTTTTACAAAATTTTTTTGTATATTTTAATTCTAAAATATATGTAGATTTGAAATATGTAATAAAAAAATACGCAATTTTTAAACCTATTTTGATAAAAAAAAAATTACGCAGCGAGAGGGTTAAACCCATTTATAACGACTACAGCATGCGTATGTGCATTTCACACCTATTTTGGGATCAATGATAAGGTGAGATGTTAAAAATGCCGTGAACAGAGATAAATGTCTTAAAAATCTGAATAACAGGATCTTCCTGGTTATTCAGATTTTTAAAACATTTATCTCTGTTCACGGCATTTTTCTTATACATATTAAAAACGCAGACTATCACAATGCCCGGTTGGAAGAATAGCGGATTAGCAACCGAGTTCGAATCCAATCAAAGACCGTCGTGTACAGAGGGGGCTGGTGCAGTCGTGGCCTCAAATGTCCTCACGTTGGCGTGGTGTGGAAGTTTGGAGAGTGGGGTGCCAGCTCAGGTGTTCCTCGTCATCTGACCGTGGTTCAAAATTATGTGGATCTCGGATCTTTCCATGAGGGGACTGATCCCGGACCGCCGCCGATAGCCCGTTGTGTCGCTCCGGTGCGATATTAATTAAAATACCCACCTACCTCTCAAGTGTTTCATTTAGTCACAAACAGAATAAAAGTTTTTAATGTTCTCGTTCGAGCGATATGAGATGGTTTGCGTTCTATTTACTTTTCCTATGACATCTCCGACCTCTCGACTCTATTTTCTCCATGACCGCCTTTTGTATTCGACCAGTTCTATTTTCATGAAAAGTTCGTTCCATATTCCTTTGTTCGGATGCAGTCGTTCCATATCGATATAATAGTGCATCCCACTCCCCGCTCCTGGTCTCAGCAGAACACAAAGAACGTTTCTCTGTTATATTCTTAACTAAGGCTGCCATACGTCCCGGTGAGAAAGGAGCTCCACGGGGTCCCATTTGTCTCGGTTTGTCCCGGTCAGAAGAAAAATATTACGGCCTCGTGCTTTTAGCGTCGACCTTCTGATAGAATAGACGGAACATGCGACGGTAGGTATTTTAATTAACGTCGCACTGGATCAACAAATCGGGCTATTGGTGATGGTGCGGGATCAATCCCACAAGGGATCCGAGATCCACATAATTTTGAACCACGGTCAGTTGACGAGACCAACACCTGAGCTGGCACCCCACTCTCCAAACTTCCACGCCAACGTAAGAACATTTGAGGCCACGACAGATTCAATGTGCACCAACCCCCGCGTACACGACGGTCTCTGGTTGGATCGGGTTTCGAACTCGCAACCCTCCGGTTGCTAATCCGCTACTCTTCCAACCGGGCTACATTGTGATAGTCTGCGTTTTTAATATCTATAAGAAAAATTCCGTGAACAGAAGTAAATGTCCTAAAATCTGAATAACATGAAGGATCTGTAACATCTCGATCTTATATCTCGTCAAAATTGCAGCAAAACTGATCAGATATTGATGGACGAGATATTTCGTTGAAACCACTTGGAGGGTTAAACATAATTGGAGGGCCGATATGAAAGTATCTGAAGAGCCATGTCTGGTTTACGGGCTTGATATAAATTATTTGGAAGACCGTATCTGGCCTGAGGTCCAGATAAACCTGTCCGGAGGGCCATAGCTAGACTGCGGGCTGGTTAAACATATTTGAAGGACCCACTCTGGTCTACCCATCTGATAAAAGTATTTAAAGGAGGAGGAGGTATTTCAATTAACGTCACACTGGAGCAACATAACGGGCTATTGGTGACGGTCCGGGATCAATCCCAAAGGGAAAGATCCGAGGACAACACCACGTAATTTTGAACCACGGTCAGATGACGAGGCAACACCTGAGCTGGCACCCCACTCTCCAAACTTCCACACCACGCCAACATGAGGACATTTGAGGCCACGACAGATTTAACGTGCACCAGCCCCCTTTGTACACGACGGTGTTTGGCTGGATTCGAACTTGCAACCCTTCGGTTGCTAGTCCGTTACTCTTCCAACCGGGCCACCGCGGCCCAGTATTTGAAGGGCCGTATCTTGTTTGTGGGCTTGATATAAAATACATGGAGAGAGCCCTGTATGGTCTCCGGGTCGGGTAAAATATTTGGAGAACCGTATCTGGTATATAAGCTTGAAATCAAGCTATTCACTACAACTGATTTATCTTATGCAAAGGTTTTTTGTGGATGTGCTAGATAAACCCCATCCCGAAAAGAATAGCCATTTCTCAAACAGCTAAACAACAGCTATTTCTAAAATAGCTAAACACCAGTTATTTCTGAAACAGCCGGACCGCGGTAGCCCAGTTGGAAGAGCAACGGATTGGCATCCGTTCGAAACTCGGACCAGCCAAAGACCGTCGTGTTCGCGGGAGATGGTGCATGTCAAATCTGTCGTGGCCATAAGTGTCCTCAGGTGGCGTGGAAGTTTGGAGAGCGGGATGCCAGCTCACATCATTATCTCACCGTGGTTCAAAATTACGTGGTGTTGTCCTCGGATGTTTCCCTTCGGACAGTTGCCAATAGCCCGTTGTGTTGTTCCAGTGCGATGCTAATTAACTACCTACCTCTCAAATAACGAAACAACGGCTATTTCTGAAACAGCAAAGAAATTTCAGCCCATTTAAAAACGTCCCGGTTTGAGAGAAAAATACTACGCTAAGCCTATTCTTAGCAGATCCATTTGATCGAATAGCGACTAGGTGAGAGCAAGTAAAAAAAACACAAACCCCAAATTGGGTTCAGATAAATTTTTTTTAAAACACATCCCATCTCATTAAAAGCTCTCGAACAGTTCAAGGCCTCGACCTAAGATCTCGCAGCTTCACTTCAAGCTCGTAATCAGTGAAAAAAAATCGTTTGAAAATTGTTGTTTTGGTGTGTTCCTGCAGGAGGAGGAAAAAGCTCTATGGATGGGGGACGTGCTGATGTATCGGTGTCACGGGGTCGCCCCGCCCTCTTCGACCTCCTTACCCCGAATCCTCGGCGCCCGCTTTTGATACCGATTCAGCTGATTCAGATTTGGATCGAGTTGAGGGTGGGTGAGAGTCGGACCTCAAAATTGGATTCGGGATTGTGGATGGTACTGCCTGGATTGACAGAATCGAGTGCTATCGAGAATCGAATGTTTGGTTTTCGAGTATTTTCAAGTGCCTATAAAAATAATCGAGTTCTGTCCGGAATCGAATGTTTGGTTTTCGAGTATTTTCAAGTGCCTATAAGAATAATCGAGTTCTGTCCGGAATCGAATGTTTGGTTTTCGAGTATTTTCAAGTGCCTATAAAAATAATAGAGTTCTGTCCGGAATCGAATGTTTGGTTTTCGAGTATTTTCAAGTGCCTATAAAAATAATCGAGTTCTGTCCGGAATCGAATGTTTGGTTTTCGAGTATTTTCAAGTGCCTATAAAAATAATCGAGTTCTGTCCGGAATCGAATGTTTGGTTTTCGAGTATTTTCAAGTGCCTATAAAAATAATCGAGTTCTGTCCAGAATCGAATGTTTGGTTTTCGAGTATTTTCAAGTGCCTATAAAAATAATCGAGTTCTGTCCAGAATCGAATGTTTGGTTTTCGAGTATTTTCAAGTGCCTATAAAAATAATCGAGTTCTGTCCAGAATCGAATGTTTGGTTTTCGAGTATTTTCAAGTGCCTATAAAAATAATAGAGTTCTGTCCGGAATCGAATGTTTGGTTTTCGAGTATTTTCAAGTGCCTATAAAAATAATAGAGTTCTGTCCGGAATCGAATGTTTGGTTTTCGAGTATTTTCAAGTGCCTATAAAAATAATAGAGTTCTGTCCAGAATCGAATGTTTGGTTTTCGAGTATTTTCAAGTGCCTATAAAAATAATAGAGTTCTGTCCAGAATCGAATGTTTGGTTTTCGAGTATTTTCAAGTGTCTATAAAAATAATCGAGTTCTGTCCGGAATCGAATGTTTGGTTTTCGAGTATTTTCAAGTATCGATTTATAGAATCGAGTACTAACAAGAATCGAATATTTGGTTTTCGAGTATTTTCAAATCGATTAATCGATCAAAAGAATCAGCCAACTGCAATATAAGAGATCATGATTGTTCTGATTTTCCCAGTATTGTGTTTAGTATACTGGAATTGTGACACAGTGGACCGAAGTTCGAACCTACTGCAAGAGGCATCTAGTGGATTGTTGCATTGTTATATGATCTTCATGGGGGGTGCAAGCGATCATTTTTGACGGGCAGCAGTGGCCCAGATGAAAGAGTAACGGATTAGCAACCGGAGGGTTCCGACCACGATTCTCGATCCTACCAAAGACCGTCTTGAACACGGGGCTGATGCCCATTAAATCTGCGTGATGTGGAAGTTTGGAGAGTGGGGTGCCAGCTCAAGTGTTGCTCTCGTCATCTCACCTCGGTTAAAAACGACGAGGTGTTGTGTTGGGATTTTTCCCTTCGGGATTGATCCCGGTAGGCATTCTAATTAACTTCGCACTGGAGCAACACAACGGGCTATTGACGATGGTCCGGGATCGAACCCGAAGGGAAAGATCTAGGACAGCACCACGTGATTTTGAACCGCGATCAGATGACGAGGTCAACACCTGAGCTGGTACCTCCCTCTCCAAACTTCCACACCACGCCAACGTGAGGACATTTGCGGCCGCGACAGATTTAACATGCACCAGCCCCCCTTGTACACGACGGTGTATAGTTGGATTCGAACTCGCAACCGTTTGGTTGCTAATACATTACTTTTCCAACCGGACTACAGCGGCGCCCGTTATTGATCCCGGACCGTCACCGATAGCCCGCTGTGTTGCGGGCTATCGGTGACGTTAATTAATTCTTTCTACCTACCTACGGTTGTGAGTTCCATAACTCGATCCAACCAAAGACCGTCGTATACAAAGGGGGTGGTGCAGGTTTCTGCCATGGTTTCTAATGGCCTCACGTCGGCTTGGTGTGGAAGTTTGGATGCCAGCTCAGATTTTGACCTCGTCATCTGACTGGTTCAAATTACGTGGTATTGTCCTCGGATCTTTCCCTCCAGGAAAGATTCCAGACCGTCGCCAATAGTCCTTTTGTTGCTCCAGTGCGACGTTAAATCAAAATTACCCACCTACTTCTTTTATTATTAATACAAATATCTCAGTTGGATATTCGTTTCCTTTCCGACCATCCTAAAGAAATCATCCGTTCATACCATAAACTTAAAAAATTCTCAGCCGTTCTCTCATAGCCATATTATACTTAAATTTTCTTTGTCTAATGAAGCGTCATAAGGTTTTAAGGCTTTTCCTTTCCATTCATTTTCAAAACGAGTACAAAACTCGCGAATATTTCTGAAACGGGAAGCGTCCACGATCAAAGCTTTTGGAACGCGGCCATAAAAGAGACCTTACAGTAGCAGAGCGAAGAGGAAGGGACCTCGAAAAGGCTTCACCGGTCTATATCGAGCACGTAAATCGGCATTGTCTTCTATTACTGACAACAAAGCACCAATTATCCCACGTATTACAGACAACCAGGGACACCTTGCTGCGAGTGCTCGAGGAAGTTTGCTACATTCTCCCTAATCAACAGAGCAAATAATATCCAAATTCCCTTATTGGAGACATCAACAAAATGGACATACAACACCAAACATTAAGATATAAGTGTTATTTAGAACTCTGCAGTCATTCCTTTTACAACAAAACATGATATATATATATATCTCACTTCTCATTCAGGATTTCCTTCTCTTTTACGTCACCATTACTCACGAATCTCTCTTACACCCTTGTCTCTGTCCAGCCAAAAAAGGCTCTTTTTCCGCCATTTGGGCTTCATGAACCCAAAGTACTCTAGTGATCTTTTCACATGGGGTTTACTGTCTTTAATAAACACGGGGGCGCTCTCCTGGGATACCCAAGCAATCTTTTACAGGTTTCATCCTGTCTACTCTATTCTGCAAATTTCTCTTTCCCTTTCACATGTTTTACCTGAGGTATTGTATTTGGCGCAGCTTGGTCAAATAAGGTCCTTGCGCCATAAAAGGTTGAACAAGCAAGCAACCAACTGTTAGGCAAGACACACATTGGTCCAACAATCGGTTTACTGTCTACAACAGTCTACAACAGTTTACTGTCTACATAACATTCTATAGCTATTTACTGTAAATATAACAGTCTTACAGTTTACTGTCTACATAACATTCTATAGCTATTTACTGTAAATATAACAGTCTTACAGTTTACTGTCTACATAACATTCTATAGCTATTTACTGTAAATATAACAGTCTTACAGTTTACTGTCTACATAATACTCTATAACTGTGTACGGTCTACTATATTAGAGTTCGCTGTCGATATAACAATCTACTGTCTACATAATATTCTAGTATAATTATGTACTGTCTATATAACAGTCTATAACAGTTCGCTATCCATTTAACAATCTACTGTCTATATAATATCCTATAAAAGTTTACTGTCTATACAACAATCTATAAATTTACTGCCTATACAATCGTTTATAACGGTTTATTATCCATATAACAACTTATAACAATTTACTGCATATATGTGAGTTACTATAGAGTTTACTGTATATATAACAGTCAATAACAGTTTACTGTCTATATAATATTATATAAAAGTCTATATCAGTTTACCGTCTATATAACAGTCTGTACTATATTAAAGCCTATAGCAGTTTACTGCCCATATAACAGTTTACTATCTGTATAGCAGTTCACTGTCTATAACAGTCTATAAAAGTTTGCTGTCTATACAACAGTATATAACAATTTACTATCTGTTTTAGTCTATAACTGCTTATGTAACAGTTTACTGTTTATACCAGCTGTAGTAGTTTACTGTTTATACCAGTTGTAGTAGTTTACTGTTTATATAACTCTTTACTGTCTTTCTAATTGAAAAGACGTTTAAATTATTGTAAACTCTTCTTGTCTAATGCCATATTATTTTCCATTGAAAGAATCACCTGCCTCCCACAAGCATCAGTCTCTCCCACTGGGTTTGACCATGTCTGGAAATGAGACGTTAAAATCAAATCCCACCAACACCTCACCGCAGTATCAGCCTCCATCTCCACAAGTTATTACACGTGTTAATGAATCAGGGCACACCGCGCTTGAAAATAGCTATCGCATTTCCCCACTAAAGCTACTGTAATCTGTTACACAAACTTCGGTGTTATTATGCAAACTTTGAGGCCCGTTTCTTCCTTGACATAGTTCGGTGGCGAGATGTTATGAATAGAATGAGAAGTAGGAGGACGGCTATATCTTGCGAGAGCAGTTTTTAATTTTTGTAATGGGTCAGGGAAAGACATGGGAAGCCAGATATAACGCAGAGAACCAGATATTTGCGTTTTTCTATCGATAAGTGTGAGACTGGAAAAATGCACGAGGACTTAAGTGCTGAAACAAAGGGGAAATGTTGAAGCGTTTGATAAGTTTCTTTTAAACGTGACACAAGAGTCTTTTGTTTTAAAGAAAACAATAGTTATAGCATGTTTCTTGATACTAAAACTATTATAACGTTATCTACCAATGCTCTGTTAATGATATATTATCATATTTTCCACATAGCGTTACTTTTGAAGGAATGTTGTAAACTTATCGGCAGTTTATTTAGTTGAAAGGAATTCATTCCTTTTGTTGTGTATGGTAAAAAAAATCATCGATTTATAATATCACAAAGGTATGGACAAAAAACGCTGTTTTCATCAGTTCAATATAAAGTTGAGCAACACGTGGCTCAGTGGGTTTGCCTATTGTACTAGCAACCTGCGAGTTATAGGTGGATTCCTGATCCTGATTTACTCTGAGTGTATTTCCCTCTTGTGTCAGTGAAACTTTTCCATGTGTGTGCATGTCCATTACTTGATGTCTGTCTTATATTTGGCACAGTTTGACCAAATTTGGCCCTCGCGCCATAAGATCCAACCAACCAATCAAATGTATTAATTTAAGGCTCTCCATAAAGAGAGGCCTGGGCCAAAAGACCTTGCAAGCCTTTCTTATGAGAACCCAGAAAAACTGGTCCAAATAGTTTTTTCTACATTTCACCACATATCTTCTTAACTTCGTAATACTACTATCTATAATGTCTAGGACCCATCAGGCTACGTAGCTATTTAATACCGTCTAGACAAGAACAACTTTTGCATACGAAACCACAACTTTCTACATTCCGCCTTCTGTATTAGTAAAATGTTCTGTGTTCATTACTTGACTGTCCTGTGTTGGGCACAACTTGACCAAATTTTGCTCTTGTGCCATAAAACCCAATCAATCAAATTTATAAATTTAAGACCCCTGGATGAGGCCTGGGCCAAATGGCCGTGCAAGCCCAAGATGCCTCGGGAAAACCTCGCGAAATCTCCCTTTCTTCACCACGTATTCGTCTCGACTTCTTACTACTATTTATCATGTCTAGGCCTCCATCTAATTACGTAGTATTCAATCTCATCTCCACACGAAGACACAACTTTCTACATTCTCTATGCAATTATTTTTGACCAGAAACAGGCCACCGGAATAATTTCGAGATCAGCAAGACCGGGCAGGAAAGCAACTGTATTCACTCAGCAAAAGACAAAAATTCCGAACACCAATCCCATTGTTTAGTCTCTCCTGTTTTACATTTCGAAAGCATCCCATCACATGCTAGAGGAAGCAACATGTGAGATATAGACGGCGCAGGTCGAATTTCTGTAATCTATCCTGGGTGTATTTTACTTTTGCGTCAGTAAAACTTTCCTTGCGTGTGTATCCACTACTTGACGTTTTCCGTCTTGTCCAAATATGGCCTTGTAAAACCCAACAAATAATTATTTGTTTGTTGATAAAACCCAACAAACCAATCAAAAGTGCATTTTTTTGTTAATGCCAAGTCGATTGTACAAACTCATCATGACACAAGGGCAGATTTGTGGACCACTTGGCCTTATCCTGATGCCCCACGGGGAGGGGGGCACAGGGTAAAGCCAAGTGCTCAAGTTATATTTCTTATTCATATCATACATTCAATGCACAACTCGTTCATACAGAGGCCACACATAACTCCAGACGGACAAACATCCATGCCATTAGACAGATTGGTCGGCAAAGTGTAAATTTAAGACCCCTGATAAAGTGAGGTTTTGGGCCAAATTTACTTGGAAGCCCTTCCACCAAGAGGCAATAGAAAAACATGTCAAATCAACTATTTACTTCAGTATATGACCTGACGTCGTAATACTATTGGGTTGGTGCAAAAGTTCGTCCCGTTTTTGGCGCTAGGTGACATAGCATAGCAAAACCGAAGTGTTATCTACTTCACACGTGTAAAGTTTTGATGTTATTTTAAACAAGGAATTTCAGCGAGTACTTGAGGAAAAAATTGTGTTGTTTGGTTGGGTTTTTAAATTTTGTTAAGCATTAAAAATGACAGAAAATAAGGAGCATTTTCGACATATTGTTTTATTTATTTCCGAAAACGCAAGAATGCTTCGCAGAAGCAAAAGATGTGTTGTGTTAGGTGAGGGTGCCGTCGACGATTCCAAGTGCCGTAAGTGGTTTAGAAAGTTTCGTCACCTGGATCAGTTCTTTAGCCAGAAACCTCAGAATTTCTATGAGCGCGGGATTATGCAGCTATCGGAGAGATGGTCATCGAACAGAACGGCACATACAATATTGATTAAATGTAATTTTTAGTAAATAAAATTACTGTTAAAACAACGGGACGAACTTTCGCATCCACCTAATATATTTGGTCTGAGCTCAATCAAGTTACGTAGCCATACAAAACCGTCTCCAAACGAAAGTTTTAAAACTTAGTAACACACGAAAACAACATTCTCCATGCAATTGTTTCTGACCCGAAACGGGCCACAGGGATATATCGAGTTCAGCAAACCCAGACAGTAAAGCAACTGCATCCACTCAGCAAATGATAAACACCAACCATTGTTTGTCCCTCTCCTGTTTACATTTCAAAAGCCTCCCCATCGCATGCAACCGAGGAGTCGAGTTTCCCAACTCTCCACTCGAGTGCAATGCAGCCGACTACCTGCAATCGCCACACAGTGTGCCTACGTGCCTCGCGAAACAGGTCAATGGTGGATTATGATGACATCACGCCTTCGGTCGTCATTCAGAAGTGACTCAGGCCTCTCTGCGCTGCCGGGAAGCCAACCTTGCAGGCAGAAGGTGATGGTTTTGCGAGTTGCGATTTCTGTCGCTGGCAGCGAGGTCGCAGTCGGCCCGCGGAGGGGGGATGGTAATTAGCCAATCCGAGAGCGGCTTTGGTTTGAAAATAGCTTTGCGCGTGGTTTGGGTATGCGGGTTTTTCCAAGGGTGAGTGAGAGCGAGGCTTTTCTTCACGGCCTCGCCTTGGAATACAAATGTATAAAGATGACGACTGGCGTGTTGAGGGAATGGTATTAACCCATTCGTTGCTAGACGAAGTTCTTTGATTTTGTTCCTATTTCCGCTTTCATAAGAATAGATTTAAAATGCCATGACTATCTTGTGCAACTGAACACCCCATCAATCACGAAAAAACTCGTGGTGTGCAAACCTGAACATCCTCATGAATCACGAATATAATCGTGTTGTCATACCTGATCATCCCCATCAACCACTTTTTTCGTGGTGGCAAACCTGAACATCCCACGAATCTACGTGTAATGGAAACCCCGAACACCCCCATCTATCACGAATATACGTGGTGACAAACCTGAACACTCTCCATCAATCACGAGTATACTCGGGGTGACAAACCTCAACAACACCATCAATCATGAATATACTCGTGCCGACAAATCTGAACACCTTACCAACCACGAGTATACTTGTGGTTGACAGTGAGTGCGTTAAGGAATAGGAAATAAACTAATTTTTATGACACATGTTCCAAGTGTGCAGAAGTGTTGGTTTAAAAAAATATCGTGACTCGGCCTTTGAAAAAATGCTTTATTTATATTAGTGTATTATTTGACAATCAAGGTGTAGACAACAAAGCAGACATGTTGGAATATACTTATAGGTACTCCAAATCCCGAACCAAACTTCCGAGCCAAAGCTCCAGAATAAGCTCCTTAACCATCCAAGTGATTTCGACGAGATATCTCTTCCATCAAGTCTGACCAGTTTGCCAATGACGAGGTATCTTCGATATTGCCATCTTTTTGATGATAACGAGATCAAGATCTGGTCAGTTTTGCTAATGACGATATACCTCGTCGAGACAACCACCAGGAGGGTTAACAGTAGTGTAGTGTTGCTTTCTCCCCACAACACATAATCAATTCACACATCAATTGGTTGAAAGAATCCTTGTAATGCTTCTTTTGACCAAGATCACTGTTAGAAGTCATACAGGAAAGACTGCAGTTTGGGGGACGAATATATGCGTGTGATTCACTCAGAGTTAGTTAACTAGTAAATTATAGAGCGAGACCTAATATTTGCATGCATCGAATAGTTGAAAATGAATAAGAGAAATGAGTTCCGTTTCGTACATAAGTATTTTACGTGGGTATATTCTATAAATAATCGAGATCGGGACATTGATGAACGACACTAAGAACTTTCTTGTACCGAACTTGAGTCATATTGGCCGTTGAGGTGATACGCGTCCTTGTACATTGTTGCCACACATGTAAAACGAAAAACTCTCTCCGCCGTCTGGGCATTGTTGCGTCACAATGCGAATCCATAGAATGTTCCAGAACACTTCTTTCGAAGCTGATCACGGACGGTGGTCTTGTGATAGCGGGCCAGAAAGGTCAGGGGGTAGGAAAAGACCCCAGCCAGGATTTGTTTCTTCAAAATCTTTTGTGATGAGGGATCCGCGTATGTTGGGGATGGAGCAGTGCCAAATGTTCCTGTTCTTGAATTTGCGCGCTCTTATTTATTTCAGGGCTTGAGCTGGATATGATTTTAATGGGCTAGCAGACCTAAACCTGAAGTTTAATTGATCCTATCTAATCACTAGTGAATAGATATGATACTCACATTTGTGATACCTTATTTAACCCTCTAGCTGCGCATCCCGCGATTTCCGCGGGGAACGTAGAAGTAGCAAAATTTGCGCAGCCCGCGATTTCCGCGGGGATGCATTTTTTGCCATTTATTTAACTGTGCAACCTGCTCTTTCCAAATTCATGGTTTCATTTTGCCTTTTCTGTGATGTTTAATTGTTTATTCAAATCTGGGTTAACAGATGGCTTTAGATGTCCACATTTCTGCGAAATATACAAGCATTTTTTGCAGCATTTTGCGCGCTCTTTTCAAAGCTCAAAGATGTCTGACAGGAAGCGTTTCGCGAGTGATAGAACCTACATTCCTGACAATATTTCCGACACTGATAGCAGTTCTGACTCTGATATCAAGTATATTGAGGATAGTTATAGCGAAACTGATGAGAATTTCTCGGGTTCCTCTGCGGATAGTGATTTCTAATAATTCTTCATTTCTAATAAATGTTTTGTAAGTATTTTGCATATTTTCATTAGTATATACGTTTTACCTTTGTATTTCATAAAATAAATCATAATTTAACCAAGATTAATTTTCAAAATTTTGCTTTTATATGATTGTTCTTCAATTTCAATATTCCGACAACCTTTTTTTAAGATCTAATTCTATATTGAAAAAAAAAACTCTTTTACAAAATTTTTTTGTATATTTTAATTCTAAAATATATGTAGATTTGAAATATGTAATAAAAAAATACGCAATTTTTAAACCTATTTTGATAAAAAAAAAATTACGCAGCGAGAGGGTTAAACCCATTTATAACGACTACAGCATGCGTATGTGCATTTCACACCTATTTTGGGATCAATGATAAGGTGAGATGTTAAAAATGCCGTGAACAGAGATAAATGTCTTAAAAATCTGAATAACAGGATCTTCCTGGTTATTCAGATTTTTAAAACATTTATCTCTGTTCACGGCATTTTTCTTATACATATTAAAAACGCAGACTATCACAATGCCCGGTTGGAAGAATAGCGGATTAGCAACCGAGTTCGAATCCAATCAAAGACCGTCGTGTACAGAGGGGGCTGGTGCAGTCGTGGCCTCAAATGTCCTCACGTTGGCGTGGTGTGGAAGTTTGGAGAGTGGGGTGCCAGCTCAGGTGTTCCTCGTCATCTGACCGTGGTTCAAAATTATGTGGATCTCGGATCTTTCCATGAGGGGACTGATCCCGGACCGCCGCCGATAGCCCGTTGTGTCGCTCCGGTGCGATATTAATTAAAATACCCACCTACCTCTCAAGTGTTTCATTTAGTCACAAACAGAATAAAAGTTTTTAATGTTCTCGTTCGAGCGATATGAGATGGTTTGCGTTCTATTTACTTTTCCTATGACATCTCCGACCTCTCGACTCTATTTTCTCCATGACCGCCTTTTGTATTCGACCAGTTCTATTTTCATGAAAAGTTCGTTCCATATTCCTTTGTTCGGATGCAGTCGTTCCATATCGATATAATAGTGCATCCCACTCCCCGCTCCTGGTCTCAGCAGAACACAAAGAACGTTTCTCTGTTATATTCTTAACTAAGGCTGCCATACGTCCCGGTGAGAAAGGAGCTCCACGGGGTCCCATTTGTCTCGGTTTGTCCCGGTCAGAAGAAAAATATTACGGCCTCGTGCTTTTAGCGTCGACCTTCTGATAGAATAGACGGAACATGCGACGGTAGGTATTTTAATTAACGTCGCACTGGATCAACAAATCGGGCTATTGGTGATGGTGCGGGATCAATCCCACAAGGGATCCGAGATCCACATAATTTTGAACCACGGTCAGTTGACGAGACCAACACCTGAGCTGGCACCCCACTCTCCAAACTTCCACGCCAACGTAAGAACATTTGAGGCCACGACAGATTCAATGTGCACCAACCCCCGCGTACACGACGGTCTCTGGTTGGATCGGGTTTCGAACTCGCAACCCTCCGGTTGCTAATCCGCTACTCTTCCAACCGGGCTACATTGTGATAGTCTGCGTTTTTAATATCTATAAGAAAAATTCCGTGAACAGAAGTAAATGTCCTAAAATCTGAATAACATGAAGGATCTGTAACATCTCGATCTTATATCTCGTCAAAATTGCAGCAAAACTGATCAGATATTGATGGACGAGATATTTCGTTGAAACCACTTGGAGGGTTAAACATAATTGGAGGGCCGATATGAAAGTATCTGAAGAGCCATGTCTGGTTTACGGGCTTGATATAAATTATTTGGAAGACCGTATCTGGCCTGAGGTCCAGATAAACCTGTCCGGAGGGCCATAGCTAGACTGCGGGCTGGTTAAACATATTTGAAGGACCCACTCTGGTCTACCCATCTGATAAAAGTATTTAAAGGAGGAGGAGGTATTTCAATTAACGTCACACTGGAGCAACATAACGGGCTATTGGTGACGGTCCGGGATCAATCCCAAAGGGAAAGATCCGAGGACAACACCACGTAATTTTGAACCACGGTCAGATGACGAGGCAACACCTGAGCTGGCACCCCACTCTCCAAACTTCCACACCACGCCAACATGAGGACATTTGAGGCCACGACAGATTTAACGTGCACCAGCCCCCTTTGTACACGACGGTGTTTGGCTGGATTCGAACTTGCAACCCTTCGGTTGCTAGTCCGTTACTCTTCCAACCGGGCCACCGCGGCCCAGTATTTGAAGGGCCGTATCTTGTTTGTGGGCTTGATATAAAATACATGGAGAGAGCCCTGTATGGTCTCCGGGTCGGGTAAAATATTTGGAGAACCGTATCTGGTATATAAGCTTGAAATCAAGCTATTCACTACAACTGATTTATCTTATGCAAAGGTTTTTTGTGGATGTGCTAGATAAACCCCATCCCGAAAAGAATAGCCATTTCTCAAACAGCTAAACAACAGCTATTTCTAAAATAGCTAAACACCAGTTATTTCTGAAACAGCCGGACCGCGGTAGCCCAGTTGGAAGAGCAACGGATTGGCATCCGTTCGAAACTCGGACCAGCCAAAGACCGTCGTGTTCGCGGGAGATGGTGCATGTCAAATCTGTCGTGGCCATAAGTGTCCTCAGGTGGCGTGGAAGTTTGGAGAGCGGGATGCCAGCTCACATCATTATCTCACCGTGGTTCAAAATTACGTGGTGTTGTCCTCGGATGTTTCCCTTCGGACAGTTGCCAATAGCCCGTTGTGTTGTTCCAGTGCGATGCTAATTAACTACCTACCTCTCAAATAACGAAACAACGGCTATTTCTGAAACAGCAAAGAAATTTCAGCCCATTTAAAAACGTCCCGGTTTGAGAGAAAAATACTACGCTAAGCCTATTCTTAGCAGATCCATTTGATCGAATAGCGACTAGGTGAGAGCAAGTAAAAAAAACACAAACCCCAAATTGGGTTCAGATAAATTTTTTTTAAAACACATCCCATCTCATTAAAAGCTCTCGAACAGTTCAAGGCCTCGACCTAAGATCTCGCAGCTTCACTTCAAGCTCGTAATCAGTGAAAAAAAATCGTTTGAAAATTGTTGTTTTGGTGTGTTCCTGCAGGAGGAGGAAAAAGCTCTATGGATGGGGGACGTGCTGATGTATCGGTGTCACGGGGTCGCCCCGCCCTCTTCGACCTCCTTACCCCGAATCCTCGGCGCCCGCTTTTGATACCGATTCAGCTGATTCAGATTTGGATCGAGTTGAGGGTGGGTGAGAGTCGGACCTCAAAATTGGATTCGGGATTGTGGATGGTACTGCCTGGATTGACAGAATCGAGTGCTATCGAGAATCGAATGTTTGGTTTTCGAGTATTTTCAAGTGCCTATAAAAATAATCGAGTTCTGTCCGGAATCGAATGTTTGGTTTTCGAGTATTTTCAAGTGCCTATAAGAATAATCGAGTTCTGTCCGGAATCGAATGTTTGGTTTTCGAGTATTTTCAAGTGCCTATAAAAATAATAGAGTTCTGTCCGGAATCGAATGTTTGGTTTTCGAGTATTTTCAAGTGCCTATAAAAATAATCGAGTTCTGTCCGGAATCGAATGTTTGGTTTTCGAGTATTTTCAAGTGCCTATAAAAATAATCGAGTTCTGTCCGGAATCGAATGTTTGGTTTTCGAGTATTTTCAAGTGCCTATAAAAATAATCGAGTTCTGTCCAGAATCGAATGTTTGGTTTTCGAGTATTTTCAAGTGCCTATAAAAATAATCGAGTTCTGTCCAGAATCGAATGTTTGGTTTTCGAGTATTTTCAAGTGCCTATAAAAATAATCGAGTTCTGTCCAGAATCGAATGTTTGGTTTTCGAGTATTTTCAAGTGCCTATAAAAATAATAGAGTTCTGTCCGGAATCGAATGTTTGGTTTTCGAGTATTTTCAAGTGCCTATAAAAATAATAGAGTTCTGTCCGGAATCGAATGTTTGGTTTTCGAGTATTTTCAAGTGCCTATAAAAATAATAGAGTTCTGTCCAGAATCGAATGTTTGGTTTTCGAGTATTTTCAAGTGCCTATAAAAATAATAGAGTTCTGTCCAGAATCGAATGTTTGGTTTTCGAGTATTTTCAAGTGTCTATAAAAATAATCGAGTTCTGTCCGGAATCGAATGTTTGGTTTTCGAGTATTTTCAAGTATCGATTTATAGAATCGAGTACTAACAAGAATCGAATATTTGGTTTTCGAGTATTTTCAAATCGATTAATCGATCAAAAGAATCAGCCAACTGCAATATAAGAGATCATGATTGTTCTGATTTTCCCAGTATTGTGTTTAGTATACTGGAATTGTGACACAGTGGACCGAAGTTCGAACCTACTGCAAGAGGCATCTAGTGGATTGTTGCATTGTTATATGATCTTCATGGGGGGTGCAAGCGATCATTTTTGACGGGCAGCAGTGGCCCAGATGAAAGAGTAACGGATTAGCAACCGGAGGGTTCCGACCACGATTCTCGATCCTACCAAAGACCGTCTTGAACACGGGGCTGATGCCCATTAAATCTGCGTGATGTGGAAGTTTGGAGAGTGGGGTGCCAGCTCAAGTGTTGCTCTCGTCATCTCACCTCGGTTAAAAACGACGAGGTGTTGTGTTGGGATTTTTCCCTTCGGGATTGATCCCGGTAGGCATTCTAATTAACTTCGCACTGGAGCAACACAACGGGCTATTGACGATGGTCCGGGATCGAACCCGAAGGGAAAGATCTAGGACAGCACCACGTGATTTTGAACCGCGATCAGATGACGAGGTCAACACCTGAGCTGGTACCTCCCTCTCCAAACTTCCACACCACGCCAACGTGAGGACATTTGCGGCCGCGACAGATTTAACATGCACCAGCCCCCCTTGTACACGACGGTGTATAGTTGGATTCGAACTCGCAACCGTTTGGTTGCTAATACATTACTTTTCCAACCGGACTACAGCGGCGCCCGTTATTGATCCCGGACCGTCACCGATAGCCCGCTGTGTTGCGGGCTATCGGTGACGTTAATTAATTCTTTCTACCTACCTACGGTTGTGAGTTCCATAACTCGATCCAACCAAAGACCGTCGTATACAAAGGGGGTGGTGCAGGTTTCTGCCATGGTTTCTAATGGCCTCACGTCGGCTTGGTGTGGAAGTTTGGATGCCAGCTCAGATTTTGACCTCGTCATCTGACTGGTTCAAATTACGTGGTATTGTCCTCGGATCTTTCCCTCCAGGAAAGATTCCAGACCGTCGCCAATAGTCCTTTTGTTGCTCCAGTGCGACGTTAAATCAAAATTACCCACCTACTTCTTTTATTATTAATACAAATATCTCAGTTGGATATTCGTTTCCTTTCCGACCATCCTAAAGAAATCATCCGTTCATACCATAAACTTAAAAAATTCTCAGCCGTTCTCTCATAGCCATATTATACTTAAATTTTCTTTGTCTAATGAAGCGTCATAAGGTTTTAAGGCTTTTCCTTTCCATTCATTTTCAAAACGAGTACAAAACTCGCGAATATTTCTGAAACGGGAAGCGTCCACGATCAAAGCTTTTGGAACGCGGCCATAAAAGAGACCTTACAGTAGCAGAGCGAAGAGGAAGGGACCTCGAAAAGGCTTCACCGGTCTATATCGAGCACGTAAATCGGCATTGTCTTCTATTACTGACAACAAAGCACCAATTATCCCACGTATTACAGACAACCAGGGACACCTTGCTGCGAGTGCTCGAGGAAGTTTGCTACATTCTCCCTAATCAACAGAGCAAATAATATCCAAATTCCCTTATTGGAGACATCAACAAAATGGACATACAACACCAAACATTAAGATATAAGTGTTATTTAGAACTCTGCAGTCATTCCTTTTACAACAAAACATGATATATATATATATCTCACTTCTCATTCAGGATTTCCTTCTCTTTTACGTCACCATTAC
The DNA here is from genome assembly GCA_933210815.1 of Meta bourneti. NCBI lineage: Eukaryota > Metazoa > Arthropoda > Arachnida > Araneae > Tetragnathidae > Meta > Meta bourneti. The sequence goes on along the minus strand of OW119930.1, from coordinate 36,014,281 downwards.
TCACGAATCTCTCTTACACCCTTGTCTCTGTCCAGCCAAAAAAGGCTCTTTTTCCGCCATTTGGGCTTCATGAACCCAAAGTACTCTAGTGATCTTTTCACATGGGGTTTACTGTCTTTAATAAACACGGGGGCGCTCTCCTGGGATACCCAAGCAATCTTTTACAGGTTTCATCCTGTCTACTCTATTCTGCAAATTTCTCTTTCCCTTTCACATGTTTTACCTGAGGTATTGTATTTGGCGCAGCTTGGTCAAATAAGGTCCTTGCGCCATAAAAGGTTGAACAAGCAAGCAACCAACTGTTAGGCAAGACACACATTGGTCCAACAATCGGTTTACTGTCTACAACAGTCTACAACAGTTTACTGTCTACATAACATTCTATAGCTATTTACTGTAAATATAACAGTCTTACAGTTTACTGTCTACATAACATTCTATAGCTATTTACTGTAAATATAACAGTCTTACAGTTTACTGTCTACATAACATTCTATAGCTATTTACTGTAAATATAACAGTCTTACAGTTTACTGTCTACATAATACTCTATAACTGTGTACGGTCTACTATATTAGAGTTCGCTGTCGATATAACAATCTACTGTCTACATAATATTCTAGTATAATTATGTACTGTCTATATAACAGTCTATAACAGTTCGCTATCCATTTAACAATCTACTGTCTATATAATATCCTATAAAAGTTTACTGTCTATACAACAATCTATAAATTTACTGCCTATACAATCGTTTATAACGGTTTATTATCCATATAACAACTTATAACAATTTACTGCATATATGTGAGTTACTATAGAGTTTACTGTATATATAACAGTCAATAACAGTTTACTGTCTATATAATATTATATAAAAGTCTATATCAGTTTACCGTCTATATAACAGTCTGTACTATATTAAAGCCTATAGCAGTTTACTGCCCATATAACAGTTTACTATCTGTATAGCAGTTCACTGTCTATAACAGTCTATAAAAGTTTGCTGTCTATACAACAGTATATAACAATTTACTATCTGTTTTAGTCTATAACTGCTTATGTAACAGTTTACTGTTTATACCAGCTGTAGTAGTTTACTGTTTATACCAGTTGTAGTAGTTTACTGTTTATATAACTCTTTACTGTCTTTCTAATTGAAAAGACGTTTAAATTATTGTAAACTCTTCTTGTCTAATGCCATATTATTTTCCATTGAAAGAATCACCTGCCTCCCACAAGCATCAGTCTCTCCCACTGGGTTTGACCATGTCTGGAAATGAGACGTTAAAATCAAATCCCACCAACACCTCACCGCAGTATCAGCCTCCATCTCCACAAGTTATTACACGTGTTAATGAATCAGGGCACACCGCGCTTGAAAATAGCTATCGCATTTCCCCACTAAAGCTACTGTAATCTGTTACACAAACTTCGGTGTTATTATGCAAACTTTGAGGCCCGTTTCTTCCTTGACATAGTTCGGTGGCGAGATGTTATGAATAGAATGAGAAGTAGGAGGACGGCTATATCTTGCGAGAGCAGTTTTTAATTTTTGTAATGGGTCAGGGAAAGACATGGGAAGCCAGATATAACGCAGAGAACCAGATATTTGCGTTTTTCTATCGATAAGTGTGAGACTGGAAAAATGCACGAGGACTTAAGTGCTGAAACAAAGGGGAAATGTTGAAGCGTTTGATAAGTTTCTTTTAAACGTGACACAAGAGTCTTTTGTTTTAAAGAAAACAATAGTTATAGCATGTTTCTTGATACTAAAACTATTATAACGTTATCTACCAATGCTCTGTTAATGATATATTATCATATTTTCCACATAGCGTTACTTTTGAAGGAATGTTGTAAACTTATCGGCAGTTTATTTAGTTGAAAGGAATTCATTCCTTTTGTTGTGTATGGTAAAAAAAATCATCGATTTATAATATCACAAAGGTATGGACAAAAAACGCTGTTTTCATCAGTTCAATATAAAGTTGAGCAACACGTGGCTCAGTGGGTTTGCCTATTGTACTAGCAACCTGCGAGTTATAGGTGGATTCCTGATCCTGATTTACTCTGAGTGTATTTCCCTCTTGTGTCAGTGAAACTTTTCCATGTGTGTGCATGTCCATTACTTGATGTCTGTCTTATATTTGGCACAGTTTGACCAAATTTGGCCCTCGCGCCATAAGATCCAACCAACCAATCAAATGTATTAATTTAAGGCTCTCCATAAAGAGAGGCCTGGGCCAAAAGACCTTGCAAGCCTTTCTTATGAGAACCCAGAAAAACTGGTCCAAATAGTTTTTTCTACATTTCACCACATATCTTCTTAACTTCGTAATACTACTATCTATAATGTCTAGGACCCATCAGGCTACGTAGCTATTTAATACCGTCTAGACAAGAACAACTTTTGCATACGAAACCACAACTTTCTACATTCCGCCTTCTGTATTAGTAAAATGTTCTGTGTTCATTACTTGACTGTCCTGTGTTGGGCACAACTTGACCAAATTTTGCTCTTGTGCCATAAAACCCAATCAATCAAATTTATAAATTTAAGACCCCTGGATGAGGCCTGGGCCAAATGGCCGTGCAAGCCCAAGATGCCTCGGGAAAACCTCGCGAAATCTCCCTTTCTTCACCACGTATTCGTCTCGACTTCTTACTACTATTTATCATGTCTAGGCCTCCATCTAATTACGTAGTATTCAATCTCATCTCCACACGAAGACACAACTTTCTACATTCTCTATGCAATTATTTTTGACCAGAAACAGGCCACCGGAATAATTTCGAGATCAGCAAGACCGGGCAGGAAAGCAACTGTATTCACTCAGCAAAAGACAAAAATTCCGAACACCAATCCCATTGTTTAGTCTCTCCTGTTTTACATTTCGAAAGCATCCCATCACATGCTAGAGGAAGCAACATGTGAGATATAGACGGCGCAGGTCGAATTTCTGTAATCTATCCTGGGTGTATTTTACTTTTGCGTCAGTAAAACTTTCCTTGCGTGTGTATCCACTACTTGACGTTTTCCGTCTTGTCCAAATATGGCCTTGTAAAACCCAACAAATAATTATTTGTTTGTTGATAAAACCCAACAAACCAATCAAAAGTGCATTTTTTTGTTAATGCCAAGTCGATTGTACAAACTCATCATGACACAAGGGCAGATTTGTGGACCACTTGGCCTTATCCTGATGCCCCACGGGGAGGGGGGCACAGGGTAAAGCCAAGTGCTCAAGTTATATTTCTTATTCATATCATACATTCAATGCACAACTCGTTCATACAGAGGCCACACATAACTCCAGACGGACAAACATCCATGCCATTAGACAGATTGGTCGGCAAAGTGTAAATTTAAGACCCCTGATAAAGTGAGGTTTTGGGCCAAATTTACTTGGAAGCCCTTCCACCAAGAGGCAATAGAAAAACATGTCAAATCAACTATTTACTTCAGTATATGACCTGACGTCGTAATACTATTGGGTTGGTGCAAAAGTTCGTCCCGTTTTTGGCGCTAGGTGACATAGCATAGCAAAACCGAAGTGTTATCTACTTCACACGTGTAAAGTTTTGATGTTATTTTAAACAAGGAATTTCAGCGAGTACTTGAGGAAAAAATTGTGTTGTTTGGTTGGGTTTTTAAATTTTGTTAAGCATTAAAAATGACAGAAAATAAGGAGCATTTTCGACATATTGTTTTATTTATTTCCGAAAACGCAAGAATGCTTCGCAGAAGCAAAAGATGTGTTGTGTTAGGTGAGGGTGCCGTCGACGATTCCAAGTGCCGTAAGTGGTTTAGAAAGTTTCGTCACCTGGATCAGTTCTTTAGCCAGAAACCTCAGAATTTCTATGAGCGCGGGATTATGCAGCTATCGGAGAGATGGTCATCGAACAGAACGGCACATACAATATTGATTAAATGTAATTTTTAGTAAATAAAATTACTGTTAAAACAACGGGACGAACTTTCGCATCCACCTAATATATTTGGTCTGAGCTCAATCAAGTTACGTAGCCATACAAAACCGTCTCCAAACGAAAGTTTTAAAACTTAGTAACACACGAAAACAACATTCTCCATGCAATTGTTTCTGACCCGAAACGGGCCACAGGGATATATCGAGTTCAGCAAACCCAGACAGTAAAGCAACTGCATCCACTCAGCAAATGATAAACACCAACCATTGTTTGTCCCTCTCCTGTTTACATTTCAAAAGCCTCCCCATCGCATGCAACCGAGGAGTCGAGTTTCCCAACTCTCCACTCGAGTGCAATGCAGCCGACTACCTGCAATCGCCACACAGTGTGCCTACGTGCCTCGCGAAACAGGTCAATGGTGGATTATGATGACATCACGCCTTCGGTCGTCATTCAGAAGTGACTCAGGCCTCTCTGCGCTGCCGGGAAGCCAACCTTGCAGGCAGAAGGTGATGGTTTTGCGAGTTGCGATTTCTGTCGCTGGCAGCGAGGTCGCAGTCGGCCCGCGGAGGGGGGATGGTAATTAGCCAATCCGAGAGCGGCTTTGGTTTGAAAATAGCTTTGCGCGTGGTTTGGGTATGCGGGTTTTTCCAAGGGTGAGTGAGAGCGAGGCTTTTCTTCACGGCCTCGCCTTGGAATACAAATGTATAAAGATGACGACTGGCGTGTTGAGGGAATGGTATTAACCCATTCGTTGCTAGACGAAGTTCTTTGATTTTGTTCCTATTTCCGCTTTCATAAGAATAGATTTAAAATGCCATGACTATCTTGTGCAACTGAACACCCCATCAATCACGAAAAAACTCGTGGTGTGCAAACCTGAACATCCTCATGAATCACGAATATAATCGTGTTGTCATACCTGATCATCCCCATCAACCACTTTTTTCGTGGTGGCAAACCTGAACATCCCACGAATCTACGTGTAATGGAAACCCCGAACACCCCCATCTATCACGAATATACGTGGTGACAAACCTGAACACTCTCCATCAATCACGAGTATACTCGGGGTGACAAACCTCAACAACACCATCAATCATGAATATACTCGTGCCGACAAATCTGAACACCTTACCAACCACGAGTATACTTGTGGTTGACAGTGAGTGCGTTAAGGAATAGGAAATAAACTAATTTTTATGACACATGTTCCAAGTGTGCAGAAGTGTTGGTTTAAAAAAATATCGTGACTCGGCCTTTGAAAAAATGCTTTATTTATATTAGTGTATTATTTGACAATCAAGGTGTAGACAACAAAGCAGACATGTTGGAATATACTTATAGGTACTCCAAATCCCGAACCAAACTTCCGAGCCAAAGCTCCAGAATAAGCTCCTTAACCATCCAAGTGATTTCGACGAGATATCTCTTCCATCAAGTCTGACCAGTTTGCCAATGACGAGGTATCTTCGATATTGCCATCTTTTTGATGATAACGAGATCAAGATCTGGTCAGTTTTGCTAATGACGATATACCTCGTCGAGACAACCACCAGGAGGGTTAACAGTAGTGTAGTGTTGCTTTCTCCCCACAACACATAATCAATTCACACATCAATTGGTTGAAAGAATCCTTGTAATGCTTCTTTTGACCAAGATCACTGTTAGAAGTCATACAGGAAAGACTGCAGTTTGGGGGACGAATATATGCGTGTGATTCACTCAGAGTTAGTTAACTAGTAAATTATAGAGCGAGACCTAATATTTGCATGCATCGAATAGTTGAAAATGAATAAGAGAAATGAGTTCCGTTTCGTACATAAGTATTTTACGTGGGTATATTCTATAAATAATCGAGATCGGGACATTGATGAACGACACTAAGAACTTTCTTGTACCGAACTTGAGTCATATTGGCCGTTGAGGTGAACAGTCAAGTTACAAATCATAGTTGGAGTAAAAATAATAAGGCATCTTGTAGTTTTTATTTAGAAGAAAATTCGTAAGAAACAATAGATGAAGAATTCTACCATTCGTTTCTTTGGACTTCAGATACGAAGGATGAGGTTTCTGTTCCATTCCTGTATTAATTTATTGGTTTGTCACTCAATGGTCTTTTTCGCAAATCGAGTTCTATTTATACCAAGGTGTGTGGCCTACATGTTTATTCATCGTCCAGTTGGTAGGGTAGCGGATTAGCGATCGGTAGGTTGGTTTGGGGGTTCTATGGCACAAAGGCCATATTTGGCCGTGCTGCGCCAGACACGATATACAATATCAAGTAATAGACACACACAATAAAAGTTTTACTGACACAGAAGACAGAAATATACCAAGGGAGGAATGCACCTGACAGGAATCGAACGTCCGCTGCCTACAACTCGAAGGTTGCTAGCGCAGTGGGCATACCCCCTGATCCACGATTAGCAATCGGAGGATTGAGTGTTCGAGACTCGATTCAACCAAAGACCGTCGTGTACGTGGGGGCTGATAAATCGTGGTCTCAAATGTCCTCATGTCGGCGAGGTGTGGAAGTTTGGAGAGTGGAATGTTACCCCACTCTCCAAACTTCACGTCGTCAGCTCAGTTGCTGACCTCGTCATCTGACCGTGAATTACGAGGTGTCCTCTGATTCGGGATTGATTCTAGACCCTAGCCTATAACCCGTTGTGTTGCTTCAGTGCGACGTAAATTAAACTACCAGCCTCATTAATATCGTGGAAAACATTAGAGTTTATGTTAGAGTTAGAATTGAATGTTGTACCGTGATGACTTCTTGTGCCAGTAAGACTTTCATTCCGTGCGTTTGTCCATTGCTTGACTTTGTCTCTCGTATTTAGCGCAAATGGGTAAAATATGGCCCTTGCGCCATGAAACTCAATGTAACCCACCGTCCTGTACCGCTATGACTTTAAAAATTCAGTTCGTGTGACTCTAGTCATGGTGTGGAACAGTGAAATAAAAGGACGAATGCATTTTTATGATCTGTGTAGTTTTAATTCTTAAATTTGACAACTATAACTAAAATTAAAAATATCTTCAAACTTTTACAGAACGAATAGTTTCCTTTTCGATGATCAGGGTCACGGTAGCCCGGTTGGAAGAGTAACGGATTAGCAACAGGAGGGTTGCGACATCGAATCCAGTCAAAGACCGTCGTGTACAAAGGGGGCTGGTGCCCGTTAAACCTGTCGCGACCTCAAATGTCCTTATGGTATGGAAGTTTGGAGAGTGAGGTGCCAACTCAGGTATTGACCTCGTCGTCTGACAGAGGTTCAAAATTACGTGGTGTTGTCCTCGGATTTTCCCCTTATAGATTAATCCCGAGCCGTCGTCAATAGCCCGTTGTGTTGCTCCAGTGCGACGTTAATTAATTACCATTACCAACCTAAAATTATAAATTGAATATTGCAGGTAGATATTTTAATTAACGTCGCAATGGAGCAACGCAACGGGCTATTGACGACGGTCCGGGATCGAACCCGAAGGGAAAGTTCGAGGGTGACATCACATAATTTTGAACCACGGCGAAATGAGAGGTCGCACCTGATCTGGCACCCCACTCTCCAAACTTCCGCACCACGCCAACACGAGGACATTTGAGACCACCAGAAATTGAATATTGCATTTGCGCCCATTTGTTTGACATCGTCTGTCTTGCGTTTGGATCAGCTTGGCCAGACTCTTGCGCCACGAAACCCAAACCAACCAAATCCGCATCGTTTGATTGGTATTTTGAGAGCCGTAGCAAAAAAAATCGCGTCTGAAAGTCAACACAGAAGATTTATTCCATCTGCCCTAAGCCCCAAACCATCTGCTCCCACGATTACCGCTTTTAATTGCACAAGGACATCTAGCGTCTGAAATTACACTAAATGAAGCATGAAAGGAAACGCCAAGAGGACATTTCTGAAATTTGGAAAGGGAAGTAAACTGCGATCCACACTCACTCGGTGCGTGTGTGTCATGGGGCATAGAAGACTCGCCCTTGACTCTCTCCACGTGCCGCCGTTCTTTTTATGTTCCTGCGATGTCCTTGGTCGTATCTCGGCATGGCAGGCTGTATTCGATTGAACAAAGAAACGAGCGTCGTATGGATAGTCGTGTTTACGAAATGGGAAGTGAGAGGGACTCGAGGGAATCAGATAATTTTATGATTCGTTTGTCTTCTGAGATGGGAGATAACATCTCTACGCTTTTGAGATCGGCTTAGTTGTTATCTTCGAGAAAGAGGATCCATCAGATACAAGATCCTCGCGCGGAACGTCCGTATCGTGGGAAATCAACCAAGGCGGACAATTATTTTGGAACTTGTTCGCTATCATTGTCGTCGAAATTTTATTCTGAAGAGACGATCAGTTGTGTAATATTCAAGCGGAGTTGTTTTGCGAATGGGTAGGTACTTTAATTAACGTCGCACTGGAACAACACATCGGGCTATTGACGACTGTACGAGATCATACCCGAAGAAAAAAAATCTGAGGACAACACCATTTAATTTTGAACCACGGTTAGATGACGAGGTCACACCTGAGCTGGTACCCCACTGTCCAAACTTCCACACCACGCCAACTTGAGGACAGTTGAGGCCAAGACAAATTTAACGTGCACCAGCCCCCTTTGTACACGACGGTCTTTGACTGGATTCGAACTCGCAACCCTCCGGTTGGTAGTCCGTTGCTGTTCCAACCGGGCTACCGCGGCCCGTTTTGCGAATGGGAAAAGTGCTCCAAAGCAAGATTTTAACAAAACAAACCGAGTAAAACGAATTACAAACATTTCCCTTAACATCATCACACTTTGAGGTGTCTCAGTGTGTTTACACACTCTCTTAAAATTCATTCTCTTTTTAAGTGTCTTATTACTCTTCTACGCCAGTAAAGGGCCGCGGTAACCCAGTTGGAAGAGCAACGCATTAGCAACCATAGGGTTGCGAGTTCAAAACTCGGTCCAGCCAAAGACTGTGGGGTCGTCGTGGCTCAGTGGGTATGCCCACTGCGCTAGCAACCTTCGAGTTGTAGGCGGCGCAGGTTCGATTACTATCAGGTGCATTCCTCACTGGTGTATTTCTCTCTTCTGTGTCATTAAAACTTTCATTGTGTGTGTGTCTATTACTTGATACTGTATGTCTTGTGTCTCTCGTAGCATGGTCAAATATGGCCCTCGCGCCATAAAGCCCCCAAAAACAACCAGCCTAAGACCGTCGTGTACACTGGGGCAGACGCACGTTAAATCTGTCGTGGCCTCAAATGTCCTCACGTTGGCATGGTGTGGAAGTTTGGTGAGTGGGGTGCCAGCTCAGGTGTTTCGTCATCTGACCGTGTTTCAAAATTACGATGCGTTGTCCTTTGGTCTTTTTTCGGGAGGGATCCCGGACCGTCGCTAATAGCCCGTTGTGTTGTTCCAGTGCGACGTTAATTAACTACCTACCTATCTATCGGTCTCAGTAAAACTTTTTTATGTGTCTGTCCATTATTTGACGTTATCTATCTTATGTTTGATTCAGATCAACCAAATATAGTCGTTGAGCCATGAAACCCAAGTAACCACGCTTTGAGATCGGTTTAACTGTTATCTTAGAGAAAGAGATTTCAATAGATGCAAGGTTAAACCGAATGCAACATGCACCACGTATCCATCTTGGATTGTTTTGAGGGAATTCAACCAATGCGAACAATAATTTTGCAACAGTCGCAATCATCGCCGTCGAAATTGTTTCTGAACAAACACTGAGAAGACCTATAGTGCAATTATCAAGCGGAGTGGTTTCGTTAACCAAAACCTGGTTCAGAGCGGTATTGAAACAGCATGTTGCAAAAACAACCATTAGAAAAACAATTATGAAACATTTTCCAGAAACTCAAATTACTTAACATTTCCCATAACATCTCTGAACTTCGAGGATCAGTCTAGCAGTTATCTTTGAGAAGTTTCAACAGATGCAAGTACCCTGAATGGAACATGCGCCATATATCCATCATAGACCCATTTGTGTGAAATCGACTGGAGTAAACATTAATTTTATTCAGTCATTGGCGAAATCGATTCTCAACAAACACTCAGAAGATCAGGAGTGCGACGTTCAAGCGGTAGGTATTTAATTAACGTCGCACTGGAGGAATACAGCGGGCTATTGGTTACGGTCCGGGATCAAGCCCTGAAGGGAATAATCCGAGGACAGCACCACGTAATTTTGAACCACGGTCAGATGACGAGGCAACACCTGAGCTGGCACCCCACTCTCCGAACTTCCACACCACGCCAACGTGAGGACATTTGAGGCCACGACAGATTTAACGTGCATCATTCCCCTTTGTACACGACGGTCTTTGGTTGGAATCCAATGTTCAAGCGGAGTTGTGTCGTGACTTAAAAACTGTTTCGGAGCGTCATTCGTGGAATAGTGATAATCTATAGCGTTGCTTTTGTAATATAATCTATACTGTTGCAATGTATCCTGTGTGGGGCACCGGTAGCCCGGTTGGAAGAGTAACGGATTAGCAACCGTAGGGTTGCGAAGTCGGAACTCCGTCCAACAAAGACCGTCCTGTACACGGGGGTCGGTGCACATTAAATCTGTCGTGACCTCAAATGTCCTCCCGTTGGCGTGGTGTGAAAGTTTGGAGATTGCAACTCAGGTGTTGACCTCATCATCTGATCGTGGCTCAAAATTCTGACCGTCACCAATACCCCATTCTGTTGCTCCAGTGCGACGTTAATTAAACTACCCGCGTACCTAATTGCGTGAGAGACGTCAAAGCTGTTATTCTATTAGGTTGATGCAAAAGTTCGTCGCATTTTTTTGACAAAAATTGAAGAAAAATTTTATTTACTAAAAATTACATTCAATCAGTATAGTATGTGATCTCTCTCCATCTCTTCGGTAGCTGCGTAATTCCGCGCTCATAGAAGTTCTAAGGTTTCTGGCTAAAGAATTGATTCAGTAGACGAACCTTTCTGAACCACTTAAGGCACGTGGAATCGCAACGACACCCTCACCATACACAATACATATCTTCTTTTCCGTCTGCGAAGCATTCTTGCCTTTTCGGAAATAAAAAGCATATATCGAAAATGCTCCTTATTTTCTGCCATTCTTAATGCTTAACAAAATTTAAAAACGCAATCAAATAGCAATTTTTTTCCTTAGTACTTTCTGAAATTCCTTCTGCCAAACAGCATCAAAACTTTACACGTGTGAAGTAGATAACTCTTCGGTTTTGCGATGCAATGTCATCTAGCGACAAAAACGGGACGAACTTTTGTATCAACCCAACACATTTCCAACGATAACCACGATTGACTTTTGTTGAAATAACCACCAGCCACAACCGGCTCAGAAAACGGAACTCAAATAACTCATTCTAAGATTATCACCGTGTTTTTTATCCCTCCGCTTCGAACAAAGCCCATCTTGACAGCAAACCACGAGGAATGTTCAGGTGGAGTTCTACTTCCAGGCTCCGAATTACTACTTTGTGCACTTACCGTATCAATCCCTGTCATCCGTTGGCAAGGGAATAAAAAGCGTTCTCCAGGTAGTAAGCTAAATAAGATTGAGTGGCTATAAATATAGAAGAGGAACAGGTGTAGCAGATCTCCGCCCTGTCATCAGAATCTGCCCCGCCCTTGGTCTGGCCATTCTCTTCACAAGTGGTTCTCCCTTCCTCTCACTGTCTTATTGTGATCAGCAGTCCATTGTGACATTGTGTGCTCCAACGAAAACATTCATATCTTGCATGTGCAGGGTGGGGAGGGATTAGTAGATGGAAATTGATGGTAGAATGCGAGATATAACAAATGCCCACTTTGTGTGTTGTGTCCCGAGTGGCTGAAACGTTTTCAGTTTCTATTTGCAGAAGTGGGCCCAGAGATGTTGTTGACCTAAAAGTTCCTAAAACATCCACGAACAAGTAAGAAACTTCGCTTGAAATGGAAAGGTAGTTGAATTAAATTCGCACTGGAGCAACACAATTGGCGACGTCTGGGATCAATCCCAAGGACAACATCTCGCAATTTTGAACCATATGACGAGGTCAACACCTGAGCTGGTACCCCAAACTTCCGCATCGCGCCGACGTGAGGACATTCGGTAGTTGAATTTACATCCCACTGGGCTATTGGCGACGGTCCGGGACTCATCCAGGAGGGAAAGATCCGAGAAACACCTTACAATTTTGAAACATGGTCAGATGATGAGAACATCCGAGCTGGCATCCCTCTCTCCAAACTTTCACAGAAAGCCACCGTGATGACATTTGAGGCCACGACAGATTTAACGTGCATCAGCCCCACGTACTTGGTGGTTTGGGTTGGATTGAGTTTCGAACTCGCAACCATCCTGTTGCTTATCCTCGACACTACCAAACGGGCTACCGCGGCGCCTACTACACGAGGGCGAATTAAATCGGGGCCTAATGTGGATTCCGAACCATTATGTATATGAATACCAAGACCGAGATTCAAATCCAGAGCCTGTTAAAGTCGTGGTCATTTAATGAATTGGAAATGTTTTAAAATTTGCTTTTACTGGCTGTTTTTGCTGAAATCTGTACCATTTCCCCATAGAAACAGGCACTGGATGCCTTCTCTTTCTATTTTTCCGCTTATCTCATTTTTGACCCCTGCAAGAAAGGGGACAACTGTTGCCATTCAACATTAGATTAAATTTATTTCGTGGTCCGATTATTAATTAAGACAATTGACAAATCAAGATTAATAATTACCTTTTGTGACTCAAGACACAAATACCTTTGAGGACGTTCCTTACCTGCATCCCTATCGTTAGCAGAAAACTGCATTTCTGTAGGTTGAACAGTAACGGAGGCATAATGACGCAAAAAAGTTGACTTATACCGCTTGTGCACAGCTTTCAAGTAGTCAGATTAGGGACCGCATACACAATGCTAAAAAGCTTTTTTTTTTCGGTCAGAAAGTGCAACATTGTGCAAAGTAATGTAGTATTGCAACTGCAGATGAAAATCGCAATGAATAATAGTAGACAATGTAATCTTTAATAAAAATATGGTAGAAAAAATGGTTTAAATAAAAATTAAAGGAAATTAAAACGCATGTTCAAAATGTTTTCCATCTGCAGCAATGCAGAACTTAGCTCTTCATTTTTGGCCATGGGCAGTTTCCGTTCAACATTTAGATATGGCCCCCTTAAAATGGAAACTCTTGTATCTCCGTTAAGATTCAACCTACAGAAGTAAGTTTTTTACTAACGATAGGGATGCAGGTAAGGAACATTTTTGCTATCTCAGATTTTGAACAAGAGGGGTTGTATACAAATTAAAAACTGAATCCGCTTAAATTGTTATCACGTGATAATTTTATTCACATATCTTAATTACTTACCTTTATTCACATATCTTATTACATACCTTAATTACTTACCTTACCTTACTTTGTACTTTTGCAATTTACATAGCCTACCTATTTCCAAATGGCAAAAAGATAAATTGCGTAACAACCTTTTTGGGACACCCTGTATATAGGATCACTCCGCCGATAGGGATAAAGAGAAGAAAGCCCCGAAGTTCAAAAATCCAAAATTCATCAAAAGGGCTGCAGTAGCCAGTTTGAAAGAGTAACGGATTAGCAACCGGAGGGTTGCGAGTTCGAATACAATGAAAGACTCATGTACAAGGGGGCTGTTGCACGTTAAATCTGTCTTGGTTTCAAATATCCTCACGTTGGCGTGGTGTGGAAGTTTGGAGAGTGGGGTGCCAGCTCAGGTATGATCTCGTCATCTGACCGTGGTTCAAAATTACGTGGCGTTGTCCTCGATCTTTCCCTTCGGGTTTGATCCCGGACCATCGCCTATAGCCCATTGTATTGCTCCAGTGCGACGTTAATTAAAATACCTGCCTACCAAAATTCATCAAAGTCCAGTCTCAATTCAATGGTCTCAAAGACGACTAAGTGAACAATATATAACCGCAGAATCGGAACAGAATTTTATTGAGTCGGCTTCTCTGTGAAATGCTGTTCTTTTGGAATATGTAGTTATGACATAAGCTTTTAGAAAATGAATAGATTAAGCTTTTCAAAAGTGTGATATATTGTTTTTACAACCAAGACATTGAAAACTAAGTAAACTTTTCAGGTAATGTATAATATTAGTGATGATATTTGGAATACATATGTACCACTCGATCGAAAGGGACAAAAGACAAGACAGTTCAAAATTGCAAAATTCAATTCTAAATCCAGTTCCATAATTCAGTGGCCACCAATACAACTAACTAAACAATATGCAACTGCAGAATCGTAACATCTTTATCAAAAAGGTCCATCTCCGTGGAATGCTGTCCTGTCGGAATGTCGTTAAATGAATGCTGTAGGATGGTCTTTGCCATTAACTGGTCACCATAACCTGTCACGATGAAAGCTTTTGTTCTGCCGACAAAAGTGTAATTCGTCAACGCAATCAGTTTGGCTAATAGACAAGGTGAACGATCCACTCCTCGATAATCCAGACATTGTCCGCTCTGTTGCTTGGGTGATACGAATTAAAATTCTTCGACGTCTTATAATTAGACAAGAGGACACGAATTGTCCAACCTGTATTGCCTTGTCGGTCACACTTGGGAATGGTTGGATTGATTCTGTTCAAATCTCCTCGCGTTAGCATCTTGTCATCGGGGGATAATCAGTTCGATTAATTTGTTGTTGGTTTTCATTTGGAATGTTGATTCAGCACTGATTCTTGGGGCAATGACTCTTCGTTAAAAACGCCCATAAGCGATTTACACATAAAAAAGAACGCTGTGTATTGAGCGGGAGACAGTCAAGAGCATAGGCAATACGATTCTTCTGCAAACAGATATTTTGAATTTAGGCTTTCGGCTTTGTTTTCGTATACATTTTCAATCAATGATTGCTGTAATTTACCATTTCTGGACGATCAAAATGCCGATCAATTGTTTTAGCAATCTGAACTTTTTATAAAACGGCATCATATATCGTCCGACAATTGCGACAATATCATTGAAAACTGAAAATTTCTTGTCTGTTAAACCTATTATGAAAAAGTTTTAGAATTAAAATTTAAAAACACGTATAATTAGTAATAATTATGAAACTTCTTTTCAAGTGCCGAAATTCATACGGTTGTATTTATTTCGTCTATAAGCGTCTGTTAATCAAAGGGACCGCGGTAGCCCAATTGGAAGAGTAACGGATTAGCAACCTGAGAGTTGCGAGTTCGAAACTCGATCCTACCAAAGATCGTCGTGTACGAGGGTGCTTGTGCATGTTTAATCTATCGTGGCCCCAAATATTCTCACGTTGGCTTGATGTGAAAGTTTGGAGAGTGGGGTCCCACCTCAAGTGTTGACCTCGTCATCTGACCGTGGATCAAAATTTCGAGGTGTCCTCGGACATTGATCCCGGACCGTCGGCAATAGCGCGTTGTGTTGCTCCAGTGCGACGTTAATCTGCAGAAAGAGCTAAAAGAATTCGAAATCCCCATAGAAATAGCATTGATTAACATTACGATCACAATTACAACCCAAGCAACGCCCAGTCCAATCTAGTAGTTTATAATGAACAATCTTCATTTCAAAGCCACCTTATAATTTTTGTAACAAAAACGAGGCCCGAATGGATAAACAGCCTTTAAACAAAGAAACGACCAGTCTCGATGCACAAACCTAGGCAACCACACACTTCCTTTATCAAGGGTTTCAAAGGAGTCAGCCAAGAAAACGGCCGACCCATACCATTCATGTGGCCTCCGCAACCCAAGGGCTCTTTAATGATCCAATCAATATTCCACAACCACACCGCCTTCGAATCATTTCCTTAATTATTTCTAATCCCACTTAACGTGGCCGGTGGTTGACCTTCGGCTTCCACCATCTCCTCCCGTGCTTTGCCCATGGATTGGAAAGCTCTGCCCGCCTTTCTGGAGCAGAAATCGCCTTGCTTTGAGGCGCTATGGGCGGTACTCTCGGAATATGCGAAACCAGACTTCCCACGTTTGCGTGGATTCATGACTGAATTCCTAATTTGAGAATTCGTGTGCTCTTTGGGAATTGGAGGAAAATTGTGTGTTGTTTTTCACTTCAAAGGGTAGGTGATGTAAGGTGTTGAAATATTGTATCGTTTGATCTTATCCCCACGGGATCTTTATCGTATCTGGGTGTATATCAACACTTGACAATCGAGTCGTGAGGATTGAAGGTCATCGCAATTGCAAGTGGGGAAAATTATTTTCTCTGAAGCGCAGAATCAATCGTGTCAGAACTCAATCACCTATTTTAATCGTTCGAACGGTATTGAATTGTTTTCGTAAATTTTACGTCTGAAGCTTCTTTCCACGTGCTGTCATTAGCAACCGGGAGATTGCGAGTTCGCAACGATCCAAGCAAAGACTGTCGTGTACGTGGGGTCTGGTGCAGGTTAAATCTGTCATGGCCTCAAATATCCTCACGTTGGCGTGGTTAAGTGAGGAGAGTGGGGTGCCAGCGTAGGTGTTGGCCTCGTTATCTGACCGTGGTTCAAAATTACGTGTTGTCCTCGAATCTCTCCCTTAGGATTTGTTGCGAGTTCGAATCCAACCAAAGACCGTCGTGTATACAGGGGGCTGATACACGTTAAATCTAGCGTGACCCCCAACTGTCCTTACTTTGGCGTGGTGTGGATGTTTGGAGAGTGGGGTGCCAGCCTAGGTGTTGGCCTCGTTATCTGACCGCGGTTCAAAATTACGTGTTGTCCTCGAATCTCTCCCTTAGGGTTTGTTACGAGTTCGAATCCAACCAAAGACCGTCGTGTATACAGGGGGCTGGTGCACGTTAAATCTAGCTTGACCCCCAACTGTCCTTACTTTGGCGTGGTGTGGATGTTTGGAGAGTGGGGTGCCAACTCAGGTGTTGTCCTCATTATCTGACCGTGGTTCAAAATTACGTGGTGTTATGATCTTTTCGTACGGGTTTGATCCCAGACCGCCGCCAATAGCCCGTTGTGTTTGTTGCTCCAGTGCGATGTTAATCCAACTACCAACCAACCCATATCACTGCGGACTCGCCGTGATTCACTAGGTTTGCTCATACTCTAGCGACCAGAAACTACCCAGGGTGTATTTCTCTCTTCTGTATCAGTAATATCCTTCCTTGTATGTGTATGTACATTGGCAGAACAAAACTTGATTGGCCAGATCTGTCCCTTGCGCCTTTAAAACAACCAATTAATACGACTCACAGCACCGATTTCTACAATTTCCACCACACAAGCAGAAATCGCCTGCGAACCCCCCCTTCTCTGCACTCGCCACCCAATCTAACAAATCACCGCACTCCCAAGAGCGGAGGGGCATTATGGATTACGAGCCCAATCTCGCTGATTCTGCATCTCCCAGAAGAGGGTCACGTCGATGCTCCTAAGTAGTTCCAAGAAGGAAAGACATCCCTCCACCCTCCTCCGATGCTATTCTCAACCCTCATAATTCTGTCGCCAGCTGCACTCTCTCAAATGGAACCTTTCCAGAAAGGCAATGATCACCACCTCCTGAGAGGAGTCGTATCTTTTGACTCCCGCGCACGTCTTGCCATCCTCTCCCCCCCCCCCCCGACTCAGCGAAGGTCTCGTCGATCTCAACCCCTTCCTCACTTTGACGTTTCTGCGGAGAAATAACTGGAGGATGTACATGGCATGCGATGTTTGGCAAATGTAAGAGGAAGCGTGTGGTCTTGGAGGCAGAGTTGGGAAGTGGGCGATTCGGATTATCTGATTGCGTTGGGTAGCTTCATTGTTTGCCGCTTGCGGACCCGCATCACTTTGGGTTTAACCCTCTGGGCGTCACGAGATTTCCGAGTCGTGCTTTTACCCCTCAACACACTTGACCTTCCTGGTGATTGTCTCGACGAGGTATCTCATCAATAGCAAAACTGACCAGATCTTGGTGGACGAGATACTTTGGAGCAAAACTGACCAGATCTTGATCTCGTCATTATCAAAAAATCGGCAATATCTTGATGACGACATATTTTGTCATTAGCAAAATTGGTCAGATCTTGATGGACGAGATATCTCGTCGAAACCACTTGGAGGGTTAAAGGCTCAAGGGCCAGGTCTATTGGGTGAAAGGATTCTTAGATCCTTTCAACCTGTGGAAAGATTCTGTTGGCCCTTTCCTTGGAATAGAATCCTTTCGAAAGATTGCACTGATCCTTTCCTTGGAAGTGAATGGTTTGGTGAGATTCTATTGGTCCTACATTAGGGAATTCTAGGGTCCCTATATTAGGGGAATTCTTTCAAAAAATTCTATTTCACCTTTCCGAAGAATAGAATTCTTTATTAAGACTGTTGGTCATTTCATTCGAAGTGAATTCTAAGCTAAGATTCTGTTTATCATTTCCCTACAATAGAATCTTATGGAAACATTCTATTCCTGTGATCTTATGTTTCAATGCTGGTTTCAGCAATCCTTAGGTGGGTGTTAGAAGGGGACAAATTAAGAAGTTTGAGCTTGCGGACACTAAGCCTGGTACACTGGTATTTCCTTTAACACGCAGGAGCATGAGTTGGCCTGTCTGAATCTGGAGACAGCTGGAGAATGAGACATGGCCCGCTACATACTGGAATAAACGTCTCTTTGATTCGGGTACCGGAGAAAGTGGGTAACAGAAAATATGCCTTCTTGACTAAAGCATAATTCCCGATACTTTGTCTCAGTAATTAATATTACGATTGATCCTTTCTCGAAACGAAAAGGGTTGGTTTTAGATAATTGATAAAACAATGACTACATCACATCAATCAAAAATTGAGCTTATCCTCCTGGTGGTTGTCTCGATGGGGTGGTACTCGTCATTAGCAAAATTGACCAGATCTTGATCTCGTCGTCATAAAAAATCGGCAATATCTTGATGACGAGATATCTTGTCATTAGCGAAATTGGTTAGATCTTGATGGACGAGATATCTCGTCGAAACCACTTGGAGTGTTGACCAATCACATTCCAACACCACTCTTTTTTGGTATCATTCATCTGTGTTAAATTTAGTTTAAGTATTTCTCACTGAGTTAAGTATTTCTCACTGTTAAGTATTTCTCACTGATAACTTTTTAATGCGGCTGAAATCGGCAAATCCTTTTGAATCAGTGTTTTATTTCTAGTTTTCTCTGCAAGAAGTTTCTGTATCGCATACTTAGTCGTGACCATAAAGGTTGTGTGCCTGCATTTATTATGCGAATTTAGTGCCAAATGAGAGGTGAAAGCACTTATGGAAGATTTGTAAAGAAAACAAAATATACCAAAATATACCAATATAATAATTATTGGGTCATCACTGACAAGTCAACTATCATTTTGTTGCAATCTGACTGGCTCGTTTTATGGAATGACCCACAGAAAAAACATTGCCATTTTCTGTTTCTCGTTCACAAGATTGAACTGCGCTTTGCAAAATTTGTTCTTCACAGAAAAGTTTTGTACGTAATCAGTCATCAAAAATCAGCAAAAAGCAAAAACGCGTATAAAAATAATGTAACATGAATACTGAAAGAGAAAAGCCGAGGGAAGCAAACAATCCTAATGACGAAATTAAATCTCAAAATAGTATCATAAACTTATGTTTGGAGTTCGATCAATGGTGTGTTATTGATTTATTTTTAATGATGCTTGTAATAGAAAAAAAAACATTATATAGAAATAGATTTCTATATTATCTTTATTTTCATTAGAAAGCATTTAAGCAAACCCAATACAGATAAACATCCTTCTAAGTACGCTAAGCAAAAAATTTCCAAACGGAAGATTATGAAATGTATCAACTCAAATTATCTGTAACGCAAAGCAAAGGATTAAGATTTATGGAATGATTGCAATCCGAAACTGCTTAATTATCCCAGACTCGCTAATTGTCATTCGCATTATCAGATAACGAAAACCGAGAATCATTAGGGCATTTAATTAATCAAATCAAAATGGTGCATGACTTTGACTGCATATGAGTGCGAATTTAGGCTGCAACGGTCAATATTTGGAGGAAAAGATAAAAAATCCAATGCTCTGTAATTAATATATTTCAATAGAGAAACTGGTAAAAGACCATCCTAAGTACAATTCGAAATATCGTTTATTTTTCTATGGGATTTTACTATAATAAAGGTGCTTTTAATGAATTTTATTTCGAAGGGGAAAACTGGCTTACAATTCGATGAAGTGGTCAATAAGTCATTAGAAGAAACGTTATCCTACGTCTTAAAATGATTACTTAACTAATTATAGCATTATAGCTTTACGATATTCCATCGAAAGATTAATGGATAGTTGAATTATTGTTTTTTACCTTGAATCGGTTTGAAGTTAAGGCAGGAAATTTGCTTTTTCTAAACGTGTTCCATTAACTTCTAAGAATACTTGAGTTTTCCTTGATATTTCATGTACAGAGATGTATTTTAATGAAACCACTTTTGATATTTTCTTTTGAAATTGATTAACTGGTTCGATATGTTTCTCACTATCTAGTTTAGTTATCAAGGTATGACGTAACGCAATCTTTTATAATTCTAGAATATTTTTCTTTGTCTTCAATCAATTGTAAAACACACACATAATATAAAATTTAAAAGGTGATATCATTTAAAAAAATACAAAGCAGCCTGTTAAAAGAAAAACACACATAAGAGTAACTTAAAAAATAGCTTTTAGATCTATTTACATTTTACAACATCGTAGAAAAGTTTTGAAAAGTATTCTTGGAGAAAAGCAGCTAAATCGTATATGTTTCTCTTAGAATAAATAATTACAAAAGATTATTTTTACTTTAATTATTAATTATTATTTTAATTGCACACTATTGTGTCTTTCTTTTTTTAAATTAAGAATAAGTTGTTTTTGATTGTACAGTAAATTTAATCTTTTAAGTTTAAGAAGAATAAAATGTTCCTTAACTACTGAAAAGATCAGAAGCTGATCATTAAAGGAAATTTTCGAATGCTGTCAAAAATAAGCCTATTATAACGCTTGTTTAAATTTGCTGTATGGTTTAATTTAAATCCCATTAATTCAAATTTACCATGCCATAAAAGAGTCTACTTGTTTTACTGTCCATTTAAAAAATAGATGTTCTCTTCGGGATGCGGTTTAACCCTCTTGGTGGTCGTCTCGACGATGGCTAGATCTTGACTGACGAGGTATCTCGTCATTAGCAAAACTGACCAGACCTTGATAGGCGAGATATCTCGGCATTAGAAAAGGAACTGACCAAATCTTAATGTCGTCATCATAAAAAGAATCGGCAATTTCTTGACGAGATATCGTCATCAGCAAAATTGGTGAGATGTTGATGGACGAGATATCTCGTCGAAATCACTTGGAGGGTTAACAAGACCGTTACAAAAAAAAAACGTACGCTTAAAATAAATCAGTTGATCTCTGGCCCGCAGACCACATATAGCCCTCCAAATATTTTTTCATACCCACAGTCTAGATGCAGTCCTCCAAATATTTTTATCAGGCCCGCAAACGGCCCTCTGAATAGGTTAACCGCCCCGATTAAATTCTATACGAATGTTTGACTGAGATTCGAATTCAGAACTTGGAGTCGAGAAGTCTGAGCGCACACTACTGCTATGGCAACAGGGCGGTTTCTCGTGCAAACAATCGTCATGGTGGAATTATAAAAGTAAAATAAAGTGCGGTTCTGGTGAGAAGACAGATGACCTTGGGGAAGTTCATTTGCTCAAAGGTAGTCCAGCTCTCAGGGGAAACATTACCCTAACCAAAATTATAAGTGATGATTTGTTCCGCCAACTCGTAATCACTGTTATAGCTTCCGATATCAAGCGAAATTCAGAACCTGAAATGACGCTAAACACACCAATTGTAGGAAGACGTTGTTTACGTTTCTCCTGTCCCTAATTTAATGAATAGACTCGCCAAAAACCACTTGACTCAAGGCCAACTTGCCGTAGCCGGACTATAACTGGTCATGCTACTTATAATGAGCATTGGAAATCTTCCACTGTGTTTACCTCAACCAGTCCTAAGTTAAATACATCTCCATATGTATTTGTATAAGACTATGTGCATAGGGTTTTCACACTTCGCTCAATCTTACAGCCTTCCCTTCACCATATTTGCACTCCGAGCCATGGTGAATTCTTTACCTCTTTGGAGACCTGGGCGCAGATTCGATTCTAGTGACTATCTCCTGTGTGTTTTTCTCTTTCGTGTCAGTAAAAACTGCCTTGTGTGAATGCGATTTTCAGTGTAAACGAACAAACCAGATCGGTCTGGGAAGATTTTACTACCGCTGTCTAAATGCCCTCGTATGATACTTTTCGGAATTACTTTAAAATGTAGTTTATCTGCGATCTGGCGACGTTTGATGTTCAGACTAACTGCCTTTGATCAATCAACTATCATATATTAATTCGAAATTCATTCTTTAGAACTTCTTTCTATATATTTTAGAATCTCCGGTATCATGATACCCGCGACCACCTGCTATGTGGGAGGTTCTGCTTCCAAATCTTGTCTTTTGTAATAGTGTGGCTCCTGCAAAAAGCTAGGGGCCGTCGTGGCTTAGTGGATATGCCCACTGCACTAGCAACCTTCGAGTTGTAGGCGGCGCAGTTTCGATACCTGTCATGTGAGACTCTTCTCTGAGTGTATTTCTCTTTTCGGTGTTAGTAAAACTTTCATTGTGTGTTTTTGTCTATTATTTGATATTATATGTCGTATGTCTAGCTCTGTATGGCCAAATATGACCCCTGCGCCATAAAAACCCAACTAACCTGGAAAAAGCTCTGAAAAGTATCGCAAAAAATTGGCGAATGAAAGGTCAATTTGATATTGTTTATATCCGTTATTTCCATTCGACAATAAACAAATATGTCGATTTCTGTTCTATGTACGTTAGTGAACATTTATATAGAGATGTTTATCTTCGGACTTTTGAGGCAAAAGGCGACTATATATATAACTATAAGCAACTTGAAACCCGAAGGAAAAGATAATTTTGAGTACTTAACTCTATAAATCTTACTATAAAAATCTCAAAATCGATGTTTTTGAAAGTTCTGGATTCCAACTCCTACAAATTTTCTTTCTGACAAAACAACATAACTTAAAAATTCACTTTATTCCAAAATGTTCTCCATTTCTAACTCATTTCCTAAGAGATAGTCCTCTCTTTTTGCACTCCTAAACCCAGCAACCCTGCCCGACATCCCAAAACTTTGGAAAAACCTCAAAAATTTCCACAACCGCAACACAACCACAAAAAAGCTCCTTCCCAAATTACCCCCTCTTAACTGTGACCGCAATCCCCATCTCTTTCATCCCGAAGAAAAGGGGTACGTCCAAAAATAACATCATTAGGCCCACCAAACGATGTTCCTCTCTCACGGGGACGACGGAGCGCCAGCAACGCCCCCTGCAGAGGACGGAGGAAGGTTGTGAGTAAACACTATATTTTTAGACGACCTTGAACTCTGCGGCACGTGTAGGATGCCGTAACAGAGGGACGCCGAGCCGCGTTGCCATGGCAACGCGATTTTGTGTCGAGTGTTATTTTGAGTGTGGGGGGAAGCGAGGGAGGCCCCGTGCTGAGAGTAGAGTCAAGGCCAGCTTAGGCGCAGGGGCGATTGACCTAAGGAAGGGCGATTTCCAGTGTGTTTGGGAGGGGCTCATTTTCGGCTCGGGGGAAGACGGGCTCTTGGGCGAGGATCGGTGAATTGTGGGGGGCTTGGGCAAACATTCTGTAGGTGTCTTGGAAACGATGGCTTTTCCCAAAGAGTAATCTTGAAATTCGTTTCCATTTAGCTTTATTTTTCTTCCGATTTATAAACTTTTCAATTCATTTTTAACTTTAACTTTTCAACTTTAGAAAATTCGTTAGTAATTCTTAAAATCAACATGGAAGTCAATCTTTTCATGTTGATTTCAGGAACTATTGTTTTATTGATCTGATACCATGTCGATCCAAGATCGCAGGGATTCAGTGGGTTTGTCCCCTGCTCAAGCAACTTGCGATTGAGGCGGCGCATGTTCGTTTCCTCGCTGTGTGTATCTGTCAGTAAAACTTTCCTTGAGTGTGTATGTTCATTTACTTGACGTTGTTTGATGGAGCTTGGCCCAATATGGCCCTTTCACCATAAAATCCAGCTCAACGGTACAGTGCCTCAAGTAAATATATTTTGTTGCAACTCAACGTGTATACTACAATGGATGGTACAGTGTACAGCTGTACGAAAATTAGCTCGGATACATTTTACTTGATAATCAGCTGCAGCTGGTACATTGGAGTACAAGAACACATGCATCCCTGAATTTTTGGCAATAATTAAAATTAAATAAATGTTTACCTATACTTACCTAGCAAAATTAAAAATTTTTACTAAAATTAATTCTGTTAAAAAGTTTCGTGCTCATTTTCCACTGTTAAATCAACAAATGAAAAGCATGCTTTGTTCGACTTTTTCCGTTAAGCTCAATGTATATGCTGGTACTGTCCTGACGTGTTTCATATGCGTAATTTGGCCGTGACGTCATTTAGCTTATTTTTCATATCCGATTAGCCAATAAAAATTTGCCTTTAAAAAACCATATGGGGCCTGACGAATTTCCACCCGATTGTCTCTCGTGTAGCCCTACAACCTCTGGGTAGGATGGGCGGTAGGGTCTTAAAATAAAAAAGAAAGAAAGAATAATTTGCAAAGAATGAATTCATAATTGATTTATAATAGACCAGTGGTTCTTAATCTGGGGTGTGTGCATTCCTGGGGGTGCGAGAAAGCATTTCCGGGGGTGCGAGAGAAGTTTTGATGGACAACAGCGATTTAATAAAAGACGATCTTATTAAAATACGAGCCAATGCATGTATTCAAATGGAATTTGAAAAACTAGGATTAGAACAATTCTGGCGCAGTTAGAACTTTATACACAGCTGCAAAAGCAGCATTGCAGGCACTTTTACCATTTGCCACCACCTATCTGTGTGAAATTGGATTATCATCACTTTTGTACATAAAAACAAAAGCCAGAAATCGCTTAAATGCAACTGATGGCTTGCTTGTGACTCAAAAAATGAGTCTCGCTTCAGAAGTATTATTATGAATAAATAACAACGCAGCCATTATAAATTGAGATATTGTTTTGTATGTATATGTAAATGCATGTGTTTATTTTTCAATAGAAGTAATTTCCTATATAAAGAAATAGAAACATATTTTTCAAGGGGGTGCGAGAATTTATTTTTAGATTCAAGGGGCTGTCGACCACTAAAAAGGTTAAGAACCACTGTAATAGACGATTGGTCAATGTCAATTAGATTAACTACATTTCACAACCCCGATACGTATCATGAGAGAGCCCTTGGGTAACAAGTAAA
Source organism: Meta bourneti (assembly GCA_933210815.1). Classification (NCBI taxonomy): domain Eukaryota; kingdom Metazoa; phylum Arthropoda; class Arachnida; order Araneae; family Tetragnathidae; genus Meta; species Meta bourneti. The sequence continues at coordinate 35,988,995 of OW119930.1, read as the reverse complement.
ATCTCTTGTTTTCCGTCTGGTTTGTGTGTTTTCTCTGAAAATCTGTCTCATACATCACTCTCCGAAACTTGGAGCACGAGGGGAGAAGTTTCACAGCCAATCAGGGACGTAACTAGGGGGGTCAGACGGGGCATGTGCCCCGGGCGCCGGATTGGGGGGTGCTAAACTGGCCGAGTATTTTTTTACTATAGATATTTAAGTATGATAAAAAAATGAAGAGGGAAAACTTAGTAGATTACAAAAACTATAAAAGGAGCTAAATGCAGAATGTGTAAAGTGTTCATGAGCATGAGCTTGATGGTGAGTAAAGAAGGGGAGGATGGATAGGGCAGTAAACTGCGTGAATGTATTTTTAGTGACTAATACTACTCTTACACATATCCCGATGTCATTTGATTAACCTTTTCATTTCATTTGCAGCGATTATGATAAGTGTGAAAGAATATACCAAACATGCTGCTCTCAGATTATTTGTCAATGAAATATCTTAGAATTAATTAGGTATTTTATCTTGTACTAAAAATGGAATATACAAATTAATCTATTTACTTTTGAAATCAAGCATTTACCATCTAAGTTGAATAGAAAAGATTTGGAATAGTGGAATTAATGTGTGGTGGCGATATCGGGTGTTGTCGGGGAGGGTTTTGGTTTGGTTGGTCGGTGGGGGGCGCCAAGGCGAGTTCTTGCCCCGGGTGGAAACTAGCCTAGTTACGTCCCTGCAGCCAATGATAGTGGCTGTGACCTTTCTAATCTACCTTCACAGGGGATCAAATCAGGCCCGCTTCCTTCTGTGACGTCACAGTAAGTGGCTGAGTTTGCTAATAAACGGAGATGAAAATTCAGCTAGTGTCTCAGTGGATTTGTTCAATACGCTAGCAACATACGAGTTGTAGGCGGCGCAGGTTCAATTACTGTAACTTACCCTGGGTCTTACAAAGCAATCATATAACTACTAGTCGACATCTTGGCCACACTTTTTCACACTGAGAGTAAAGGTAACTTACTACCTACTCTCTTTTGTGCAGTAAAACCTTTCTTATGTGTGTGCCCATTTTCTTGAGGTTGACTGTTTTGCGTGTTGGCTCAGCTTTTGGCCAAATATGGCCCTTGTGCCATAACACCCAACCAAGTATTAGCTCAGTCACTCACTTGTGATGTCACAGCGCTATATAGAGATCAGAACCTTTCTGGCACAGACGTGAAATATTAGACTGAGCATTGCTATATTGAGTGGAACTTCGAAAAGTGTGACCAACATGTCGATTAGTAATTATGTGACTACTCTGTGAAAAAAATGACTTGGTTGGCCGATTTGACATTTCATCTCGTTTGTTTGATGTTACATCTTATGACAAGGTAGATATGTAAATGCTCATTTTTATAGAACAGGAACAAAAATTGTGAAGTTGCCAAAGTCTACTATGTCGCCCGGACCAATCATAGGATGAATCAATAGATGATCACCATCTCCCATCGCTTGGACCAAACAGATGATGAATGTCCATTTCCTCCTTGCAGACTAAAGTAATCTAGTGGTAAGTACAGACCGGCCACAACAAAATGTTGGCAACTGTTGGCAACATGTTGACGGATGTTGGCAACATATTTGTTGGGCACAGCAACTTGCATCTGGATACATGTTTCAAACAGTGTTGCGCGTCTAAACCAAAACTAGAGAGTTGCGCGTCCAAACCAAACTCAGTTTTGAAGTAAAAATGGAATTAACGAATGGAACTGCTGCTTCTGCTAGTGCTGCTTTCACCATAATAGCTGCCCATGCCCAAAACCAAAAAAAGATGGTGGCAGAGACAATTTTTGAAAAATGGGACAAGTTATGGCGACATCTTAATGTCTGATTTACTTTTGAACGACGGTAGCTCGTTCCGCAATTTCGTCAGACTATTCTCTGATTTCGAAGAACTTCTTTGTTTGGTAACCCCTAAAATCTCCAAAAAGAATACAAACTGCCTACCGCTATTTCACCATCAATAAGATTGGCGGTCGCTCTGCGATATTTACCTACAGGCGATTCGTTTACGAGTCTAATGTATCTGTTTAAAATATCGAAGCAATTAATTTCCTCAATTGTACCCGAAGTGTGTGAAGCCATTATTGAAGTTCTTAAAGGAAATTATCAAGTAAGTAGATAATAAACAAATCAATTAACTATATTAATTTATCGTCAATATAAGTATTAGTATTTATTACAAAGAAGTTTCATTTAGAATTGGCTTTGGGGACAAGGAATTCGTTAATTTCTGTCATTAACAAAGTTGATCGAGATTCTGGCATATTCAAATCTTGTGGCAAAGATATTTGTGATTGAGACTTGAGTTTCTAGCATATTAAATTAATGTGGTTGCCAAGGCATTTCTGCCCGAGATTCTAACAAATTAAAAGATTGTGGTGTTAATTGATATTGCGGTTGCGGCATATGAAAAGAATGCATTGACTGAGTTGTCGCTGATGACGGTGACGGGTAGGGTGATGAGTTTGTTATAGAGAATGGCATTGAAGCTGAAGACAGTGTAGGTGACGCTTGCGAAAATAGTAAATCAGTGGGTGATTTCTATAGTTCCTGCGATGATTTGGAAATTGATACAAGGATGATCATGGATCGGGTGTTTCCACTTCAGACCCCGAAAATGCACCCATTTCCAGCTGGAAAAGTATATTATCTATGCGATTTTTTGCTATAGATATAGCCCGACTGTTTTGATTTGCGCCGGGAATTCTGCTGGCTACGTTTTCACCATAAACTGCAGTCATCTTTTGAATTCACATTTTCTTGGAAACTTCGCATAAATTTGTAGGCTTCATCCACCCTGGCATCATTATTTGTTTTCTTTTTGGATTTTTATTGGGTGCTGAAGCTTCCGATGAAGGTCTTATTGGTTGAGATATCGATTAGTTATTTGCTATGAATTGATCACTTACATGTTGAGTTTTATCTTCCTCGCCATGTTCGAGGATGAAACACTTAGGCCGTCGTCATCGTGGTTTGCATCTTCTGCTGCGTCTTCCTATAAAACATTGAAATGCACTATTATTTCGTTAATTTAAAATATTTGGAATTTATATTTAAGTTCATTTTTGTTAGCAGGAAAATGGGTACTTAAGTCTTTTGTACCTATATATTTTGTATTGCTGTTACAGATACCACGATCAGAAAAAGATTGGCGTGAAATTGCAAACGCATTTCGTTTAAAATGGAATTTTCCCCACTGCATTGGCGCAATTGATGGGAAACATGCGCAGATTGAAGCACCAGAAAACAGTGGAAGTGCATATTATAACTATCATGGCACATTTAGTATCGTATTGATAGCTATTGCAGATGGTGACTACCGTATTCGGTATGCCGATGTGGGATGCCAGGGGAGAATCTCAGATGGCGGTGTTTTTACGAATACAACATTCTATAATAAACTTATTAAAAATGAATTGAAACTTCCAAAACCGACATTCATATCAGAGAAAAGCCAAGCGTGGGTTACTCCTTTTATATTGGAAACAAATGACGCATTTGCACTAAGCCGAAACCTTATAAAGCCCTTTCCAGGTCCATACCCAAAAGATTCCCTAGAAATGTGCAGAATACAACAGTTTACGAATACAACATTCTAAAATAAGCTTATTAAAAATGAATTGAAACTTCCAAAACCGACATTCATATCAGAGAAAAGCCAAGCGTGGGTTACTCCTTTTATATTGGAAGCAAATGACGCATTTGCACTAAGCCGAAACCTTATAAAGCCCTTCCCAGGTCCATACCCAAAAGGTTCCCTAGAAAGAGCGTTTAATTATCGATTGAGCAGAGCTCGACGCATTATCGAGAATGTATTTGGTTTGGTGGCGATTGTTTTCCGAATATTTAGAAGGCCTATTTCATTGCATCCTAATAAAGTTGAAAGTGTAGTACTTGCTTGCATTTCTCTACACAACTTTCAAGATGCACAGTCAGTACGGACATACATACCGCCTGGTACATTTAACAGTGAAGATTTAGATACTGATACAGTAACACCAGGTTCGTGGAGGTTAGATGAGGGAGGTTTACAGCGCATCCCGAGAAATACTTCTCAGGAAGCAAAAGAAATCACAAAAGAATTCGCCCGATTTTCAGAACAAGGGAAAGTACCGTGGCAAGATAGATTTGCATGATTTTGCTCTACTGTTATTATTTTAGTTTATAATTAGTTTTTGTGTAATTGATTTTAAAAAAGTTAATAAAACTAAGCATTGGTTTTTGTGTATGTGATTATAGCTTTAGTGGTAATATATACTGTATATACATATGTAATAAAAAAACTCTGATTTACATCTATTTCGTGACAATGTACTTCTTTTTTTAAAATCTATTTAAGTAAACATAATAATACCTAAATAGTACTGCGACTGCCTTTTGAGATGTTTTCTATTAGAAAGCTCATCATATTGTACCCAAACCATATATTGTCTTCCGAAATTGTACCAGCTCCACTTTTACTTTTCTCCGAAATTTTCTTCCGTTCCCGGCTAAATTTAGTTTTTAGGGACTTAATTTTCCTGGATATTTCATCCACATTTGTGCTAAAGTGCGAATCCATTTTCGACATTTCATCAAATTTGTGGTTCTATCTCGGTATTCCTTGCATTTAATGTTCCACGATGCGGGAGCAGCTTTCAGCATTTCGATTAGCTCTACCACTAGCTCTTTGGTCCGTATCACGTTTGCTACAAAAGATAGGCTATGAACTACATTCTAAAATTTAAAAAATAAAAATATGCACAAATAATAACTAGATGTAATAGGAGATGTAATAATACTAGATGTAATAGGAGCCTGTTGAAATCTCACTAGTGTGGTTAGACAACACCGACTGAGCGATATTTTCCATTTGAAATGGAGAACATGGATACAAGCAACAGGCAGCAAATTTCTTTGATGTCATGCCGCCCGATGTTGACGAGTATCCATCAACTTGTTGCTAGTTGACGGGATACATGTTGACGACACCAATATCAACATTGCTGCCAATATTTTGTATGTTAGCCGGTCTGTACTTACCTTAAGGATCACATTACTACTAGTTTTGGTCACATGATCCTGGGTACATAAAAGGTTACCATTTCTCAATCTACCGTTTATATCTTCTCTATGCTTTCTGGTCAGCGTTCTTCACTGCAGTTCTCACACTTCTAATTTTTCCAATCTGATAGGAATTGTCATAATTGAATTATAATTAAAACAAATGGGGGATTGTAGATTTTTCGCTGTACGATTCGAAGCGTAGGTACATAGGAAGTTGAATTCACATCGCACTGGAGCAACACAGCAGGCTATTAGTGACGATCTGATATCAATCCCAAAGGGAAAGATTCGAAGGGATGAATAAGAGTTATTTTAACTATCTGTAACAAGTTTTACCGTTTTGCTCCGAAGACTAACTACTCTACTCGCAATTATCCTACTTAATTAAAACTGTCCAAGCTGATAAGACTAAACTGGACGCTGCGCTGCTGTGTACTATTACCTGGTTGTTAATTTACGTCGCTCTGGAGCAACACAACGGGGTATTGGAGATGGTATAGGATCAATCCCGAAGGGAAAGAACCGAGGACAACACCACGTAATTTTGAACCACGGTCAGATGACGACGTCAACACTTGAGCTGGCACCCCACTCTCCAAACTTCCACACCACGTCAACATGAGGAAATTTGATGCCACTACAGATTTAACGTGCACCAGTATCCATGTACACAGCGGTCTAATGTTTAGCCTGAGGAAAAGACCTTACAATAGTCCATATTCCATCATCGCATTAAATAAATTTAAATCACAACTCATCTGAAAGTCATGCTCTCTAGTCATCATTGGGTAGCCATAACTCTCCAACCAATAGTAGTGTTTATGTTCATTCCGACTCTCACAAACGGAAATTATCTGTCTGCTTTGTATAATAACACCATTATTTAAAAGCCTAAGTGTGTCTAATGATAGGTAAGATATTCAACTAACCGTCAGATCATTAACCAACGTCTAAAAACTTCTCGAAAATGATCCGATAGTGTTTAGTCATCGCATCACAATTGAGCAGGAATTTTGAATTTTAAGTAATGCTTGATGTAAACCATGTGGCGCCGATAACATACGCAGCTGCAAATTTACATCGCAACTGCGTACGACTTAGAGAATATACCGACATTTTTCTTTTCGCTTCTTTACAGTTCAAGAAAAGGTTAAACCGCTTATGTATTTTGAAGATTCATCATCCAAGTTGGCTAATTTGTTATTCCTACCTTATGTAGGTGACACAAAAATTCCTTCCACCATCTGCTCTGGGGTCTCAATGTATTTCCGCGCATTGCATTCGTAACCAAACATATGTATTGATTGTATTTGTGTACCTATTTTTGTCTGGTTTCCTTCATTTTTTCCTTATCGAAGAGAAATATGTGTAAGGGAAACTAATTATTTTTTAATTTCAGTTTCACAATGTACCAGTGGGTGATACAAACTAAGACAAAACCCATGAGATGATCGATGTGGATTCGCCCGCCGAGTTTAAACGCAGAACTGCGTATGCAGTTTCGTTAAATCTGTCGTGGCTTCAAATGCCCTCACGTTGGCGAGGTGTGAAAGTTTGGAGAGTGGGTGCCAGGTCAGGTGTTAACCTCCTCTTCTGACAGTGGTTCAAACTTACTAGGTGTTGTCCTCGATCTTTCCCTCGATCTTTCCCTCGGGGACTGATCCTTGACAGTTGCCAATAGCCAGTTCTGTTGCACCAGTGCGACGTTAATCAACAACCTCCCATTTGTACAGTTTCGCATGTGGCAATATCTTCTATATATATACAGGGTGAGTCTAAATTGTTTTTACAAAATAAGAGGGGTGATAGTACCCATTCAGACGAGCAATAATTAGCATGGAACTCCACTCTGAGAGGCAGAAAAGAGTCAAGTCGAAACGCGTCGAGCATGAACAAGTAAGTCATCGCCTCTGACGTCGTTTTGTACCTGCTTACGTAGCATATCTCCTAAGCAGGATGGCCTGGTCGGTAGCGCACAGGTGTGTACCTTTAATGTAAATCTTTAGTGTGCCAGACGCCTGTGGACTCGGCTGAAGATCTCGTAGCAAGAATCGGTGTTGCCGCAGACAAAATTAACACAACACCAGGAATCTTCGAGAGGGTGCGCCAGTCATTCCTTCGCCGGTGTGAACTGTGCAACGACACGTGTGGCCGCCACTTTGAGCACTTGCTGTGAGTTTTTCTCTGATCAATAAATCAGATTGTGAAACTTTTGGTATCGTTCATTCGCTTTCCCAACACTGTTGTAAATTCATGTTAAAATTCTAATTTTACTCTTTTCTGCCTCTCAGAGTGGAATGCGACCCTATGTTCCATGGTAATTATTCGTGTCTGGATGGGTACTATCACCCCTCATATTTTGTAAAAACAATTTAGACTCACCCTGTATATATATTTCACTAGCGTACGTGGCACAAAAATCGACGTTATTTGTTTATTGTCGAATGGAAGTAATGGATATAAACAATGTAAAATCGACCGTTACGGGATTCATTCGCTAATTTTGCCTTAATTTAAATATGCTTGATTTGATCTCGGTATTTTAATTAACGTCGCACTGGAGCAATACAACGGACTATTGGCGACGGTTCGGGATCAAACTCGAAGGGAAAGATCCGAGGACATCACGTAATTTTGAACCACTGTCAGATGATGTCACACCTGAGCTGGCACCCCACTCCAACCGTGAGGACATTTAAGGCCACGACAGATTTAACGTGCATAAAAAATCAGGACCAAAGAAAATGTAGGGAAAATTGATTTAACGTTAAAAAAATGCCAAAGAACCTTAGAACAAGGGAATGGGATGAAATTGAAGTAGACGTACAGAATCTAATTGTGGTAACATGATCGAGGTGCGCTTTTGCGATGCATTTTATTGGAAATAAGAATTAAAGCCACCAGTAAAAGAAATGAAATGCTGTCATATATTTTGGATAATTTTATTTCATTTAGAGGTATGAAATCCATTTATGTGAATATGGATACGTCCATTATAAATAGATTGAAATAAGATTCGAAATGTGTGAGTAAGGACACTGCCATCAACAGAGCTAGACATTTTAATTAACGTCGCACTGGAGCATCACATCGGGCTATTGTCGACGGTCCGGGATCAAACTCGAAGGGAAGATCGAGGATAACATCATATAATTTTCGAACCACGGTCAGATGACGAGGTCACACCTGAGCTGGCACCCTACTCTCCAAACTTCCACACCACGCCAACGTGAGGACATTTGAGGCCACGACAGATTTAACGGGCACCAGTCCCCTTTGCACACGACGGTTTTTGGTTGGATTCGAACTCGCAACCCTCCGGTTAATCCGTTACTCTTCCAACCGGGCTACCGCGGTCCGCCATCAATAGAGAAAGCAATTCCAAGGTTTAGCGCAGATAATGCACGTGCTAATTGAAACAAAGTTAATAACTACGTGAGCATAAATGTCTAAGGTAAACGGAGACGAAGACAGGAACATATCAATGCTTTGCCTCAATCAAATCTCTTAATGGAATTGTGCTGGTTAAAATGATTGAAATTGGAAGTGTGGTAGGTAGTTAATAATTAACATCGCCCTGTAGCAACCCAACAGGCGATCGGCGACTGTCCGGATCAATCCCGAAGAGAAAGACCCGAGGATAACAACTCGTAATTTTGAATCACGCTCAGATGACGAAAATTGGAAATGTGATTCTGGATGTATTATTTCCTTTCCGTCACTAGAGATGCAAATATACCCATTAGAAAAAATCCTTTGATCTCCCCGGTGATCATTTCAATGTCTTCACCTGGAAGTCATAAATTTCCCATTCCCTTTCAACCAGCCCCGCCCTTTCAATGGCATTTCGAATTCGAACGCTTGACTGATTCACTTTCCCAACACAAAAGAATGTATAGACGCTCCAAGAGCAAGACCTCGTTCCATTTTCTTTCTTCCAGAACTAAAATAATAACAACAATCTCCTATTCACAGAGCTGCTAGTTAAAGACCAGGATTCCCCTTTCTATTCCACCAATTCCGTTCTTCAAAATTCCACGCAATTTCTCTTTGTTCTTCGCTCAGCTCGATTTGAGATTCTGAACCCATTGTTGCAACAGTATTAATCCGAGTATTGCTGACAAGGGACAATCGGTTTCGTCTCCTAAGCCTTTGGCATATCCATTTCTCTTTCTGGAAGAACATGCAATAAGCCCTCTGTCCGTTTTTAGAAAGGAAGCCCTGCGAGGTCCTCATACGCTATGAAGCCGATTTCGCATTCTGCATAGATCAGATGCTAATCGCCATTTTTTTTCTAAACGAGCGCTCGCTGTTTTGTTTACTCGCAGTTGTGGGCAGATATCCAGGAAAAGAAAAAAAAAGAAAGGTGAAAGGAAAAAACGCCAGTGAGAGAGAGAGAGAGGAACGTAGATGGAAATCAGAATCGATTTCTGCGCATTAGTTCTCCGCTTCTGACGTCACCAACGATCTTTTCGTTAATGACACAGAACGCTAGTGTGCAGTGTGTTGCTACTTTTGTTCTCACAAATTTTATGATCAGCGTCAATGGAACGATTATTCTCCTTCGCTCAGAAAAAAGCAATCGTCGTGTCGATGAATTATTTAGCTGAGCGTATAATAGAGCTTTTTGTGTTCTACTGCTACCGTGATTATTTTGTCGACTCGATGGGTAATTTGAATCCGGGAAATTCTTTTCTTCCGATTTCCTGTTGAGCTTTATTATTCGCGTGTGCAGAGAGCTTTGTCTTCGAAACGAACTTAAGTCGCGAGAATTCGGTCGTGATAAATTCCTTTCATAGTCGGATCTTTTGATTTGAAGTATGCGAACGACAGCATATTTCAATATTTCTCTTAGACTACAACGAAAAGAAATAAACACATTTGGTGCTGATTTCATATTCTTTTTTTCAGAAACGATTACGATTGAATGTATCGCAGACAATTTGCATTGTTAAGTTATTGATTCATTTAAAAACATGAAGGATAAAGCGATACGAAAAAGGTTTATTTTCAAATAAGAATTGGCAAGACTCATTATTATTTTTGCCTTTAGACAGTAAAGAGAATGAAATAAAAGGAAAGGCTTACAGAGCGATTTCTTTATAGTTTTGTAGTAATTATAGGAAGTTATGTTACCCAGATGGCTTCCGCATGATACATATCGGGGTTAATTTAAAATGTAGTTTTTTAGGACATGCAGGGAAGACAGCAACCGTGTGCAACTCTCAGAGGGTTGAAACTACAAAGAAATGTAGCCCTCAGGGAGACATCTTCTTTAGGTGAGTACGATCTTCACGAACCTGAGGTACTCTAGTAGTCTTTTCTTTTTCCATGGGATTTACTGTCTTTAAAGAACACTGTTGTCGTGTTACCGGATACTAAAGCGACCTTTTTCTGCTTTCATAACACTACTCTAGGAGAGTGTGATAAGCACACTACTCTCGGTTGGAAGAGTAACGGACTAGCAAACGGAGGGTTGCGAGTTCGAATCCAACGAAGACCGTCGTGTACTAAGGGAGCTGGTGCACGTTAAATCTGCCGTGGCCTCAAATGTTCTCCCGTTGGCTCGTTATGGAAGTTTGGAGAGTGGGGTGCCAGCTCATGTGTGACAGCGTCATCTTACCAAGGTTCAAAATTACGTGGTGTTGTCCTCGGATCTTTCCCTACGGATTTGATCCCTGACCGTTACCAATATCCCGTTGTGTTGCTCCAGTGTGACGTTAATTAAAATACCTAAACACTGATTAACACCAATGAGAGCAATTTTGGGTGTGATTTTTTCTTCATTTAATAAAGATGTAATTTAATTTATAACTTGTTTTAATATTACTTTAAGTTTTTATTTATAAAAATACATTATGGCTCTCGAATACCTTTTAAACTGCAGTGAGCGACAGGTTGGCTCTTCCGTCTCAAAAGTTCGCCGGCCCCTGGTCTAGACGAAAACAGACATATCAAGTCGCTTGACCAAAGAACCCAACACCCTGCACAATCTTCTCTCCTTCTTTAATCGTCACTCACAACACAAAGCTCCCTCATGACGCAGCACTCAGGATTGAACCCAATTCCACCCATGGAGCATAAGGGTTAACTGCGCTCCAATTCAAAGCAGCGAAAAAAGAGGCTCCAATTCAGAGCAGAAGGAAACGATTCAAATGGGAAGCAGTGCATCGCGGCGATTAGAGAAAACTCACAATGGTACAAATGGCGCTTCCTAATACGATACCCATCAGTGCAGGGTTTGTGTTCCGAGGAACAATTTGCGCATTCACGGTGTCTGGCTTAAATCACGTCGCGCTGCCTGAAAAGTCCTTTCTTTTTCGTTACTTCCTCTCCCCTGATGAGTGGATGGGTCATCAGATGAGAGTGGTCGTATTTTAGGTTGTTTTATCGCCGACGCTGGGACGGTACTAAGTAAACATGTTCGAGTTTGTGGACGGATGTTTTATTATCCTACGTCCGTCTCCGCTCATCAATGGACGAGCAGCCCAAAAGAGTTCTGAAAGGGAAAAGTATGGCTTAAAAACTCTATCAACAGTCAATTCTATTGTCAGGAATTTTAGGGCACTCCTTGAGGTGATCTCCCGTAATTTTGTCCAGTTCGCAAAAGAGACAAACCTCACAACTCCAATACGGTGTGTCATTTAAGAAGTCGGAATCAGGGGACTTCCACAGTTCTCGAGACCAGCGGTGGCCCGGTTGGAAGAGGTTGTGGATTAGTAACCGGAGGGTTGCGAGTTCGAAACTCAATCCAGCCAAAGATCGTCGTGCACGTGGGGGTTGGTGGCCTAAAATGTCTTCACGTTGGCTTAGTGTGGAAGTATGGAAAGTGGGGTGCCAGCTAAGGCGTTGAACTCGTCATCTGACCGTGCTTCGAAGTTACGAGGTCTGCGGGCCATCAATAGACGAGCTGCCCAAAAGAGTTCTGAAAGGAAAAAGTGTGGCTTAAAAACTCTATCAACAGTCAATTCTATTGTCAGGAATTTTAGGGCACTCCTTGAGGTGATCTCCCGTAATTTTGTCCAGTTCGCAAAAGAGACAAACCTCACAACTCCAATACGGTGTGTCATTTAAGAAGTCGGAATCAGGGGACTACAGTTCTCGAGATCAGCGGTGGCCCGGTTGGAAGAGGTTGTGGATTAGTAATCGGAGGGTTGCGAGTTCGAAATTCAATCCAGCCAAAGATCGTCGTGCACGTGGGGATTGGTAGCCTAAAATGTCTTCACGTTGGCTTAGTGTGGAAGTATGGAAAGTGGGGTGCCAGCTAAGGGGTGTTGACCTCGTCATCTGACCGTGCTTCGAAGTTACGAGGCCTGCGGGCCATCAATCGACGAGCAGCCCAATAGAGTCCTGAAGTGAAAAAGTATGGTCAACAGTATTTGCAATTCTATTCTCAGGAATTTCAGTGCAGTCCTTAACCCTCCTGGTGGCTGTTTTGACGGGCTGTCTCGCCATCAGCAGAACCACTGGCAGATCCTGATCACGTCATCATAAAAAGATCTGCAGTATCTTGATGGCGATATATCTCGTCATTAACAAAATTGGTCAGATGATGGACGGTAGGCAGTCATATCCGGTAAGAAGTCGAAAACAAGTGATTCCAACACATCTGGACAAGGAACATGGAAAAAAATACGAGCTTTATTTCTCAATTAAATATTCCAGTTCTTTCCTGAAGACATATCTTTGTAGATTGAAAGTCTATTAGTCCTTATAGACTAGCATATAAACCTTTTGGTGTTACATAAAGAACAGGGAATTCAGGTTGTGGCTATTGTGTTCCAACCTTAGCCAATCGGTCAGCATGTTTATTGTCACATATACCACTTGGGATTCACTGTAAGGCAACCTTTTTCCTTACCCATCCCAAGGTGACAGTTTTCTCTATATCGATGTACAAGATCATATTCACTTTGAGCTACAGACGGGGTTTTTGCTGTGGGAATTGGTGTCATTTTCCTAAACACATCGGACACAGTATTCAGAACAAGATTTTGAGGCAGCGACATCTGCTCAAACGTAAGGGGAGGGGAGGACAATTATAAGTACCCAGTTCTTCTATAAGACCTACCTAGTCAGTGTAATTGACGGATTAAATTTATTCATCAAGTATCAATTCAGACCCCATATACATTTGCACTCCCCAGAAACAAGTTAGTTGAGGGGCCCTTCGTGATATAAAATGTGTATCATTTTCAGAGAGATTTCAGTGCAACCAAACCACTGGAAGACAAGGATTTGACTTGATTAAATTTTTTCAGGACCTTAATCCCCTGGAGTGTTTACACGAAGAAGCATCAATTCCCGAGCCCCACTCAAAGAATTTCGGCTCCTAGAGGGTTTTGGACGGATATATCCGTTCTGCAACCTGCAGTCTTCTCTGCATGACCAACTAGTTTGACCTTTTTGAACTATATACTCTTTCAAAAGGATTTTTTTCAACTAGTAGATATTAGGTTCACAATCATATTGGCTTTCTTTTCCTCACAACACCCACAATGGCTATTTAGTCATGTATTTTGTGAGCAAAAAAGCAATAGTGCACTACTTGGAAATTTCGTGATGCTCAGGTTAAAATGTAGGTAAGCGACAACACTTCCTGAATCCGTACAGGAAATACGCCCTACCACAAAAACAATAGCGCTTTCTGGATTTTGCTTTACTAAAAAAGTCTCTCATAACAAGCTTATCTTACTCAATGTTTAACTTGCACAAATGTAATTTTTTTTCTTTGTACTTTTGCTTATTTATAAGTACATACAAATAATTTACATATAAATAATTTATTTCTTTTGAACTTAAGGCTTCACATTACAGAACAAAAACTTTTCAAATTCTCTGGGTAGTAATACTGGAGACCCTCCCATCATGAGGGAAACCTGTATATAATCAGCCAATCCTGGGGAATTATTTTGAGAAACCGTCAAGAAGGTCGTAATTATTTCAAGGGGTTTGGCGCAATGATTCACTGTTTTGTTCCAACTATCCTATATATTCATTTATTCCATGTTATTTATAATTTTGTTTATTTTATTTCCAAATTTTTGTGGGGGGATCGGCCCTATAAAAGCCGACATGTTCATGCAGGGAAGACTGCCGGTTACCGAACGGATATATCCGTGCGAACCTATCTGCAGATCGAAATTTCTCGAGTGCAGCTTTGGAATAGAATCTTTTTCGAGAACGATTTCAAAACGTCGGCTATAAAAATCCCAAAGAATGAATTCCTGACAGTAGTCGCCAATTAAGCTTAACGCCAAATAACGACACGACTTAAACTAAACGCCAAACGTCCCCAAAACGGCGATAAACTACATTTCAATGTAATCCTCGATATGTACCACGCGAGAGCATTTGGGTAGAAGCAAGTAAGATCTCCGTTTCCATCAGGTTTATTTGTTCACACTGAAAACCCCCTTCTCACTGGATCAACAATATTGTTTTCGAAACATGAATAACCGACGACCAAAATGGCACTTCTAAAACAGAAAATTTATCCGACACACATACTTAACTTGTTATGCTCTGACTTGCTGATCATTCTCACCGAACTTTGAATCGAACTCAAGCGATTCGATTCTCCACAAAACCTTCTTCAATTTCCAAAACAACCATTTATATTACAAAATCATCACCCCTCATTAGGTGTGGCCCAGTTGGAAGAGCAACGGATTAGTAAGCGGTGGGTTGCGAGTTCGAAACTTGTTCCAACCAAAGACCGTCGTGTACGTGGAGTCTGGTGCACGTTATATCTGTCGTGACCTCAAATGTCCCCCATTGCTGTTTTGTGGAAGTTTGGAGAATGGGGTGCCAGCTCAGGAGTTGACTTCATCATTTGACCGTGGTTCAAAATGTCGAGGTGTTGTCATCGGATCTTTTCCTTCTGGATTGATACCGGACCGTTGCGAATAAGTCTTTGTGTTGCTCCAGTTCGATGTAGCTTCAACTATCAAATGTCCTCACGTTGGCATGGTGTGGAAGTTTGGAGGGTGGGGTGTCCGTTCAGTTGTTGACCTCGCCATTTGAACTGTGATTCAAAATTACGAGGTGTCCTCGATCTCTCCCTTCAGGTTTGATCCCGGACCAACAGCCCGTTGTTGTTGCTCCAGTGTGACGTTAAATCAACTTTCTTCGTCACTGGATTGAAAATATTGTTTTCGAAAAACGAATAAAGAACGATGAAAATGGCACTTCTAAAACAGAAAATTGATCCGACACACATTCTTAGCGTGTTATGCAGACTTGCTGACCTTTCACACCGAACTTTGAACTCCGAATCGAACTCAAAAAGCGATTCGATTCTCCCCAAAACACTCCTCCAATTTCCAAAACAACAAAGCACTCATTTATTACAGAACCAGCATCCCTCATTAGCATCACACACGACAAAAGAAGAAAAAAAAACAGAAAATGTGTCATGCAAAATATGCGAAAAACAATTCCAACGACCATCTGCCTCGTTATCAATAACTCTCCCAGTAAAATGATCCAGAAACAATTCCCATTTTATCAACCATTCACAGCTGAACATCAAATCGCAGCTGTCGAATATTCCTCGTGACCGATTATTGGATGCTGCACGTAGGGCCTGATTGCAGGCTTCTGCGCATGTGTTGTTGACACAGCTTCTTTCTCTGCCAAGCGATACGAAGGATATTCTGGGAAAACTGCTTCGCCTTATAAGGAAATTTGAGACATCTTATCGTTCGTTCTGGTTTGTCCAGTTCTGGGAAAAGAGTTCTCTTGTGTCGAGGAGGCTCTTGAAAGTGCAGTCTTGGGAAACTCGAAATGAAAGAGCTGGGAGATTAATGTTTGAATAGTAAATGGAGGAGTCTGTTTTGAGGGTTGTTCTTTCTTCTCATCTAATGATGGAACGAAAACTGATTTCGTGTTGTCGGATGAGGGGATCTGTGTTCTCGATATCAAGATGGAAATGTGTGCGGAAAGTCGTCGTGAAATAGTGCAATGAGTCTTTAAGTGCATCCTTTTTCTAGTTAATTGCAAAATGTTAAAAACAGGCGGAAAAATTTGCGTATGACTCACTCGATGATTAATTAAACTATTTAACAGAGATAGCAAAGTTGGAAGAGCAAGGGGCAACGCGAGGATTAACAACCGGAGGGTTACGAGTTCGAAACTCAGTCCAGCCATAGACCGTCGTGTACGCGGTAGCTGGTGCAAGTTAAATGGGCCGTGGTCTCAAATGTTAACCCCTCCCAGAATGGAATTTTTAAAACATAATTCAACAATTCTTTTACACCTACTAGTTCACTTTCAACGAGAACCATTGCAGCCCATAACACAGCTCCCATAGACATCGAAGAACAGACTGCCACTGCTACAAGTTTGGGTCGCGGTAGTCCAGTTGGAAGGTTAACGGATAGCAAACGGAAGGGTTCTGAGTTCGAACTTAGATGCAATTAAAAGCCGTCGTGTACGTGGGGCTGGTGCATGTTAAATCTGTCGTGGCCTCAAATGCCATTACGTTGGCGGGGAGTGGAAGTTTGGAGAGTGGGGTGCCAGATCAGGTGTTCTCATCATCTGACAGTGGTTCAAAATAACGAGGCGTTGTCCTCGGTTCGTTTTCTAGGGGATGGATCCCAGACCTTCGCCAATAGCCCGTTCTGTTGCTCTAGTGCAACGTTAATTAACTACGTAAGGAAATTGTAAATTGTTAGAATCAGGCGGAAAATTTACGTATGACTCAGTAATTCGTTAAACTATTAACCCTCTAACTGGTTTTGACGAGATATCTTGTCATCAAGATCTGACCAATTTTGCTAACGAAGAGAATATCGTCATCAAGGTTTTGCCGATGTTTTATCTGGTCAGTTTTCTTCTAATGAAGATATATCGGCTATCAAGATCGGGTCAGTTTTGCTAATGACGAGGTACCATCATACGTTTGCTAATGATGAGGTAACCTCAGGAGGGTTAAACAGATTCATTTGCATCAGCCAAATTTCGAAGGCGAGCTTCGGGGTTGATTGAAGTTGTAACTTCGAAACTCATCGGATCGCTAAACCGAAATTCATCTATTAGGGTACAATAATTAGGGCTTCCGTCGAAAAGAAGGACAACCTGTTATATCCATTAAAAAAGAGGACATTTATGGCTGGTTGGGTTTTATGACCAAGGCCCAAGCTGTGTCAAACACAAGAAAAACAATGTCAAGTAATGGATTTATCGTCGGCTTAGAGCAGAAACTCATTTACTGACAAAAAGTTAAAGTTTATAGCACAGACGATTAAAGACTAACTGTTAGTTGTTAGGTCAAAAATAAAAGTTATAAACATTTTGAAAGAGGTGTATTGTATTCTCGCGCGCGCGCGGTTTGAAAGAAAATGACAATTTATTTCTCATCATCATGAAAATAATCATTTAGTGTCAAAAAATGCCCTTCTTAAATGTTAGTTAATGAGTTTCAGCTTTGAACCGATGACATTTGATGTTGTCTTTATGTTGATACGTCATTACAAGGAAGTTTTAATAATAGAGAGAAATACATCCAGAGTAAGTGACAGGAATCGAATCTGCGCTGCTTACAACTCGCAGGTTGTTAGCGCAGTGGCCAACCCACTGAGCCAAAAGGACATTAATGAATCCCTCCCCCAGTAAACATTAAGGTACTACGTACCACCGGCATTAGGAAGGAAACGTATATTGATTCTATTTCGTACATGTGTACTGATTCTAATGCTCGGTTCTATTAGTCTTGGATTTGATCCCAGGCCTAAGCATGGATTCGTAGTATTTTGAAATTCATATTATAAATTGTAAAGGTCTTGGTCTATTTAGCAAAACATGACTGTAGAATTGACAAACCAAAACCAGTCTTCTCTCTTGTATGAATTCTACCACAAACAAAAACACAGATGACTATTAATTAGGACAGTGATTGGATATTGGATACGCTTCTTGTCATCCTACTGTCATGTTAGATAGAATGCAATATTAAAAAAATCAGAAAAGTTTTTAAGGAGAGGAAGATTTTCCTTAAGATCTAACTATGGTAGTTAAAACCAATGTTCACGCAAGCTTACGTCAATTTATAAAACGCTTTGAACGCAAATTGTTCCTCCGCACGTCAGAAGGGAAAACATTTTAGATGGAAGATATGGTTTCTATTAGAAAAGGACATGGAGGTCATATCGTGGATACCATATGGTAAACTTATTCAGAGTAAATAGTGTCGATTGGATTAGGAGAAGGATTTTCTATAGAAACAAACCACACGGAAACATTTTACTTCCGCATCCAAAATTCTCTCGTATGATACATATCGGGGAAACCTTAATATGAAAATTTTCACCGCGTTCACGATGTCTAGCGTTTAATCTAGTAATTAACGTTGACCAATCAGACGTCATATAAATTTGGAATCCATTCTTTGAAATTTATGTTGGCGAAATGCAATTCGAAAAACAAGCCGTGACGTCACATTCGGAATACGTAGTTGAAGCACATTTCACAGCAAGAACACTATCGTCATCTACACTTAGCTTACCAGAAATCGCCTCACATAAATATTTTCGTTTTCCTACTTAAAAATTTTGTATTTGGCGCAGCTTGTCCATTCCTGGATCTTGCGCCATTAAACTTAAATCAACCAACCTACTTAAAAACAATAACCTGACAATAAATCTTAATTTCATCGTTTATATCAAATTTGAATAGCAATACTAAAATAGTACTGACAACTGCAAGAGAATGTGAACAAGAACGCACTTTTATTAACATGAAACGATGAAATTGACAATAAGTCGTAATTTCTTCGTTGTGTATGTAACAAATTTGAGTAACATAACTAAATAACTGGTATTGAGAACTGCAAGAGAATGTAACAAGAACG
Source organism: Meta bourneti (assembly GCA_933210815.1). Taxonomy (NCBI): domain Eukaryota; kingdom Metazoa; phylum Arthropoda; class Arachnida; order Araneae; family Tetragnathidae; genus Meta; species Meta bourneti. Next base: position 35,970,066 of record OW119930.1, on the reverse strand, counting down.
CATTTTTATTTTTCAAATATCGTGTCTTTTTGTGAAAATAGCGACCTTAGAAATTTTTGTTAATAAGAACCATTCTCTGAATATTCGAACAAATTATATATTTTGTAAAATGTAGATGATTTTATATTTCGCAAATTAAATACTAAAACAAAAACTACGGACATTCATTTAAGTGAATTTTAATTTCATGGAGCTGCAAAATTTTATCTTAATCAGAAAATTTACAAATTATCGAAATAATAAGAGAAATAGAATACTAACAAAAAAATTCTACTTAAGGATTCTGGAAAATGTGGAAACATTCTTTTAATCAAAAAGATGAAATAAAGGTAAAAGATAAACGCAGTCTTATAAGGCAATCTCATTCTGTGGACTCATCTGTTTCCAAAAGTCTATTGAAAGGATTTGGAAGAATTGGTGCTTATAAAATAAAAGATCCAAAAATATTTTAATTGAGAAAATTAGACACGAATTAAAAAAACAATGCTGAAACAAGAGAAACGGTTTTCCGAATGTTTGCAGTTTTGTAATAACCAGCAAATGTTTCATCATTTTGAAACAAAACATCTTTGTTATGCGTTTTTTACTGGATCCATATACTTTTATGACTTGTATGTAAACAACTTTAACATTTAAGTGTTTAAAAGCATTATTTACGTTTTGAATTCTCGTCTTTTGGTATCGTAGCGCCATCTGCTAACGAAACGAGACACCTCCATGCATTGCACAGTTGAACTTAATCAAAATAAAGTAATATAGGGGATAGTAAATGATCGAAATATCCGATTTCCGGTAGCGAATGAAAATATGTACATTTCCGGATGATCAAGCACATTATGTATGTCTAATTGAATGATTAGAATATCTAAGTAATTTAAGAGTTAGAACAGGAATAATAACAAACTCGCGTATTGCGTTTTAATGTATATAAGTATTGAATGATGGGATATCTAAATAACATTTGAGTGTGACGTTAATTTAAATACCTACCTACTTACCTAAATAATATTTGAGTGAAATAGGATGAAAAAAATACTTACATTGCTTTTGACAACTTTTAAAAATATTGCTTTTGACAACGTTTAAAAAATATTGCTTTTTAACATTTGCAGTGGTAACATCGATGCAATTTTTTAAATATTAATATATTCTCTCATAACTCATGTTCCATTTATTAATTCTGTTTCGTACATGTAAATATATTTTATTTTTATGATGTAATAAGCCGATGCTGAAGATGTTGCCAATGTAAGTTTTTGCTTCATTATTTTTATATCGATCTAAAATATTCTTAGGGAAAGAAAGGTTGGGTGAGTTTCATGGCGGAAGGCCCATATTTGGCCAAGACTTTGGGAAAAAGGATTATTTACCAAAGACAAAATCAGTCATTAGAAATTATGGACAAACAATCGATTTCGATTTATTGAATCACTGGTTTCATTGAAGATTTTTGAACATTTTAAGCCAATCTGTGTCGATTTTTCAAGCATAGAATCAATAGTTCGTAATTTTCCCTGCTTAAACCTTACCACAGATTAAACAGCTTATAATCAGAACAGACACTATAATGGAATAAAGTTTCAATAAACATAATTCGAATACAAGAGTCATTTTTTAATGAACATGTTACCATGTCTACGACACGTACAAACTTCATCAGGGAAACAAAATCGACACTTGTAGGATCGTTGAGGTGAGTGCTAAATACCAGTACCATTTAGAGTGACTTTTATATTTTTAACTTAACAGAATAAAGTAAATTAAAAATTGACTGAGATAGAATTATCCACACAGAAAATTTGACTTATATTCGCAATATGAATATTCGAAGTAGTAATATTTTCACATTATTCATTGCGAATAGCAGGGCGAATAATTCGAACATGGACATAAAATCCATCGATCAAAGGAACATGAATAAATCAAAATATTAGGCATCTGGTGAAAATAACTTAAGTAGTTATTCATGCTGTAAACCATAGCTAAAAACGTTTTAAGCAAACACTTATCCACTCTCACTACAGTGATGCAGTTATAGGTTCATTTAATTAAAAAAAGGAATCGATTGCAAATAGTTCACTGCAGTTTAACCATCCTGGTGGTTGTCTCGATGAACGTATCCCATCATTAGCAAAACTGATCAGATCTTTATCTCTTCATCATCAAAAATCGGCAATATCTTCATCATTCGGAATTCAAACGGCATTCTTGATGACAAGGTATTTCGTATTAGCGAAATTGGTCAGATCTTGATAGACGAGATATTTCGTTGAACCCACTAAGGGTTAAGGATGGTTCTGCGAAAATAGAGCCTTGTATAGACGAATTGATAGCATGACAACGGGCTCATCCTTCTTATCAGTGATTATTTTTAATTTTGCTGATTTGATTGACATTACTTACCAATAATGGAAAGCAATGTAGTGTGTTTATGTGCAATTTATTTTTTGTTGCTTGATTGCAACAAATAGCTCTATAATTTCAGTTCCATGTTTTGTTTCTGAACTAACTTTTCGAAATTCAAAATTACCCACAACGACATGAATATTTTGATGAAATTCAAAAATTATAGGCACAGCTGTACGTGCAGCATTTTGTTATTAGTTGAGATAGAGTTTCCCAGAGTGGGGTGACTAAAAAAATTGCCTTTTGAAAGGGGGAATCTGAGCCACAAAAGTTAGGGAAGCCATGCTGTGAACAACGGATGCCCAGACCGCGGGCCTCATGCGGCCCTCCGTTGATTTCCTGGCGGCCCATCTCACCATGTGTTATTTAACTTTAACAAGCAACGAAAGATAATTTAGGTTAAAACTTCGTTGCTAGATAATGCATTAAAATGCGTGAGCCTCTTTGGGTCAACATATACAAACTGTGAACAAACGTTTTCAGTCAACAAAGCGAAAAATAGGAATCGCTTGACTAATGAAAATTTAGAGTCAATTTTGCTCTTGCCTACAACAAAAATCGAACCAAATATTAAACAATTGTTAAACCAATGCAATGTCACGCATCAAATTAAATTATTTACTTACTTATTATCTTTCTTTTGTAAGAATATAAAATATAATATAAATAATAAATATCAATAAATATAAATAATATATGATTGATAATTTTCATGGTTTTTTGTGCAGCCTTCCATAAGTCACAGTGAATCCATGCGGGCCCTTGGTCTTAATATAAGTCTGTGCATACCTGCTGTAAACGATGACATAAAAATGTGATAGTTACAACATAACAAGTAATTGAAAGCTCGAATGAAATCAGTTCAGTTATTTATACGAAAAAGCAACTTGATAAATGATTACCGAGGCAAATTAATGCAAAATCTGAAATAATGGAACCAAAATTGCTCTGAACATCATTAGCATTCCAGGTCCCGTGCGCTGATTCGAAGTTCGTGAGATGGGTTGATAGCCTGCTAGTTTGCTTTATTACAACGTGTGTGTCGTGAAGGCGAAAAAGGTTTACAAGAACTCACTTCAACTGCGATAAGTGCTTTGCTTGGAGCACGGTTTGCAATTTTGTCTCCAATTTCGTATATCCTTTTTCGTGTGAAAGGGGAAATGTTTGTTTTCAAATTAACCCTCCTGGTGGTTGTCTTGACGAGGTATCTCGTCATTTGAAGAAATCTGACCAGATCCTGATGGACGAGATACCTCGTCATAATGAAATTCGTCAGATCTCGATGGACGAGATATCTCGTCATTAGCAAAATTGTTCAGATCTTGATGGACGAGATATCTCGTCGAAACTACTTGGAGGATTAATTTGGAATAATTTTCAGAGCTGCGAATTTTTCTATGGATCATTGACAAGAAGTAAAAAGGAAGTGGGTTTAGGGGCTATCAAATGACATTTTCTTGCTATCGATTTTTTATTCGTTAAAATATGTATTTTATTTTCAAATTTATTTGGGGTGTTACAAAAACTAGTTTTTTAAGAATTTACTTGAAAATGCGTCATTTCATACTTTTAAAAGGGCCGTGGTAGCCCAGTTGGAAGAGCAACGGATTAGCAATTGGAGGGTTGCGAATTCGAATTGCTATTGAGCACTGCTATTGAGAGGAGCTTCAAAAAGTACAACCAACATGTCGACTAGTAGTCACGTGATTGCTTTACAAAAAAATTTAATTGGTAAGGCGGTTTGGCATCTTATTGCTTCGTTTGGCGATACAACATCTTGTGACAGGGTAGGGTTGTGAATGCGCATTTCTATAGAGCGGCGACAAAAGTGGTGAAATCGCTTAAATCTGTTTATATATTGCTATCGCATAGACCAATCGGATGATGAATCAATCTATGGGTGCCTTTTCTCCCGTCCGTGGAGCAATCAGGTGATGAATGTTAGGTTTCCACCCAGCAGATAAAAATCTTTTATCGCCTCGTTTTGTGATATAAGATCTTATGACAGATTTGTGTGTGAACGTGCATTTCTATAGAGTGGCAACAAAAGTGGTAAAATTGCCAAAGTCTTACTATATCGCTCGGACCAATCGGATGATGAATCAGTGGATGGGCGTCGTCTTCTCCCGTCCCGTGGACCAATCATATGATGAATGTTAGGTTCTACTCGGCAGACGAATGTAGTTTAAGGGTCTCGTTACTACTAGTTTTGGTCCCATGATCCTGGGAACACAAAAAGGTTACCATTTCTCACTCCACTTTTATATTCTCTCTTTGAAAATACCCTCTTAGTTTATCTCTCTGTATCGTCATTTATTTTTTGGCCCAAGGCAACACTCAGTTGTAAACAAATACATCCACAGCTACGAGTTCATATTTTGCAGCGCTTCGCTTGAATGACCAACGGATTAATGCATGAAGGAGAATGAAACCCCATCAACCCAATAAAACGAGATGGATGAGAAATCAGAGGATAGAAAGCAGCAGAGCAGAAAGTGTAAAGGTGAAAATAGGCTCAGTCTCCAAGCATGGGAAAGTGAATGCAACTGTAACGAAGTATAATTATGTACTATGGATTTTTTAATGGTGATTAATCAAATTTAAGATAAAGAGATATGAAATGAACTTAGAACTTGTATTGTTCTGTTCAGATATGAGCGTTAGTCAATCTAAAAACTTAAGAGTATGGTTTTATATATATACTTTGATGAACTATTTTTCAACTTTTGAATTTGTTTATCGAATGCGATTTCAATAGAAATTCCAAAGAATGAATTCCAAATTGGTATGAAACAATTAATTGGTTAACACCAATTAGGTTAAACACTAAACGCCGTCAAGCACTATACGTCGTTTTCCGTGTGGTTTTTTTAGCCACACTGAAAATCTCTCTTTAATTAAGCTTTGCGGAGAAACTCTCTCAAAAGAATTATCAAATACTTTTTGAAATGAAAAATATTTTTCCCGAAAAATGTAAATTATTTTTTTGTTGTTTACAAAATAAAAAACAATAAATTTGTTTTACAATTTTATTCCCAAACCAATTTTATTTGAGTAAGCCAGTAAATTCATTGTTTACCAAATAGAGCTGCTATTGTTCAAATTTCACAATGTGATTTTTATTTACATTTTCCCAAACTTAAAATTTTGATTTCAAAGCTCTGAACACAACGCGAAAATTTATTTTGAATAGAATTCTTCGCTCCGTTATGACAATCTCAAGATCTCAAACTATGAATAAAACCATGATGCGTATTCTAACACGATCCTTGAATTGGACTGTCAAAACATCAACGAAAGCACATATATTTAAATGCAAAATAGCGCTCAAATTCAGTCTTATTCAAAGCAGCAAAAACTAAAATAAGAATGCAATATTCGAAGAAAAATTTAACAGCAATTTTTGTCTTACATGAATTTCAGCGTTTCTTTTTACTATTCCATTTTATACTTTCTCCATATTACGATTGCATAAGAGGGTAACAAGTGCAAACATGAGAGGTAATAAGTGCAAACATAAGCGCTGAGTAAACAAAAGTAAATCATATAACCGGAAAAGAAAAATCTGTTTTAGAACCGTCAACAAAAAGACATTTAGAAAGAGGTTAAAGAACTAATTTGATTTATCGCCGTTTTGTTGATGTTTGGTGTCAATTACTATCACTAGAGGGATTTTTAGTGCAAACAAACAAGGCGGAAGAAGGGGTTTTTACTTCCTGTAACTCAAATGCTAACGTTAAAACGTTAATTGGATGAAACCTCAAATGTCACTAAAAGGATAATGAGCTACATTTTAAGGTAATTCCGATACGTATCATGCGAGAGCATTTGCGTAGCGGAAGTAAAATCTTCACTCTTCGTCTCTTTTTCTTCAGTGAAAATCCCTCTCATGACTTGCGTCATTTTTACTTTAAACAATACATATTAGTCACACTAAGTTCAAAATTCTAATTTTATGAGTGATTTTTGTTGTAATATTTGTTGTTAATCCTAACGAATGGTGATATGAGAATCAATAATAATGTTTTAGTGTTAGTACTTAACTAGAAAGTGCAGAGAGAAACTGAGAAAAAAACAAAATTGTCTTTAACTTAAATAGTTTGTAATTCATTCGTTTTTGTTGATAGTTCCACAAAAACAGCATTTAGTTTCGATTTATATTGAACTTTTTAAGGAATTGAAAGCAAAAATGATCACTAGTTTTCTAATAAAAGGATCTGAAAGTTATTTTTATTTTTACATAAAATATATTTTCTAGGGCTTGTTCTAATTCGGAGAAACCACGAGCATCTATTTGCGCAGAAGCTTTACGTTTGTTTCAACATTTTTATTATTGCTATGTAAGTGGGACGCTTTAAAAACAATTTATTTTTACTTAAATTATGACAATCAAACTAGAGACAGAGAACTTAGCATTAATCGTATGTTTAAAAGATATTCACATCAATCACATAAACGTGCAATAATCATTAAGCGACGATTTTAAAATCCGTTTTCTATGCCTCGTCCATTTATAGATTCTCAATCATCCTATTGGCTGAACTTAACTAGTTAAAACAGGAAAACGAAAAAGAAATGGTTAACCTATGTACGATTTCATTCGAATCAAGCATTCAACCAGCATATTTTAACACTTCCTGAATCTGCAAGCACTCACGTAAAATTGTGTTCCATTTCTATTTTTTCATGCATTTGCTTATCAAGTTTATAATTCAATTCCATTTTGTATTTTTTCGTATTCAATTTTTTAATCGTAATCGTCCGTATCATTAGCAAACGATTTTAGCTTTCTGTGTTTGTTTGATTGCTCCAAAAGAAATATTCAAAGCATTGATTTTTAAAGTTTATTCCTCAATTCAATTTTGTGTTTCTTCCTATTCCATTTTTAATCGTAATCGTCCACTTGAAGCATTCCATCATTTGCAAACCAATTTAGCTTTCTGGGTTTTATTTCGGTTGCTCTATAAGAAATATTGAAAGCATTGATTTCTAAAGTTCATTGTTCAATTAAATTTTGTGTTTTTTTTGTATTCCATTTCTAATCTTAATCGGGTTTTTTTTCGGTTGCTCCATAAGAATTATTCAAAGCATTGGGTTTCTAAAGTTTATTACTTTTAGTATTTTTTCGTATTCCATATTTAATCGCAATAGTACAAATTCTGTCATTAGCAAACGATTTTGGTTTTCTGTTTTCCTTTTCGGTTGCTCTCTAAACTAGCTGGTTTCGCAGTGGTTATCGCTCGTTGACCGTTGCTGGTTAAATGAATAAAAGAAGGCCTCGAGAGGTTTTCGGTGAGTGAACCGGTGGCCGGAGAAGGTCGACGTTCCATCGGACATGTGGTGCGTTGGCCCTTGTTTTTGTTCGTCCGACTCGTTTTCATCAAGAGAGGTGACCTGCATGGATTCATTTTTATTCCGTACCCTGGCAGCTTCCTGAACGCACTTGTGATGCGGCGTTCTTTATGAAAAGCCCTTTGGAATCAACGACGTGGAGATGTGAACAGGAAGTCCACGTTAAGGGAGTCGTTCATGATCATTAAGGTCTATTTATCTTCAGATTTTTTTGTTTTCTTTGTGGATGTTGTTTGCTGTATAGTTTCTGGAATTATTTTAGTTCGGGATCAAAAGTCGCAAGATGAAGCTGGTGAATGCAATTCTGGATAGATTTTATGCGAAGATAGTTGTTTTTGATTTAATAAGATTTCAATAAGATTTCCCGAATTAGAATTTTTCTAATTCCTTTTTATTATGTTGATGTGCTAATCATAAGGTAGTATCTGCAAAATTGGTCATTTTGGCTTGATGGCTGTTGCATGTGTTGTCGCTTATTTCCAACCGACGAACTTCTATGTAGGCGTCTCGATGGATGGCAACACGAAAATTCAATCTAATAATCTTTATATACAACTTTATGTACAATTAATATATATACATGGCACCCTGTGCCTCTTTCACATATGAATCGACCCACTGGTCCTCCGTAAAATAACATTTGCCTCGGACGGTCCCAGACCGTCTCTCACATCACTTACTCAAACCGTCTCTCTCCCTTACACTGCAACAAAAACGTCTATACATACCATACTCACAGTGGCGCCCTCTCGCGACAATCAAATTATAATTCAACAAGCTCACATTCGGCCTTTCCTGACAACCATTCGCCCTCGAATGTGCTACTAATGTTATAAAATAATATAAGTATATTAATAAACATGATTGAAAATTATAGAAATCATGCACATGATTATCAAACTACATAAATCAGCAATAACCAAATAAATCAATTAATTGAATATAAAAATATCAACAAATAACAAATAAATCAGTTAAATTCAATATAAACAAATTGAAGTTAAGGTTGAATCAGTTATAATCAACCAGTTAGTTATTTTTTTAATTATTATTTTCCGTAGAAAATTGCCTTAGTACAGGCACGCTTTGGATTATGTCTCAGTTCAGAGTCACTAAGTTTGTTGTCTGAAAAATCACTGAGTTCATCTGATGAGTCCTCTGTATCAGAATCAGTTTGGTTCGGCCATGCCTTTAACTGGCTTACGTGTGCAGTAGTGGTGTAAGAATGTCCCTTGCTCTTCTCCCCAAGTTGAGTGATTCTGTAGGTGTCGCTTGGTAGCACATCAGTTATAATTAAAGGACCTCGATATTTTGGTTGGGTTTTTGTTGGTTCTCCTGTCGGTATTGGAGCTTTTTTCATAACAACAACTTGTCCTGACCTATAAGTAGTTGTTCCGCATTTCTTCTTGTCATGAGCATCCTTCATCTTTTTCTGCATATCTTCTATTCGCTCTCGAGTCGAGATTTGAATCTCCGCAGGATCAGTCCATCCTTCTGCACTCTCATCAGCTTGTTTTCGTAAAATTCCATCATTAAATCTTGGTGAGTAGCCGTGTAACATTTGGAAAGGGGTCTTGTTAGTTGTTTTGTTTAAGGCATTGTTTAGATTTCTTTCCACTTCTTTCATTCTCAAGTCCCAGTCTTTGTGTCTATGGTCTTCCATGGACGTTGCTATGGTTGGGATAATGGTGCGATTAGCTCTCTCAACCATCCCATTACCTTGTGGGTGCTTTGTGGAGTTTAGAGTATGAGCTATGCCATTTTCTCGACAAAACTTCTCTAAACCTTGTGAGGTGTAACTGGAACCCCGATCACTAATGATTCGATCTGGTAAACCAAAGTCGTTGATGAAGTTTTTCAATGCCTTCTGAATGTAGCTGTATTTCGTACTTTTCACAGGTATCAATCGTAAGAACCTCGTGAAATTATCGATGATGACCAGTAAGTGTTGGTTACCTCTGGAACTTCTTACAAATGGACCCAAGTGATCGACGTGAGTTATGGAAAATGGTCTCTTTCCAGGCTTAATAGGATGTAACAGTCCTTGTTGTTTACCTCCGGGAACCTTGTTCACTAAACATTCTAAGCACATCGATATGTGTTTCTTCACGTAGCGCTTCATTCTTGGGAACCAATACAATTCCTTAATTTTATTCACAGTTCTGTCAACTGAAAAATGTCCGATTAGATCGTGAAACTTGACTACAGTACTTTTGCGCATGGATCTAGGTATAACGTAAAGCAGTCTTTCTTTTCCATTGTCTTTTATGGTTCGATACAGTCTTTCTCTCTTGAAAACGTAATTTGCAATAATTTGGTTGTCGGCTTTTGTTCTTTCAAATTTTTCTTTCTTGAAAATGGAAATGATCTTATCTAATTCGGGATCTCCTCGTTGAATCATAAGGATTTGTTCGTCAACGGACATCGTTAGATAAACTTCTAGATTCCTTTCGATCAATTCAGTCATCGTGTCATCAGCTTCTAAGGTAGGAGCTCTACTCATTGCATCTACATGAGACATCTTCATACCTGGTCTATGTTTTACTTCAAAATCGTATTCTTGAATAAGATTGCTCCACCTGGCAATTTGAGGATTTGTCGACTTCTTTGCGTTCATATAGACTAAGGCTTGACAATCGGTGACGATAGTAAATTTTATTCCGAGCAGAAATTGTCGAAGTCTGTCCAAAGTCCACACTATCGCCATCAATTCTAGTTTGCTAGAATGATAGTTCTTTTCAGCCGGTGTTGTCTTTTTGCTGACAGCGTACACTAGATTCCAGCGACCATCTGTTCCTCTTTGTAGGAGTATACCTGAGAGTCCATCAGATGAAGCATCGGTGTGTACCTCAGTCAATGCTTCGGGCTGGTAATGAGCAACTATCGGTTTGTTGGTCAGATTACCCTTGAGTTCTCGAAAAGCATTTTCCTGTTTTTCCGTCCATTCAAAGTCCTTGTCCTTTTGAATTAAACAAGTTAGATGTACTGCCTTCTCAGCATACTTCGGAACAAATCTTCTGAAGAAACCAGTCAAACCCAAGAAACGGCGAACTTCATGAACATTCTTAGGTTGTGGGAACTTCGCTATTGCTTCCACTTTCCTTACTCCTGGCTTTATTCCTTCTTCATTGATCACAAAACCCAAAAAGTCAACTTCCTTCTTCCCAAATTCGCATTTAGGTAATTTGAGTGTTAAGTTAGCCTTCCTTAGACATTCAAGTACTTCTCTCAGTCTTTCCATCATCTCGTACCAATTTTTGGCTGGTATCAATATATCGTCCAAATAACACAAAGCTTTTGTGTTCAGTAGTGGCCCTAAGACATGGTGCATTAACCTCTGAAACTCCGCCGGTGCATTAGCTAATCCAAAAATCATTCTTTCAAATTGACCCGTTTCATCCGGTGTTATAAACGCGGTTTTTAATTTTGATTCCTCACTCAATGGTATTTGTAAATATCCGTGAGCGCAATCTAGCGTTGTGAACATTGTGGAAGTTGCTAAACATTCAAGTAAGTCATCTATTCTAGGTAACGGGAATTTATCTTTAACTGTTTGATTATTTAATTTCCTGTAATCAACAACTAACCTGTGCTCCCCTGTTTTCTTTTTGACTAATAGTACCGGACTAGCATACGGCGAACGTGTTTCAGAAACAATACCGTTTTCCTTCCATTCCCTCACTACATCCTTGATAATCCCTCTCTCAGTTGCATTCGTTTTATAAGGTCGTACACTAATGGGTTTACTCCCCTCTACTTCCTTAATACTCATTTTAGTTAGCGTTGTACACCCTAATTCACCCAATTCCAGTGCAAAACAGTCCCTAAACTCATTGACTAACTTCAAAATTTCACTTCTATTCTCAATTGATGTTCCTTCGTCAAATTTAATTTCACTCATTTCGATTAAACGCTTATTTTCTTTTATCACGTTTACGTAACAACTCTCCTCATCGACCAAACAAATGGGGTCTAATTCAATAACTCTTCCTACACATTGATTTTTCCTCAATAAAACATTCTCATTTCCCACATTAATCATTGGAACTACGGTTTCACCATCTTTTATTTCTAACAAAGAATCGTAACACCCTTCTTCTCCCTCTATAATTACCAAGCCTTCATTTACCAAGGTGGTCTGAGCCCTTACAAAATTCACCGAATTTCTTTCAAGTAATACTTTACTAGACGTTTTCAATTCTCTTACGTCCGAATTCTTCTCACATTCCATGTTAGCAAACGGGTTATCCTCTGCATAATAAACATGAAATTTATTCCCAATGCGAGCAAACGATATGTTCTCCCGATCCAAAAATGATCTCCCAATTAACAAGTCGTGCGGTAGAGCGTCGTCTCTAACAATAAGCATTTCAACCCTTTTTACTTCAACGCCATCCAAGGAAATATCTACTGTTGACTTTCCTAGCGCGCGCGCGGCACACAATTTGACATTCCCAAATCCGTACATTATGTTCGAAGCTGGTTCTATTTTTAGATCTAACTTTTTCGCTACAGAATTCCTACAAATAACGGAATCGCTCCCAGTATCAATCAGAGCTGCAAACTCCAACGAACCCTTGTTTATCCGTGCAATTTTAACATAAGATGATGTCTTACTGTCTATTCCGCCCTCACTAGTCGTCACTAAACTGTGATCTCTTTTCGACACGTGGCTTCCCTCATTCCGTTCAATTCTTTCTCCTTGTCTGTTAACACCCTGCCCTCTAATTCGATCGAATTTATTTTTTTGTTTAGGACATGCTCTAGCGAAATGCGTATTTTCATTACAAATGAAGCATCTACTATCTTTCTGCATTGGACGCCGCCATTCTGTCTGACTATTGTATTTATTAATATTCCTGGTCGTAAATCGTCCGTTACTGAAATTAGGATTTGTTTTTCTTTCATATCGAGCTGACTCATTCAACGGTGATCTCGGTCTAGACGTAAATTCGTATTTTTTTTCATACATATTTTGATTTCCGTTTTTGAATTTGGACAAGTTACTTTCGTTTCGTACATTTTCATATTGATCTAGTTTATCCGCTAATTCTGACGATTTAACTATTTTTACCCATTCGTCCACGAAATGTTCTTTCATTACAACGGGAACTTTTCTTTTTAATTGATCTGTTATGATTAACTCTCTGAGACCATCAAAATCACTTACATTAGTTCCGCGTAACCATTCGTCAAAGTAGTTTTGTAATTCATACGTGAAATCTCTCCATGTATTTTTGGGTAGTTTGGCATGGTCAAAGAACTTCTGTCGGAATTTATCCGGACTTAATTTAAACTTTTTTAATAGTAAATCTTTAATGTGTCCATAGTCATTTGAAAGTTCTTCCGGAACTCTCGCGATAATTTGGTTAATTTCATACGGTAATAAATTAACTAAATGACTAACCCAATTCTCAGGACTTAGATTTAAACGTTTCGCTTGTCGTTCAAACAATATGAGGTAAAAACTGATGTCTCCATCTCTCATTTCATATCGTTGCATTATTTTAGTAATCATGCAATTACTAGAAATTTCATTTTGGTTTCCATTTTCGCTTTCGTTAGATACGTTACCTTGTTCTATTCTTAATTTTTCTAGTTCGAACTGTCTTTCTAATTCACGTTCGTTTAGCTGTCTTTCTAATTCACGTTCGTTTTTCTGTCTTTCTAATTCACGTTCGTTTTGCTGTCTTTCTAATTCACGTTCGTTTTGCTGTCTTTCTAATTCACGTTCGTTTAGCTTTTGATTTTCTTCTCTGGTACTTACTATCGTTTTTAACAAATCACGCGTGAATTCCTCATCATAATCCTTACTTTTCGTAATTAACTCTCTAATTTCAATAACGACTGCGTAATCAGGTAATTTTATATTTAATTCTTCCGCTAAAGAAATTAGATCTACCTTTTTCGATTTTGCAAGAAATGCCATTTTTACACACTATTTCAAAGTTCCTTAACCAATTTAACACATAAAATAAAATAAAATAAACTCCTCAACACAATTTCACACAGAGATTAAAAAATAAATTGCACCAAGACGGAGTTTCTAGACGGAGTTTCAGAAATTTCATGCCACATACCTTCTTAAATTGTTAGGAGTTAGTCCTGAGTTCCGTTTGTACATACAGCGATGTTCGGCTTCCAGATGATTCGTTTAGATTTCACACTGATTAAGTCTTTGTTGTATACATGTAATTGTTCCATCCACGGTCAAATATCCACGGTCAAATATCCACGGTCAAAAATCCACGGTCAAATATCCACGGTCAAATATCCACGGTCAAATATCCCACTTCTGATTCTTGTTGTCGCTTATTTCCAACCGACGAACTTCTATGTAGGCGTCTCGATGGATGGCAACACGAAAATTCAATCTAATAATCTTTATATACAACTTTATGTACAATTAATATATATACATGGCACCCTGTGCCTCTTTCACATATGAATCGACCCACTGGTCCTCCGTAAAATAACATTTGCCACGGACGGTCCCAGACCGTCTCTCACATCACTTACTCAAACCGTCTCTCTCCCTTACACTGCAACAAAAACGTCTATACATACCATACTCACAGTGGCGCCCTCTCGCGACAATCAAATTATAATTCAACAAGCTCACACATGTTGCGTATAAAAGACTCTAAAATTTAATAACAGTATTATCACAACCTACTGTTGATCGCAATTACAAGTCTGTTGACGTTAACCCTTTCAGGGCAGTGGGACACTTGGTGTCCGAACTGCTTGAAATAGTTAAGGCTTAAGGTTAATGGTCAAGGTCGGTGAATAATATAAATATTCTATGTATGAGATACATTTTTCTGTCAAGCTAAATGTAGGTGGCAGCACTGTACTGCGGCGGAATATTGTTTCCAATACGTATTTCAATCTTGACGCCATTAGGTTTGGTCAACACCAGTTTGACATTTTAATGAAATAGACAGAGCATATGGGCGGAGTCGCTGTCGTAAGATATCTGAAGTGTAAGTCGCGTAGGCTTACGAATCGACTTAGTCGATTGGCTATTGAAGAGAAGACTAGTGTTTTTGATCACGGTGGATAATCACTTCAAACAATCAATAATTAAGGATTCTTTTTTATTCACAATCATGTGTCAGATCTTCAAACCGAGCGACTGGACGAAATAACATAAAACTGCGCACACATACTCCGTCTATTTCATTAGAAGGTCGGTGCAATTAGAATATACTCCAAACAACGTCAAAACTGCGATAAACTACATTTTAAGCTAACTATTATATATCTCATGCGAGAGCATTTGGATAGTGCGAGTAAAATCTTCGTTTTCTGTCTGGTTTGCTTGTTCATACTGAAAATCCCTCTCATGTGTCAAGGGGGGGCGATAAGCTACATTAATATTATTTCATTTGATGTTTTGATGTCTAGGGATACTCTAGGTATGGTGAGACAAAAAAAATCCCATCACCTCTTAGAAAGCTAAAAAATTATGATATGCAAAATATGTTCATATAAAGCGATTTTCTTAAAATATGTTTACCCATAAATTTTTTTAGCATAGGACACTACTTATGGATTGGACTATAGCATAGGCACACTTCAATAGACAATATAAGCAAAAAAAAACGCTTATGTGAGTTTTTAGATTATTTATTTTATAGTTAGTGTTTATTGTATGTATAATATAGTATATTGGCTTAACATCAAAGGGATACTGTTTTTGTTTTTGACGTCCTTCTCGACATTATATACTTGATAGGAGGGGTAAATAATGTATAAAAGATAAAATTTAATTTAGATAGCAAAATGATATTACAATCTTCCTTATGTACTACATGAAAATAAGACATTAACTTATACAATTTACTAACGTTGTCAATGTGAAGGGTGTGCTTCGTGACTCTTTGGCAAGATGCGCAATGTTAGGTTCAAAATTAGTAAGTTTCAGCCTTAAATCGTCACGGAATTCTATATTCACTCTTAATTTCGTTGTCATTCAGGATGGAGGTATAATCCAAGTTAACCTAATTAAATATTATACGTACAATGATGTCTTATATTTTTCTATCGACTCATAACAATGTTATATCGACCCCTGGGAGTCAATATCGACCACTTTGGCGATCCCTGGGTTAGAAGAATCATAGGAAAGATTCTATTGGTCAAAAATATCAAAACTGTTTAGAAGTCCTGCAGGAGACTACAGGTTACAGAACGGATATATGGAGCGAACCCATCAGAAGGATAAGTGTCGAAATTCCTTGAGTGCAGCTCTAGAACTACTTCTTTAAACTTTGAAGAGCATTTCGCTAACAAATGTATTCACTGTGTTATTAATAAAGAGTTATCATCATATATGAATGCACTTTGCACGTAAAAATGTAGTGCTTTTAGATTTTTAAAAGACAATTTTTTTCTGCTCCTCTGGTAAACTATCTCAACTAATAATAAATTGCAAGTGTAATTGAGTCATGATTTCTGAATTTCACCGATAGATTTACGTAGATGTGTGTGTAATTTTAGAATTCCAAAAAGCTAGCTTGGAAATAAAACAGCCTGGTACCGAAATTAGAAAGCTTTTTGACGTACGTGAATACGCCTTTAAAATCGGAACAGTACTGGGGGGGCATGCATCAAAAATCGAGCTTTACAAAAAAGCGATACAACTGCTTTGTCTTACGATTTCAGAACTAGAAGAAACATTCAGAAGATAAATATAGCGTCGTATAGACGAAGGATGTCCATACCGGACATGACCGAGTGCACAGGTGCACTGAGAGCGGGTATGGAATTCGAAATATGTCGAAATTCTACTGTGCTGGGAAAACTTTGGGCCAGTGTAACTGTGTATGTAGTGTCATTCGAAAGCTACCAAACTAAGCTACAATCACAGGCCTTTAATCAATAAAATTATCCTTCAATATTAATATCAAACTGCACTTGAATCGTCCAAACTTCCCATGTATGCTTCATTCATTCCAATTCTCCAGGATTTCCAGGTCCGCAGGCCAGATATAGCCTTCCAAATATATTTTTATCAGGCCCTCAGACCAGATACGGCCCTCTGAATAGGTTTACCTGGCCCGCAGACCAGATATTGATACCAGAGGATACTCCTAAAATAAATAATTAAAAAAGTAGCAAATTGGAACCTAGCGTTATTTCGCAAATAACATCATTGAAATTCACCTAAGCATATCAGGTTTCTTTCTGTGTGACTACTGTACCATAACAAACACTCCTTCCAATTTAAGAAAACAATTAATTTACTCCCTTGATCAGCTTTTAATCTGTTGTTTCAGATGAAGTATCCTTCTGCCAATCGGTTGAAAACATATAGAGAAGGGGTTAGAGGATCGAACAAGAGGTCGCGTACCGTCGTCAGGTTATTCTCACCAGAAACGTTCGAATTTCCTCCGAGGTGCTTAACTACCGGAACCCATGCCCCTTTTTTCTTCCTTTGCGATGGAACTAAAAGTTCCACGAGGTCTTTCATCGCATCTTTTCCCCGTGAAGATTGGATACAAAAAAGCAACCGCGAAACAGTACAATAATAACAAAAAATGTGTGACGGAGAAGGAAAGGAAATAGTTCTTCCTCTTCACTTCATTTCCGCCGCGCATCGTTTCCGCTTCCTGCAGACGACAATGCGAGAATGAAAGTCTGAAAGGGAAATTCTCATGCGAAATCCCAAATAAATACAAGCGAGGTTTTCTGTCTTCTCTCCATGTACGGTGAAAATGAAAGCAAACGATATTGGTTTATTTTTTAGAATATTTGTTATTATGTTGGATTGGACAGATTGTGTTTATTTTGTTTTTCTGTTCCTTCGAAAACGCGAAAGTGGGTCTTTCGTGGGAAATTCGGTTTTCGGAGTTTTGCTTCCTAAAAATAACATCCTTTCTTTGTGTTTGCTGAAAAAGTAAACACAATTTGTCTTTGTTGAAACACGAGTTCCAGAAATTGATCAAATAAAATTTTTAGACATTCCTGAAAAAGTAATTGTACCTTTAAAAATAAATTGTTTTGGTCTTGTGAAAAAAGACTTATCAAATATTTCTAAAAACGAAATTCTTTTTTAAGGTCATGCAACTTAACCTTTCACTGTATACTGTAAATATGATACATTAGTGATTTTTGCCGTTGATATTTAATAGAAATTTAAAATTGTGTAAATTTCGAAATATAAGGTGCCTTACAATCACCATTGTTATTTTGCAAACAGAAAACAGTGCAACTCCTCTTTTCAACTGATTGTTTTTTTGGGGGTTTTATGGCGCAAGGACCATATTTGGCCATGCTGCACTAGACACAAGACATACACTATCAAGTAATAGACAGACACACACAATGAAAGTTTTACTGACACAGAAGAGTGAAATACACCCAGGAAGGTATGCACCTGACAGGAATCGCACCTGCGCCTCCTACAACTCGAAGGTTGATAGCATAGTGGGCATACCCACTGAGCCACGACGGCCCCTATCTTCAACTGAGCCACGACTAACTGGATTGAGGAAACACTTATAGCAGGTAGGCAGTTAATTAACGTCTCACTGGAGCAACGCAACGGACTATTGGCGACTGTCCGGATCCATCCCGAAGCGAAGAATCCGAGGAAAACACCTCGAAATTTTGAATTACGGTCAGATGCCGATGTCAGCATCTGAGCTGGCACCTCACTCTTTAAACTTTCACATCATTCCAGCGTGAGGACATTTGAGGCCACGACAGACTTAACGTACACCAACCCCCACGTACTTGATGGTCTTTGGTTGGACTAAAGTTTCGAACTCACAACCCTCCAGTTGCTAATTCGTTACTCTTACAACTGGCTACCCCGGTCTAAAGTTTTAACAACGGCAGTCTTATCTTCGTTATGTCTATGGGAGTTGTGTTACGGCCTGTAGTTTCTAAAACTGTTGCTAGGGCTGCCGACCTCGTTGAAACCGAACTAGTAGAATAACGTTGAATTATATTTAAAAAATTCCATTCTGCTGACACTTAAATGAGCTTTAAAAACGTGTACCATCGACCGTCTTTCCCTAAAATTCCTTTGTGTAACATTTCGATTATGATAGCAAACTACGTAGCCCGGTTGGAAGAGTAGCTTATTATCGGAGGGTTTCGAGTTCGAGACTTGATTCAATCAAAGATCATCGTGTACATGGGTGCTGGTGCACGTTCAATTTGCCGTGGCCTCAAATATCCTCACGTTGGAGTGGTGTGGAAGTTTGGAGCAAAATTACGAGGTGTTGTCATCGGTTCTTTCCCTTCGGGATTGATCCCAGACAGTCGCCAATAGCCCGTTGTGTTTCTCCAGTGCGACGTTAATTCAACTACCAACTGACAGAAAAACTAGTCTTTGTTTCCTTTAAAAAATAATTTTATAAAATCATTTATTCAAATAACAAAATGATACTTTAAAGTTTCAGAGATTGCAAAAATAATTGTACCACGCATTTATATGATACAAAGGTTTTCGCTTTCAACGTTTCTCTGAGTGGGATCAGTAAAATAGGGCCGGCGGGCAGTGCTTTGCGGCTGAAATGTGAAACTCGAGCTGTAATAAGAATTTTTTTAAATGTGAATAGCCGCTACTAGAAGTTCTTTGTCAACCTAGTGACCAAGTAGATCATTTTCTCCCAATCATGCAAACAGAAAGAAGGTATCATTTAATACCAGCGGAAAATTAAAAATTCTGTGATAAAAATTAAACAGATGTAATGGCTGATAAAAATTGTTCAAACTCATCCTCACATCAAAATTCTTTTCCATCTATAATCGTTCAAACAACCAAATAACGTTTAATAATTCCGAATAAATTTACAACAGCACACTGCATTGTCCCAATAGGGATTTCACTTTCTTGGAGGGGAGTGACCAGAAAAGCATATTCAATTTGGATCAAGGCTCATAGAGGCTGCTCCTTGAGTTCAACCCCTCCCCCTTACATGCCATGCACGAGAGGACTTACCAACCTACGCATTTAACGTGTGCATACCTAGAATGTGGATGAAGGACAACGGCAAACTGGATTTCCAGAAGATCACACACTCGCGTATTGATCAGAAACAATGAGGCTTAACTTTGATGATCAGATGATTTAAGTGGTTTAACCCTCTGAGGGGTTCACACGCATATATCCTTTCTGCAAGTAACAGTCTTCCCTACATGACTTCTAATAAGTTTTCTTGACCAATAGAATTTTTCCTACGATTTCTTCAACCAATAGCTGAAGTTATTTTGTCGTTATGTATGTTATGGAGTAAAAGCGATGCTACACTACTCGGAAATCTCGTGACGCTTAGAGGGCTAATTAGCCTTTGTGTAGAAAAAGGTAAGTTGAATTAACGTCGCACTGGAGCAACACAACGGGTTGTTGGTGACGGTCCGGGATCTATCCCGATCCAAGGAAAACACCTCATAATTTTTAACCACGGTCAGATGACGAGGACAACATATGAGCTGTCACCCCACTCTCCAAACTTCCACACCACGCCAATGTGAGGACATTTGAGGCCGCTACGTATTTACCCTGCACCAGCCCCCACGTACACGATGGTTTTTGGATGGATCGAGTTTCGAACTCGCAACCTTCCAGTTGCTAATCTGCTACTCTTCCAACCGGGCTATAGCGACGCTAGTGTAGCAAAAGAATGATCTTAGAGAGACAAATCAAACCTGATAATTCAAGATCACGGTGAATAAGAGATACACGCTGTGTGGAAGTATAATTTGTAACACAACTGTTCGTTTGTTGGAAGAGGTAGGTATATTAATTAACCTCACACTGGAACAACACAACGGGCTATTTGTGACGGAAGAGCACACACTTGTGCGTTGCAAATGTTACATGCCGCTGTAGCAGTTCCAATGAAGTTCTTAGTGCCTGAAAATAGATTTTGTAAATTTTGTTTGTCTCTTATGTTTAAGAACTTACGTGCCATGTACGTTTCTTATGTTTAAGAGCCAAATCAGTCAAGTTACAGTCAAATCATCTGAGAACACCATTTCTGAGCATGAAATTTTGGTTATCGAGCAGCTTTTACTTCTTTTGCCATACATGTTGACTCTTCATACACGTTGGCCTGGCGTGGAAGTTTGAACAGTGGGATGCCAGCTCAGGTGTTGCCTCGTCATCTGACCGTGGTTTAAATTTAAGTAGTATTGTTCTTGGGGATTTTTCCCTTTGGGATTGATCGCGGACCGTCACCGATAGCCCGTTGTGTTGTTCCAGTGTGACGTTATTTAATATACCTACCTACCTTCATCGAAAAATTGGGTGCCCTTGCCATGTTAGCCTCCTTGAAATGGAACCAGATGTTTGGTCAGTTTTCAAGGCCCAGAGGGGGAGTGGTCGTGGCTCAGTGGCTATATCCATTGCGCTAACAACTTTCGAGTTGTAGGCGGCGCAAGTTCGATTCCTATCAGGTGCATTCCTCCCTGGGTGTATTTCTCTCTTCTGTGTACGTAAAAATTTTCATTGTGTGTGTGTCTATTACTTGATGCTGTGTGTCTGGCGCAGCATGGCCAAGTATGGTCCTTGCGCCATAAAACCCCTCAAACCAACCAATCAAGGGCCAGGGGAAACTGCGAGGAAGTGTGGTCGGACTTCTCACACACACCAAGCTATCTTCTTGTTTTATCGTCCAGATTCCGTGTTTTCCCCCTTTTATGAAAAGGAACTCATCAGTCTCTAAATAGATATCGTTACCACCACGCCAAAGACGCACCAATCTGCATTTTGGTGATTTTCTCCTAACTGTATTTTCGAGTCACCATTTCATATTTTATACTATGACAAAGCCACGAATCATCTTGATTCTTAGTGGTAATGCCGATTTTCATGAGAAAACAACCTTCGAGTGGTAAGTCGATTTTTCCCGAAGCATCAAAACTTTGAATGCTTTTTTTGCAGATACGTCAATTTTGCAGATTGGTGCCTTTGACGTGGTGGTAACGATATGTTCTCAGCTTTTTCTATAATTGTAAGCTTATTTTACCTCATAAAGTTTTAGCATAGAACTGTCCGTAGCGAAACGAGACATTGATAGCTGAAAATGCTGAGATTGTATGGAAAGCAAAATCCAAATCTTGCTTCATGCAGCCTTATAAGCAGGGGCGCACCCAGGATATTAATCTGGAGGGTGCTACATTTTATCGTAAACTCTTTATTAATGAATGAATTTAAAATGTAAAAATTTCTTTGAAATAGAGAGTAATTTTTGAGTGCTTTACTCAGAGACTAGTTTTAGAGTGTGTTACCTAGAGATCAGTTTTGGAATGTGTTTCCAAGAGACTAGATTTAGAATGTGTTTCCTAGGGACTAGTTTTGGAGTGTGTTACCTAGAGATCAGTTTTGGAATGTGTTTCCAAGAGACTAGATTTAGAATGTGTTTCCTAGGGACTAGTTTTGGAGTGTGTTACCTAGAGATCAGTTTTGGAATGTGTTTCCAAGAGACTAGATTTAGAATGTGTTTCCTAGGGACTAGTTTTGGAGTGTGTTACCTAGAGATCAGTTTTGGAATGTGTTTCCAAGAGACTAGATTTAGAATGTGTTTCCTAGGGACTAGTTTTGGAGTGTGTTACCTAGAGATCAGTTTTGGAATGTGTTTCCAAGAGACTAGATTTAGAATGTGTTTCCTAGGGACTAGTTTTGGAGTGTGTTACCTAGAGATCAGTTTTGGAATGTGTTTCCAAGAGACTAGATTTAGAATGTGTTTCCTAGGGACTAGTTTTGGAGTGTGTTACCTAGAGATCAGTTTTGGAATGTGTTTCCAAGAGGCTAGATTTATAGAATGTGTTTCCTAGGGACTAGGTTTGGAGTGTGTTACCTAGAGATCAGTTTTGGAATGTGTTTCCAAGAGACTAGATTTAGAATGTGTTTCCTAGGGACTAGTTTTGGAGTGTGTTACCTAGAGATCAGTTTTGGAATGTGTTTCCAAGAGACTAGATTTAGAATGTGTTTCCTAGGGACTAGTTTTGGAGTGTGTTACCTAGAGATCAGTTTTGGAATGTGTTTCCAAGAGACTAGATTTAGAATGTGTTTCCTAGGGACTAGTTTTGGAGTGTGTTACCTAGAGATCAGTTTTGGAATGTGTTTCCAAGAGACTAGATTTAGAATGTGTTTCCTAGGGACTAGTTTTGGAGTGTGTTACCTAGAGATCAGTTTTGGAATGTGTTTCCAAGAGACTAGATTTAGAATGTGTTTCCTAGGAACTAGTTTTGGAGTGTGTTACCTAGAGATCAGTTTTGGAATGTGTTTCCAAGAGACTAGATTTAGAATGTGTTTCCTAGGGACTAGTTTTGGAGTGTGTTACCTAGAGATCAGTTTTGGAATGTGTTTCCAAGAGACTAGATTTAGAATGTGTTTCCTAGGGACTAGTTTTGGAGTGTGTTACCTAGAGATCAGTTTTGGAATGTGTTTCCAAGAGACTAGATTTAGAATGTGTTTCCTAGGGACTAGGTTTGGAGTGTGTTACCTAGAGATCAGTTTTGGAATGTGTTTCCAAGAGACTAGATTTAGAATGTGTTTCCTAGGGACTAGGTTTGGAGTGTGTTACCTAGAGATCAGTTTTGGAATGTGTTTCCAAGAGACTAGATTTAGAATGTGTTTCCTAGGGACTAGTTTTGGAGTGTGTTACCTAGAGATCAGTTTTGGAATGTGTTTCCAAGAGACTAGATTTAGAATGTGTTTCCTAGGGACTAGTTTTGGAGTGTGTTACCTAGAGATCAGTTTTGGAATGTGTTTCCAAGAGACTAGATTTAGAATGTGTTTCCTAGGGACTAGTTTTGGAGTGTGTTACCTAGAGATCAGTTTTGGAATGTGTTTCCAAGAGACTAGATTTAGAATGTGTTTCCTAGGGACTAGTTTTGGAGTGTGTTACCTAGAGATCAGTTTTGGAATGTGTTTCCAAGAGACTAGATTTAGAATGTGTTTCCTAGGGACTAGTTTTGGAGTGTGTTACCTAGAGATCAGTTTTGGAATGTGTTTCCAAGAGACTAGATTTAGAATGTGTTTCCTAGGGACTAGTTTTGGAGTGTGTTACCTAGAGATCAGTTTTGGAATGTGTTTCCAAGAGACTAGATTTAGAATGTGTTTCCTAGGGACTAGGTTTGGAGTGTGTTACCTAGAGATCAGTTTTGGAATGTGTTTCCAAGAGACTAGATTTAGAATGTGTTTCCTAGGGACTAGGTTTGGAGTGTGTTACCTAGAGATCAGTTTTGGAATGTGTTTCCAAGAGACTAGATTTAGAATGTGTTTCCTAGGGACTAGGTTTGGAGTGTGTTACCTAGAGATCAGTTTTGGAATGTGTTTCCAAGAGACTAGATTTAGAATGTGTTTCCTAGGGACTAGTTTTGGAGTGTGTTACCTAGAGATCAGTTTTGGAATGTGTTTCCAAGAGACTAGATTTAGAATGTGTTTCCTAGGGACTAGTTTTGGAGTGTGTTACCTAGAGATCAGTTTTGGAATGTGTTTCCAAGAGACTAGATTTAGAATGTGTTTCCTAGGGACTAGTTTTGGAGTGTGTTACCTAGAGATCAGTTTTGGAATGTGTTTCCAAGAGACTAGATTTAGAATGTGTTTCCTAGGGACTAGTTTTGGAGTGTGTTACCTAGAGATCAGTTTTGGAATGTGTTTCCAAGAGACTAGATTTAGAATGTGTTTCCTAGGGACTAGTTTTGGAGTGTGTTACCTAGAGATCAGTTTTGGAATGTGTTTCCAAGAGACTAGATTTAGAATGTGTTTCCTAGGGACTAGTTTTGGAGTGTGTTACCTAGAGATCAGTTTTGGAATGTGTTTCCAAGAGACTAGATTTAGAATGTGTTTCCTAGGGACTAGTTTTGGAGTGTGTTACCTAGAGATCAGTTTTGGAATGTGTTTCCAAGAGACTAGATTTAGAATGTGTTTCCTAGGGACTAGGTTTGGAGTGTGTTACCTAGAGATCAGTTTTGGAATGTGTTTCCAAGAGACTAGATTTAGAATGTGTTTCCTAGGGACTAGTTTTGGAGTGTGTTACCTAGAGATCAGTTTTGGAATGTGTTTCCAAGAGACTAGATTTAGAATGTGTTTCCTAGGGACTAGTTTTGGAGTGTGTTACCTAGAGATCAGTTTTGGAATGTGTTTCCAAGAGACTAGATTTAGAATGTGTTTCCTAGGGACTAGTTTTGGAGTGTGTTACCTAGAGATCAGTTTTGGAATGTGTTTCCAAGAGACTAGATTTAGAATGTGTTTCCTAGGGACTAGTTTTGGAGTGTGTTACCTAGAGATCAGTTTTGGAATGTGTTTCCAAGAGACTAGATTTAGAATGTGTTTCCTAGGGACTAGTTTTGGAGTGTGTTACCTAGAGATCAGTTTTGGAATGTGTTTCCAAGAGACTAGATTTAGAATGTGTTTCCTAGGGACTAGTTTTGGAGTGTGTTACCTAGAGATCAGTTTTGGAATGTGTTTCCAAGAGACTAGATTTAGAATGTGTTTCCTAGGGACTAGGTTTGGAGTGTGTTACCTAGAGATCAGTTTTGGAATGTGTTTCCAAGAGACTAGATTTATAGAATGTGTTTCCTAGGGACTAGTTTTAGAGTGTGTTACCTAGAGATCAGTTTTGGAATGTGTTTCCAAGAGACTAGATTTAGAATGTGTTTCCTAGGGACTAGTTTTGGAGTGTGTTACCTAGAGATCAGTTTTGGAATGTGTTTCCAAGAGACTAGATTTAGAATGTGTTTCCTAGGGACTAGTTTTGGAGTGTGTTACCTAGAGATCAGTTTTGGAATGTGTTTCCAAGAGACTAGATTTAGAATGTGTTTCCTAGGGACTAGTTTTGGAGTGTGTTACCTAGAGATCAGTTTTGGAATGTGTTTCCATGAGACTAGATTTAGAATGTGTTTCCTAGGGACTAGGTTTGGAGTGTGTTACCTAGAGATCAGTTTTGGAATGTGTTTCCAAGAGACTAGATTTAGAATGTGTTTCCTAGGGACTAGGTTTGGAGTGTGTTACCTAGAGATCAGTTTTGGAATGTGTTTCCAAGAGACTAGATTTAGAATGTGTTTCCTAGGGACTAGTTTTGGAGTGTGTTACCTAGAGATCAGTTTTGGAATGTGTTTCCAAGAGACTAGATTTAGAATGTGTTTCCTAGGGACTAGTTTTGGAGTGTGTTACCTAGAGATCAGTTTTGGAATGTGTTTCCAAGAGACTAGATTTAGAATGTGTTTCCTAGGGACTAGTTTTGGAGTGTGTTACCTAGAGATCAGTTTTGGAATGTGTTTCCAAGAGACTAGATTTAGAATGTGTTTCCTAGGGACTAGTTTTGGAGTGTGTTACCTAGAGATCAGTTTTGGAATGTGTTTCCAAGAGACTAGATTTAGAATGTGTTTCCTAGGGACTAGTTTTGGAGTGTGTTACCTAGAGATCAGTTTTGGAATGTGTTTCCAAGAGACTAGATTTAGAATGTGTTTCCTAGGGACTAGTTTTGGAGTGTGTTACCTAGAGATCAGTTTTGGAATGTGTTTCCAAGAGACTAGATTTAGAATGTGTTTCCTAGGGACTAGTTTTGGAGTGTGTTACCTAGAGATCAGTTTTGGAATGTGTTTCCAAGAGACTAGATTTAGAATGTGTTTCCTAGGGACTAGTTTTGGAGTGTGTTACCTAGAGATCAGTTTTGGAATGTGTTTCCAAGAGACTAGATTTAGAATGTGTTTCCTAGGGACTAGTTTTGGAGTGTGTTACCTAGAGATCAGTTTTGGAATGTGTTTCCAAGAGACTAGATTTAGAATGTGTTTCCTAGGGACTAGTTTTGGAGTGTGTTACCTAGAGATCAGTTTTGGAATGTGTTTCCAAGAGACTAGATTTAGAATGTGTTTCCTAGGGACTAGGTTTGGAGTGTGTTACCTAGAGATCAGTTTTGGAATGTGTTTCCAAGAGACTAGATTTAGAATGTGTTTCCTAGGGACTAGTTTTGGAGTGTGTTACCTAGAGATCAGTTTTGGAATGTGTTTCCAAGAGACTAGATTTAGAATGTGTTTCCTAGGGACTAGTTTTGGAGTGTGTTACCTAGAGACTATTAGTTTTAGAATGTTACCTAAAAACAAGTTTTAAAGTATTCGACAAGTCCAAGTCGAATAGAAACTGTATTGAAGGGAAAAGGTGCCAATATTTTAATGAACAATATTAAAATTTCAAATTATTGTATTCAACACCAGTAAATAAGAAATGATGCACTTTAGTAAATGGGCTGATAGCAATGAATAAATATTTGTTGACTGCTAGGAGAAAATATCAAAACAGCTTTATACACGATTTTTAAAGAAGCAATCCATGAAATAAAGAAGGGTATTTTTGCTTTTCATACGGTCTGGGAGGGACTTAAGTCTCCATAGCCCCTCCGAAGGTGCGCCCTTGGTTCTAAGGCTACTCAATTCGCCGTTGCTCTTTTGCTCAAAGACAATACAATGCAAATTATTTTAGCCTCAATTTAAAAAGGAGCCTAAAAGCCTCAATTGCGCCCTATCTTGGCAACTCTGGATGATTTAAACGCTGGCTTAGAACTTGAGGCAGTTTTTTTTACAAAGCCAGGGAAATGAAGAAAGAATGATAGACTGTGCGCAAGGAACAACTGCGCATATTATCTCGAACGCATGCCAGCTTCAACCGTTGACACGGGGGGGGGTATTTCAATTAACGTCACACTGGAGCAACACAATGGGCTATTGGTGACGGTCCGGGATCAATCCCAAAGGGAAAGATCCGATCCGTTGACACGGGGAAGGGGGAAGTCTGTGCTGAAAGTACAAATAGCAATTGGCAAACACCATTAAACCAACCAATCATAGTAAGATAGGGGCCGCGGTGGCCCGGTTGGAAGAGTAACGGACTTGCAACCGAAGGGTTGCGAGTTCGAATCCAGCCAAACACCGTCGTGTACAAAGGGGGCTGGTGCACGTTAAATCTGTCGTGGCCTCAAATGTCCTCACGTTGGCGTGGTGTGGAAGTTTGGAGAGTGGGGTGCCAGCTCAGGTGTTGCCTCGTCATCTGACCGTGGTTCAAAATTACGTGGTGTTGTCCTCGGATCTTTCCCTTTGGGAGTGATCCCGGACCGTCACCAATAGCCCATTGTGTTGCTCCAGTGTGACGTTAATTGAAATTCCCAAATTCCCATAGTAAGATAGAATCAGAAGCTGTATTGATTGGGTCCTGTAGTGAAAATTAGGGACGTGAATAAAGAAACTGACGTCTCACTCATATTTACGTAAAAAAATCGTCATGTTTACTCCAGGTTTTATCGATATTTGTTATTGTGTCATGGAATTTTTCGGAAAACATGGAATGCCGGGTTTCTGGGCAAACATGGACACAACGCCATTGATAACTAATGAATGAGACCTGACCAACCAGATCAGCCGGCCGAGTGACTTAGTGTAAATCTCGTAGGACTGATTGGCTGGATCATCAATTTGCAGGTTCGGTCATCGTTGCTCCCATCGAACTTGTGGTTTAGAACTTGCTTAGAACTGAAAACATACCCAAAAATATGGTCCTCCGCGGCAGACCAGTTGGTAGAATCCCGGATTAGCAACCGCTGGATTGCGATTTCGAGACTCGATTCAACCAAAGACCGTCGTATAGGTGGGGGCGGATGCATGTTAAATCTGTCATGGCCTCAAATATTTTCACTTAAGCGTGGTGTGGAAGTTTGGAGAATGGGAAGTTCATGTGTTCACCTCATCATCTGACCGTGGCTTAAAATTATGAGGTGTCCTCGAATCTTTCCCTTCGGGATTGTCGCCAATATCCCAGTGCGATGAAAATTCAACTAACAAACCAAGGCAAGACCAGACATGCGCATTCGTACTTCTTTTCTGAACACATGCCGATACGCATGCCGTGAGGGCCGCGGTGGCCCGGTTGGAAGAGTAACGGACTTGCAACCGAAGGGTTGCGAGTTCGAATCCAGCCAAACACCGTCGTGTACAAAGGGGGCTGGTGCACGTTAAATCTGTCGTGGCCTCAAATGTCCTCACGTTGGCGTGGTGTGGAAGTTTGGAGAGTGGGGTGCCAGCTCAGGTGTTGCCTCGTCATCTGACCGTGGTTCAAAATTACGTGGTGTTGTCCTCGGATCTTTCCCTTTGGGATTGATCCCGGACCGTCACCAATAGCCCATTGTGTAGCTCTAGTGTGACGTTAATGGAAATAAATAAATAAATAAATAAACGCATGCCGTGTCGCACGATTGATGTTTGACCAATTTGGAGTTTTCCACATTGCTCTACTAGAATAATTTAGGATCGAAGAAACGTCAAATGCAAGCAAAATGGAAATAAATCAGATTTGTTTTTTAACTAGAAGTATTTTTTCATCAGATTGCTTATGTTTGCACTGAAAAACTTCCACGTATGAATGATTGGGTTGTTTTTTTATGGTTAAAGGGCCATATTTGGCTACGCTTCGCCATCACTTTGTCATTCCTTGTTATCCTCCAAAAATTAAGTCATTCCTCGTTATCACTTAGCTTGACGCAACTTGGACAGTTCTGGACCTTGCATCATAAAATAATCTGGATCTTTCCCTAGGGGATTGATCCCGGACCGGCGACAGTAGCCCGTTATGTTGTTCCGGGGTGACGTTACTTAACTACCTACCATAAAATAGTCAAACCAAGTAATCTACTACAACTTCGACTGTCACCCGGAACTCAATCGGAAAAATGAAAGATTTCACAATATAACCGGTTTTGACACTTCTCAGCTGTTATTTATTTTGAAAGTAATATTTTGCTTTGATCCCACGTTCCGCCGATATGTTGCTCAATTTATCTGCTAAAAATTGTGCTTACAGAGGCGAAGGGAATACGGGACTTGTTATAAGTTTGAAAAAGGTACTTTAAGTTTATGAACTCTTGAAAAAATCTTACAACCTAACTGGGAATGCACAATTTTTATAAATGTTTGGTTTTGCAATATTTGTTCGGCAGACGCCAATTTTTTATCTTAAATGGATTTAATTCTGTTTTTTGCCAAGATTTTTTTGTGAAAAGTTTAATTCAATGCTAAAATAATTTAAGATCAAACGTGAATTAGATCTAGGAGTGTGCTTTTAAAATTCAAACTTTCGCTCAGTGTAAACTGCTCACACCTTGTTATATAATGGGTTATTTCTAAAAAACTATTGCAAGTTCATTATTTTCTCAAAAACAATTTTAAAATGGTGTTTGGGTTGTTCTTGGTGTCAACAGAAGTTTTGGTTCATATTTTGATGTTTTATGATTTTAAAAGGTAAGGTTATATTAGAATATTTACATGTAAAATATGGCTTACTTTGCTTTCGTTCTTTCTTTTATCCAGGCATGCATTTCTTTTAAAAAACTTAAAATTCCATCCATTCATCACAAGTAGTGAAAGAAATGTTTCATGTTCTCTAATATGTAATGCAGTTTTGTATACAAACATTTGTTACTAGGCATTCAATGACAATATTTAAAGTCAAAAGTTATTTGTAATTGATCTTTCTGCTTTCCTGAAAACAAGTTACACTTGAGAAATATTTCATTCTTGCTATCAAATTAAAATAAATATATTGGATTAGAGAATAATATTGTTTCACACTGGAAGCATTTCTGTTTTCCTGTGTTTTCATTTTCATCAGAAATAATGAGCATGGTAGTTAAAAATAAAGATGCCTCACCTATAATTTTTTGTAGCATGATAAAAGAATTACATTTAATTCCATTTGCTAAAATATGTAATCAAATATGACTTGCTTAATAAGCCACTTATAATAATATATGTAATCTCTTACAGGAAGAAAAGGTCCTGCGATTAGTAAAACATGGTTCAAATGAGGTTTGTTCTGCTTTTATGTGTAGAATATGGGCATGATCTTGTTAAATATTGTTTCAATTTCTTGAATAGTTTGTCAAATGGAAATAGTTAAAGTTATGAGGAAGAAACAATTTATTCTTAGCTTGCAATTTGTTTTGTAAAAACCTGTTTTCTTCTGTAATCTAGTACATGTATACAGTGGCATAGCTAAGGGAAGGCAACAGCAGTGGCCTCGAGCACCAGTATCTAAAGGGTATAATTTCAGAAATATTTATTACAAAGTGGTTTTTCTTGGAAACATTTGAAAATTGTCAGAAATATTTTCCAGTGCCATTTGTTTGAAATGAATTCTTTCTTGCACTCCGTCTTTAGAATACAATGCTTAGAAGTCAATTCCTCTTTTTGTCTCTCCCTAGCTATTCAGTAAAGAGACAAAGTATTTAAGTTCTCTTGAAAACATCTGGCTAGCATAAAAGAAGACAGGAGTGATCTTTTCTGACTTCTGCCTGGGAAGACTCATTAACAGGAGCCATTAACAAAGCTCAACGGT
This sequence comes from Meta bourneti, assembly GCA_933210815.1. Lineage (NCBI taxonomy): Eukaryota > Metazoa > Arthropoda > Arachnida > Araneae > Tetragnathidae > Meta > Meta bourneti. The sequence goes on along the minus strand of OW119930.1, from coordinate 35,938,961 downwards.
TTATTAGTCTTCACGCATAATCAATAATTAATTGCAAAAAATTAATATTGAGAACATGTATATATTAACTAAATTGATATGTGCTCTAATGAGTATATTTTATCCTAATTATCTTCATTTTAAATATGTAAATTTCTTTTTAGACTGGGTTGCACCAGCTAGTTTTGCCCTAGGTCCCAAAAGTTTAGCTTTGTCTACATGTATAAGTAGAGCCATGGTAGCCCGATTGAAGGAGTAGTGGATTAGTAACTGGAGGGTTGTGAAATTGAAACTCAATGCAACCGAAGATGGTCGTGTATGTGGGGACTGGTGCCGTTATGTCCTCAAATGCATTCACATTGGCATGGTGTGGAAGTTTGGAGAGTGGGGTTCCAGCTCAGAGATGTGACCTTATTATGTGATTGATATTCAAAATTACAAGGTGTTCTTGATCTTTCCCTTCGGTATTGATCTGAGACCATCACCAATAGCCTGCTGTGTTGCTCCAGTGCGACATTAATTGGACTACTTACCTACATGTACAAGAACTATCCTGAAAATGATATACATTCTAAACTTTTAGATGTATACAATTTACATTCTAAAATTAAGAATATATAATATTTTTTATGTTTAATTTATGTACTTTAAAGCTAAAAATTTCATCTTTCTGTTCATCTGGAATTTATTAACCATTCAGCTTGTAATTAACTGTATTTTATAAGTTAAAGACTGCATGTAAATTTATTTGGATTTCTCTTTAATGCATACTATTCATCTTAGGTTGCAAAAAATATACAAGATCGCCTCCAGAGTTTCGAAAACCAGATCATTATAGTTAAGAAAGTGATGAAGCCATTACTTGGAGAAAAATTAGTAAATTGCCCTGTGAGTTGCTTATGAAACTTTATGCATGCATTCATCTTTATATCTCTAGTTATATTTTATCATCAGCTTAACAGATCTATCAAAATAATAAAAAAGTTAAACTTTCTAATATTGGAATGAAGATGCATATGTATGTATGGCATCACAGATACTAATTAAATGGATAAAAATTTAAACAGACAGTTTAAAAAATAAAATCTGTCTTGAGTTACTTTGTAAAGACTGTTCTATTGTGGGCATATACTTCTTTTTGAAATGATCATAGACATTATCCGCTCTTTTGAAATATTCACCTATTTAAGTACTATTTTGACTAAGGTTAAGTTTGCTCTAAAGAGTTACTCAAACGCAAGTTGCACAATTTACTAATTTTTGACTATTGGAGGAAGATACCATTTTTGTTAAAAATAAAAGTTATAAAACGTGCATTTTTTATGCTCTACTTTTTTTCATTGAAATCCCAGGATACTAAATGTATAATTGTTAATTGTAATCCCAGGACGTAAATGTATAATTGTTTTGTTTATTTAATCATTGTGTATTTTTACTTATTTTATAGCAATGGCAGAAAAATAAAAAGCATGTGTGTAACAATTATTTCATAAAAAATATTTTTAACGGCATTGTTCAAATAATGAAATGAATTTTCTTAAATTGATTCTTTTTTATTTGCTGGTTATTATTTTGGTCTTATATTTACAGGCTGTTGTGTTTATTCTCAAAGATGATATCATGATGCTAAATAGTCTATTCAATACGCACAGGCCAAGTCAGTATTTGAAAGCTTTTGGAATTATAAGTTTGATGCTTTCATAACTTGATTTTGTCAGGCTGTAATTCTTTCTTTTTCTAGGCTTTCGAACCCATAAGAATGTAAGAGAAGAGGACTCCTATGTTCTCCTGTTACCCGATTACTGTACACTGCCACCTGATTTACAAGTTTTTCCATCTTTTGGTCCTGTGCTAAGTGTTGAAATAAAGGTAAACAAATTGTATGTTTATTTTATTTGGTAACATGATTTGTGTGTAGCTTTTAATACTTTACTTTATCAAAACTTTGAAAATCTGTATTTTTATAATTGAGGCCAAAACTAACCTTTTTTATATGAAACCTTACAAATTTTATTTCTCATTAGTTGAAAATAACTTAAAATATTATTCATTTCTACTCTATGAATTATAAATAAAGAATTTTTTAAAATCTGCCAGTAAATGAGTAACATTTAAATTCTTGAAATTAATATTTTATAACATTAAATTATTGATGTTTACAAGGCTAGTATTTTTCAAACTTGGTGACTTGGGGTATCTTTTTAAGCAAAATTGATCTCAAAGCTCCTTTTTCAAACTTTTGGCAACTTTTTAAAAATTTTTTCAAATGTCAGCGAAAATTTAGTCCCTTTGTTCAGCCAGAGACGTAACTAGGCTAGTTTCCACCCGGGGCAAGAACTCGCCTTGGCGCTCCCACCCCCACCGACCAATCAAACCAAAACCCTCCTCGACAACACTTGATATCACCGCCACACATTAATTCCACTAGTCCAAATTTTTTTTATTAAACTTAGATGGTAAATGCTTGATTTTAAAAGTAAATAGATTAATTTGCAATAATTTCATTTTTAGTACAAGATAAAATATTTAATTAATTCTAAGATATTTCATTGACAAATAATCCAAGAGTAGCATGTTTGGTATATTCTTTCATACTTATAATCGCTGCAAATGAAATGAAAAGGTTTTATCAAATGATATCGGGATATATGTGGGCTGCATCAAAATCAACAGACTGTTGCTTTAGAATAGGATATTTAATTATGATAAATACAGAGGCTGTTCGGACATTTTTTGAATGATTCTGATGAGCTGTAAAATATTGTATGCTACGAAATAATTTTATTTTCGCAGCAGTTAAGTAGTTAAAGTATAACTTATCGTCTGCTAACTCAGAATTTTGTTTACTTTCAAAATGGCGCTTTTAAATAAGAGGCTATGTTTCCTCTCTTTCCGAAGAGAATTATGCTTATTCAATTATTCAAAAACACTGTAAAAGTCATGTTTTTCTATATCTAAAGGTACGATAAGTAATATTATTAATGATAAAGGAATAAACGCGTAAAAGTGGAAAAATACTTCCAAATGCGTATCCAAAAAAAAAGAAAAGAATTTCTGAGAATATTTGTAAGGTAAGATCTTTAATTTTAAAAGAGAATCCCCCAAGTCAAAGGACTATTACAAAATAAAATAATTAACAGTGATTTGAATCTTAAAAAGGCCAAAAAATACAATGTTCATCGTCTATCTCCACGGCATATTGCAGAAAGCAGAACTCGCTGCAGAACTCTGTATGAGAAGCATTTAGCTGGAGAAAGATGGAAAAATGTTGTGACAATAGACGAGGTGTGGGTATATTTAAAAGATTGCAATAAAAAAGAACAATTTATTATCATAAAAGAGGAGAAAAATCTAAAACATGATTCAACTTTGTAACTTTAACATGAGAGCTTTCTCTAAGAGATTTATGATTGTTGCCGGTTTTGCATATAATGGAAAATTAAAAGTAAAAAGGAGGGGGAAATGTAAAAACAACTCCCACATATTATCAAGACCCTATTTATCCCCAATATTCAAAAAAGAAATACTATATCTTTACCCAGAGTGCCAACAATCAGTAGAACTGCAACAGGATAAAGCAAGCAGCCACACATCTAAATCCACTATTAAATTCTTGAAAAAATGGAACAAGAAACTGGTATCAAGTCAATAAATACCCTTTACTGATATTCCTGCTAAATCTCTAGATGTCTCACCCATGGACTTTTGGACTTTAAAAGGGAATTATCATAACGTCGACCGAAAACCATTCAAGGATTTTGGAAAACTGCAACAAGAATTAATAATAACAGATTTTACTCAAGTTATTATCTTGAGTATTATACTTAGACATTTTTCACAATCTCTTAATCTATTGACAAAATGTGAAAAAAATTAATTTAAACACAGAAAGCTTGAACTAAAACTTAACTTTATGGGCTTTTTCGACTGCAAACATTTTTACAATGTCCTCAAAAGATAGCTTTGAAGCTAACTTGTGCTCTGATATGATGCTCAGGTTGGTTAGTCGTTGCTGTCCTGTTAAGTTTCTGAGGTAATTTTTTATGATCTTTAGTTTGCTAAAACTCCTTTCATTTGAGGCGACTGAGACTGGTATTGTGAGGAAAATTCTCAACGCTGTCGTTGTGTTAGTGGACGCGTCTTCAAGTTCGTTCTTGTATATTAACGTCAGAAGACCTGATAGTGTAGCCGTTTTCATATTAGGGCTTAAATCCAAAGCATGATACTTAAAACTCTCCACTTCTATCGCCAGCTAGTCATTGTCTGTCTTTATATGTGGTAGCTAACTCAAGTGCCTGGTTCTTCAATTCTACTCCATTCATTGTTTCAAACCGAGCTCCATTGAGGAAACCAAATAAACTATTCATGTTTTGAATGACTTGAAACCTTTGCCTCAGTTCATTCAGAATCCGATCTATTATTTGTATTAATCAATAATCTGAACTTTTTTCTTCTGAGAATTCATAGCTTTCAACTTCGCCCTTCTCATCAAACATCCGCTTCTTCCTCCTCTGTACTTCTTTAAAAAGAGGATCTACGTTTAAGCATTCCTGTTATTTCTTCACACATTCTGCATTTAGCACCTTTTGTAGCTTTTGGTTTTTGTAGTCTACTAATAAGTTTTTCCTCTTCACTTTTTATCATATGTAAATATCTATAGTAAAAAAAATACTCAGCCAATTTAGCGCCCCCCAATCCTACGCCCTGGGCAGATGCCCCGTCTGCCCCCCTCTAGTTATGTCTCTGTATTCAACTAATAGCTCAAGGAAAAGAATATTTAAAAAAATTTTCTTAAGGGAGAAAATTTTCCAAGGGACACCAATTTTGAAGTTTTGGCACCAAGCCCTGGTAATCATAAAAGAAAACATCAGAATCTGTGGTTGCTAGATTGTTATGAAAATCTTAAGAAAATATTTAGAGAGAGATTTTTAATTTTATATTTTAAATTTCTTGGCGAAATCTTCAACATCTGTTTCATACTTAATTAGCACATTTTGTGATTTAGCTGATTCATTTTGTATCCGAGCAACTAAACCTTCCACTAAAATAAGGTTTAAAAGGATACTTGTTTTGCTACCTTCAAAAACGTTTATGCTACTATTTCACAAGTGCTTTGTCAGTGGTAGCCCAGTGTTTAGGTTGGCATTAAGCACTGACATAGCCAGAGGGAAGCCAGAGCCCCATCAGAAATTGTTGACTTATTTCATATGCCTCTAAAAATTAAACATTGTAAATTCTCTTGCAATAATCCTTAAATAGCAGCTATTAAATTATTAATCATTCATTATGTAAAAGGAAGTACAGAGACTTATGCTATTTCACACATTCACATTTCTATAAGAGGCTTTTCCTGTTAAGCTAAATACAGATGGCACTAGTGTTTTAATGGTGAAGCGGGCTTCTTGTACACATATTCTGTATTGGGTGGTAGGAAGTAGAATCCTCATATCCTGGTGGTTTCTTTACACTGAAAATCCCTACCATATATCACCAATGCTCCAAAAGCAAAATGATAAATAGTGGATATCAATAATTTTAATATTTGCTTAGTGGCATTCATGTCATTACAAATATTTGGTGATCTCAAACCATTTTAAATGTGATTTCAGTACTAGCATCGGCCAGAAATGCTTCCCTTGTGCTACAATGATTTGCACTTATTTTTATATCTTTATTTTAGAATTTCCTTAGAGACCAAATACAAAGTAAAAAGGTTTAGCTAAACTTTAAAAATTAAATAACATTCAGATCTTTTTTCTGCATTCAAAAATGCAAAATAACTTGGCCTCTTTGCAAAATGAAATTCTGGCTATGCTACTGGCATTAACAATTTGGAAAAATAATTCATGGAAGACTTTTCATTTAAAAATTTTAACCATTATACCTTTGAATTCTGTTCAATTTTAGAAGAGAATTATTTGCAATAAACACTAAGGATCCCTTATGTTTTGGTAATTACTATTTTTTGAAGGGAAATTTATCAGCTTTTCTTTGGACTAGTTTTTTTATAAAATAAGATTATTTTAATTCTAGTATTCCTATAATATTGATGTGTTCAGAAAATCACCAAAAAATGAAACCTTTAAAAACAACTGTTTGCAATGTATTCACAAATTACTTTTTATTTGCTTGAAATAATTTTTCTAATATTAATTTAAAAGTGACAATTTTGTAAAATTGTTTTTAAAATCACTTTCTTGACTCAGTTTCATATAGCCTAAACAGGGCTTCATGTCTGATGAGGAGTATTTACCATCCTGGTTTTCTTCAAGGTCGCTTCTGAAGTGCCGATATTGCATGATGCAACATTACAAAGTGAGTCATGTTTGAAATATTCCAGTTCTTCATATGATCAAGAAATCATATTTTCAAAGATTTAATCATTTCAGTAGGCTTGTAAGATTTGGATATAATAAAAAATAACTTTAAAATATGTTGAATTTGGAGAATCATAACCAAGTGCTGACTTAAGCAAACCAAACTAATAATTTAGAGAAAGTAAGGCATTTAGTTTCATTACATTTCCATGAAATATCCTGCATTAGTTAAAACTTTTTAATGGAAAACTGTTAATCAAACAGTAAAATGTTGTCGCAAGCAAGTTTTATGTTCTCAATTAAGTTAAATGTTTTGTTATTATTTTCACCAATAACTATATTACCACGGTGATAAAAATTACTTAATTCAAGATAAAAATGTATTTTACTTTATTTTTCTGTAATACATATAACTTCTGTGCCATTTTTATTTAATGCAATTTCATAACCAAATAGGATTAGTTTATTATCTGTAATGCATTTTGAAGATCCTTGATTGTTTAACAAACTGGTGAAAAAATAGCCTGGTCATACAATTATTACATGATATAACATCGTTAACCCTTTTAGGGATAGTCGTTGTGGTCTCCCATTACTTCTGAAAGGTCTAGTTTACACAAATATTTTCTATACTGATCGAGTTCAGAAAGGCTGGCACATAGTGTCCCAACTAAATTCTTTATGTGCAAAATATATTAATATAAGGTAATAGGTTGTGGCGACCTCCTTTGTCAGGCGAAGTGTGAACTAAAACCTTTTCACCGCTCATATGCGAACTTATTTTACTCCCAGACTTTGAATGGAGCTAACACGCATCAAGTTCTTGTAGTTTGAATTGTATATTACTATCTTGTGAAAATGTATCTGTCTTAGATATTAATTGAACTAATTTGATGTTATTCATGGTATTATGATGGTACCAACAAGGTCTTCACCCATAGTCCCCAATTTTTGTATGCAGTGTCCTTTACCCTCCAGTAGTCGTAGGTCTTTAGCAAAAAAGGTCATTGTGCATCTGTGAGGTGTTCAATGTTTTCTTTCCTAGTTATACACACATTACTTATTCCATAGAAAACATGTAACATACTTTAAGACATACTAAATACAAATAACTAACAAAATGTGTTATTTAAATTTATAAAAATACTGTTATTCTTTTAATTGCATAACATTGAAAAGTTAAAGTGTACCTGTTGGCACCAGCTTGACTGACATAGGGTTAAAAATTGTCAATATTCCAGATCGCTATTTGCCACCAGTGAAATGGTTATTAGTTTAAATAACCCTTATGAAAGGAATGTCTCAAATGAAAGCCACAAACACATTGTAGCGTAATACGCAACACAAAACATTAAGAGCATCAAGGACTTTGTACATCTTATTCACAGCATCAAGAAAGTGCAGAATCACAAAGTACCTATGCTCAAAATGAGGGAGCGGTACTGTCTGCAGTTCAGGGTGTTAAAAGTTATGGTTGTGCAAAACCAGAGCAACGTCTGCCTCAATATGTTGCGTTACATGAAATGAATGTAATTATAACTTTCACTTTATTATCCTCTATAAGGTTTTAATCTAATTTTAAATGCTCAATTAAACTAATTCAATTAACTAAAAAAATTCTTGTATTTAATCTATTTTCAATATACATTGATGATACTTTCACATTTATAAATGTTAAGAACACTTAACTCATGTGAAACAAGCATGTTACTTTTCCAGATGAAAAGGAATGTGATAACTACCAAAAGTGCTTACTGTCCTACTGACTTGTTTAGTGGGTAGGTATATGGTTTGAGTGTCGTTTTAAGTGCTCCTATTACATGAAACAACATTTAAAAGTTTACAGATTAAGCCTTTATTTGTATTTCACAGGTGTCCTTCAAGAATGCACTATGCTTTAAAAATGCTACTTCAAACTCCTCAGAATAATCTCAGAATATTTATGGACCAGAAATTAATGTATTCTGAAGAAACCAGGAGTGATTTGGATGAAGGGTTGGCACAATTTTTTACTGAAGCTGATACCAGGTATTTTATTCATGCAGTTTGTAGAACTAACAAATAGTGAAGAAATCTGCTTTTTTACATTAGATCTGGTAATCACAAAGAAAATTGCTGATTGAATCTAATGTTTTAGATTTAGAAATGTTTCCTTTGATTTAAAGTTTTATTTGAGAAACTAATATAAGCTACAAGATTTCATTAGTCCAGTGATTGATAACTAATTACTATGTAATTGTATACTTATTAACATGTCATGCTGTATACATAAATGTACTCATTCTCTTTATGATTTTAGTATTTATGAGTAAATTTCTTAGAACTGGGGTTCTCATCTTACAAAAAAAGAATTTACCGGACCACGGTCTCACAAAGGTTGAGAATCACTGATCTTGTATCAGATAAGCATATACCCGGCATGAAACAATTGTCAACTTGTAAGGACCAAACTTGGAGATACTGTCTTTTAACTAGCTCTGCAGTCTAATAGTCGAATCCCATTTACGCAAAAACGAAGTGACCACCAAAATAATTTCACATCAACAGAATTTCATCTTATCCAACAAGATATAAATTCTGTATTTTACCACAAAGGGAATAGAATAAATAACATTGATAAAATTCAAAGGTGTTACATAACAGAATCTGAAAATTAAATTTAGTTAATTCTATAGCAGTGATTTTCAACCTTTTTCATCTCATGGCACATAAACTAATTACTAAAATTCTGAGGCAAACCAAAACTTAAATTTTTGCCCATCTGACAAAAACTAGATATAATTGATTTGATTGATTCCCAAAATAAAAGAATTGCCTTCCCTTTTTGATCCAAAGTGGCTTTTTAAAAAATCTTTTTAAAACAATTCATTTATGATACTTTGTAATAAAAAAATAATACTCAAAATTATATACAGTGCAACTTGAATAAAACTAACGTCTCTAATTCGAAATCGTCGTTAATTCGAAGATTTCTCTTAGTCCCTTGAACTTCTCATTAAATCAATGTTAAAAAATCGTGGATAATTCGAAGTTCAACTTCCTTAATTCAAAGTTTTTTATAAAAACTTTCGAACCATAACGACTTTTCGGCCTTTCATCGTTACGAAATCATCGCCGGAATACCCCCACCTGTTCGACACGTGAAAGCTGAAATCCCCTTCCCACCATCCGTTCAACACTTAACTGCTGAGACCCCCTTCCCGCCACCTATTACGTAAGCTGCAGTACATGTAATATGTACTGTAGCTTACGTAATGTAAATCTTATTTTGTTTACATACATATAATGTTTAAGTCTTTCATACCGTGATCTTTCTGAATAAATATTTACTTATTGACAGAATAATCTTTCCAAGCATTCAGTGGACCTGAAATTAAAGTTAAAAGATGTAACTTTTTTAATTCGAAGTTTTGGATAATTCAAATTTTTTTAGTGGACCCTTCAGCTTCGAATTATCCAAGTTGCACTGTATATGGATATTAAAAATACAAGTATTACTTTAAAATTATTTGTGAACACATTTGCCACAGTTCAAAACTAAACTGTTGAAATGAAATCAATCTTACACAATTTAATCTGTCTCACCATCTGTAAGGCCTACCAGTGCCATTCTGGCAGCTCACTGATAGAAAATCGCTGCTCTATAGAGTTAAATGGCAATCAAACTTAACTAAATTAAAAGTTTTGCTGATATTGTTTTCTATTCATTTATGCACATATCAAAATTTTACAAACCAGGCATTCAGATATCTAAAATAATTGGTTGCAGTCCGTTTCATCTTCTGGATTGAAGAGCTTTTCTAGAAGTTTTCAACATCTCCCAAACTGTTCAGTGCAGACAAGGTGTTCTATTGCTCCATAACGTTCTGTAGAGTTTTTAGATTCTGGATAACATACCTCATTCAAGTTAAAAAATCCTTTCACATTAACCCTCTCGCTGCGTAATTTTTTTATCAAAATAGGTTCAAAAATTGCGTATTTTTTTATTACATATTTCAAATCTACATATATTTTAGAGTTAAAATATACAAAAATTTTGTATAAAAGAGTTTTTTTTTCAATATAGAATTAGATCATAAAAAAAGGTTGTCGGAATATTGAAATTGAAGAATAATATAAAAGCAAAATTTCGAAAATTAATCTTGGTTAAATTATGATTTATTTTATGAAATACAAAGGTAAAACGTATATACTAATGAAAATATGCAAAATACTTACAAAACATTTATTAGAAATGAAGAATTATTAGAAATCACTATCCGCAGAGGAATCCAAGAAATTCTCATCAGTTTTGCTATAACTATCTTCAATATACTTGAAATCAGAGTCAGAACTGCTATCAGTGTCGGAAATATTGTCAGGAATGTAGGTTCTATCACTCGCGAAACACTTCCTGCCAGACATCTTCGAGCTTTGAAAAGAGCGCGCAAAATACTTGTATATTTCGCAGAAATGTGGACATCTAAAGCCATCTGTTAACCCAGATTTGAATAAACAATTAAACATCACAGAAAAGCCAAAATGAAACCATGAATGGGGAAAGAGCGGGTTGCACAGTTAAATAGACGGCAAAAATACATCCCCGCGGAAATCGCGGGATGCGCAGATTTTGCTACTACGTTGCCCGCGGAAATCGCGGGATGCGCAGCGAGAGGGTTAAGTGATTTTTTTTGCATTAAAGAATTTATGTTAAATATTAATTATCACATTGCTCCAACCCTGTTTCATGGAACACAATATTAATTTCACATTAAAAAGAATTTTACAAAAAGTAGTTTTTAACAAGGTTTGACAATAACTTTTTGGCTAGTCTTAGTCAAGAAACATGTAAATTTTATTTTTGTTGATTAAATAATTGTAATAAATCTCAGTTATGTCTTCAGTATTTCGTATGTCTCATAATTGTTTCTTAAATTCATAACACTTATTTCTTTATCTCAGTGAATTTTATTTTTGTTAGTTATATAATTTAATAAATCTCAGTTGTCTTCAGTATCTTTTTCTTAAATTCATAATACATATTGTTGTTTCTTTATGTTTCAGTTGTTCAGACTTGCTGTGTGATCTAGTCATTCAAGTTTTGTTGAAACCTTTTTCATTCAAACAGGATGAAAATTTGGTTAATCTTTCATTCTGCCAGAGATCATTTTTGAATAAGTGTGCAAATGCTTACCCTAGTTGCACGGAAGATGGTAAGACATTATTCATTGAGATTGATTTAGGTATGCAGTTTGCCTATCACAATTTGGTAGAAGTGTCTAAAATATTACAATAAAACTTATCGGCAATGTATTTAAAAAATCCAGTGCATAATCATCAACTACTTAGTTTAGATAATATGACCCTAAAGCAATTTTATTTTAATTGTTTTGCTTTTAAAAATGATATCAATTTTGTTAGACAGTGTGAAGGGATTTCCATGGATGAATTTAATTTCCATCACCTATTTGCTATCTGTCTGCATTGTTTGAAATTGTTTTAGCGAGTCAATTAGTACTTTGTCACAATCACAATAGTGAAAGAAATACTCAATTTATTGTTGTTTATTTTTGTACTTTTTATTTAAATGATTATTGCTTGTATGAAATATTAGGATTATAAAAAAGTGTTGGGCAGAATTTTATCTAAATTATCAAACAGGGACTAACTCTAATCCTAAGAAAATTTGGTGCTTGACTGTTGCTTATACTTAAGTTGGGATTTATTACTTTTAGGCCTTTGTCACCAGTTGCCATTAGGCTGCGTGTTGTCTAGAGTTCTAAACGTTCAGATGCTGAATAGGCTGGATATACAAAAATTATATTCTCTTTATCTTCAAATAAAATCTGAAGATGAGTAGGTATCTCTTTTTACTAAGAATGTGGAATTTCAATAAAAATATTGCATATTTACAGATTATTGTTGAACCAATTTTTTTGTCTAATCCTTTAGAAATATTTATGAATTTGATTTTAATTTTAGAACTTTTTTTTATTTTAGAGGTTTGAATAGCGTTGGGTGTTACTCTAGATCTGAAATTCCTCCACATCTTGGAAAGGTGCAAAAAATGGAAGACGAGACAGAACATCAGTTTGCTTCAAGAAAGGTTTAGTTATGCTTATTTTCATTTTAGCTATTGTAATTTTACAGAATACACGGGTTTAACATAATCTTTATAAAAGTTGCACTGTACAGATATAAGAAATGTTTAAAATTCCAAGAAAATTGCAACTTTCCTTGTTGCAAACAGCAACAAGTAGAATCATAAACTTTCCCTCTGAAATAAGGCCCTCAGAGGCACATCTCCTTTAGGTGTATATGGGTTTCATGGACATGGGTGATCTTTTATTTTTCTATAGGGTTTACTATCTATAGAAACACGGGGGTCACGCTTCCAGGATACCCAAGTGATCTTACTTGATATTGTCTGGTGCATGTTAAATATTCATGGTCTCAAATGTCTTCACGTTGGACATTTGAGGAAGTTTGGAGAGTGGGATGCCAGCTCAGGTGTTCCAGGACTTGTCAATAGCCCATAGTGTTGCTCCAGTGTGACTTTAATTCAACTACCTGCCTGCTACATGATCAATTGAATTAGTAAATGAGCAGTTTGGTTACTGATTTCTTTTGATTGTTTTCAGACAAAACAACACTTTTTTGACTTGTGTGATTAACAATCTTTTGAGTTATGACTCTAACTAATTTTGTCATATATGTTTGATTGTTTTGTTATCAAAAATTTTGAAAATGGCTTAAACCCATGAGCTTACCATTTCTGAATCAAGCAAATAAAATCTGAACTTTATAATTAATTTAAATTCATACATTTTTTTTTTCTGCAGTGTGTCCTTGTGCTTCAATAGATGTTACTTAAATTAGAAGAGCAACAAAATATAATTAATTTTAACAATTTAAACACCTGAAGTTTACTATCTCATTTGAAAATGCATTAAAGATAATCTTAGATGGGTCAGCAATGCAAAATGAAATAAAATCCTTGCAGACTTGAGTTGAGTTTATCCTGGATCTTGCTTTACTACTGATGGTTGCTTTATTTTAACAATATACTTTTATTATTTATTATAAAAGCACAAATATTAAGAGATTTAGAATTCTGTAAAATATTACTTTAGATTGGTGATACTTTGTTTATTTTTATATGTAATTTTAAGATTAAAAGTTGATAAATTATAATTATTATATTGCTTTTATTCTTATTCAGAATGTGGTATTGATTGTGAATTATATTTTTAGATGTGGGAATTCAGTGTGGCTTTGACTGTGAAGGATTGTTCTATAATGCTAGTGTTGAAAAACTATACAGGAAGGTATATCATTTTACCCTAAGATTGCAAATATTGATTTGTATTATTTAGTTTTGAATTTATTCAAGTGAATGACAAATACGAGCCTGGAAAATGTGTAGAGTATTGTACACGATAATTCATGAAAGCTATTTCCATTTGGAAATACAAAAATATCAATTAATTATATTGTTATAAACACCTAGAACAAATGTCTTCAAGAGTTTCGAACTAAATGCATGAGCAGTTTAGAATCCAATCACATTTGTTTGAACTTGGCACTTTTAAAACTTGGAATGAATTTTAATACAAAATGCATGGGATTATTGAAGGACTTGTTTTCATCTAAAACACCTTAACAAATTTAAAAATCAGTTTAATGGGGAGAATTAAATATATTTCTATTTATCAATATAACTTATACACTACTTTTTACATAATATTTCTTAGATATTTACAAAAGTAGGATTATGGTTAGAAATTTATTGTATAGTACATGCTTTAAAAGGAGTTTCGAGTTTACGAAACAACTAATAATGTTAACATTACTGCTTTATTCATGTCTAAAATTTAAAATTATGAATTTACAATGCGATTCTGTTTCAGTTGTGATATCAGACAGAACCAAAATTTGATTACAGATACGCAAGGAAATTCTTATCTCTTCTCTATTGCAATTGCTGATTTGGATGCTAAGCCATTGAATAGAGTAGAGAAACATTACCAAGAAACACCACTCCTGTTACAGTCATGTCTGAGTCAATCTGTATAGTCAAAGCATTTCACTGCAAGTATGTTTTGTGTTAAGTAATTTTTTATTTATAATGCTATTTTGACCTTTTCGCTGTGTTCTCAAATCTCTTGATGATCATATTAAATTTAATGCCAAAATACATAAAGTATGTTAAATTCACAGGAATTGGGGTGACAGAAAGAACTCTTTCCTTTAGACTAGTAGAGTTTGTAAAAATAGCATAAGCAGATTTTTTTACTGGAAAATAAGTTTTGTTCTGCCATTAAGGGATCAAAACTGGGCAGTCCCTGAGATTTAGCAGCTCATGTGCAAACGTCAGCAAGTCACCTCTTGTCAAAAACATTTCATTTTATAGAAGAATGCCCTACTTCAAGCATGTATGCAGAAAATAATTTCGATGGTCTTACTCTTTTCTTGGTTTTGTAAATGCCATAATGTTAAAAATGAACAGTGTGTTGTTTAATGATTTTTTCGACTATTGCTATATTCAGACGCATATATTTATCAATGATTATCAAATTTTTTCTATTTTCTTTGATATAACTAGCTTCAGACTTTTCAGTTTCAAATAATTTTGGGAAGGATTCATATGCTTTGGGATGTCCCCACTCCCCCTGAATTACCCCTGCCCTAGACGCATGTTTTTTGAATAATTCAATATAAATTAAGAACAAAATCAGACTCATAAGTATCTTATACAATCGCAAAAAGAAAGAATGATTAAGTATAAAGTTAAGAATATTGGTTTGGTTTATCGCTCTGTTATTTTGGTGTTGAGGGCTAATTATAATATCGTAAAATTTATTGCTGGATGTGTTTGAAGTTGGAGGCCTGTCTTTTGAATGCCCCTCTTTTTTCTGATTATATGCAAGTGCATGCCCCACACATCATGAAAAAATGGCGCTGGGTCCAAACAGTTTTTAGATGCCATAGTAAGATATTTACTGCTAGTTAGGGTGATAATTGTATTGTTTGCTTTATAGTTATTTGCTTAAGGTATTTAATTAAAAAAAATTTGAGTATTTGTAAGCAATAGGGCCAACTATATCCATATACAATCTCATAGTATGTTTTTTTTTTATTTCAGAATAGGCAGTTCAAGGTCACTTTACCCTTGACCCAAGCCGGTAACCACGATAGCATCTGCTGTAAAAAATGAATTTTCCTCCACATTTGAATCCCCTTGTTCCTTATCCTACTTGGTCTGGAGAAGCTAGACCAAGTTTGTGAGTTCATATACCTTCAAGAAGTCCAAAACGAGCATAGGATTAATATGCAGATCCCTGGACAGCATAAGACATTTCGGAGTGACCAGGAGAGGATTGCTTCACATTGCATTACCGATAGATCAAATAAATGAAAATGATCTCAAATGTCCACAGAACAGTCTAGAGATAACAGTCTGCTGACGTCGAATTTGAGGGCTCTTAAGGGATGTTTTCTCTGGTACCAGCTACGGGTGGGAGCAGTTATCCATGATATATTATTCTGAAGTTTCTTTTTCACAAAAATTTCATAAATAAGAGAAGTAATTGATTGCAATTAGTCTGAGATACCCTTTGCTTTAGGTGAGTAAGGGCTTCAGACCCGAGGAGCTCTAGTGATTTATTCTTTTCCCATGGGGTTTACTGCCTGTGGTAAACATGGGGGTCGTGACCCCAGGATGCCCAAGCGACCTTTTCCTACTTTCTCCTCTCCAACCCCTTTTGCTTTCTTTTCACAATTACTTGTGTTTAGTGCAGCTTGGCCAAATATGGTCCTTGTGCCATAAAACCCCAAATCAACTAACCTCTGCAGTTGAGGCTAGAGATCCCAGTTGTCGGGCATCTATTTTAGTACCACTTTTAGTAGCTCAGATACAAATTTAATTGGCTGAAATACAAAATGCGCTATAATTAAGTACGAAACAGACATTGAAGATCTCTTCAAGAAATTGAAATTTTAAAATTAAAAACTAAATATTTTCTCAAGCTTTTCATCACAATCTAACAACCTAAGATTCTGATATTTTTCTTCCGTGGTTACCACGGCTTGGCTTGGAAAATTTTCTCTTAATAAAAAAGGGCTTTTCGTTGACCTTTGGTGAATTTTAAACAAAGTTGCCAAAATTTTGAAAATAGAAGTTTAGAAATGAATTTGCTCAAAGTCGCCAAGGTTGAAGAAAAGTAGCAAAAAATTGCTTGTGGTAGCCATGCACTGCAACATTAAATAAGTTGGAAAATCAACCCCAAGGATGAGAAAAAGAAACTAACCTGTTGAATTCATTAGGATGGCCTAAGACTAATGGTTCTTTATTTGTTGGTGTAATCAATTTAATAGTGGCAAATAATTTATTTTTATTTCAGAATCATGAGTATGTCTAGTCATCATACTTTGACGTATGTGAGAATTTTACAATAGCAGCTTGAAATACAAATATGAGTTAATCTTTAGGATAATATATTGTGACAATTTTTTTTCAAATTTCTATCAATAAATTTATACTTTTTTGCATTAAAAACTTGTGTTTCAAATGATTATTAGTACACCAAATATTCAGACAACTAGCATTTCTAGGTATGCTAAATTTTATTTTTCAATTGCATGACTTGCATTTGCATCTTGACCAAATATGGCCCCTTTGTCATAAAAACGAAACCATCAATTGCAAATTATGATTTGAAGCATAGTTTGAATCTTCATTGCACATGATATTTTGCAACTAAAATCTGTGTTACGATTATATCATACATGGTCTACGTTGCTAGAAACTTTATAAAACATTTACCTCAATATCTACTTGTACTGTTTAACTAAATCATTTGAAATTTTTTGAATCGGAAGAAGTTTAAGGTGAGTAATTGTTTTAAGCATATCAATTTTATAAGTTTTGTATCCATTATTTATACGCAAAATAATTTTAAGTAAAATCTTTGTGGGACATTGAAAAACTAGGTTAGAGTAACCATAAACTAAATTAAGTGCATTAAATCTAAAATTTTGTTATTGACTTGATCCATCATTCAACCCAAATATAATATAAAGAGAATTTCTTTTTCAAAATAGTTTGATACCAATTTTACAACTTTATAAGATCATTTATATTCAACTTCCTCATCCTCATAAAAAGCAAACTTTAAATGATTTGTTATAATATCCCCAACTATGATTATGGCTGTCATCCATAGTATATAATTTGTCTCATATCTTAGAGGTATGTATGGCAAGAACTTGTTACATATTCATAATTATGAGATTGATGTATGAAAAATTCATTTAAATAATTTATTTTTTCAAATATATTTAACATTATAAAACTGACCACCAAATTATTTCAAACTATCAAGCACTAATATTTTTACATCACAATTCAAACAAAATAATTCATAAATAATTTTAAAGATCAGCTTAACTTCAAAGTGCTTTCACATAACTGAGAAATGAAGCATTTCTTCTGAAATAACTTAAATAATTTATCTGGTACAATAACTTGACAAATGTGACATTAAATTTCATGGTTGTTATAAAAATGTATTTATAATTTTAATTAATACATTTGGTATAGTTTTCGTGCAGTTTGTTATCTAGTTGTGCAGCAAAGAAAAAGAAAATTAACCACCTCACAGATGCACCATGATCTCATTTCTTAGACTTGTGACTAATGGAGGATTAAGATCTAAACTTGCAATAATAAAAAGTAAAAATATTGAGGTGGAAATTGAAAACGAATTGACTACAGATTATTTAATTCCAGTAATATTGTTCCCATTAGACTTAAAAATAAACTACACTATTGGAGTATTTGATTCAGCATGATTCCCACTCTTCCACTGAAACTCGATCCTACCCAAGGCTGCTATGTACAGGGGCTGGTACATGTTAAATTTGTCATGGCCTCAAGTTGGTATGGTGTGGAAGTTTGGAGAGGGGTGCCAGCTCAAGTTTTAACCTCGTCATCTGACCATGATTCAAAATTATGAGGTGCTCAGAGCTTTCCCTTCAGGATTGGTCCAGGACTGTCGCCAATAGCCCAATATGTTGCTCTAGTGTAACATGAAAAACTCAGTTACCTACCGAATGAATGAGGGTCACAATATGAATCCAATGGGTCACAAAAGCCCATTGGTGAAGTCAAGGATTAGCAACTGGAGGGTTGTGAGTTCAAAACTTGATTCAACCTAAGACCATATAAGGGGAGCTGGTGCACTTTAACTTTGTTGTGGCCTCAAATGTCCTTACATTTGCATAGAAGTTTGAAGAGCAGGGTACCAGGTCACCAGCTCAGGTGTTGACCTGGTCATCTGACCATGGTTCAAAATTACATTGTGTTGTGCTCAGATCATTCCAAGGCTATCACTAACAGCTTGTTGTGTTGCTCCTGTGTGACGTAAATTCAACTACTTAACTCATTCTTCCACGAAAAGAAAATTAAAAAATTGTTAGACCCTTTAAAGCTAGATTCCATATTATAAATCAAAATAGATTAATTCATGAGTGCATATGTGAGGAAACTAGATTGCTATATTTGGGATCTCTTGCACCTTGTTCTAAGAACATAAATTTTTAGATAACCTATAAATATACTGTTGATTTTTTGTACTTGATCTTGAATGCATTCAAAACCAAGGTCAATGATACTCAGATGAAATAAAATATGCAATGTTGTAAAAATTAAAGCTTTTAAATGACTTTCAACAAGCCTAAAGATTATTTATCCAATGTATTGCTTAGATTTTTAAAGTATTTCTTGTGGTAGTTTGCTCAATAATTTATTTTTCCCAATAAAAAGTCAATGCCATTTTAAGTAACTTTCTCAGTTATTAAGTCAATGGCTGATCTACATATAGCATAACAAAAAGTAAATCTGAATTGTCACTTTAAAAATAAATTCACATAAATATTACATGAAAACAATATAACAGAAAACATATATTTTAACAAAGAAACAAACTCATAAATTAAATTATACCAGAAATTCAACTCACTGTCAAGATCACATAAAACCTAAAATGAACAATAGATAGAAAGCTTTTTGCCAAGTGAGAAAATGTAACATGCATTTGCCTAATCAGTACAGACGGAAAATTCCATGAAAAACAGTTTTTAAAGTATTGGGAAAAAGTATATTCAGAGGTAAATAAATTATAAATAATATACTTTTAGAGTCAAGAAACGTGTTTTCTCACATCAACACATTTAATCAAAGTAAAACCTAAAAAAACAGTTCTGAGAAAGGTCACTCAGTGGAGTTTGTCATTAAGTAGTCATTACAAATAAAGATTACACTATCCCATCAGGCATTCTATTTGTGACAGACATTCCCCAAACAATTACTTATTTTCAAGTTATCTTCATCTAAATTGAACTCAAGTTTAATCATCTGTTTGAAAAATTAAAACTCCAAACTAGTGTTTTGAGGTCTAAACACACCATTACAACACCATTATTTGTCTACTCTTTTTAGCTTTGGAACATAATTGAGCAGAAACCAGAATTCTACATCAAGGTTGATATATTCATTCAGTCTTCTAGTGCAGTGTTTCTCAACTGCCAGGCTATGGCCCAGTACATGAGAGGTTCTAGAATTATTATGAATAAATATTTCTAGTTGAAATATTCTGAGAATATTCAGATGTGTTGAAAACCTAGCCAGAATGCCTAAATAACATAAGTGTAGCAAATGTTGGTGACCAATCAGCAAGGAAATATAAAGAAAAAATTTCCACTGAAATTGAAGATCACTGCAGTCTCCCTCACCAAGTGTCCAATTCTCAAATATTTTCTTCGAAAGTTTGCATTGCTATAAGTGCTTATTTCAAAATCCAAGTGCACTGATTTCTTTAAACAGGCCTACAGATTTAAATTTTAACATGATTAAGACACGGAACTTTGTTTAATTTTAGTGTTAAGAAATCTGGCGAAGATGCATGTGACATAGTTTTGGTTATCAGAATGAGGTATGACAATAAAAATCAGCACAAATTGAATTAATGATGATGGCCTGAGGAAACAACAATATGCTAGATTTCAATCCTAGTGATGGATAATTAATTTACATGCAGATGTATACTTTTCAACATACCACACCATATACATTTAATGTACTAATACTCTGATTATGTCAAAACTTATATTTGTTAGTTTAATGTATGAAATTAAGAATTTGGACCCTTGTCTTATACAGAAAGAATTGACTGGGCTAAAGTTGAGATCCACTGCTCTAGTCAGACCAGCATTTCCTAAACTCTTCTGCATGACATTAGGTATTCCATAAAAGTTAAGAAAAAATACTTGAAACTAATAGATATGAGAAGACTCGAGTATTCTGTTTGAATTAAGTGCCGTTTTTAGAATACAAAATAGGTGGTCATTCAGAGAAGAGTGAATTGTGGTTGCACAATGCAAAATTCAGTTTTGAATTCTTATCCAGGAAATAATTAGATTTTGTTCTTTTAAAGTAGAAATTTCATTAAAACAATAAAATCTAATAAAAATGAACTAAAGCTCATTAATTTTAAAACTTAGAAACATTGCCTACATGAATTCTTTTACAATTGTAAAGCTATGTAGAAACATTAAGCCTAGCAGTGTATAGATGAGATTTTATAAAACAAAGTCATTCTCAGAATGAAACAATTCATAACCTAGAATTTAATTAGTACGTGCATTTAATACATTTCAGGTACAGAAACATTCATATATTAAGATAGTAGAAAACTAAATGATCATCAATTCAAAATTTGAGGACGCTAGCTTATTGACAGACACATCAGCAAAAATATCACTTCTAGCATTGCACTGAAACATAATATTACTTTCTCTTTGGACTGCACTGTTTATTGTCCAAACTCATACGTCCTTTTTTCCTTTTCCGATATTTGCTCAGCTGTCTGTTGGAGAAAAACTACATTATAATCAGACTTCACTGTCTCAACATAAGAGTATACCACTATCAAGACTAGTAGCTAACTTATACAATTCAATTTGAGATTATAAACTTTTAAATGTTTGCTTTAATAATTTGGTAAGAAAAGAGTTGTTTCTTGGAACAATTACTACTGCAAAGATAAAAAAATTGTTCACAGAATATTTATGCAGTTTGTAAAAATATCAGAATGGCTAATTTGTTGACTAGACTTTAGGTGCTTTTCCAATTTCAATTGTCTATAAGCAAGTTTTAATAATTACCTATGAATTTTGTCAGAAAACCAAATATCAAAAGTAGAAATCTTAAAATTTTAGGCTAAAACTGGCCACTGCTAAGAAAAAAATGTAAACAATTTTTAAAAGTAAACAAACTTTAAGCATATGAATGTGCAATCATGCTTAAAGATTTTCAATCTTTTGGCTCTCGCGTAAAATATATTTCTGTTTGGATTGTCACTTTTTTCAAAAGGTTTGACAGTTTTCTTGATGTTCCTTCTAGAGACCTTTGACTGTCTACTGGCACAAACCCGACAGCAGGGTTAAATTCACAATTTTTAAAATTTTCAAAAGTTCAATTTTTACACCATGTTGCAGAACTTTGAAAGATAAAAAAGGATAGTGTTCAAAATGAAGGATAAAATTCTGAGACATGACAAAATTGTAAGCATAAGAATACACAACAAAGGATTTCAAACAATGTCAAGATAAATTTTGGTAAAAAGTGCATTGCCAATTTCATTTCAAGAACAAACATTCATCCTCTGAGAGAAACCAGCAAGCAATAATTAACTAGAATATGAGATTAGTGAATGAGATTTGCATTTGCAAAATGTCATTCCATACCTGTAGATATTTTACATA
The DNA here is from genome assembly GCA_933210815.1 of Meta bourneti. NCBI lineage: Eukaryota > Metazoa > Arthropoda > Arachnida > Araneae > Tetragnathidae > Meta > Meta bourneti. Next base: position 35,916,861 of record OW119930.1, on the reverse strand, counting down.
AAAAATACTATGCATACACAGTATGCTACAGGTGTAGAGAAAAGACATACAAATGTTTATTCATTATTTGATTCTATTATACAAGGGAAAGTCAGAAAATATAGTCAAAGATACAAGATCCATGAAAATGAGTTAAAAGTTACTGAAGGCGTCATAATGGCACCATTTGGCCGGATATGTTCCGAAGCAAACAATTTCTAATTCATGTGCAATCACAGCAGTTTAAAAAATGTCAATCATGTTCATGGAGCCATACATGTTTCTTAGTTTTAAAAAATAAAATTAACCTTTTAACTTTTACAAGTTCATCCCAGAAATTCTTCCCCTATGCTGCTGTTACATGCTTTGATGAAGTTTGTACTTGGCATAATTGATTTGGCAATATTCATAAAGCAGAACTACCACAGCCAAAGCACAAATTCTTAAAAATTCCAACAAAAATTAGTCTTTTAAAGATTATTTTAGTAGCACTTTTAGTGGCCCTCAGCTGCTACATCATTGGCTCAAGGTCTTCAAAGAATGTTGTGTGGAGTAGGAAGAAGCACCTTGGGTAACTCGGTGCTTAGTTAACAGCTCACAATTTGAAACAGCTTTGATATAAAAACTTTTGGCGTGCTTTTTGTCGCCAAGGAAGAATTTCTTGGGAAAACACTGATTTAGGCTTAGCGGAAAATAATTCAAAAACTAACGAAAAGAATTTTAAAAATAGAAACAAAATCCACCCAGCTGATTATTTTTTCTAAATTTTTCAACAATTTTAAAAGTCTTCCCAATCTAAATCTCTAACTTCTAAAAATTTATCAAAACAATATTTTTAAGGAAATAAAAAAAAGCTGCTTATTCTGACATAAATGCATACATAATAAATGATTAGCAACTTCCTCATTTCCCTTCCTCAGTTACCCTACCACCAAAAAAATTAATCTTCAAATTTCGCAAAAGAACACCATGAAACTTATCTACAACACTAAATACAAGAGGCATGGAAAAATAAAAAAAAAGATAATGATTTAGAAAAATTAATAAGAGATTCAAATAAAAGCAAGAAACAGTACAACCTGATACAACTGCACTGTGCCATGTTTAAAACAAACTGAAAACTTTAATTTTTCAAATTTACAAGATACGGAAAGGAATTGGAAAATAAATTAAAAAACACCAATGAAATCAAAGGACATTATAATGGACATTTTTTTAAAGGAACAATGAAACAAAACAAGAATAAGAAGAACATTACAAAATATTCAACAAAAAGGGCCAGAAACGAAAATATTTAAGTTCATGAGGTTGCCATTACCCTAATAAAGCAGGGTTGTCTTTGCCTGTCACAACTCACCAAAAGCATTGCCATAAAAAGTCTATATCAGCTGTATTCACAATTTTAACAGAAAAATACTATGCACTCTATTGCACACATACCTCGTTGAAGCGATCAGAATGTTTATAATTACCAAACGTTTTTGATACCCTTGAAGTGCAGTAGGCCAGACAAAATATTTCCATGATGAAACAGAAAGCATGAATTCATGACTGAAACAAGGATTCGTGCAATTGGTTTAAAATAGAGGGCTTAACTTTTATTGATCTTTGGTAAATTTTCAAAAGTCACCAAAATTTGAAAATGGGAAATCACATATTTTGAAAATGGGAGGTTTTGAGACGATTTTGCTTACGATACCCCTAGTCGCCAAAGTTGAAAAATAGGAACGGAAAGGTACTTGTGGCAGCACTGAAAAAAATAATCTGCCGATACTCTTGCTGTAGAAGAAACATCTGAAAAATATTTTCTTCTGGACGTAAGATCCAGAAAATCTGGATATGTTCTGCAGTATACCAGAGATTCACTGAGAAAAATGTGAGCATGAACTGAATTTGGATTACAAAAATGAAACACTTTTAAGCACGTAACTTTTAAAATAAGCACTTTTCAGGAATATATGAAACGAAAAGCAATGCATTGTGCGATTTTGTTTGCAAAAGAACTTCACACAAAACAGTCGTAAAAATGTTTCCTGTTGACAGTAAATTCTGTCATGAAAGTCTGTAAAGTATGCTTAAATGCTGCAAATTTGGGTGAGACAGTACATTAGCAACTTTCAGCTGCAGGTGTTGAGGCACTGACAAAGTGATGGGATAAACATCAATATCACATAAAGAATCACGTTGAGAAATAAAGGATAGTGTAAAAATAACACAATAATAAATTTAGTTTGCATCTGTATCTTTATAACCTTTTGTGACTTACTGATTTACCCTCATATAGAACAGTTCTAGAACTGATAGTTTAGAATTAGAAGCAATATTGTTGCACATATCTTGCAGACAAAACAGCTAGATTTAGTATTGAATGGCAATTTGAAAGGGATATATAAATATATTATGTTGATTAATTTGCTCAAATCTGCAGCCATAGTCAAATCAGTCAGGGCTGTATATCAAGGGGCATGTAACTTATTTAGTAATAAAAATGGTTTACATTTTACCAATCTCACGGTCATCTATGGGTGAAGGAGAATCACTTGTTAAAGAATCTTCAATTTTTTCCTTGCCTAAATAAAAATATAATCTATTACTTTCAAAACCATTCGTTTTGGATAAAAGATTTCAGGTGACTAATAAAAAGCACTAACTTTTAAAAAATTCCTCGTCATCTTTTTCTTGTAAAGGAGAATCTAATTCTTGCTTTATATCTTTGCTAGGAAGTAGAACAATGTCCTTGTCTCCTTTCTTAGAAATCGGCTCGGATCTGTCGTTGTCCTTGTTTTGGATTCGGCGAGTTGTTTTGGTGCTTTGATGTGATGGTATTGATATATGTTCTGAGAGGAAGAGGAGGAAAATTATTACATGATATTGTTTCAAAATTTAATTGAACCAAGAAATATTAAGTAGCACAAAAATACAATTGAAATTATTTTCAACAATATAGTGAAGTTATAAAGTTTTATTTGAACACAACAGTTGACAGCACAGCAATAGAATACAGCAGTTACATTTGATTTGAATACAACAGTTAGTGCTTAGAATATTGACAACCTATCCGGAGTGACGAGTTATCCAGGTGACGACATCGAGATTTTACAGTGCTAAATTATCTAGTTGTACTATCAAAACCTTGTTAAGTCTTGAATTAAAAATTTTTCAGGAACAATAAAGAGAGAACTCGGTACCAAATTGTACACCAACTATGAGATAAGAGGTTTACACATTCACCAATGGAAGTCTATAACTGATGTAGACATAGGAGCTTTTGAAAGAAGTTTAGTGAGCATATTTGTAAACAAATGTTAAAATCCCATAAACGAAAAAAGAAAAATCAGACTTGTCAGGTTTTCATAGTAAAATGAAGATATATAAAAGCATCACAAATTAAGTTGCTTTATTAATACAAACACATGGAGCAAATACACCAACTGAAGATGAATCAAGATAAATCCTATGATGTTATATTTTGATACATTAGACACGATTAAAAACATCCTACCTGAACTTTTAATTCCTTCGCCTGCTTCTTCTCTAGTAACATTGCTGAAGTCATCTGCTCTATTGCCAATAATTGACTCTACATAACATGTAAGGAGAGGTATTCAGAATAGCTATTTATGAAGCAGAATATTTTATTACAAATGTGCATCAAGAAATTATGCATTTAACTACAGTAACATATATGATAACATTACATTACCAAGGTTCTCACTCTTCAAACAAAGGAAAACTTAGGGCCTTTTTTAAGGCTACATTTCACATAGATTAACCTGTGAGTATCCAGGTGAAAACTTTTACCAGTGCTAGATTTGGGTTTCACAGACCATAACTTGAACAGTGTCATCCCATATGAATGATAATTTTTATTTAAAACACTTAAAATCTAGATTCTAGAAAAAGTTTATAATTCAGTAAAAAATGATAAAAGTATTTAGAATTTATGAAATACAGGTATTCAACAACTTTTTAAAGCCAAAATCATATTTTGCTTCTGAAAAATAATGTTCTGAATAATTATATGAAAACTAGAGTTACCTTACTAGAGAGCCTCTTTTTAAAATTCCATTTGTAACAAATATTGCATCAAACTTTTAAATGACTTTCAAGTAAAGATTTGTATTTAAGTGATGAATTTCTTTCAATGCAGAAATAAATTTAACTGTTTGATTACATCATTATTTATTTGACATTTGATTATATCAAATAAAATATAAGTTTAACAAAGGAGAAATTAGTTATAATTAATATAAATATTACTTATTTTACTACTTTATTTTCATTTGAATAAATAATTTAATGTGAATCAAAATATAAAAATAGTTCATAGACATAAAAATCTACAACTGAAATGCATATAGATACAAATTGAAATGAGCCATTTTACCAGAGCTTCCTGAATAATCGTCATATATTTCCTGCTTTACTATTCGATCTGAAATGTAATAAAAATTCAGAAAACTAAATAAAAATATGCATTTAACAAAGCTGAAATATTAATTAGGATAAAATTATTTGTACAATTTTAAGAAAAATGTACAGTACTTTTAAATTCAAAAACTGCACTTTTCCCAAAAAGATACCAATCATATATTTGGGTTAAATATGCTGAAAAATTTCTATTTTCTACAGAAGTTGAACAACCTTTCAACACAAAATGAATGATATTACATTCATTTTCTAAGTAGAATATATCGTCGGCTTACAAGTGACACACAAGTCTAAATTTTAAAGATGAGATTTTTAGCTTTTCTAGACCAGAATGTGGCAATCTTTAGACTGGAGTAGTCCACTAGGTCATTTTTTCTTTGCATGAAGGTTAGATTTCTTTTTGAGAAACACACTTGGTGAGTAGAATTTATCCCCTTTGTTTTCTCAGAGCTGTTTTTTGATTTCGTCTGTTTCACTTGTAAGCCGACGATATTTTGATGAATCAAATATAAATCGAAACATGACTAATCCACTAATTCTTGGGTTCAGATAGCAAATTGAGACAAGTCCACTTTCCATCAAAATTGAGATATATTTTCTTTCATGTTAGTCTAGATAAAATTTGGAAGTGTGCTTCACTTGTAAGCTAACATGTTTATTTAAAAGTGATATGAAATAGTATTTTTAAAAGGCTATGGCCTATTGTATGGGTAGAATGTACAAACAAAATTCTAGAATCTCCTTTTCCAAAATATATCTATCATTTCAGTTTCTGCACCTAATAATTTCTAGGATTTCCACATGGAGAGGTAGCAAGGTCCAAAGTTGGGGGATGGGGGGCAGTACTATGAAAAGTAAAAACCTTGCATGTAATGCAGTCTTAACTTCTAAACAGTCTTCTAATTGTAATAGTGGTCTAAAACACAATGATATTATCTATCTATCTTAACAAATGATTTGTTTCTTGTATGGTACCTTTTATTAGCGCATAACCTTTCGATTCTCATGTAACATTAATTTTAAATCCTCAAAACTAGATAAGATAGAAATCGAACCTAATTCTCCACTGAAGAATACTGTGGTGTCTGATATAATATACAATCTTTAATGATACATACACATATAATGATATTAAAAATCACATGGTTGATATAAATTTATCAAAATTTACATTGATATTAAAGTTTTCACAATTTAATTATTTCTTAAGTTTATTTTCTATGCCAAATAGAATAGTACAACACAACTTCTCAAACATCACATACCATCTTAGTCTAAAAGCAAAACGAAATACTTGATTGGTTTGGTTGGATTTTATGGCACAAGGGCCTGGATGGATTTACCCAAGCTGTACCAAACACAAGACAGACAGTATCAAGTAATGGACACACACAAAAGCAAAGTTTTACTAATACAGAGGAGAGAAATACACCCAGGTTAAGTTACATCGAACATGTGCTGCCAACTCACAGGTTGTTAATGAAGTGGGCAAACCCATTAAGCCCTGATGGCCTCTGAAATACTTAGAAATTGGATTGATGAGTAAAAAAATAATAATAAACAATTACTAGAATACTTACTTAATTCTCTCTGTTGGACATCTTGAATAAGGGCATTAAATTGAGATTGGTGTTTTTTGACTGAAAAGACAATACATATTAATACATGAATAGAAACAGTATGTAGGGGTAGCAAGTTGTCTAAAAAAGATAATATTTTATAGCCATAAAGATGGAAATTAAAGGTTTAACATTTCTTGCAATAATCATGAAAAAATATCAAAAAATAAAAAGATGTTAGTATTAATAATTAGTGAAGAGTATATGTTACAAATAGCATACAATATTTTAAGGAAATTGAAAACTTTTCAAATTTAAAAGTAAGCATTAGAAATATAGGTTAACCTTTTCGAATTCAAACCTTTGAATGGTGAAATTGGTATACTTTTAATACTAACTTATGAACCTATAATGTATACTAGTGTGGCTGTGCGAGAATTCTCACATGAACAATTCCACCCCCTCTGTTGTATGGGTGAAAGATGTAAACGAATTTTTTAAATCCAAACTATCAAAAAAAGTTTATTCAACCACTATTAACAACACTTCCTCCTTAAGATCACTGTTAGCGTTCCAACCATTTGTGTAAAGCGTGTAATTCCTCTGCCAAAAGGCCTAATAAGGTTATCTTAACTCTAGAATTCACAAAAATTGTTAAGTTGTATATTTTCAAATCTTAACCTCGCGTGGAACATATATTGTTTAATATCTTTATATCATCAAATCACATATAAATTATTGATATTATGGAAAATGAAAAACCAATTCAATACATAAATAAATAATTCATCGCGTGTAAGAGACGTAAAAGGGATCTATACTATAGAAATAATATAGATGATGAAATAATTGTTTTCCGAGTAATACTGGTAAAACAATTTTATTGGAAAAGTTGTTTTTCCATCAATAATGGTAAAACAAACTGAATTGCATACTGCAATTGTTTTACACTCAATGTTATTCCTATGGGGATTTCGAATTGTTTTTAGCCCCCCTCTGCACACCTTGGAGAAATAGAATGGATTCGTCAGTGCTCCGGGAAATTCTTTCTTTTGATACCTCACTTGTTAAGATTCGTCGCGTGTAAGAGGTGTAAAAGGGATCTATACTATATAAATAATATAGATGACTATACAGGAAGTTTCAAATAGTTAAAAACTTAATTCAGTATTTCAATATCTTGACTCGCATACAAATATTCTCTCGAGTATTAAGAGGGATAAATCAAATTTAAAAACTAATTCTACACAAAGCTAGCTCCACAAGCCATAGAACACAGATAATAATTTATATCGAATACATTTAATACATCTATGTGCAGCTAGTTATTTACAAATTGAATCTGGATATTATGAGCTTCCAGCAGCTTCAAAACATTTGTCTGCACATATTGATCTTCAAATTGTCATCTGCTTTCTACATTGCTCAGTAGTTAGGAAAGTATACACGACAACAGAGTTTTCTTTAGGGGATGTCAGTTGAGGGTGGTCAGTGCACAGCAGTTAGTTCAGTCGATTTTTGAATAGGTATTATAGCTCATTAGGAAAAGGTTGCCATATGCAAAAGCATGAATCGCGATAACTGTATATGGTTTTTCTCTAGCCACCAATTCGTTATCATTGCTATCACTTTTGGAATCAAACAATAAAATTAGAACCAAAATCTGTGCTAAAGACGCCAATCGAGGAAGCATGTTTTGTTTAAGTTCTAACCAATTACCTAATTTAGAGAACAGACCAGTTCAAAACCATGTGACTTGACTTGCAGGAGCAGGACTATAGATGTCATTGCGATTTTTCAACAGGAAATTTAAAATGAATAAAATTCAATTTCTTGATTCTTAAAATAGCAAATGTCAAGCTCAAGTAAAATTCGGATAGATTTTTTTCCTTTTTAATAGAAGAAAAGCTGTTATTTGTTTCTAAGAGTTTTTTAGGGAACATTAATGATATATTACGACCACTACAGAAGAGACGGCACTACCTACAAGGATTACAAGGAAACAGGTAAGCATCAACTGAACTTTAGCGGGTAAGCATTACTGATAAGATATGCCAACTTGGCAAACTTTGAAAACCCCACAAGTAACTAGGAACGAGCCTAAATGTCTAACCTCATATATGGTAAAGGAAAAGTCGAGGGCCACACTATAGGTGCTGTTATTAGCTTGTAGGTCAACACTTGTTCTGAAATGAGTAGGATAAAGGATATTCAATCAGTAAAAGGGTGTTTCAAGATGTTTTTCTTTACCCTTACTTTCAGAAGCTTGACAACAATCAGTTTCAAAATATCTAAGAAAGAAGTAATGCACCATCACATTAATTTAAATTTGTTTAAAGATCATACATTCTTTCGGTGTGTAATCTGTTATACAGAGAAAGGTATCCAGTTAAGTCAACTTAAATGTCTGAAGCTCTTAATCCAGCACTTGTAAAGACACACATGCCATTTTACATAAGTAAATATAAACAGATATTTACTTAACAAATATATATGCACACAAACATAAACTGTAATAAAAGAGCACACAAAATAAGAGCAGTACAACTAACATCTATAACTAACATCATTGCAGAAACTCAATAACTTTTGATAAAGGAAAATTAAATAAAAATAGAAATTAAATACAGAAATAGCTAATTAAACTGTACCATGAGATGCATGTTCTTTTTCTATAGTTGCCATATCACTTTTCTTATGTACTTGAGTCTGAAATAGAAAAACAAGTGTAAATATAGAATTAAATGTGGTCTGTCCACCACAAGAACTCCTCCCAAACTAAGTCTGGATAATAGCGATCACTATAGAAGCAGAGCTTGTACATTTTTCAATGGGGACAATTCTGGTGTAAGTCCTAATTTTATTTTGTTCTTGGCAAAAGCTGGTGACAGAAACAGATACTTTGCCATTAACTTTCTTGGTAGCAAGTAAAAATTGTGACAAATATATTTCCAATTACTCGTTAAGTGCTGCAGTGCATTTCTTGTAAGTATCCCCTTCGGATGGTTGGTCGGGTTTTAACACAAGGGCCATATTTGGACATGCTGCACGAGACACAAGGCATAAAACATCAAGTAATGGACATACACACAAGGAAAGATTTTACTGACACAGAAGAGAGAAATACATCCAGGGAGGAATCGAATCTGCACTGCCTACAACTTGGAGGTTACTAGTGCAGCGGGCATACCCACTGAGCCCCGACAGCCCCTATCCCTTGTGGAAATAATAAGTTGCGTTTTAGTGGACAGACAGGGGTAGACTTGGTCTCAGGACTACTTCTCGTTACAGATAGTATATATGTACATAAATTATTTCTTAAATGAATTTTAAATAATTTTTTTTTAATTCCAAACTGGATAGGAGAACAAATAATTCCAAATATAAACAAATATTTGGAAAATATTTGTTTCCAAACTTTAATATTCTTCCACAACTACCATTATTCCTTAGCTTAACTGTAGCTTGAAAAATATGATCAAATTCATGATTTTTGTACAAACCCAATTCATGTAAATGAAGAATATTTTTCAGCGACACATGGTTATTCAAATTTTTCTGAGAATATTATTTTGAAAAACTATGTGGGAAGCACAAGAGAAACATGGAAATAAAACCAGAAACACACAGTTTCTGATTCATAAATTAGCTCTTTAGTTTTTCATTAAAAAGATGCGTTTACAGAAAATCGCAAAGTGAAAAAGCTAATTTAACAAACTCCTTTAACATAACAAATTTCATATCTTGATTAGACACTCCCCTAGTAAACTGTCTTTTTAATTCTCTTTTAACAGAACTTAGCTTTAGTGAAAACTAGCATTCACCTTCAAATACAGAATTGATCATGATATTTTGTTTGTTTTCTTGATGTTTTGTCTTGCTCAATGACTACGAAAAATAAATACGAATGCTAAGAAACATGAACTGGACATAAACTAGTCAGTTTATGTCCAGTTCATTTTCGATAGGTTTCCATGCTCAAACAAAAAATAAATAGAAATGCTCCAAAATGCCTTTACATCACTAGATACAAACAAAATTTTGTAAAAACAAGTTATAGAAAACAGCAAAAATATTTCATTTAAAAAAAATAAGAAACAAATAAGTAAGATGTACTAACTTGTCTTGGTAAAGAATTTAACCTTTCTTCTAATTCCTGTTCCTCTATTTCTCTTATCAAGTCAGTCACTAAAAAGTAATAGACATCGGTTTTACAAAAATCACAGGAATACACAAAACAAATTTTGGACTTTATGTATTCTTATACTGAAAATATACTGATTTTTCAGTTACCATTAATACGCACAGCATGTGTTAAGAAATGACTTAATTGTAATTTTCATTAATGAAAATATTTATTTTAAATAATTACTTGGATTACAAAATTATTATGTCTGCATTATTAAACAAACCATATAAATAACTTCATCAGCTTAATGTAAATAAAAATTATTTGACAATTCAAAATTTAATGTATGCTGCATATCAATGTTTTCCAAGCAGTATTTACACTATCTATGTGTGTTTGGAAATATTATGGTTCAACAATGAAAAAGGGCAATTGAAATATGCAATTACAAAACATACTAATTACAAAACATACAATTAGAGAGCAAAGAATTTCAATTGAATGAATGGTTACATACCTGGTTTAGGATCTAAAGAATCACAGTTAGCATTGTGTAAAACAACAAAATTCTTGTGCCTTCGTATTAGAGACTAAAAAGAAAAATAATCAAGTGATTAAATATTTCTTCACAACATAATCAAGATATTTAGAAAAAAAAAATTTGAAATAGATATTGTACACTGGTGCATAAAACCTAGAGACAAACATAATGAAAGACATGATTGGACATTCAGCAAAAACTGATGCATATCTAATTTTTACAAGCAGGATCATGTGACCCTATATTGTTGGGAGATTTTGTTATGACTCAAAAATGCTTAGATGTTTTCAAGGAAATATTTTTAGAATATCAAAGTTCCAGAGTTAGGGATGTTCTAATAAAATTATATTATTATGGTTTGAGGCCTGAGCAGTGTTTCAAACCAATGGATTGTTCCTGATGAATCTAATATTGCTATCGTCTACTACAGAGCCTGAAACAAATTTTTAGTTAGGACAAAATGCTAGTCGGATCCCAATTCGTTACCTTGCGAATCCCTTTCCAACATAGGAATGTGGCTGCTTCAATAGACAGTGACAGGATTTAAGGCTTGGAATCAGTTACTTCACAAAGATTAATCTATATCCATATATTTATGGAGAGTAAAGGCATAGAGGTAGGTATTAATAGACGTCGCACTGGAGCAACACAACAGGCTATTGGCGACGGTCTGGGATCAAAACCGAAGGGAAACGAGAACGCCACATAATTTTGTGCCATGGTCAAATGACCATGTCACACCTGAGCTGGCACCTCACTCTCCAAACTTCCACACCACGCCAACGTGACCTGAAGGGAAAGATTCAAGGATCAATAATTAATTCAGTTTGAAAGATTCAAAGTGCAATTTGATATTAATTGTTGGCGATTGTGAATTGTAGCTGTGCCAAACACAAGACAGACAACACCAGGTAAAAAAATGTTGTGAAAGGGAAAAAAGGAAGGTAGGTATTTAATTAACATCACAACAGGCTATTGGTGACTGTCTGGGATCAAATCTGAAGGAAAAGATTCGAGGACAACACCACCTAATTTTGAACCATGGTCAGATGACGAGGTAGCACCATGAGCTGGCACCCCACTCTCCAAACTTCCACACCATGCCAATGTGCGGACATTTGAGGCCACAACAGATGTAACATACACCAGCCCCCTTCTATGCGATGGTCGTTCGTTGGATTTGAACTCGCAACTCTCCGGTCACTAATCCGTTACGCTTCCAACCGGGCTACCATGGCCCTGTGAAGGCATAGAGAAAACAGTGCTGTTTTTGCTATGGATTAATGGACATCTCACCACAGGAGAAGTGTAGAAAGATAGGTTGCATCGAGGATACAAACCATAGTTTCGACGTGAATACTCGGGTCTGATGTTGGATTGTGGAATGAATGAAAGTATTGGAAGTTTGAACGATTGTTTATTGTGAATATTCAACAATTCAGCTTGAAAGATTCAAAGTGCAATTTGATATTAATTGTTTCCTATTGTTAATTGCAGCTGTGACAAACACGAGACAGGCAACACCAAGTAAAAAATGTCGTGAAAGGGAAAAAAAGAAGTTAGGCATTTAATTAATGTCGCACTGGGGCAACACAATGCTCTATTGGCGACAGTCGGGGATCAAACCCGAAGTGAAAGATCCGAGGACAACGCCACGTAATTTTGAACCAGTCAGATGACAAGGGAGCACCTGAGTTGGCACCCCACTCTCCAAACTTCCACATCAGGCCAATGTGAGGACATTTGAGGTCACAACAAATTTAACATGCACCAGCCCCTTTTGTACATGACGGTCTTTGGTTATGCGGCCTGGAAAAAAGAAGGCTTGGTGAATATAATGAGATGAAAGCAGAAGACCTTCGCCAATAGCTAGTCATATTGCTCCAGTGCAACGTAATTTCCACCACCTACTCTAACAAAAATCAACCACTATGAGCTGGTTGTTTTGGGGTTTTATGGCGCAAGGGCTATATTTGACCAAGTTGCGCCAAACACAAGACAAGATGTCAAGTAACAATGTCGTGAAAGGGAAAAAGAGAGGGATTGGGGAATAGAATAATGCGATGAAAGCAGAAAAAGATCGCTTGGTATGCTGGGTGTGTGGCATCTGTATTTACTAAAGACAGTAAACCCCATGAGAAAAGAAAAGATCACTTGAGTACCTCGAGTGTGTGAAGCCCATACACATCTAAAGGAGATGTGCCCCTGAGGGCAAGTGAAGTGGGAAGACAAGCAGGAAAAACTGTTTCCAGAGACCTACACAAGCACTGATATGTATTTAATTAGATAAGTACCTGTCTATCACCAGCAGTGTTAAGACATTGTTCTTTTAATTTCTTCTTGATTTCTTTGTCCGATAGAAGGTGGTATACTAGTTTAGGCAAAAACCTTCTGCAACAGAAAAATAAAAATATGTGTCAGAACTGTGAATGCATGAAAAACGTACAAATTATGAAGAGTGAGTACATATCTTCACCTTTCAGAAGCTTGTTCTTTTTCTCCTGCCTTCAGACAAGCATCGAGATGGACATTTATTCTTTCAGATGATACTCTTTGGTAGCACACTGGACACGATACTGAAATAAAATTAAGAATGTTAAAGTAGAATATGAAGTTTAGATTTGTAATTGAGGTAATTTTGAAAATATTTTTCATTTATACTATCAAAATGTGTTGCTATAATTTTTTTTCAATTGAGTTTGTTTTCACAGTGTAGTTTTAATTTCCAATTTCCTTCAATAGTTGGTTGATAGGTAGGTATTTAATTAATGTCACACTGGAGCAACACAGCGGGCTATTGGCGATGGTCCGGTATCAAACCCGAAGTGGAAGATCCAAGGACAACGCCACGTAATTTTGAGACATGATCAGATGACGAGGTCATACCTGAGCTGACATCCTGCTTTCCAAACTTCCACACCAACCAACGTGAGGTCATTTGAGGCCACGAGAGATTTGTTAACCCCCTTGTACACGATGGTCTTTGGTTGGATTCGAACTCGCAACCCTCCAGTTGCTAGTCCGTTACTCTTCCAACCAGGATACTGTGACCCCAATAGTTGGTTGATGTTAAGGTTTGCATTGCAACTAAACAAGGTTCCCACCCTTCAAGCGAAATATTAAGACCTTTTCAAGGTCAAACTCTTATTTATTTTTCAAGGCTGCATTTTATATAGATTAATCCATGATTGCATAAGTGAAGAAACATTCATGAGTACCAAGTTTGGACTCAGACCCAGTTTTAAAAGCATATAATTTTAGCTAAACTATAAATACCAAGACATCAATTTTTGATGCCAGTATAGCCTACTGGTATAGTGGTCACAACACTTGTTTGCCACCCAGTAGGTTGTTGGTTCGAATCCCAGTTTTTAAGATACTTAGATGTTAGTGATCGTCCTTCTTAGGAGTAGTGGTGGCTCACCCATTGGGTGTTCCTTCACAAATTTCACCCCTTTGACTCGAAGGCTGAGTGGTCGGGCTCGGGAAAAAAAAGATTTTTGATGACACTTGAAAATTTTCTCTGCAAAGAAAAGACCAGAAAATATTTTTCCCGTCAGGAAAACTGGAAAAATTGATTTTCTGGAAGAGTTGACAGGTGTGTTATAAACTTTTATTTATTAATTAACATGTATCAAAATCAAGACTCTCAACTTGCAAAAGTAAAATATTAATGACATAAAAACATATACTTTAATCTTAATGTGAACAATGAAGATGCTTTTTATCAGTCAGTCCAGCAATGTCTGTCAATTCCAATATTAAGTCATTTTCAACTTCTCCATATCAATAAATACTGGAATCTCCTATTCATAATTTTATGTTCTAAAATTCTGATTGAGAACATAAAAAAATTGAGGAAAATAATAGAATATTTTATTTTTCTTGTTTGGTTGTATTGGCATTTTATGGCAGAAGGGCCATATTCGACCAAGCTACGCCAAACACACCGTCAAGTAAAAAAGAGGGATTGAGGAACAGAGTAGTGAGATGAAAGCAGGAAAAGATAGTTCAGGTGTACTCCAGGAGCACGACCCAAATGTTTACTAGACAGTAAACCCCATGGGAAAGGAAAAGATAACTAGAGTACCTCGGGTTCGTGAAGCCCGTACACACCTAAAGGAAATATAACAGAGGGCTATATTTTCTTGGAAGTTCTTTATTTTGCTAGTGAAATATTACATGTTTTCCATGGACACCATGAAACCTCACCGTGAACCCCACTTTACGGAATCACAGGCATAGTGTGAATAATAAATTGTAGCCTTTCTAACTGATGATGAGGAACATTAGAAGTGCCTTGATAATTTGTTAACAACATAAACAGTTAATTGGAAATGATTAAACCTGAAATTACCTTCAGTGTCTTTTTCTGTTTTTCTCTCACTTTTACCTTGGACATCTTTATCAGCCGTCAATATTTCTTTTTTCTGAAAGAAACCAAAAGAATGAGTAGATTAATTTACACAAAATACCAAAACAGAAAATATTTTACAACCAAACATATTTTTGAATAGGGATCATGAGCAAATGCAAATAATGAACTTTAAAAAAAGGAGCAGAATTAATGATGTTTCAGAAATTTTTCGATTTAGACAAAAATATAGCTTAAATAAATTAAAAACTTATAATTGGTAACAGGATTTTATATTTTGCAAAGAACAAAAATCGAATAGCTTTGGTTACTAAAGTTATAGAAAAAAATGTAAAATTTTATTTTTAGACAGATTAATGGATAATTAAATGAAAGTAAAAGTGTAACCTAAGAGATAATATTTGAAGTAATTTAGATAAGGTATAATATATAATGAAACATAACATCTGCACAGAAAACAGACTTTAAAAGACCAGACAATTCTAAAACTCTTAAGTTTAGTTTATTTAAAGAACAAAAAATGTTCTTTGTGAAATCTAGTAAAAATATATATGAGTAATATTTGACTAAATAAAATTTGTGGCTCTCAATTTCTAGTCTAGAAATTTTGATTATACCTAGTTACATTACATAAGTTTTAGTTTGAATTTCAGATTTGCTAAAGAAATTTCTTTAATGATTAGATGTTTGCTATTAACGAAATGTAAAATAAACATATCAAGAAATTCATTAGGAAATCTCCACTTGTTTACAAGGGTATCTATATATATATTATTCTGTGCAATTATCTATATTTGAATGCAAGAATTTTAATTAATAAAATACTTGAAGTCGTACGTATGTTAGAGTTTGTTCTGGATTAAAAAATGGCTGGTTTTTAGTTGCCAGATGTAACTAAAATTTTAAACATAGCAGTAAAAAAATAGGTTCACTAATCGAATGCTTAAAACTTACAATTTTAATTGGTACAGGATTATCAGCTTTGCATTTTTCTTCTTGAGTGATACATTCAGTATTTTCTATACTTTCTCTGCAATAGAAATGTTCTTCTAGTACTCTTGATTAAGACACATAGTTTATATACTTAATTGCAGATATTTTTTAACTGAAAATTGATTAAAAATAGGTAATTCTCACAGATAAGTCTATATCTAGAAAGATAGAGATCTGATAGATCTAAAAAAACTAAAGAATGATAAAATAAATTAATGAATAAATAAATGATAGCATGATTAAACATAAGTTCCTTGATCTTATTTGATACTTTTCCCCTCTTTTTAGAACATAGTGTGCTTTACCACCAGTTTTTGAATGTATACATCAGTGAATTTTAATCTATTTCATCCATTGCACACATAAAGTAACTACTAAATTTCTGTGTACCAAAAAATATTACATTTTTGGCTGATTTGACAAAAAAGTAGAAATAATTTTGATTAATTTGCAAAAAATAAAGTTACACTTTTTGTACCAAAGTGGTTTATTAAAAAATTTGTCTGAAATAATTTATTTAAGATACTTTATAATAAAGAAATACTCAAAAAATGATTTATTACAGGTATAGATGTTAGATGAAATACTTAGTAAGCACACTTTTCTCAAAAGTTCTAACTTAAACTGCTTAAAAATGAAATAAATCTTACAAAATTTAAACAATTTCACTATCATCCGTATCCGTAAAGCACCAACAGAAAAATGACACCAACACAACCATGGCGCTAGTGTGCCTTACGGTTGTGTGCCACAACCAGAGTGTGCAGACTTAAGGAGTATGACATATAGAAGGGTTACTGCAATTGTAAGTACGTGAAAGTGGTTTTACAATGCAATACAGAGAAAGGATATTAATTTAAGTAAAATGCACTTTCTGATCAACAGCTTAAAACTCTTACTTCATTTTTCTGTAGACATGAAGAATTTCATCAATAAGTCTGTTATTTCTTAGTTCAGGCTCTGAAGCTTCCTGATTAGAGAAAGAAATATAATAAATGATCAAACTTTATTTACAAATGCAAGGCAGAATTAAAAACAAATGCATGGAGAATGCCTTTAATTTCATTTTGCATAAAAAACAGGCTAAGTGTTATTTGTTTAAAATGATTGCTTTGAAAACATATGTTAAAAGTAGGTAAAAAACATGTCATTAGTTTTTTTAGCTAATTCTGAAATGGTTGTCAAGATTTAACTTGATATCTTTCATTTCAATATCCGTAAGGCCATAGGAACTATGTAAATCCATGTATTGAAAACCCGAAAACTTATTTATTCGTTCTCCTAATATTCTCAATTCACTCTTCGGCTGAGTTCCCACAGACCCATGATTAACTCAATGTCATTTGTCACCTCTGACTCAACCCCTACATTTGCTGATTGTGCACTTCCTTTTCCACACACTGTATGGCTTTTTCTTCCAATTTCCACATCCAAGCAGCTTGGACATCTCACCTTTGTGTTCACAATTCAGTATTCATGTTAAAATATTGCTATATTATGTCTTAATAAATATAGTTTTTTAAGTCTTGACCACAACATTTTAATACACCTTGCATGTGTAAAGTAATTTTAATTGCCCATATGTAGCAAAAAAATGACTAATAAGTGTCTTCACCAAATATTTCACATTGCATAAAATTTGTTTTACATTTATTGCTTAATTTTTTCACCTTTATTTAGTTCTGAATCCTTAATATCTATTGATCCACATGCACTAAATACAAAAACAATTTCTAAACTGTAAAATGATGCGTGTTGAGGAAACTAAGAAACTGTAATGTTTGCATGTTTCAGCCGAGTTGCCATGGCAACTGTGATGCTACCCAAATCAACCTCAGGACCAATCTGCAATGGAAGTGAAAAGTTTTAGTTCCATCCTCTCCTCTATAGGTGGCAGTATTTCTGCCTGTATCTCTATTTGGGATGGGGAGTAGAGATTTACCTAATTGATTTAGAATGTGGTATTTTTATCTTGTGTTGAAAACTAGTTGATTAGTTTTGAGTTCGTACATCAGGATCAGATTTTAGGTATTTTGCAGACCTGACTATGAAAAAACAAACATTTTATGATGATATAACTGACAAGTTAAAGGATGAATCGATTTAATATACATTAAGCCTTCATAAATTGTTTATTTTCAGTGCAGAGCCTTTCTGTACTGCTCTTGGGGGTAGCTTTCTTTAATATTTCAATCATAAACTGTCATTGATTGTAAGTCTTTTTGATGATATTAACGTTTTTACCTTATAGCATTATTAAACCTTAATTTCAAAATTTTTAATTTTAAGATGGTGATAATTGTTTAGAATCATTGTAAGGCAAAACATTTTTAGGATTTTGCTATCTTGAACAATGATATGCAGAAAGGTAATTGATAGGTTCTGAGGTAATACTTGGGGTAGACAGATGGTGTACACCAAATGGAGATAATTGGTTTTCAATGTTTGACATTTAATCAAAATCTGAATTAATTCTGCAAAAGTCTGGAAAAAAGTAAGTTAAATTTTGGTTATAGCTGCCCAGATAATGTTAAGCACCTTTGGAAACATGTTTGTGTGTGAGCAAACTTTTTCAAACTGAAATATGAGTAGATTGCAGGTTATTATAAAAACAAGAGTTTGAGGGATATCTTGAGGATTTATACAACAGAATTAAGTCCCTACCACAAAAATCGTGTTAGTGAGAAAAATGCAATGTCACATTCATTACCTGGGCAGTCGCTATAAAATAATGAGCCCCTCATAACAAATTGAATAATACATAAAATTTTTTATAAATTATTAATAATAAATAGTACACTTAATACATTAGTTAATAATAATCATAGTAATTAATAATAAAAAAATTAAATGATAATTTTTTAATAAGTAAGAAGTCCCCAAATTAATCGATTATTGTAATCAGTTCCTTCTTCCCTGTATACCTTTTCTCTTCTAACTTAATACATATGGCCTGCTTTCTTTAAAAGTTAGCCTGCACCTATCATGAGTTGTGCACCCAAGCTAAAGTGCCTAAGTAGCAAACAAAAAACACAAAAGAACCTTAAGTCCCAAGGAAAGTGTGGAAAGGGATTTTTAAATTCAGATTTAACACTGCTACACACCTCATAAAAACAATGCTGTCTTTAAGATCATAAATGCAAAGCATAAATAAACTTACCTGAAAACAAGTGGGGCATTGAGATTTGTATAGCATGTATCTCCTGATGCAAACTGAGCAATCTAAAATTAAAATAATTACAAACTCAAAATAAACCACACAAAAGGAATTCTGAGACTTCACGTCAGAATACAAATTAAAATAAAAACTCACAAATAAAACATTACTTACAATTATGACTACATTTTGTTATCATGCAATTATTGAAATAATCAAAACATATTCGGCATCGCAGGATCTCATCCAGAGGCTAAAAGAAAATACAACAAATTAGAAACAAGGATAAATGATTAAGAAGCGAATGGATGACAGTATTTCCATTTCTGAAAAATGCTCCGACTTACTTTCAATAACTTCATATTTAAATTCACATTGAGAAATTCCAGATCGTCTTTGACAATATTGCAATTTGACGCCATCATATTGATAGTAAACAATGTTTCTCTTTAAGATTTGTTATCATTTCATGTTTTTGCTTTTTAAAAGACTAGGTTGATGAGAGGATTATAGACTTCTGCTCCTCTTGGCAAACATTCCAACTAATGAGTCCAGGTGACGAAGGATTCAAAAAATGAAAAAATTATCACGATTATCACGATCCAAGAATTTAAACTTTTCTAAGATCGTCAAACGAAAATAAACACGATGATTTCAGTTCACTTCATTCCACGAAGAGAGGTAGGACAGATAGGTATACAATTAACATTCCACTGAAACAACACATGAGCGCAACGTCCATGAAGGTAGGTAGGTAGGAAATTAATTAAAGTCACACTAGAGCAACACAACGGGCTATTGACGACGGTTCGGGATCAATCCCGAAGGGAAAGATCCGAGAACAACACCACGTATTTTTGACCCACGGTCAGATGACGAGGCAACACCTGAGCTGTCACGCCATTCTTGAAACTTCCACACCACATCAACGTGAAGACATTTGAGCACACGACGTGCACCATCCCCCTTTGAACACGACGTAGATTGGATTCGACGTTTGGTTGGATTCGAACTTGCTAGTTCGGTTCCAACCCAAACTATTCCGGTTACTAGTTCGTTGCTCTTCCAACCGGGCTACCGCGGCCCTATAAGATCCTCGAGAGTATCACTTTAAATTAGGCAGTGGTAACCCGGTTGGGAGAGCAATGGATTAGCAACCGGAGGGTTGTGAGTTTGAATCCAATCAAAGACCGTCGTGTACAAAAAGGGCTGGTGCAGGTAAATCCGTCGTGGTCTCAAATGGCCTCACGTTGGCGTGGTGTGGAAGTTTGGAGAGTGGGAAGCAGCTCAGGGGTTGCCACGTCATCTGACCGTGGTTCAGAATTACGTGGTGTTGTCCTCGATCTTTTAGCTTTGGGATTGATCGCGGACCGTCGTCAATAGTCCGTTGTGTTGCTGTATTGTGACGTCAATTAAAATACCTACCTACTCTGAATTAAAACGATTATAGATTGGTATTTCCATTTTGAAAAATATTTATAGGGTTTAAAAAAAAAAAAACTAAAAAGAGGGGGGGGAATTTCAATTAACGTCACACTGGAGCAACACAATGGGCTATTGGTGACGGTCCGGGATCAATCCCAAAGGGAAAGATCCGAGGACAACACCACGTAATTTTGAACCACGGTCAGATGACGAGGCAACACCTGAGCTGGCACCCCACTCTCCAAACTTCCACACCACGCCAACGTGAGGACATTTGAGGCCACGACAGATTTAACGTGCACCAGCCCCCTTTGTACACGGCGGTGTTTGGCTGGATTTGAACTTGCAACCCTTCGGTTGCTAGTCTGTTGCTCTTCCAACCGGGCTACCGCGGCCCTGCTAAAAAGAGGTAAGATGAATGTTGGTATTGATATTTTTCAATTAACGTCACACTGGAGCAACACAACGGGCTATTGGTGACGGTCCGGGATCAATTTCAAAGGGAAAGAACCGAGGACAACACCACGTAATTTTGAACCACAAGATGAATGCTGGACAGCAAGCTTGAGTTTTTGATTTAGATGACTGATTTAGTTAAAAATTTTAGATTAGCTAACTTAGCTAGTTTTAATCAATCAGCTTTTTATATAATTTTTCCTTTCTAATCTACTCTTGAACTGGTTTTGGGCTTCTTAATTGAAAGAAATTGAACAATTTGGTTCCATAGGCATGTTTATTAGCTCCGAGTTGAGTTTTAAATTTCGATATCAGTTTAAAAAACACCACTTAAGATTTTCAGCAAATTTGTAGTGCTGCCATCTATAATGTAAATTTTGCACTAAAATATCAGAAACACCGATTTTGACGATGCGATACATCTAAACTTACAAGGAACTTGACCTCTACAAGGCAACTTACAAGAAACTTGACTTGAAGATATTATGCAGCATTGAATCAAAGTCATGAATGATGGAAATTCGCCTACTCTTATCCTTTTATTTTTTAAGAGAAGCTCATTATGGCTTAGTACGTAAAAACAGTTTTTGTAAAAAAATAATATGTATATATTATTCTTTCTTAATTGAGAAAAAATAAGAAAGAATTAATTCGTACAAAATCCTTTGAATTACGCATAGAAAAAACTTAGTCTTCTAACTAAACTTTAGTAGTAAGTAGACTCCTAGGACAAAAATAAACACATTATTAAACACAATTTTTTCAATAATATGAGTTTTAATTTAAAAAAGAAACCAGTTTATGAATCAATAACTAAAATGAAATTTCACAACAAAAAAACTGCCAATAAACATATCAAACTTTACATACAAGTAGAATAGTTTGTATAAAATATTTAGCTCTGTAAGTAACAAGTAATTTTCAATTAAAAATCGATGTGCTATTCCGAAGCTGAACTCATTTACTTCGGTCTATTTTTTCGCGAATTTCTACCTGAAATAAATCAGTATATCGGAGTATCTATTTTACTCTATATGCAGGAACGAAGCCCTATTTTAAAGTCAATGCAACCCCCCATTTTATTCTCTGATCCCATTTATCCCATTCAATGGAATATTCGATACTTTCTTGAACGAAGAGAAAATTCGAACAGAGAAATTGAATGAAGAAGGAAAAGATAAAATCTCTCCTCTCCAAGAGACGATTGACTGAGTGCAGACTTTCTTCTAGCAAAGTCATCAAATCTAGGCAGGCGTCAAGCAGCCTAAAACCTCCATCGTTTCTTGAATGGAAAAGCAACCGATCTTGTGACTAACTTTGTCCCCCGCAGTGTTGAGCCGAGAGCCCTTTCGGGAAAGGGGTAGGTAGTTGAATTTACGTCTCACTGGAGCAAAACAACGGGCTATCTCTACGGGATCAATCCCGAAGAGAAAGATCGAGGACACCTCTTCATTTTGAACCACGGTCAGAACCGAGATCAACACCTCAGCTGGCACCCCACTCTCCGAACTTTCACACCACGCCAACGTGAGGACACTTGAGGTCGCGATAGATTTAACGTGTACCAGCCCCGTGTACCCGACAGTCATTGGTTGGACTGAGTTTCGAATTTGCAACCCTCTGGTTGCTAATCCGTTACTCTTCCAATTGGGCTACCGCGGCTCCGTAAAATTTCAAAGAAACCATTGATAAGGACAAAAAAGAGGAAAGAATGGTCATTTCAGTGAAGCAAGACTTCTATCATCAAGACAGAAGTAAGTCACAAGAGGAAAACGCGAGTTTAAATATGCTATCCTAGAATATTATTGACATAACTGACCTTTTAAACTAAGCCTTTCCATTCCTCTTGTGACTTACTTCTGTCATGGTGATGGTGGACATCTTGCTTCACCGAAATGGTCATTGAAGACTTTTCCCATAAGTTTTTTTTTATTTTTGTCAGCCGTTTCTTTGAAGTTTTACATTTTTTAATATCAATTTGAGGAAAGTTTTTCATTTATAAAAAATAATTTAATTCAATAAAAAATAGAGATAAGAACTAGAAATCAAACGAAGTAGGATCACCGAGCCCTTCCTGATTACCTTCCATTTCAAATAGGCCACTTTTCCATTGCTTGAAAACTTTTGTCCTAGATCAAATTCTTTTTCTGTGATTTGTTTATATTTTTGAAATGTGCTACTTTTCATAGTATTTCGGTTATAACTTCTTCCATTAACAAAATTACGTACTGAAACACCACTGCCCCTATATTTTGCTTTACAGAAAATGCCCCTGATAAGAGGGAGAACAATTAGCAATCAGAGGGTTTTGCGTTCGGAACTCGATCCAACCAAAGACCGTCGTGTACACTGGGGCTGTTGCACGTCAAATCTGTCGTGGCCTTAAATGTCTCCTGGTTGGAAGTTTGGAGAGTGGGGTGGAAGCTCAGGTGTTTACCTCGTCATCTGACCGTGGTTCAAAGTTACGAAGTATTGTCTTCAGATCTTTCGCTTCTGGATTGATCCGGACTGCCGCCAAAAGTCGGCAGTGTTGCTCCAGTGAGACGAAAATTCAACTACCTTCCAGTCCTTAACTGCAAACTACCACTACTTACAAGCATCGACTTTCTAATGAAATAAACGGAGTGCGCGTAGCTTTTTGTTGTTTTTCTCGATCTCTCGATTTGAAGATCTCTGGGTAAAGGTCACAAGGTGTTGGAAGAAAGAGCGAACCCCAATGCAGGACTAATTGACCAGCCTGATAGCAAACACTAGTCTGCCCTGTACTATAAAATCGGGCCAAATCGATTTCGAAGTCAACGTGATTTATATTTCTGAGATCTACGACATCAACTTCGCCCATTATTTCATTAGAAGGTCGATACTTCCATCATATCATAAGAGTTGATTTTCATGCTTACTTGACCTGACAGTTGGTATATTTCACTCGTCAATTTATATCACCAATACATGTTTGAGTTTAAAAATGACAATTTATGGCCACCTTTCCTTTATTCTTTATTAAATCGCAAATTTTGCCTCTCTAGACTGTAGCTTAACCCTCCAAGTGATTTCGAAGTCCACGTGATTTATATTTCTGAGATCTACGACATCGACTTCGCCCATTATTTCATTAGAAGGTCGATACTTCCATCATATCATAAGAGTTGATTTTCTTGCTTACTTGCCCTGACAGTTGGTATATTTCACTCGTCAATTTATATCACCAATACGTGTTTGAGTTTAAAAATGACAATTTATGGCCACCTTTCCTTTATTCTTTATTAAATCGCAAATTTTGCCTCTCTAGACTGCAGCTTAACCCTCCAAGTGATTTCGACGAGATATCTCGTCCATCAAAATCTGACCAATTTTGCTAACGATGACATACCTCGTCATTTAAATATTGCCGATTTTTCGATGATGACCAGACCAAGAACTGGTCAGTTTTCTTCTAATGACGAGGTATCTCGTCCATCAGGATCTGGACAGTTTTTCTAATAAGTAATTCTCCTGATGACGACTTATATCTAATATTACTTATTTTCTAATAAGTAATTCTCTTGATGAATTATAATAAGTTTTTCTCCTGATGACGAGATATCGTGTCCATCAAGATTTGGACAGTGTTGCTAATGACGAGATAACTCGTCATCAAAATACTGCTGAATTTTCGATGATGACCAGACCAAAATCCGGTCAGTTTTCTTCTAATGACGAGATATCTCGTTCATCAAGATCTGGATAGTTTACTTTTAATGACGAGGTATCGTGTCCATTAAGATCTGGTCAGTGTTGCTAATGACGAATTACCTCGTCATCAAAATATTGTATATTCTTTTGATGATGATGGGACCAAGATCTGGTCAGTTTTCTTCTATTGATGAGATATCTTGTCCATAAAGACCTGACAGATTTTGCTAATGACGAGATACCTCGTCGAGACAACCACCAGGAGTGTTAAAACAACCAATTAAGGAATATAGGCTCTGATTCAGTCTCTTGAGAAGTCGAGAGGCACAAGAAATTCTCCACCCCGATTTTGAAGTGGCAATTACGAATGGTATTCCTCTGCCCCTTCTTAAATGCACACCGGAAATTCCTTGAATAACTGTTAAATTCCATTGTAGCAAATTACAGGTTACGAAGCGCATTCTTCTGCTTAGAGAGTAACGAAAGTAGCTACTCCATGCTCTTTGGAGATTCCTATTTTGCTCCACGTAATTTCATGAGCTTTGATGTTAAAAAATGTAAAATATTTTTGACAGTATCTTTTTGTTATGTGGCCTTTTAGTTTAATAATTCTCCTGGTCCTTATACTTTCCTACTACTCAGAACAAACATATTTCTATAGGAAAATGCGCGCAAATTGTTTTATACTCTTATTATCGACATCTCAATTTGTTTTTCTATAGTAAACATTACTACTCCCTCAAAATAAATGTATTTTGAGAACAGAAGTAATACATTTTCCCCCTAATCACTGAAAATATATTTTGCGCCCATATTCCTTTAATTCATGGATTCACGTTAAGTGTATTTAATTTTCAGGGTTTTTATTTGCATCTTTGAGATTTAAGATTTAAGGTTTCAAGTACTTCTTCCTCGAAGATTAAAATGACCGAACTCCTATCCTCACGAAGTTATGAATTAAAATTTATGTACTCTAATGATGTTTTTTGTTATTGAACATAAGACTTCTCAAAATGAAAAATTTTACCACCACTAATAACACGTTAGAAGTAGAATTTGGCATTCAAATGAGCTCCGTCCTTTAGGTCTAGCTTTGCAACTATCGAATAAGCTGTAAGAATTATAGTTTTATCTTGTTTTAACACTCCTGGTGGTTGTCTCGACGATGTATCTCGTCATTAGCAAAACAGGCCAGATCTTGACGAGAAAGATATTTCGTCTATCAAGATCTCGTCGTCTCTCGTCATTGAAAGAAAACAGACCAGATCTAGACGAGAAAGATATTTCGTCTATCAAGATCTCGTCGTCTCTCGTCATTGAAAGAAAACAGACCAGATCTTGACGAGAAAGATATTTCGTCTATCAAGATCTCGTCGTCTCTCGTCATTGAAAGAAAACAGACCAGATCTTGACGAGAAAGATATTTCGTCTATCAAGATCTCGTCCGTCTCTCGTCATTGAAAAAAAAACCCAGACCAGATCTTCATCTCGTTATAAAAAAATCGGCAATATTTTGATGACGAGATATCTCGCCATTAGCAAAATTGGTCAGATCTTGATGGACAAGATATCCCGTCGAAATCACTTGGAAGGGTTAAGAATCAACCCTTGGCATCCATAATTTACTTGTAGAGCAAAACGACTTATAGCGTAATGGTATCCCTTCTTCGGGACCTGAAATTCCTCCCTAACACGGACTGACCGGCGATGTCCTGAGCGGAAGTGTCTGGAGAGTTTACGACAGGATGGAATTAAGGGGTGTCCAGCAGCCCTCTTTTTTGTTAACTGACCCCGTTCGTGATCCGTCTGGAGGAGCGGTGACCTTCATTCTTGATCCCTCGGCAGGGAGATACGTTGACTTTTGAAAGTGAACTGACGCAGAGCTAGACTGATCCGAAGGAACTGCAGGACTGAGTTTTTCAATTCAGTTGAGTTGTTTTAATTTTAAATTAGCCTCGAAATCTGCCTTAAATTGTTTGGCCATTGTAAATACTGTAAATTTTATTTAATTAAATGTGTTGTTTGTTTCAAAGCTGTTTTTATGCCTAAATCTACTCGCTACAACTTAAACTCGTCACGACTTATAGACTGCAGATTTTATAATGTTAAAATTCTAATTATATGTATAAATGCACTAAATCTTCTGTGCGAGTAGAGCAAAGAAAATAAATATCAAATGTGAAACTAGTCTTTTTCTTAGTCATTTCCCTTCAGAGATCCCAATCTGAGAGTTAACATTATGAGATCTATTTCTGCCCCCAAACCTCCAACCGCTATAAGGCGAACAAGAAAATATGTCTTTATCATCCAGCACTCAGGTAAAATACGACTTCCCCTTCATTCTTCCTCAGATGTTGATAAACAATGAAGCAAATGATTGGACAAATTTCCAGCCTCGAGGTGATGAATTGGCTGGATTCTTTATGGCTGGCGAGTAAAGCACTACAAGAATAACGTCCGCCGCAGCCGTATGTCACTCTTCCTATGAACTGTGATAAAGGTTGCGGAGGACGAAAGCGCCTGCTTGCGGACTTGATGTATTTCGGAGGATTGGTGGATAGCGAGTTGATATTCACGACTTGTCAACGCCAGGAGTATATCTCGGTGCAAATCTCTGAAATAATTGATAGCAAAAACGAAACTTGGACAGGATCGTTCCACTTGAATAGCGATGATGGGTAGAGGAGATTAGCTTCTAGAGTAGGCTCTTATGTTCGGTATTGTGACCAAGGAGCATGGTTTTCTGGTATTGCAATAGTTGACCAATGGAATGAGCAACAACACAACAGCAATTGGTACAAAAGCAACTTTTGAGGTAAAGTAAAAATTAGTAAATAAACGTTATTAATTCATCGTGGTCTGGTATGGAAAGAGGCATCAACCTTCTAATGAAAAGACTGAGCGTGTAGCTTTATGTTATTTCTCCTGATCGTTCGGTTTGATGTATTTCAGAGAATGGGGTGGATTGTGAGTTGATATCCAGGGTTATATCTCGGTGCATACTTCTGAAAAAATTGATAGCAAAAATGAGACTCGAAGAGGATCGTGCCACTTGAATAATGATGATGGGCATTGGAGATTGGCTTCTAGAGTAGGCTTTGTAGTTCGGTATTATGACCAAGAAGCATGATTTTCTAGTCTTGTATTGGTTGTCTGAGTCGGAATGAGCAATAGCAAATTATACAAAAGTAAAATTTGCGATGATGTAAAAAAATTAGTAAATAAATGTAACTAATAATTCCTCATGGTCTGAAAGAGAAAGAGCATCGATTTTCTAATGAAATAGGCGGAGCATGTGCTTACAGCTTTATGTTGTTTCTTCTGATCACTCTGATATATTTCAAAGAATTGGGTTGACAGCGAATTGATATTCACGACGTGTCAACGTCAAGTGTATATCTCGGTGCATATCTCTGAAAGAGCAAAAACGAGACTCGAACAGGATCGTGCCACTTGAAGAGTGATGATGGGTAGAGGAGATTGACTTCTAGAGCAAACTTTTATGTTTGGTACTAAGACCAGGAAGCATGATTTTCTGATCGTATATTGGTTGACCAAGTCAGAAGACGCAATAGCACATGGTGCAAAAGTAACTTTTGAGATAAAGCAAAAATAAGTAAATGGACATGAGTAATTCATTATGGTCTGATATTGGAAGAGGTCCGTGACATCATGCTACTCCATGGGTGCATGCTCTCGTGCAAACCTCAGCAAGCCTCCTCCGCTTTTAATAAAAAACATGATTTTCTAAAAGAACATTCTTCACCAAGCAAAATCTCTCTTTCTATATATAAATGGATGTGTATATGTACGTTCTCTATAGAAATCGACACCGTTTGACCAAACCACACCAAATTTGGTACAATTATACTTTGGAACCCTGCGAGTAACGCAAGCTACATATTAACCCCCGTTCTCTTTAACCTAGGTGTGCATATGGGGCTAAATCAATTCGAAATTGTCATAAGAAACACATTGAGCATAAAACGATTGCGGTACGCAACTCTGTTTTACCAGTATTGATCGAAAATCAAATTTTCTAATAAAATTGTTTTACCAGTATTGCTCGAAAAGCAATTTTTCCGAAACGTTATATTTAAACAGTTTAAAATTCTAATTATGTTTGAACTGATTTTTTATTTCTTTCCACAATATAAATATTTTAGGAATATTTGAATGATGAAAAAGGGATAGTTAAAAGGCTTAATTTTACACATATTGCATTTTGAAATGGAACACCGAAAAGCCAAAACAAAAAAACTCATTGACCATAAAAGCGTAATTTTGCAATTCGGTATCTGGCAACACTAGAATTAATGTTTTATTTTATAAATAGACTTAGAAGTCCGTATTTGTGTATTTGAGTTAAAGACAGAAATGTTGTGGTCATATTTGAGCATTTCTAAGTTTCGTAAATTTGCGAATCTTTTGTAAATAATTCATTATTGTCTATCAGTATTTTTCAAGCGTCTTTTTCGAGTTTCTCTATTTCAGAATATTCTCATGACGTCGAAATTCGACACGCTTGCTTATATCTTTCGTTTTTCAGAATTCTACATTTTTCAATGACCAGAATTTCGTTTCTGTTTGTATTTATGTGTTCCATTACTTTCCATATTACAGATATATTATTTAGGAGTTAAATTGTAATGAATTATGTTATATTCTGCCAAATTACCACTAGACATGGGTAATTTCTTGGTGGTATATGTATATTTCGATGAACTTTTCTTAAGTCTTTGGTTAAATATGTTAGTTTGTAGTATTCTGTTTCATAAAAATAAAAGGGAAACCGTTTTAAGTAAGGTCTATAACTTCTTATTTTAAAATGACTGATAAAGTTAAAAAGTTATTCTAAAGTAAGATATATTACGTTAAATCAAAACGGGTAGCCATACGTTGTAGTTTAAAGATATTTCTAAATTTTGACACATTTTCATTACAAAAAATCATTTTAATTTATATTTGTTTTTCATGTTTCATGGGTATTATTGAAAGCTGTACTCCATAGTCAAGTAACTACATCTATCATTCTAAATAGGTATGTGGTTTCTATATAGAAATAGTCTCTCAATTGAAAAAAGTACCTTAAGGATTCGATTTAAAACTAAATTTTTCTGTCGGAGGAAAGCGAATTTTAAATAAGACTTTGCTGATCTTGGAATAATATCATAGTAAGGATGTAAACTAGGACTCTTGAAAACTAGAAATTTTTTGTCTTAAGTGGCTGAAGGTCGAGGTTGCTTACTTGAAGTTGAAACTGTTCGCATACAACTTAGGTACCTGTGAAACATTAATTGAAAGTAGTGATTTCGTAAAAAGTGTAATCGATTGAGTTTGCTTTGTCTACACTGATGACAGTTGCTTTAAAAACAAGCTCCGTTATTCCACGTGCGGCTGAATAGAATTTTCAAGAAAAAAATGTGTGCTTCAAATAAATTAACCTCGAATGCCGTAACAGTTTAATTTACCATCCTCTCGCAATGATAATGTAATTCGAAAACATCGAATCCATAGTGCAAGGGTACCACAAAAAATAAATATTGAATGGAAAACTGGGTGCAAGATTATATGCTGAAAGTTCCTCATTTTTACTGAAAATGAACTTAATTGGCATTCGTAATCACTCCAAAACTCAAAATCAACTTCTGAAGTCATCTCAGAAAAAGCTTTTGTAGTTTGTCTTACAGTAAGAGTGAGATGAATATGAAATGGATTATATGGATGGATATATTATGTATACATATTTGCTTCCGTAGTAAATTGCAGAAGCAAAAGTTAAAACGATGTTAAAAAAATGTTCTGTACACTTAAATGATGCTTGCATTTTTCTATGAAATAGAATCAACATTTAACCAATTCAACCTGAGCATATCCGGGTAATTCTGCTAGTTTCAAAAATAATTTCGGATGACTAGGATTCTTTCCGTAATTTTAAATGAGTCATACGTTCAGTATTCTCTTTTTAAACATTGCAGAAAAGAAACGACATTTGTCATTTTTTATCATTCACAAGATAAAGAAGAAATTAAAGTGATTGTTTGCAAATATTTCATTTGTCATATGTTGCGATATCTATTCATTTGAATTATTTTCATCAGAATTATTCTCTTGGATTGCTTGCATTTTTCACTGCAACCCGGAATGAATTATTTTTGATGATTAAGTTCTAAATAAGTGAATAAATAAAATCATCTCTCAATCAGCTAGGCTTATAGTTAAGAACATCGCCAACAGTTCCAGGCTTGAAGTTTGCCATTGAAACAATTTTTCCTCGAAGTTCACTGAGCATAAATAAAAATTTCGAAGTTAATAGGTTAAAATATACTTGAAATGAATAAGTTAATAGACAAAAAAAAGAAGTATAGGAGAAAATGGTGGTGGTGGTTGAATTAACGTCGCCTTGGAGCAACATAACGAACGGGTTATTGGTGACGGTCCGGGATCAGTCCCAAAGGGAAAGATCCGAGGGCAATACTTCGTAATTCTGAACCAAGGTCAGATGACGAGGCAATACCTCAGTTGGCAACCCACTCCACAAACTTCCACACCACGCCAACGTGGAGATATTTGAGGCTACGGCAGATTTAACGTGCACTAGCCTCCATATACACGACGGTCTTTGATTGGGGTGTGCGTTTCGAACTCGTAACCCTCCGGTTGCTGATCCGCAACTCTTCCAACCGGGCTACCACGGCCCGGGAGGAAATGGGAAAGAAAAGAAAAAAACTTAAAAATGAGTCATTTAATGCTGACAATGGGAAATATTTAGAAAAGACAATAGAATACATAAAGTTTGCTAAAGTGATTAATCATATTTAGTCTCGTGTGGCAAAAAATGACCGTAGAGTGACAAACATATCCAACCAACTGAAGCGAAACAACCTATTCACACATCTTATTGTTTCAGATACATGGAATTTGAAAACAGATCCATATTCCTTAAGTCTAAAACAATAAGATGTGGAGAAGAAAAACACAAAGAAAAAAAACATTCGTAGGCAACTAAGATAAGCCCAATTCAATTTAACAGTCCAAAATAATGGTATTTATGTCTTCAATTAAATCAAACGTGTTGTCAGGTATTAACTACCTCAGAAACCCGCAAACTATTCCGGTAATAATTAACGAAAAAAAGTGAAATCAATTCAACAAGCTATTTGCGGTAACTATCGTCGAATCATCATTACACCCATCAAGCTTTCGAGCCATCGTGGGAATTGTCTGAACACCATTTTAATTTCCCAACCGAGTTCCAACCCCATAATCGTTAGCTGAAACTAGTATTCTTCTTGTAACATATCATTA
Organism: Meta bourneti; assembly: GCA_933210815.1. Lineage (NCBI taxonomy): Eukaryota > Metazoa > Arthropoda > Arachnida > Araneae > Tetragnathidae > Meta > Meta bourneti. Next base: position 35,884,836 of record OW119930.1, on the reverse strand, counting down.
TGACAATCCGAGAGCGCTTTTTGTTTTTGTTCCTCTCAGCTTCTTTTTTAACCCTCATTTAGTTCATGGTCGATGGCGCCCTCTGGTGTGTCCTCTGATGGAGGTGTCCCAAACGATCATGTGGCTTGCTTGGTAGCACACGCACATATTTGGGAAGAAGAAAAAAGTCGTCTGATCACTGATTGTCGACCAATAAGATGGTTAATTCGTAATGGAGGAAATGTTAGGGAAAGATATTTGTGTGCGGAAGTGGAATGAAGTTTGGATCTTCCGTTTTTGCGATCGAACCCTTTCCTGCTTAGGCATTCTGAGAATGTTCGCAAAAATGGTTTCTGCCCCCCTTCGGTCGTTTTCGCGCTAGAACCATTTTTCACAGCTGCATCCCATAATCAGTGTAGCACAATTAATGCAAAACCTCTGGGAATACGAGATGACTTTTTTCTTTAGGTATTTTTCATTTTTTTCTTCTTGTGTCACTGTTTAGGTTTGGGGAATGGCAACAGTATAAATCATGCGATCTTTTTGCCGTGCAAAAGTTGCTGTCGTTTGTTCCGATGTCACATGCAAATTTTTAATTCTTCAGGGCCTCGCTTTGGTCATGAAAGCTATGGAACGCAACGAGAAAAGTTCAGTGCTTTATTTGAACAGCGGTGGATCCAACAAAACAATTTTGACTTGGAAATCCGAACTATAAACTTCGATCTTTTTATTGTGTTTATGCTTTGATACTTGTTGAATAGAAAGCATAGCCATTGGAATAAGAGATGACTCTTTATTCTTTGGGTATTTTTAACTTTTTTTCTTCTTGTACCACTGCTTAGGTTTGGGGAATGGGAACAGTGTAAATCATGCGATCGTTTTGCCATGCAAAAGCTGTTATTTGTTCCGATGTCACATGCAAATTTTTAATTCTTCAGCAAAATTTTTGCAGGCCGTTATGAAAGTTATGGAACATGTTAAAAAAAGTTCAGTGATTTATTCAAACAACGGTAGAACCAACAAAACAATTTTGACTTGGAAATCCGAGCTTTGACTCTTGATCTTTTGCAATATTTTGTTTGCGCTTTGATGCTTGTAAAAAGAAATAACGGACGTAAATTAAATTAGTCGAAAAATTGGTGGCAGAGAAAGATGAATCGAAACAAGTTCTCTACTCTTGCTTTACGAAATTGTTAATTCCTATCGCATACGCAAACGATTAACCCACCAGGAGGGTTTCCTGGTGGTTGTCTCGACGAGGTATCTCGTCATTAGCAAAACTGACCAGATCTCGATGGACGAGATATCTCGTCATTAGCAAAATTAATCAGATCTTGATGAACTTGAAATGAGATATCTCGTCTAAACCATTTGGAGGGTTAAATTGTAACTGGATCTTAGTAGAAAAAAGGCCTATGTCCAAATTCGATGATTTTGAGTTATGCTCAAAAGGTATTTTCTAGGTAGTGAAATTTATAACATAAAAAATTTCCGAAGTCCTCCTGTCAATACATTATGAAAGAATCAAAATATTAGAAAGTATTTTTTGTACTCTGCACTAAAAATTAAATAAATAAATAACAACTACTGGATCAGGTTTTATCAAAAACTTGCAAAATGGACATTGGCTCTTTTTCAACCAAGGTACGATACAACAAATTTAAATTTTTGTAAACTACTCGGAATTTTTGTTCTCTCCATTTTTTTTTGTGCAGGAATTTAACTTTCATTTCAACTATCGATTTTTTCTATTTAAATGATGGCATCTTTCTCTAAATGTTCTGCTTAAAAGATCAAATCTAATTTGGAAGAAAAACTACTTGATTTACTAACATTTACAAAATGTTAAGTTAATCAATTAACTAAGAAATGTTAAGTTAATCGAAAGCTTATGCTTTGCTTTTGGAGACGCCATTGCGCGATGTATAGTTTTACAAGTCAGTCAACATTAATCACATTATATCCAAAGACATATTCTTTAATAAAATTGGCGACAAATGACAGACTATGACCTAATTCTTCAGCAAAATTCGGGCTACGTTTTCAAGAATATGTCAATCCTAGAGTTCTAGTTTGACTGATTTCCTCTACGTGTTCCAATCTAACAATACTGAGAACCACTGAAGGTTATTGGTATCTGTAAAAAGACATAAAATATACTGAACTAGCTGCAAGGCCCGTCGAGATGAGAATACAACGGGCTCTTTAAATCACTTATTGCTTTTCAAGTGCATATTATTACATTTTTTTGAGTAATCGTAAATAATGAGTGCTCATTGAAACATACACATGCTTCATTATTCACGAATATTTACAATTCAAAATACTCAGAATTTTAAGTCAGTTAATAAAATCACAACTCACAAAAATACATCTAAGTATCAGTAATAATCTCACAAAAACAAAAATACAGAATTGAACTCACAGCTCAAAACTATGGCCGCGTTCGTAAACAATTCTCTGGAAACAGTGCAAACCAAAAAATAATCCGTCACATGACCTCCGTTTCACCAATTCTGAAATTGCATTTACGAACGATTAGTTTTTTTAGTCCTATTCGCCATGTAATTGGTAATTTGTTTTGATAAATTCAATCTGAAAATGAACCTAAACCACACACACACACATGAGTAGAGATGCATTACATTTACATCTACCTTTTCGGTCACCAACTTCTGAACTGTCAAAACCTAGCACAATCTCAGTTCGTTTTAAACGATTCTTTTTTCGTTTTCAGTGACTGATGAAATGGCTTGTTTTTCACACTAGAGAATCAGACTCTTGGAACGCTCGGTTTAAATAACAATCGGTGCGATTTATTCACGTTTACGAACGAGCCAATTCTAAATGGAACTAAAAGATTAAAAATGTTACTGACGTTGCCAGATACATACTTATAAATAATTTTCACTAAGTTTCTGTATAAATATCGCTCTTGCGTTTTCAACTTATTTTTACACAAATATTATCGCTTGCATTACTCGTTTCCGAACATCTGTATCACGATTTAATATTTATTTATTGTGAGCGAGCAATTTCTTGTGAAAGTATTTCAATAGGATAACCAATGGCAGAGTGAGGATAATTTAAATATAACTTTAACCAATGAAAGAGCAAGTATAAAGAGTGATCCACGTACGTAATGGCCAAGTTTGCATCGACCTTATAATGAAATTGGAAGGTCGATTCAAGTTTGTCTTTTATATATTACTAGCAGAATCATCCTGCCCTACTCGGATTGAATCGGTTAAATTTTGATTGAAAGTGATTAGACTAATCACTTTTCTTTCATAGAAAAATGAGTTTCTTTCATAGAAAAATAATTTTTTAACATCGTTTTAACTTTTTCATAGCTTCTACAATTTACTTCGGAGGCAAATATGTATACATGATATATCCATCCATATAATCCATATCATATTCATCGCACTCCTGCTGTAAGACAAACTACAGAAGTTTTCTCTAAGGTGACTACTTTAGAAGTCGATTTAAAAATATCTTCGAACTACAACGTATGACTATCTGTTTTAATTTAACGTAACCTATCTTATTTTAAAATAATTTTATTTTAACTTTACCGGTCATTTTAAAATAAAATCTTTTTAAGTAAAACAAAAAACAAGACTTTTTAAGACAAAAACTTTGTAAGAAAAACAAAACCTTACACACCTTACTTAAAAGATTTTCTTTCGTATGTTTTATTTATTTTCATGACACAGAATTCTACAAACCATTACGTATTCAACCAAAGACTTAAGGAAAGTTGGTCGAAATATACAGTGGATAAAAAACGTTTCCGTACGGTAACGAAAAAGGTTATAGATTATTATAATTTCAAAAGAAATCTCACCAAAGATTCAGAAACTGCACAAGAAACTTATTTCATACTAGAGAATGTGTTCGCAACAAAAGTTCCTTAATTTTCACAAATAAAAAGTAATTAATTAAAACTTTGAGAAAAAAACCCACGAAATGAAAGGCAAAAAAAGTTTCCGTACGCACTATGAAAATTGATCAGAACGTACACCCAATGTACAGTCGTCCCATATTCATTCATCATAACTATCGATTGAAAAAGAACTTCAGTATTGGGTCATTCCATGCAAAATGAGCAAATCGGCTGTGGCTGACATATCACCGATTTGAATGAAAATCAGTTTTTAAATAGGTCACATATAGTAATGAGCAACTGCAAAATATTAGGTTTCAGAAATCTAAATTTTGTTAGTTATTGACAGTTAAAATTCAAGGTCACACAAATTTAGATTTTCTAGCACTAAAAATGGTCTGTCTGAGACCCTAAATTTCAATAGGTTATTGACACAAATTTAAAATGTTTATACCGTTACATTCTTCAGAAAAAGGTCTCTTAGAAAACGTCAGAATATAATTTAATAGTCGTCATTGTTGAATCTGAGAGATCGACGAAAATAGAAATTTTGCCGATTTGCTACAAATTTCAAATTGTTCTGGTATCTCTGGAAGTGGAAAGACAATATTAAAAATTATTCTTAATGAAGAGCCTTTCCTAACAAACAGCGTTGCGTAATTTAGTTATTGTATTTCTACTCCTTTATAAATAAAAAAACATTTAAAAGTAAAATTATGGAAAAATACGATTTTTCAATTTTTAAAAATGCATATTTCACTGTGAGGGAAAGCTCCGAAAACATCAAAACTTTTCATCATAAAAGAGCAAAATGTCTATTATATGTCTTGAAATTTTCATAATTGTAATTTAATTATTTTTGTCTCAGAAATGTTTTTAACTAGATGCAAATCTTACTTTTTTAACGCAGCTGATAACGAGTTATAAACTTCTATGATATAAAAAATGCGATATAAGAATGAAATAACTCTTATTTAACCAAATTTCACATGAAATTTCTTTTTAAAGTTTTCTTTGCTTAATCCGACGAGTGTTTCTATCAGTGAAATAGTTAGATGGAAAGTTCATTTTGTTAGAGAAATCTTTTCGGTTTGCTTTTCCTTCGGAAACGTAAGTATTAAATACTACTACTTGTGAATATTAAATACGTTTGTAAATATTAAGCATTATTACTCAGGTAAACACTAATTTTTAGAGTAAAAAAGAATTTAAACATCGTTGTTATACCCGATTCTTCCCAATGTACATTAACTCACGAATTCTTGTTCTATATTTATCACAATCACAAGTGAAGTAAGTAAAGATTTCAAGAATTCGGTAGCACTAGGAAAATTTCAATTTAAGCAACTACGAAATTAAACAAGAGACCTTTATCAGACTGAAAGTGAATTTGAAAAGACAATCAAGTAAAAATTTAAAAAATTTAAACTTTTCCATTTAATGATTTGTTATCCTGCTTTTATAATTTCCTTCAAAAGTTAAAAATAATTTGGTATTTCATTGTTAATTTGGGATTTTATTGTTGTTATTTGAAACGAGTTGTTATTTGAAACGAGTAATATGCATAGAATGAGAAGAAAATGCTATGATTGGCAATAATAAACATTGCTAGTTAGTGCAATATTGATGGAATATGGTAATCCGTCGTAGACCTATCCGAATAGTTTGGCGTCGAAACTTTCAGTTGCCAATTGATTGGATGGGTAAGAATGTGTTTTTGCGTTTTACTAATTTTGTTATTGTTGCTTTGGGACTCAAAATACAATCCTGAATTTTTTTACAATAGACATATTGAACTATATTCTTCCAAATATAGTTTTCGTCAGAGCTGTCTTTCATTTCATTTTATGTGCCTATTTTAAGTGGAAAACCGTCATTTTATAATTTTCCTTTGCTGTTGGAAGATGAAGGAAAGAAAATCCGACTTCAAAACTTCAGCAGTAGTTTTATCATACCTAGACTGTATCTGCCATGAATTTCACAACGATGCATTTAAATTCACTTAGCCCGTAGAAACCATTCTAATTCTATCAAAATCGACTCTTTTCCATTTTTCGCTACTAATTTTTAGCTTAAATATGATGTGTAAAATTGTTCTTTCCAAATAGATAAAAAGAAAATTATTCATAGATAACAAATATGAAATATTGTTGTCTACGCTAAGTAGTTTTTGAGAAAGAGATCTTCAAACATGCAACATCAAGCGATTTCATAACTGCTGCTCAAAGTTGCAAGTCCTTAAAATGCTTAAACTTCCAAAATATTTCATTTTGAGCCAAAATATTTTGGATAACGTTATTTATGCATAAACTTAACCCCTGCAGCAAATTTCATGAAAATCCATCACCCTACGGCCACAGGTTTTTTCCTATTTTTGCTCATTTCACATGGAATGACTCTATTGTGTAAGTGATAATTTCAAACATTTTTTATACCAGTGGATCGCCTAAAATAGGAATTCCGAAAGTTATTCGCTTGTTGATGATAAAGAGGAGAAATAACGGTTTATCAATGAGGAAAATGTTGGCGAAATCGCAAACAAATTTAAATCTACGGTAAAAATCTCTGAAAGATATAATTAGATAAAAACTGAAAAATCGGAACTGATCCGGAAGACCTTAAAAATTGAGCCATATGAAACAGGAATAAATATTCTGCGAAAAGTTCGCGATAATACAAGAATTAGGCATCGAAACTTGCATCCTTGTTGAAAACTGATTACAATCTTAAAATATAACCTCAGACTATAAGAAAAGTAATAAAAAAGATGACTACAATGGGCATGCTGCACGTAAGAAGCCACTCATTAGTAAACTTAACAGAAGATAGCGTCTTGAGTTTGAAAAAAAATCATGTAAGTAAGCCCTTAACTTTCTGGGATTCTGTACTTTTCAAGGATGAATCAAAATTTTGTCTCTATGGTCCAGATGGACAGGTTATGGCATGGAGAAGACCAAGACATCAAATTCAAACAAATACTTATGTAGAACTGTAAAACACGACGCAGGAAATGTAAAGGTATGGAATTGCACGAGTTCTTTTGGTGTGTGTAATTTATGGTTTGTTGAAGGTAACATGGATAGCTATGTGTACCTAGACATTTTGAAATAAAATGTACTTGCTAGTGCTACGAAACTGTCTCTTGGAAGACCATTTATCTTCCAACAGGACAGCGATTCAAAACACACTACAACGTTCTGTAAAGAATTATGCCTTTACCATATGTCGCAGCAACTTCACACACCTTATCACCACCTTATTTAAGCCCCATGGAACACTTATGGGAAGAAATCGGTCTTGAATTGAAAAATTATGATACCAGTAGCAAAGGTAACCTGAAAAGTGCCATTCTGGACGTCTGGAACAAAATTACTCCAGAATCAACAACAAAAACTTGTGTGAGTCATGCCTAAACTTCTGAGAGAGGTCATTAAAAGTAATATATTTGCAATATGTAAAATACTGGACCACGTAAATACAAACAGAAACGAAATTACGATCATTGAAAAAATGCATAATTCTAAAAAACGAAAGATTCGAGCAAGCCTGTCGAATTTCGACTTCCTGAGTACATTCTGAAATAGAACAATTCGAAAAAAGACGTTTGAAAAAATAGACAATAATGATTTATTTACAAAAACGAACACAAATTATAAGAGTTAGAAATGTTCAAATATGACCGCAACATTTCACTGTCTTAACTCAAATACACAAACACGGAATTCTAAATCAAATTTATAAAATGAAACAATATCTCTGGCGTTGCCAGATACTGAATAGTAAAATTATGCATTAATGATCAATGAGTTTTTTGTTTGGACTTTTCTATTCCATTATAAAATGTAAACTATGTGAAATTAAATATTTTAAATATCCTTTTTTTATTCCCTTCGAGTTATAGGCGGCACAGGTTCAATTCTTGTCAGATGCATTCCTCCCTGGGTGTATTTCTCTCTTCTGTGTCAGTAAAACTTTCATTATGTGTGTCTATTACTTGATATTGTATGTCTTGTGTCTGGCGCAGCATGGTCAAATATGGTCCTTGTGCCATAAAAACCCAAACAACAACCTTTTTCCATCAATAAAATATTCATAAGTTGCTTCTCTTATGTAAAAAATCAGTTCAAACATAAATATTAGAATTTAATTTGTTTTGAAAAAAATATTTTTCCAGCAATACTGGTAAAACAATTTTATTGGAAAAGTTTTTTTTATCAATTCTGGTAAAACAGAGTTGCGTACCGCAATCGTTTTATACCCAATGTTATTCCTATGGGGATTTCGAATTGTGTTTAGCCCCCTCTGTACACCAAGAACAAATAGAACGGGGTTAATATGTAGCCTACGTTACCCACAGGGCTCTCAAAATTTGGTGTGGATTGGTCGAATGGTGTAGATTTGTATAGAGAACAGACAGAAAGACAATGTCGGAATTCTTTAAAAAAGGAAATGGTCTCACATCATTTGAGACATAGCTAGCTATACATGTGATGCAGTGGAAAAAATTTCTACCATAAGGTCAACTCCAATAGAACCGTACTCAGGACCCGCGCATGGCATCTGAATTTGAGTTTCTTAATTGTTTTCATCTATGGATGGCTGGTGTCCTTGCTGGTATTTGATTCCTTTTTTAAATCCATTTATAATGAATAGAAGCATCGAGAGGTATGCACATTTCATACTTCCAAATAAAATAAAGTTTATCAAAACTGTAAAATAGCATTTCGTATACTTTTAACCGGTTTTTAAGGCGACTAAGAGGTGACTTTTTGCTAATATTATTCAACCTTAATGACTAGGGGTATCTTTTTAAGCAGAATCCTCCCAAAAGCTCCTGTTTTCAAACATTTGTCGGCTTTTTAGAAAATTCACCAAAGGTAAACTAAAATTTAGTACCCCTTTTTTTAAAGTAATAGCATTTAAACTAAAATCCGAAAAATATTTTTTGTATTTTTCTGCAGGAAGAAAACTTTCCAAGGGACGCTAATGCAACAAGTTATGTCAACCATAAAAGAAAAACATCGGAATATGTGGTTACTAGATTGTCATGAAAACCTTATTAAGAAAATATTTATATTTTTTAATTTTAAAATATGAATCTCTTGGCGAGATTTTCAACATCTGTTTCATACTTAATTAGCACATTTTGTGTTTTAACCGATTCATTTTGCATCTGAGCAACTAAACTTGCTACTAAAATAGGGTACTACTAGGGAAGGCTTTTTCGCTACTATTTTTCAAAAATGTATGATAATAATGCTACTGTTTTTCAAGTGCTTTTGACTGTGGAAATCCTGTTGAAAGTGCGTGACAAAAGAGCACATCTCAGTCATGTCACAACGATTAGTTTCCAACTATCCGTTACATCAAATTCACTTGTTCAAACGATTTGGTATGTTATTCTATTGATTTCATTGCTCTTTTCCTTGAAATAGAGTAACAAAACCCTTTGGAAAGATTCCATTGCTCCTCTCCATAGAATACAATTTTGTTGTTTCTTGGGTTTTTATGGCGCAAGGGCCATATTTGACCAGGCCGTGCCAGACACAAGACATACAATATCAAGTAATAGACACACACACGATGAAAGTTTTACTGACATACAAGAGAGAAATACACCCAAGGAGGAATGCACCTGACAGGAATCGAACCCTGCACCGCCTACAACTCGAAAGTTTCTAGCGCAGAGGACATACCCACTGAGCCAAAACGTCCCCTAGAATGGAATCAATTGGAAAGATTCTGTTGCTCCTCTTGCTTGGAATAGAATCCTTTGTAAAGATTCTGTCGCTCTTCTAAGAATAGAATTCTTTGGAAAGATTCTGTTACTCCTTTCCTTAGAATAGAATCATTTAGAAAGATTCTGCTGCTCATCTTGCTTGGAATAGAATCCGTTGTATAGATTTTGTAACTTCTTACCTTAGAACAGAATCTTTTGTAAATGTTCTATTGCTCCTATCCTTGGAATATAATCGTTTGTAAGGTTTTTATTGTTCCTTTCCTTGGAATGAAATCCTTCGGAAAAATTTAATAGCTTATTTCCTTAGAAAGGAATCCGTTGGAATGATTCTATTTATCAAGAAGGTCAAAATTGGTTAGAAGTCAGGGAAGACTGCAGGTTGCAAGGGTGGAATTATGTCTTATCTTACTCTGATCGGGGCGGAGGGCTGCGTCCCCAATTAAGAAGCATAATTCCACCTTGCAACCTGCAGTCTTTCCTGCATGACTTCCAACAAATTTTGACCTTCTTGACCAACAGAATCCTTCCCAAAGATTCTCTTCTAGGGAAATGAGCAATAAAATCTTTCGGAAGAATACTATTCCAAGGAAGGAACAATCTAATCTTTAAAAAAGATTCTATTCCAAGGAAAGGAACAATATAATCTTTCCAAAGAATTCTATTCCAAGGAAAGGAACAATAGAATATTTACAGAGGATTGTATAACAAGGAATGGAACAATAGAATCTTTCCAAAGGATTCTATTCCAAGGAAAGGAACAATAGAAGTTTTCCAAATGATTCCATTCCAAGGAAAGTAGCAATATAATCTTTACAAAGGATTCTATTCCAAGGAAAGGAACAATAGAATACTTACAGAGGATTATATAACAAGGAATGGAACAATTGAATCTTTCCAAAGGATTCTATTCCAAGGAAAGTAGCAATAGAATCTTTCCAAAAGATTCTATTCCAAGGAAAGTAGCAATATAATCTTTACAAAGGATTCTATTCCAAGGAAATGAACAATATAATCTCTCCAAAATATGCTATTTAAAATAAAGAAACCATAGAATCTTTACAAAGGATTCTATTACAAGGAAATGAACAATAGAATATTTACAGAGGATTATATAACAAGGAATGGAACAATAGAATCTTTCCAAAGGATACTATTCCAAGGAAAGGAACAATAGAATATTTACAGAGGATTATATAACAAGGAATGGAACAATAGAATCTTTCCAAAGGATTCTATTCCAAGGAAAGGAACAATAGAATATTTACAGAGGATTATATAACAAGGAATGGAACAATAGAATCTTTCCAAAAGATTCTATTCCAAGGAAAGTAGCAATATAATCTTTACAAAGGATTCTATTCCAAGGAAATGAACAATATAATCTCTCCAAAATATGCTATTTAAAATAAAGAAACCATAGAATCTTTACAAAGGATTCTATTACAAAGAAAGTAACACAATAGAACAAGGTACCGAATCGCTTTTGAACAAGTGAATTTGACGCGCGACAGGGGTTTCACACAGGGTTAAGAAACGCTCTCCGAGAACCATACGGTCCTGCATTTTCGATCTGGCACCAACCGATCTGGAGGAGATTCCCGAAAAGGGCGGTGACTCGTCCGCATCGCCCCCGAGCGCTCCGATCATCCTCATCCTACACAGGCAGCTTTAATGAGTTCTAAATTATTAGTGAATTCCCGTCGGGTCGCCTGGGTGAGTAGCTGCCACTGACCTCGCTACTTCTTTCGAATTCAGATTTTACCGGAATGGAATGATTGCAGATAGGCGACGGAATGCGGGACGAGAAGAAAGGACAGAAATAACCTAATTAATGCCCCGAAAATAGCCGTGGTTGGACATTACGTCATTCGGTTCTGCAGTCTCACTCACACAAATACCTGAGAGGTAAAATCATGCGATTCCTACTCTTGAGGTTAGTCATCGTTGACGTGCTTCACTGCTATAATCGATGCAAACTTGAGTCATCAAGAACTGATATATTTCCATGACTCACAGAATCTATTTTAACGGGACACGTACGCTTGCACTCACCCTCCCTCACATGGAGGGGAGTAATGGTACCATGGTACCGGACCATGAGGGGTCTCGGGAAAAGCGGAAAGTTTTTGTACCGTCCATTTTCCAGATTTAAAACGTTAGAATCTTCATTCTATTTATAACCAGCTTCAAACGAATTTTTTAGCTGTTTCAGACAAACCAAGTAGCGACTGATTTCTCAGTGGTTTCGTTGCGTCGTTGAATTGTTCTTGAGCTTTCTCCGCTTCACGTGCTCGTGTTCTTTCCCTTTTTTATTGCTCGGCTCTTCAGAGCTTTTGACGTTTTGTGTTCATTTGAGTTTGATTAAGAATTAATTTAGTCTTTAGTAATGCTCAACATTAAATTTTTCCACAGTTCTTTTACTTCTGTGGCCCTTACTTATTCTTTTTTTATTTACATTGTTCTGGTTTTACTTTTAAGGGAACGATAAAACAAGCTGAAAATAGTTGCGCTGAATTAATATACGCTGTGCAAATTTCGTGACTTCAGAACTCCGCTATTTAATTAACATCGCACTGGAGGAACACAACGGGCTATTAGCGACGGTCCGGGATCAACCCCAAAGATCCGAGGACAACACCACGTAATTTTGAACCACGGTTAGATGACGAGGTCACACCTGAGCTGACACCCCACTCTCCAAACTTCCACACCACGCCAACATGAGGACACTTGAGGTCAAGGCAGATCTAAAGTGTACCAGCCCCTTTGTACACGATGGTTTTTGGGTGGATTCGAACTCGCAACCCTCCGGTTGCAAGTCCGGTACTCTTCCAACCAGGCTACCGCTGCCCCAGAACTCTGAGTTCGAGGGTTTTTGATCCTTCAAACCTGCTTTTCATATGATAATAAAGCTGGACAATAAGTGCGCAAAGGAAAAAAATTATGCTCTTGTGCAAGTTAAACAATGGGATACCTATAAGTACTTCATTAGGGTCCAGTCATTTCAACTTAGAATCAGAGCCAGTTATCTCAACCTAGTACCAAAGCCCTGAGGACAGATGTGGAGTCACTGCTTGTACCTCGAGAACACTTAAGTCAACCAGCATTTACAAATAACATCCCTTCTAAAGACTGAACGATACTTTCATAATCTACAATCAACATTCCTAATCTGTTGTCATCCTAGCTTAAAACCAGGGCCTGTAATATCAACCTAGTACCGAAACCCTGAAGACCGGAGTGCAGATGTGGAGGCACTGCTTGTACTACGAGAACAGTGTTATATCAACCAGAATTTGAAACACGTCAATTCTGAAGACCAAAAGAGGATTCGTAATCTACAATCAACATGAAATCAGTGACTCAGAATTGCAAATTAATATCCCTGACTGTAGTGAGATAAGCAAGCTTGTGTACTCCAAGAATGATTCTTGAGTGATTTGTGAATTTATTTCGACAACTTTTAATTTTACGTTTTTGACGGTGAGTTGGAAATTCAATACTCAGACAATTCCTTTGTCCTCTTCGCCAGAGCTGGTCTTGACCTTTGCAGCTTGTAGGAGAACCTAAAACCTGGGACGACAAACTGAGAAATGTCTCTTAATCCGGCTAATCGTGTTTCTAAGCTAGATTACTTATTATATTCGTGATTTTAGAAAATTTTAAAGTCGTCGCTTAACTGGTCAAAGTGCTTGTCGGCCACCCAGTAGGTCATGGGTTCGGATTCCTTTTTGTAAACACATGGATGTTAGTGATTGTCCTCGTTAGGATTAGCGGCGGCTCACCCATTGGGTACACCTTTACAAATAGCCGTCAGTTCGCCCCTTGCAGTGCCGAAGTCCGAGAGGTCAACGGTCAGGCATTAGAAAAAAAAACAAATTTTAAAACGGTGAGATGAGGCACGGGCGTTTGCGGAGTACGTCTACTAAAAAAACCAGTGATTAAAGTAGTGACTGCCACCTTCTGAAAAGGTTTTAAGAAACTTATAGATTTATATATATTTCATCTTCAGAGCGCGTCGAAGTTCGTCAGGGAAGTTGTGCAGTTCAAAGAAAGAGCATGAATGGAATTAGATACTCACACATTACAAAGAAGAAAACATTCTTCTTATATATACACTTGTACTTGTTACCTCCTTACATGGGGCAAGTGCGACCCCATGAAGTAACATGGGAAATTATCTTTAAAAACTGTATCAATGGCAAGTTCACACAAAGAAATTTGAGTGCAAACACATATTAGTAAAGGATCTGCGAATCTGTGGTAAAAATATTAAATTTTTAGAAATTACTGGATGGCAGAGCGAGTAATTGGTTCAATACGAACTTTGAAGATTTGGGTTCGCACTTACTACCTTCTCCCATCCTATATTTAAAACTAATATTTAATCTTCTGAGAGTCTGATTTCTGAGTAGTGTAGCATCGCTTTTACCTCATAGATGACTAAATAGTCACGTCTATTGGTTGAAAGTACCGTAGGAAAGTTTTATTAGTCAAGACGGTCAAGGCTGGTCAGAAGTCATGCACGGATGACTGCAGGTTGTAGAACAGATACACGCATGTGAACTCCTCAGAAGTATAAAAGTGTTCAATTTTTGCTTGAAAGAATTTCTAAACATTACTGTTATAGGTTGCAGCATACTCTACTTATTGATCTTGAAGTCTCAGTGGTCTTGCTGAACATAACCTGATTGATCTGAATAGGTTAACAAAAATAATGAGTCAATGATGAGGTCAAAGAGTTCAAAAAGCATTTTCCTAAGATACAACATATACCCAAAAAACTCTAAGACTGTTGCTAGAAAAAATATGAAAAATAACATAGTTATTGCTTGTTTCCTCCAAAATAATTGCCTTGGGAATCAACAGTTTCCAGCGTTTCTGAAGGTCATTGAAACAGTTCTGGAAAGCATTTGTTGGTATACCTGCGAACTACTATACTTACCTATGCCCCAAAAGTTCCAGGATTGCTGGTAACAAAAATATGAAAAATAACATCCTTGAAATTATTACTTGTTTCCATCAGAATAACTGCCTTGGGAATCAGCAGTTTCGAGCATTTTGAAGGTCTTTGCCTTAAATGTTCCAGGACTGCTGCTAGAAAAAATGCTTGCTTTGCATCAGCAGCTTGGATAGTTGGAATTTCTGCATGATGGTATTCGTTTAGCTTCCGCTTTAACCTGGGGAAGTAAATCCCAGGGCAATAGATCCAGGAAATATGGGGGATGCTGCAGCACAATCATCCGATGGGGTGCCAAGAATTGTTGCAAACATCCTGAATTTTTTCCCTCTGTGCGAGTTGTCAACGGACGGCCACTTCGGGCATCATCTTGAAGGAACTCCCAAGGTCACGGACACGTGCATACCACTCAAAAACCCTGTTGCTAGATAAGGCTGTATCCCCATAAGCTTCTTTTAACCCTCCAAGTGGTTACAACGAGATATCTCGTCATCAAGATTTTGTCGATTTTTTTAATGAAGAGATCAAGATCTGGTCGGTTTTCTTATGACGAGAGACAACGAGATCTTCATTCTTTGAAATAATTATTGCATGGCTGGAGATGGGTGAAAGCACACTGATGAACTTATGGAGGCAGGACCCCCTTCCCATATGCCCACTCCGGGGCCAAGTAATAGGTTGAGAGATTACGGGCCCTTAAAAATATTACCCTGAGTACTCATACTTTAACTTGCACCAGTGGCTTGTAACGTCCGTGGAAGCCCGACCATATCCTAAGAGAAAAGTTAAAATTCGGTAGGAAAAAAAATAAAAATCGATAAAGCCTGAAGCAAAAACTACGATTTTTCTGAGTAAGACGCCAGTTTCTGTTTTAAAGTCCTTGATTTCATCGTTAAAAGTCAACCAGAGACCGCTGACTTTCCCATCTTTGTAAGAGACTGCCATCAAACTTTAAGACAGCGTTTGGAGTTACCAAGATTGGGCTCAATTGCGCCTTTTGAACTCCTTTTCGTAACCCTCCAAGTGGTTTCGACGAGATATCTCAATCTCATCTATCCACATCTGACCAATTTTGCTAATGAATTCATATATTGTCATCACGATGTTGTTGATTTTTGATGATGACGAGATCAAGATAGACCTGGTCAGTTTTCTTCTAAGGACGAGATATCTCTTCCTTAAGATTATTATCTTCCTAAGGACGGGATTCTCTCTCTCTCTCTTCCTTCTGTCCATCAAGATCTGGTCAGTTTTGACCTAATCTAATGACTGGAGATGCTAATGACCAGATACCTTGTTGACACAACCACCAGGAGAGTTAACTTAGGGCTAAAAATAATTTGATAGCATTGTCTTTGGGAAAAGAAATAATGACGAATTGAGTTGACTTATAAGGTTGTCTAAAGCTAAACATAAGGTTTTCGATCGATTCTCGGCTTTCCCGCCTCTACGCAACTGACTTGTACAAATGTATAATTTCATTTCAATTCCTTTTTTTCAACTTTATTATTATGAGTGTAATGAAGATTTTACTTTTTTAAACTTTGAAAATAGACCACGCATTGCAGTACCAAAACTTCTCTCATTTCCCAGGGCTGGTACCAGGGTACTGGCTACTTCCCATATGGTTGGGTTTTATGGCGCAAGGGCTACACTTGAATAAGCTGTAACAAAAACAAGCCAGGCAACGTCAAATCCTGGACGTACACATACAAGGAAAATTTTTACTAAAGACAGTTGGCAAAATCACTGAGTCACGGTGTACCCACTTCTCAAATGTGAGGACTCTGATCAGAGGAAGTACTTGAGGGGTAATAGCATGGAACACAATGAAACATACTGCACTGGTAAGAGTAAAAAGGCATGGGAAAAGGATCCAAAGTCAAACGCACACTGACGAGTCTGATGATGGAAGATGGTCGATGACGCAGAAGATGGAACCGTAATTATGACACATGTTCAAACGGACGAATATTGCGAGGGCACGGGACGAGGCACCGTTTAACTCCCAATGATAAGCCTGATGACGGAGCGCGCTTGATGATGCGGGAGATAAGACAGTTGAGGCAAGATGATTACATCACTTGTGATTTTCTGCCGGACAGCAGCCATATCGTGATGGTGTGCTGACAGATGATCAATCAGCTTTCAAATCTGTTTCTTGGCACCTCGGCGGGTGAACGTGAGTCTGCGCCACTCCCGTCCGATTGTTACTGGCTTGGAGCTCACCAGTGCTATCTACTCACAGATAAGTAGTGACTTATTGAGCGACAGAAGCAGAGCTGGGTCTAACGTTGGACGAATACTTGTCAAATCTGGTTGGGGCCGCAATCTTCCCTTCTCCTAATAGAGGATTGTCAATTTATCTGAAACGTTTCGTGAGGGTTGGTGGTATTTCATTTCTCCTAGATGGTTACTAACTACAGCACACGCTTCAGCACGTAGTCCATAATATGATTCACCTTACTGCCGTGCTAGTCAAAAAGGCAGTATCTCCAAGTTCGGTCTTTAGGGTGAAAGATCGTTAACCCTAAAAGTTTTCCCAATTAGGTATCAACCCAATCTGATAATTGTCGCCAGGTTGGATGATACCACAATAGATTATTCGGAATACCCGATTCGGAATCAACCGAATTCGATTAAACGCCACCAAGTTTATTGGTACCACAACAGATTATTACACAGATTATTACCAATTATTAATCAACAGTAGATCCCTTTAACTGTGGACCTCAGAGGAAACGAAATAGCGGATGATTTGGCGAAGGCGGGCGTCGATGAACCATTATCCGATACCCACTCATTGACGTTTCTTGAGCTTTACTCTATTAGAAAAAATCTTGATAAGGCATGGATCGTTCCCCCGGTACACCCTTGATATCGTGGGGTCGCCCCGGAAGATCTCTTGCTCTCAATTGCGACAGACATATTCAGACAGCGCTCTCCTACTTTTTCAGTGGCCATCTGAGGAGTCTCACATTTTGCTGTGGTCGCAAGATTCATCCTGTTTGCCTTAAATGCCAGTCTGACCAGGCCTCCCCAGCACACATTCTCGAGTGCCTGAAGATGTCCCGAGATGACCTGTTTTCTGAATCTCTTTTGGTGTATGACTGTGCGAGTGAGTGGACTTCTGGATTTGGTCCAGCTGGAGTTAGACGTGGAGATTAACAACAGATTATTATTCCCAATTCGGCAGCAACCCAGATGTCTCAGTGGGTTCGACCGCTGCTCTAGCTAGCCGGAGGTTCGATTTCACCATGGATGATATTTCTCTCTTCTGTGTCAGTAAAACTTTCCTTGTGAGTATGTCCATTATTTAACGTTGTATGTCTTTGTGCAGCATGGCCAAAAATGACCCTTGCATCACGAAACCTGGAACCAATCATTGGCAACAACCTAACCCGATTAACGTCGTCATGTTGGTTATCCTACAGGACTTCTCTCTTTGGGGGCGGCGATAGCCCAGTTGGTAGAATTGAGGAGCGGCTGCGAGTTCGAAACTCGATACCAACAAAGACGGTCGTATACGTGGGGGCTGATGTACTTTAAACCTGTGTCCGCAAATGCACACTTTGGCGTGGTGTGGAAGTTTGGAACGTGGGGTGCCAGCTCAGATGTGACCTCATCTGATCATGGTTCAAAATTACGAGGTGTTGTCCAAGGATCTTTCTCTTCGTGATTGATCCTAGACCGTTGCCAATAGCCCGTTGTGTTGCTCCAGTGCGACGTTAATTCAATTATCTACCTCGATAAATTTGATACACTGATTATTTCTTTCCATGTACATCACATGCTAAACATTCCTATCGACCCCGAGTGATCTGCCTCCTCCCTTCTGTTTTACCCTCGCCTATCTTTCTGCTTTTTGTTTTCCTCCCTCATTGTTGTATTGCGTTTGGCACTGCTTGGCCAAATATGGATGGTCCTTGCGCCTTAAAACCGAAAACCAACCATTCCGATCGAAAACTTGTTTTGGGGTGCTTCGATTTGTTTTTTGCAGTGTGTATTTGATTTCTTAAAAATTTAACATCTCACGAAAGCACAAAAAATCGACTTATAAGACAGCAATGTATGGTTTCTTTATAAACCGAACTAAAAACATTCCTGACCATCTCGAAATTCCTTCTTAAAAGTCCCATTCACGCACCAGCAAACATTTTATGGACCAAAGAGCTATACATGAACATTTTTCACCAAACAAAAAAACTGCCTTCCTGTTTCAACAGTAAACACCTTCTCAGGCACCAACACATAACGATGCAAGCAAAAGCAGAGCTGTTTTCAAACAGATTAGAGGTTCACGACCTACAAAATGTGTTAGCGAAAAGTGCAAACAAATAGCATTCCGCCCATTAGTCCACGATGTAAACAGGCAGTTCAACAACTATAGCGTACGGACCTCAAGAGATGTCGGCTGCACTCGGAAGTCTAGACAGTTTAATTGAAGTAAAAGTCTTCAGGTTATTCTTGCAAGTCCGTCAGAAATGTTTGCTTGCTTTGAAAACACCTCAGCGCGCTCTTTGGACCCTAGTTGCCACTCATTTCGATAGAAACTGCCAGCAGGAAATGTTTGTTGCCAGATTCTGGAAATAAGCGTTTTGATGCTAATAGCTATTTCCAGAAGATTTTTTCGCTTTGTCATTGTTTTAGTTTTTAGAACAAAACGACATCCTCGATCACTTTGCTTTTTTTAAATCCAAGATGTGCTTTCGTCGTTAATTTATTTGTCTACACGTTCATTCATTCGTTTCATATGTTAGATTGTTCATATTGAAGTTAAATATTATTGTTTGATAAGCTATTTACTGTGTTTATATGATATATTTCCAGTGTAAACAGACCGGACGGAAAACAAATTTTACTTCCTGTGTACACAAATGTTCTCGAACCATGCATATCGGGTAAAAATGCAGTTCATCGCCGTTTTAGGGTAGTTGAATTAACGTCGCACTGGAGCAACGCAACGCTCTATTGGCGACAGTTCGGGATCTATCCCTAATGGAAAGATCCGAGGATAACACTTCGTCATTTTAAACCTCGTTCAGTGACGAGGTCACACCTGATTTGGCACCCACTCACCAAACTTCCACACCACGCCAACGTGAAGTCATTTGAGGCCAGGGCAGATTTATCGTGCACCCACCCCCACGTACGGTCTTTCGCTGGATCGAGTTTCGAACAATCCTGTGTTGCTACTCCGCTACTCTTCCAACCGGGCTACCGCGGCGCGAAAACATCCTCGGATACCGTTAGAAAGAAATTTTCTGGGAAACCTCAAATGTATAAGCAAAACGAAAACAACTGATAGAGTAAAACAAGTTTATATGAAGAACCTAGGCCTGCACTTAAGTGTTATGGATGTGAGACTCCTGGTTGCATCAGATCCCAATGTCCAAAGTGTACTCAAGCAAAATCTGAACCTGAATCATTCAACACTGCCGAGATATCTTCCAATTTGATATGTGATGGAATTCCAGCAATTCTTGATGTTATAATTAATGGATTAAATGAAATAGCGTGTACGGAACACGGGTGTCTGCAGGTCGATTGTAGGTGAGATTTCATCTCATAAATTGAGGAAACAATGGACTGTTCTTCAGAAAGCGGACCTCAAAATCATTTTAGATGATGGATCTAAATCCAGCGTTGAGGTTTCGACTACTGATGTGCATATTCTATCCCAGCAGTTACAAACTGCTGGGATAGTTATTAAACTATATATTAAAGAAGTATTAAATATACGTATGTTAAATATATTTAATATTAAAAACAAAAACTGGATTTATGAAGATAATCCCAGTGATAAATATTGTTTTGCTGAAAAGAAAAAAGCGAAAGCTGCCAAGACCAACAAAAGTAGAAACAAGGACATTAAAGTGAATTTCTTGTCCTCACGTGAAAACGAATTAATTATTGATCAACGTAAGAGGTGCAATTCCTTATTACAAGACTATGAAGACATTTTTAATCCAGGGGAGGAACTACTTCTTACATTCAACATCGAATAAATACCGAGAATAATGTTCCTGTTGCTGTTCTTCCTTATCGCGTAGCTCCAACAAGGTAGGAAAAACCCGTTGTGTTCCTTTAGTGTGACGTAAATTAAAATATCTACCTACCAACAAAGTAGGTTGTTGGTAATTAATTAACGTCGCACTGGAACAACACTACGTGCTATTGGCGACGGTCCGGGATCCATCCCAATGGGAAAGATCAAGGACAACACCACGTAATTTTGAACCATGGTCAGATGACGAGGTCACACCTGAGCTGGCACCCCACTCTTCAAACTTCCACACCCCGCCAACGTGAGGACATTTGAGGCCACGACAGATTTAACGTGCACTAGTCCCCGTGTATACGAAGGTCTTCGGTTAAACCGAGTTTCGAACTCGCAACACTCCGGTTGATAATCCGTTACTCTTCCAATTGGGCTACCGCGGCCCCTCTCTCCAGCAAGGAAAGAAATCCTAAGTAAAGAATTGGATAAACTATCGGAAGCTGGAATCCTCGAGGAATGTGAGTCTCCATGATGTCTAACCTACTATCCTATATCCTACTATCCTATCCTATATGTTAACCATAGACCTGCGTTTTGGATATTACCAGGTGAATGTTTATCCTTCAGATCGAGACAAGCCTGCCTTCGTGACTCATAGAGGAACTTTTCGTTTCAGTCGCATGGCCGCGGTAGCCCGGTTGGAAGAGTAACAGATTAGCAACCGGAGGGTTGCGAGTTCGAAACTCGATCCAACCAAAGAACTATCGTGGCCTCAAATGTCCTCACGTTGGCGTGGCGCTGAAGTTTGGAGAGTGGGGTGCCAGCTCAGGTGTGGACCTAGTCGTATGACCGTGGTTGAAAATGACAAGGTGCTGTCGTCGGATCTTTCCCTTCGGAATTGATCCCGGCCAATAATTGCCTTGGTGTCAGTAAACCGTTTTTTTAAGACAAAAAAGATTGTTTACAGGAATGTCGGATCTCAATCCATAAATTTATAGATGTGAGAGTATTTATTTAAACTTTTCTCATCTCAACGAATCCAACATATTATAAAATAAATCTAAATATCTCTCGTTTATTTGCTTTTATCCAATGTTTTTACAAGACTTGTTGACACAACACTCTTTCTTTGGTGCATTATTTCCATTATCTTGAGACATTAAGATTCTTAAGCCATATTCTATTATTGATATACACAATTAAAACTTTCCGCTGCTTCCTTTGCTTTCGATTCAAGCGTTCGAAGTCCTCTGAACTTCCAATTGCGTGTCGCTACGTTTCTCCAAAACACAGATCTAATATTAAAAAGAAGAGAATGATTATAGCGCACTCAACTTTAATAACAGTTCCCCTTAAGAAATGTTTTGAGTCGCTCTCCTTTGACAGAAATTAAATAAACATGATGTGGGTTAAAGAATGTGGTTACCAATATGCTTTGGCATTAAAAAGTTAGCGAAAAGTCCTATATTATGTTTAAGCCAATCAATTTAATGATACATTTAAAAACAAGTACGACGATTAATGAGAAAAACGCATGCTACGTTCAAATTAACCAAGTGTGGAATTTTGAGGACTAAACAAAATTATCTGTGCAATTTCATATTAATTTTGTCCTTTTATCTCCTTTTTGATGGCGGCATTCATGTGAAAAGTCTAGCATTACAACTGTTTTCTCTTTTTATTTCAGAACTGGAAGAAACACCCAGAAGATAAACATAGCGTCGTGTAGACAAAGGATGTCTGTACCTAACATGACCTCCGGACAGAGTGCCGAACGCGGGGAAGGGGCCGCAATAGGTCGAAATTCTACTGTGGTGGGCGAGGATTGGGCCAGTGTAACTTTCAGTTGCGTGGAGTAAGGACTGTATAAGTGGTGTCATTTGAAAGCTACCAAGCTACGTTACAACTAATTTGTACAATTAATATAAACTGCATTTTAATCGTTCAAACTGTAAATTAATTGCTAAATATTCACATTAAACAATCATACAAGCTTCCTATGGCTGCTTCATTTATTCCACAATTCAACATCAGGCCCGAGTATTCACGACAAAAATACTGATTGCATCCCCGACACACCCGGACCGTCACCAATAGCCCGTTGTGTTGCTCCAATGCCGACGTTAATTAAAATACCTACCCACCATTTCTTTTCTCATTTCGACGCTTTTCTCTAATAGTTCTCCGCACGATACCGTTTGGCATAGGGGCCGCGGTGGCCCGGTTGGAAGAGTAACGGACTAGCAACCGAAAGGTTGCGAGTTCGAATTCAGCCAAACACCGTCGTGTACAAAGGGGGGCTGGTGCACGTTAAATCTGTCGTGGCCTCAAATGTCCTCACGTTGGCGTGGTGTGGAAGTTTGGAGAGTGGGGTGCCAGCTCAGGTGTTGCCTCGTCATCTGACCGTGGTTCAAAATTACGTGGTGTTGTCCTCGGTTCTTTCCCTTTGGGATTGATCCCGGACCGTCACCAATAGCCCGTTGTGTTGCTCTAGTGTGACGTTAATTGAAATACCCCCCGTTTGGCATACTTATAACATTTCCCTGCGTGTTACTTCTTTTTCTGTTACCTTAATTTTGAAGTGATTGCCGTCGTGGCTCAGTGGGTATGTCCACTGCGCTAGCAACCTACCTTCGAGTTGTAGGCGGCGCATGTTCGATTCTGTCAGGTGCATTCCTCCCTGGGTGTATTTCCCTCTCCTGTGTCAGTAAAACTTTCATTGTGTGTGTATGTCTATTACTTGATATTGTATGTCTTGTCTCTGGAGTAGCATGTTCAAATATGGCCTTGCGCCATAACCCCCAACCAACCAAAGTCATTTTGAAGTCACTCGACTACTGCGCTACAATCAATATGGGACTGAATCACTCTACAGCAGTGATTCTCAACCTTTTTTTGTCGCGGCACACTTTTAACGATTTCAAAATTTGGCGGCACACAAAGAAAAAGATAAGTTTAAAAGTTGTTTACTTACCTATAATACACTGTGTAAAATAGTTTATAATAATAATTGTGAATGTAAAATAAAATAATATAATATGTACTACAAAAACAACAGTACGTTTATTAAGGGATTAATTACAAGGTAATAATAATAATACTTTTAATGAGAAATTTGAGCTTGATGTTTTTTGATAATTTCTGTTAGTAAAAAGAGAAAATAAAACTATTCTCATACTTCTTTTTCACTTCCTTTATACATTATTTGATTGAGGGGTGGAGGTGGGGATACTGGGAACACTTGAAATTTCTTCACGTTGGGGCGAATATTTCACTTTATGAAAGGTCACAGTTATCGAAGATAAAGCAGTTAAAATATGGTATTTAACTGTAAAAACAACAGTTTTCTTTTACAGTGTACTTTTCTTTAATTTAAACAAACTTTACTCGTAATAAAAAAAAGCATTATAATTTTTACTATATACATTTCTAAAATTTGGCGGCACACAAAAGTGCCGCGGCACAGTGGTTGAAAATCACTGCTCTACAGGGTCTCACTGTGTGTGGTGGCCGCTGGGGAGGTGGCGGATCGGGTCACCACACCCCGCAGTTGAATTGTCTTGAATTGCCTTTTTTATACTTTTTATACGTAATAGGCCAAGGGTTAGGACCCGGGCCTAATCTTAAAATTTTAGAATTTTAAAATTTTGGACTCCTATATTGGTGATAGGTTCATCTGCTCATTGTATTTATATTATTATTCTCATTATCATGTCATCCCGTCATCCCACTGTGTGGGAATGGCTTGTTTTAGGCTGTTTTATTGCGATGTGTTTATACTTGTCTGCTTATCCTGGGGCGCCTCATATAAGCCTTATTTTTCTTTTTATAATATTGGCGCCTTTTTATAAGCCAATAAAATGGTTCTTTTTTTCTTTTCTCTTTCTTCTCTAGGAATCGAGCATATTATTAGATAACCTTTTTACTTTATTGCTTGTTCGATTCCCAAACGTTTGTACCCATTGGCTTGGTGTTTTTGTGGTTTTGTGCTGTGTTTTTTCTTATTTCTATTGTTCTTATTTTGTTTCTGGGAGTCGAGCACTATTAATCTTATCTATTGAGTGCTCGATTCCCAGATGATTGTGTATATTTGATTCTTATGGTTTTATTTGTGTTCTTTTTTGTGTGTTTCTGTGAATTTGGTTTTACATTGGTAGTTTTGCTTGGCCCTGTCTGCCCATGTAAATTTCCTTTAGTTATAATAAATGCTATTTGGGGGTTGTCTCTCCTTGGCCTCTTTCGTGAGCAGTGGGAATCAATTCCCCCCTGGGTCATTTTACGACTCCAAACCCCTGGTGAGTCGGCACAGGGAGGGTCTACAATCAATATTAGACAACTGATATCAAGGTAGGTAGTTAATTGGCGTCGCACTGGAGCAACGCAACGGACCTATTGGCGACTGTCTGGTATGGCAAACATCCGAGGACAACATCTCGTCATTTTGAATCACGGTCAAATGACAACGTCACAGCACACCAATATGAGAGCTTTGAGGACACGATAGATTTAACGAGCACCATCCCCCGTGTACACGACTGTCTTTGGTTGGCTGAGTTTCGAACTCGCAAGCAACAGGTTACTAATCCGTTACGTTCGAATCCAACCGAAGACCGTCGTGTACATGGGGGCTGGTGCACTTTAATCTGTGGTGACCTCAAATGTCTTCACATTGGTGTGGAGAGTGGGTGCCAGATCAGGTGTGACTTCTTCATCTGATGATCTCACCCTTCTGGTTTGATCCCGGACAGTCGCCAATAGCCCGCTGTGTTGATCCAGTGCGACGTTAATTAAATACCTACCTACCAACGCGGGGCCAACGAATATCAAACTGCACTTTAGTCGTTCGAACTGTATATTAATTGTTGAATATTCACACACTATTAACAATCTTTCAAGCTTCCTATGCCGGCCTCATTCATTCATTCCACAATCCAACATCAGACCCGAGTATTTACGTCAAAATTACAGATCCTCGACACCCATCAATTTCGACGATTTTCCGTAATGAGTCCTCCGCACGACACTGTTCGGCATACTCCCTTTCTCTTTCTGTCCCCTCCATTTCGAAGTGGCTCGGCGGTCCGCGGGAAACAACGCGCCGGGAAGCACGCAGGCCGGTCCCGATAAATTACAACCTTTACCCGAATCGAGAGGGCAACTAGGAAGCGAGTAGCGTTCGGTTTAAAATTCAACCGAAACGAGGCACAAAAAGCGAGGACAAAAATATTGTCATCGCAATTAATTCTCGTAATGGTCTCGGCCGAGGCTGGGCTGACGTGCAGTGACAAATTGGTGTCCAGAAAAATATCCAACCTTAGGCTCAATAATAGCCTGTAATGATAGGGTACAAGGACGTGATCTGGGGAATTGAATCCTTCTCTTCCCTGGCCCACGGTAGCCTAGACGGGCCCGCGGGCACTGGCTCGGCCCTTCGGATGCCTTTGTCTTCACCAAGGATCATATTTGGAGCTTTCGTCGTACTTGGGGTGAAATTCCTGGGACAGTTTCCCCTCGGTATGCAGTCACGTGGGATGTGATGCGAGTTGGCGATTGTCGTCACCGAATCGATCCATTATGGGCTGATTCCTTTTTGTTGGCTTGGATCGATTCTTTTTGGTTGTCTTTGTAACATTAGTCTACCGAAAAGTGCTTCAGGGTTGAGGTTTCTTGCACCGCTAACCCCCTGGGGGTTTCCTCAACGAGGTTTTAGCAAAACTGATCTGATCTTGATGGACGAGATATCTCGTCCTTAGAAAAAGTGACCATATCGTCATCAAAAACGCTGATGACGAAATATTTCGTGGTGGTGGTGTATAAATATGTGGTATGCTATACTAGGTGTTTTCCTCGTGTCTTTCCCTTCGGAAGAGATCCGAAGGGAAAGACCCGAGGATCAGTCCCGAAGGTCACCAATACCCCGTTGTGTTGCGACGAAAATTCAACTACCGACTTACCTTATTTTTTACTATAATGTGCAAACTGTTGTTTTTAGTCTTCATTGCATTTACAACAAAGCTGTTAAGCACACAAGGGAAAAAGGAAGAAAATTGCATCTTTCAAAGTTAAACGTTAAGTACTTGGTTGGTTTTGGGGTTTTATGGCACAAGGGCCATATTTGGCCATGTTAAGTACTTGGAACACATAGTTTTAATTTCACATTTAAACTGATGAAATGCCTATATTAGCGACAAAATTCCAAGTTTTTCTTAATTGAGAAAAAATTTCAATACTCACCTGCTGTTTGGGGGGATGCATGTCTTTACAATCATCCATTGTCCTCAGGGGTATATCTTCTTTATGAGTGTAAGTGCTCCGCAGACCCGAAGTACTCTAGTGATCTTTTCTTTTCCCATGGGGTTAACTGTCTTTATTAAACAAGGGTGTTGCGCTCCCGGGATACCCAAGCGATCTTTTTCTACTTTCATCCTCCTACTCTGTTCCCAAGTGCCTCTTTTCCCATCCACGACATTTTTTGCTTGACGTTGTCGTGTATTTGGAGCAGTTTGACCAAATTTGGTCCTTGCGCCATAAAATGCCAATACAACTAAGCAAGCAAGCAACCAACCAGCATTCTTCCATGCTTCTCATGCTCAAAAGGTGTCTTTTAAAAATGCTAGATAGAAATTATAAAAAAGATGTGGCTAATTACATGTTTGTAGAGAAGTTCCTCGCTTTCACTGCCGTAAAGTGATGTCCGAGAACAAGACCAAATCTAAATCCCTGTCTAAACAGCTTTCCTTTTTAAAATGTAATTGTAGAGAAGCAGATTTCCGATCTAGTGGATTTTGGCCTAACTCATTTTATCACTCTTTTCAGGATCCATTTCAAACTTACAGTATCGCATCTTAATCACTTAACGACTGGAATTCTTTCAAAAAGTCCATTGAAAACTTCATCGCATCCCATTCATTCCAAACACAACAATGATGCCAGTGCTTATTCTTTTCGAAAACGACAATCTCGCGAAATTGCTCCAAAAGGAATTACTCTCTTGAAGTTTCCAAACCGTCTGCTCCTTGGAACAAGAAATAAAAAGTAATATCACGAGGCCCTGTGAAACCTGCCCAACGAGACGACATGCTAAGATATTCCTTACTCACTTTGGACACCCATGTTCCCAAAGAGAACGCAATTCTAAGAATTGTTCTTCAGGAAGAGGAATAGTTTTTCAAAAATTAAAATTTGCTCATTATCTGGTAACACGCTTTAAAAATTTTTCTTTGTGAGAGGTGAAGTACTTTTACTCTTACAGGTTTTGCTTCTGCGAAACTGCCTTTCATGTTTATGATTCACAAGATATCTTTCATTCTATTGCGAACTGCAGAAATTATTTTTCTTTTGCGAAAAAAGTTGAATTGAAAACTCAACTTTTGCTTTTCAAACTCAATTAAAGTACAGCTTCTTAATGATGAAAACCTTTAACCCATCTGAGAATTCTCACAAAATTCCACTGAAAAAGTCTTGAGCATCTCATTCCTTTGAAAAAGAATACGGATTCCAATGTTTTCGTTTTCTGAAAAGGACTTTGCGTAATTGATGCCAAAAGGAATTACGACTTAGAACTTAAAAAATATCTGTTCCTTGAGAGAAAAAAACAAGGCTCTTAAGAAGTACTACAGTCCATGCGTTAAGATGACATGCCAAACATTTGCTTACACTCTTTCTGCAACCACGTGTATCTTGCTTTTCAAACTTTTAATACAAGCGCAGATTCTTAACACTTAAGCGTCCACTCTTATACGACTGCTCAGCAATTCAATCAAAAATCCACAGTATCAAAAATCCCATTTATTCCAAACAGAACAGAGTTCTAATGTATTGCTTTGTAAGACGACGACATCGTGCAATTGCTACCAAAAGAAATAAGGACTCTAGAACAACAAAACGTTCCTTAGAACAAAACAAATGCCAAAAGGATCTTAAGCTGAGGGCCCCAATGTGCCCATGCGTTAAGACCGATTTTATGCTAACCATTTTCCAGCGCTCTTTGGGATCCACGTATTTTGTTTTTCAAACTTTAATTCAAACACAGCTACTTAACACTAAAAAGTCCACTCTTATACAACTTCTGAGGAATCATTACAAAAATTCGCTTACAATTATTACAAATTATTACAAAAATCCTCAACGTATCCCATTTATTCCAAACAGAACACGGTTCCAATGTTTTGATTCCAGAGAACGACTCCATCGCGCAATTGCTACCAAAAGAAATTACTTCTTAGAACTTAAAAAATATCCGTCTTAGCAACCAAAGGAAAATATAAGGCCCTTAAAAATGCCACAGCTAATGCGTTAAGACAGGCAGTATGCTAATAATTTTCTTACACTCTTTGGGGGACCCATGTGTTTTGTTTTTCAAACTTTTAATTCAAGCACAGTTTCTTAACACTAAAAATCCACTCTTATACAATTCCTCAGGAATTCTTTCAAAAATCCCATTTGTTATACCATTTATTACGTATCCTATTTATTCCAAACAGAACACGGTTCCAATGTTTTGCTTCCAGAGAACGATGACATCGTGCAATTACTTCTTGGAACTTAAAAACCAAATCCGTCTTTGGAATAAAAAAAAGCTAATGGTAAGACATGATAAGACAGAAGGTATGCTAACCATTTCCTTACGCTGTTTAGGAATCCACGCGTTTTGCTTTTCAAACTCTTGATTCGAGCACAGGTTCTTATAACACTAAAAAGTCCACTATTATACAATTACTGAGAAATTCTTTCAAAAATACACAGCGAATCCCATTAATTCCAAACAGAACATTGTCCCGATGTTTGTTTGCTGAGAACAACAACGTAGCGCAACTGCTACCACAAAATAGGACCCTACCTTTTATTTTTTAATTAAAAAAACCCGTTCCTTAGAACAAAAAAATACTAAATCTGTCTTAAATTGAGGGCCTCAATGTGCTCATGCATTAAGACAGGATGGTATGATGACGATTTTCTTACTATCTTTGGGGAACCCAGGTGTTTTGCTTTTCAAACTTTCAATTCTATAGCACAGCTTCTCAACACCAAAAGTCTACTATTATGCAACTAGTGAAAAATTCTTCCAAAAATCTACAGCGAATCCCATTCCTTCCAAACAGAACATGATTCCAATGTATTGCTTTCCGAGAACTACACCGCGCAACTGCTACCCAAAGGAACCAAGTCCTACCCCCAAAACATCCGTTCCTCGGGGACCAAAGTTAAAAAAACCCTCAGAAATTCTTCCCAAGCACTCTGTCGGACCCTATTGTTACAGTAGCCGCAACTTCCTTCTTGCGAATGGGGTCAGGAATGGTTAGCAGGAGCTGACCATCTAATTACATGGTTGGAGAAACTGATGGTTCCTTACAGTGGCTTGTGCGAGTTAACATCATCCGCCCAACTCGTCTTCAGATCCGGTACGCACACTGGTCATTAGGGGCGAACGTGTTTTGTACGGGGAAAAGTGAACAGACCCATCCGCACCTCTCCAACAACCATTGTGGAATTTGGAGGCAATAACAGAAAAAATAAAAGGACTTTCCCCCTTGGCTTCTTTCCGTTTGTTTGTCGAGGGGATAATTCTACAGAGGGGAGAGGATTTCGTATTGTAAGTGAAAAAATTGAATGGCATTTTTTATTGGAAGCTTAAGGGTTGATCTGATGACACGTACCGTGCAATTTATAGGTCTTTAACACCTGTTCACGATTTGATTTCTTTTATTGCGAAGACATTTCGTAGCATTTTTTTTTATTTTGAGGTCACATTTCCTTAACCCTCCAAGTGGTTTCGACGAGATATCTCGTTCATTAAGATGAGACTAATTTTGCTAATGACAATTTGCTAATGTTATCAAGGTATTGCCGATGTTTTTATGAAGACGAGATCAGGATCTCGTCAGTTTTCTTCTAGTGACGGTAGGTTTTGACAAGATATCTCGTCCATCAAGATCTGACCTATTGGCGAAATATCTCGTCATCAAGATATTGTCGATTTTTTTTGGTGATGACGAGATCAAGTTCTAGTCAGTTTTCTTCTAATGACAAAGCAAGACGAGATCTTTATGGACGAGATATCTCCTCCATCAATATCCAGCTAATGACGAGATACCTCGTCAAGCCAACTACCAGGAGGGTTAAGTCTCAAGTCTTAAAAATAATCTTTATTTAGGTGTTGTTCTGAAGACAAAATTTCGTAAATACATTATGAAAAGAAAATTTTGATTGATATTTTTAAGTTGCTTCGACCTTTTTATAAAGATAATTTGCTGCCCTCTTATCTTTTAATCGCTTGTGACTATGTTGGTGAGAGGATTTCTGACCCAAAAGAGAGAGATCTTCAAGTGTCAAATATCACCGCGAAAATTGATATTCGAAGAAATGTGGTCTGATGTGGTGTCTTGCTACACTTAACGGTTGTACCCTAACACGATCTACAAGAAATTCCTTTTTGCGAACACACAGCAAATTGATGCTGGCAGAATATAGTCTGGTTTGATTTGCTACAATCTAACTTCTTGATTCTCACACACTTTGTGTGAATATAAAGATAGACCTTTTTTGGTCAGAAACACTTTCATCAACACTGAAAACTAATTGAGGCATAATTTTTTTTACATGGAAAGAATTGGCGATTTCATTTGACTGCTTTATTGATTTTCTGACAAAGTGATACCTTGTATGTACACAGTGCAAATTGATACTAGCAGAAATGTTGTCTGATGTTGTCTTGGTACACTTAATGGTTGTACCAGAATACGAACTGCAAGAGATTTCGCCCTCCCAAATAGCATAGCATGTTGATATGTCAGAATATCGCCTGATTTATCTTGCTACAATCTACTTGCTACTTGCATATATATTGGTTGGTTGAGTTTTATGGTGAAACGGAAACACAAGAAAAGTTTTACCGATACAGAAGAGAGAAATACACACAGGTTATGTTGAATCGTACTTGCACCACCTATAACTAGCAGGTTGCTGTTGTAGAGGGCAAACCCATTGAGTCACGGTGACTGCTCACACACATTAGAAATGTCTGCAAGATCTTTATAGTAGATCTCGTTTAGTCAGAAAGATATTTTCACTAATATAGAAAATTATTTAAGGTATTTTTTCTACATGAAAAGAATGGTGGTTTCATCTGACTTTTTATTGATTTTTATTTGTAATGCAACAAATGTGCAATAAATATATATTTCAAATATGAGTTTAAAAGTACTTTTCTCGCATTCACTATCTCATACTGTGCTACACTTTTTGATGTATTTTATTTCATTAAATTTCATCGCGTGATGTTAAGATCTAGAACTTAATATTAGTTGGGCTTAACTAATGTTTAAATTCATTACTTTGCTTTGAGAAACTTTATTACGGATAATACCTGCCAAATCTCATCTTCATTCCCAATATATTTAATCGGATTAACTTTAACCAAACATCTGCTTAGCTGCGTTAAATTTGGTCCATGCTGCGAAAACCAGTCAACCATTGAGACTATAAACATCTGCAGAAGTGAACTAATTGCAATCTCAAAACATTTCGGTGCATCTGGAAGCCTTCTGATAGTTCATGAGGTATATACAGAAATAACTTATGCTCATTTCCATTTTGTTTTGCAGCTGTATGCGGCACGGATTCGGATCCTTCAACTACCCTGGGTATATTTCTCTCTTTTGTGTCAGTACATTTCTTTTCTGTATGTCCATTTACTTGAGGTATAAACATTGCTTGGCGCACTAGTTCAGATCTGGCCCTTTGGTCCATAGAAAACCTAATAAACTATTTTGTCTTTCATTACATTTTTAGGGGAGTTTAATTGCTAACGGACATCTTAAGAACAATTGAATTTAGCAAGTTGAATTCGAAACTTCCTTTTTGGAGGATATGATCCCAAAACCTGTAAAATATTATGTGTGAATTAATTTGTAAGTGTGAACAAAAAAAGGACTACTCGAAAAAGAAAACATTTCCGTTTAAGAACTTAAAATAAAATTCCACTGATCGCCATTTTGGCGTTAATTCTGTTCAACACTAACTTCTCGAACGAACAACCAAAATCCATTCTCAAGTCATGTCTGAGAGGCTGTTTCTGTCAAACTAAATTAATAACGGGGTTTGGGGACGAAACAGCCTTCCTGTATTCTGGACGCGACGTCATGGCTTGTTTTTCGATTGGTTGATTGTTTTATAGCGCAATGTCCATGTGTGGTCAAGCTGTGCAAAAACACAAGACAACATCAAGTAACAAATGCCGTGAAAGGAAAAAAGGTAGGTAGGTATTTCAATTAACGTCGCACAAGAACAACACAATGGGCTATTGGCGACTGTCCGGGATCAAACCCGAAGGGAAAGATCGAAGAACTACATCATGTAATTTTTAATCACGGTCAGATGGAAGAAGATATACGACGGTCTTTGGTTGGAAGAAAATAAAAAGAGAAATTAGGGAATATACTGTGATGAAAGCAGAAAAAGGTCACTTATGGTATCTCGGGAGCTGACCCCCGTGTTTACTAAAGACAGTAAACCCCATGGGAAAAGAAAAGATCACTAGAGTACCTCAGGTTCATGAAGCCCATTATACACCTAAAGGAGATGTGCCCCTGAGGGCAGGCGTATTTTTCGAATACGATTTCAGCAAGTCGCCAATAAAAATTCCAAAGAATAAATTCCGAGTCGATATATGGTAATTTATTGATCAACACCAATTGGATTAAACACCAAACGTCGCCAAAACGACAATAAACTGCATTTTAAAGTAACCCCGATATGATAATATTCGAGCGCATTGAGGTAACAGGAAGTAAATCTTCATTTTCTGTCAGGTTTATTTTACACTGAAAATCCCTCTCGTTGGGCCATCATCGTGTACAAAGGGAGCTGATGCACGTTAAAATGTCCTCACGTTGGCGTGGTGTTGAAGTTTGGAGAGTCGGGTGCCAGCTCAGGTGTGACCTCGTCATCTGACAGCAGTTCAAAATTACGAGGTGTTGTCCTCGAAGCTTTCACTTCCGAGATTGATTCCGAACCATCGCCAGTACCTCGTTGGGTCGCTTCAGTGCGACGTTAATTCAACTACTTGTGGAACGAAGCAAAACGTACGCATTTCCACCAAAAATCCTAGCGTCCTCTATATTGAAACCTCTCATTCACAGTCTGGGAACATGCCTCTAATCATTTTCCCCGTGAGAGGCGAGGCATTTTTGCATGAAGATATATTCCACGACAAACGATTGCGTGACCCGCTAAATGCTCCAATCTTTAATTTACTCATAGAATCGTTTTATTTTTAATTTATGCCACGGTGATGCATTATTGAACAGATGAACCTGGCAACGCCGTTGATGAATGAGCGATCCGAGGCAAGCCTACCTTCGAAGTGTCACCAAGAAATTAGTCTACAGTCAAGGGGCTCGTTTCTCAAAAGACGTACCTGGCAATCGGTCATCTCGCGGGACACACTCGGACGCTGCCTCCCACTTCCCATACTTAATATTCACTTAGTGCTCCGGTGGGACAACTCAAGACGGATCGGGACACAGCGAAAATTAAATAGTTTCCATATTTTTTTTGAATAAAATTTCTCCTCGGGTTTGTTGTTATTTTTATTATTTCCCCTTGTGTTTGTGTCCTTAATCACTTTGTGTCGCAGTGGCCGTGTCCATATGCGTGAATAATAACTGATAGCGGTGTCACTTTTGTTTCGTTTCGCGGAATCCGATAGTGCAAACTGTCAGGCTTATCGCGTTCGGGATGACAGCTTTTATAAATGGAAACCCGACGACCGCGAGAAGTGAAAAGTAATAACCAGATCAATTATGCTGCAGGTGAAACCAAATAAATTGACAGGTATTCTTTACGTTTTGAGGAGGCGAACCGATGAGCAGGTCCGCCCTTTATACCGTGGCCCACCTCGCTATGGCTTCTTGTAACTATGGCCTCTATTTCAGGCAAAAGACCTACACTTCTCACATTGATATGGTGTTGAAGTTTGGAGAGTGGCGTGCCAGCTTATGTATTGATCTCTTCATCTGACCGTGATACAAAATTACGAGGCGTTGTCTCCAGATCTTTACTTTCGGGATTGAATCCGGATCGTCGTCAATAGTCCGTTGTGTTGCTCCAGTGTGACGTTAATTAACTAGCCACGTACATTACACTTCACTCTACCGGCGATTCTCAGAGTTACTTTATTTCAATCACTCGTTTGACATTAGGAAAAGGACACTGAGCTGTGGTACTTTGAAATGCTTTTTTTGTAATTCGACGATCTTTAGAGAAGTAAAATTAATAGTAGCCAGATCAATTACGCTCAGATGAAACCAAATAAATTGACTGGTATTCTTTACATTTTAAGGAGGCGAACCATGAGCAGGTCCGCCCTTGAGTCTCATTATACCTTGGTCCACCTCGCTATGGCTTCTTGTAACTATGAATAGGTGTTCTACGGAATCCTTGACAGAATGGACCTACAACTAGGAACGTAGTCTTATGAGTTACTGACTGGTTTCTTTTCGCCTAGAGGAGGCAAACCATTGAATAGGTTTGTGCATGAGTTCCATTATATAGTGGTCCACCTCATTATGGCTTCTTGAGACTATGGACAAGTGTTCTATGGAATCCTTGAGACAAAGGACCTACTACAAACGAAGTCTTATGAGTTACTGACTGTTAATCTTTAAGCCTAGAGGAGGCGAATCGTTGAGTAGTTCGTCCATGAGTTCCATTACATAGTGGTCCATCTCACTATGGGTTTTGTAAATATGGACAGGTGTTCTACGGAATCCTTGAGACAATGAACTTACTACAAACGAAACCTTATGAGTTACTGACTGGTATTCTTTACGCCTAGAGGAAGCGAACCGATGAATAGGTTTGTCCATGAGTTCCATTATATAGTGGTCTACCTCACTATGGCTTCTTGTAACTATGGGCAAATACTCTACTGAAACCTTATGACGTTAG
The DNA here is from genome assembly GCA_933210815.1 of Meta bourneti. Classification (NCBI taxonomy): domain Eukaryota; kingdom Metazoa; phylum Arthropoda; class Arachnida; order Araneae; family Tetragnathidae; genus Meta; species Meta bourneti. The sequence goes on along the minus strand of OW119930.1, from coordinate 35,849,318 downwards.
TGTTGACCTGGGTGTATTTCTCTCATCTGTGCCAGTAAAACTCTTCTTGTATGTGTATGAACATTGTTTGTCTTGTGTTTGGCGCAGTTTTGTCAAATATGGCCCTTGCGCATTAAAACCCAACCAACGAACCTTGTGATAATACTCTCTACAATGTACTTCCTTCTTTGCTTGAAGTCATCCTTGAGACAATAGACCGTTTACATTACACTTCCCTCTATTATCAAAGTCTCATGGCGTTACTCTATTTCAATCACCAGTATAACATTAAAAAATGGGCTGAGTTGTGGTACTTTGAAATTTTTTTTTCACTATTTAGTTGTCATTGAAACCGGAACATATCAACATCAACGAGTCCATCATAAACTTAGAACAGAAGTAGATTGTCTTTTAAGCCTCCAAGCGGCATTTCCGGGTACATTTCAGAAAGGTTTCTATGCGTTTAGTGGCAGACCCGAAAGAAGGAGCCGGGAGTCTATCTCCGAGCGGGATTTCCAAATATTTCGTGTCTGCCGCTTGCCGTGCGGGAATTTTTTCGGGCTATATTCGAACAGAATTTTCCGAGTTGTGTTCGGGCGTGCCGTTTAACTTAAACGTTACGGTAAAATAGGTTCGCCAAAACTCAACAGTATTACCACCTACTAAAGAGTTATTTAAACGAACCATTTGCTTTATCAGACGCTGGTCAGTGGAAGAATCAACAGCTGTTATTTCCCAAACTACTATTTTCGACTACATTAAGGTTGTACTCAGAAGTTTGAAGTGTGCGACATGCCAATTTGTCATAATATACGTTTGACGAGTAACATTGTTATCGTCATTCGGTCGTTAATTGAGACATTCCTCACTTAACGACTGAATTCCGTTCCTGCGGCTAGGTCGTAAAACGAATAGGCCGATAGGCGGAGCTTTTTCGACATTTTCTGAACAGAGATAAAGTCTTCTCATACACCGCCATTGATGATGTCGATAGGAGACTATCTAGAACTTTGGGCAGCTGAGTAATCATAACAGGAAATAACAAGTACATGGTACACAAGACACACCTATCACAAAAATAACAAGTAATGAGGATATTACTGCATGTGATTTGTCGAGTTCAACGCCACTGATAGCAGATTTGCCCGACCGGGTACGTGTGAAATCCTCCATCTGATTATGATGCATCCGGGTCAGGGTTTGCACCGGTTTTGACTGTGTGTTTGAAAATGCCCGAAGACTAAGAAAGGGGATTCCCCGTAGCTGGAGAGCTACTCGTAAATCCGAGCAGTCGTTAAGTGAGAAGTAGTTGTAAATATCCGTATGCTTGAAGTTTTGACGAATCTGTGGGCAATTTTAACACGTGGACTAGCACTTTACAGGTGTCTAGAATTTTAAAGTGTAAGATTTTCACTTCTCGAAGCAGTTCACAACTCTCCTTAAGAACGAGATTCAGCAACCTTAGAAAAGACACATTTTGATGAAAGTATAGATGTCTTTACATTTCTATCTTTGTATATTCTTAAAAAGGGTCAGGGATTAGCTCTCTACTGATGGGACTGAACTTCAAACTCTAAATAATGGGACACAAACTTACACCTTGATTAAACTAAATGCTACGAACATTTCTACCTTGCATATTTCTCCCCATCTTGCTCACGTTGGTGTGGTGTGCAGATTGGAGTATCAGCTCAGGTGTTAACCTCGTCATATGACCTTGGTTCAAAATGACGAGGTCTTGTCCTCGAATCCCTTCGGGGTAGATCTCGGACTCTCGCCAATAGCCCATTGTATTGCTCCAGTGTGATGGTAATTAATTCCCTACCCCTATCTTATGGTGGAAGTTTGGAGAGTGGGGTGCTATGTCAGTTATGACCTCGTCATTTGACCTTGGTTCAAAATTATGAGGTGTTCTCCTTGGATCTAGTCCTTTCGGGATTGACTGTCGCCAATAGCCCATTCCGTTGTTACAGTGTGACATTAATTCAACTACATACCTCTATCTTCCGCACTACATACGTATCTGAATCTCAAGTGTAAGACCACAGTTCTATAGCGGTTGTAATGAAGATGAGGTATGATTAACACATTGATCTTACTACATGCCATAACCAGTTTTTATTCACCGTGTCTCAGAAACGTAAGAATACGATCATACAGAGAATGTAGTGAAACTCAACATTCTTGAGGACACAAAAGGGTTTTTATCCGTTGGTGTCAGAAAGGTTGGAGTTAGCCCCTAGAGCTGATGGAGCGTATACCGATCCTTTCTAAGGATTTTGGTTATTTTACTTTAAATTTCATCCAAATGATAGGTCTTTGATCACATTTTAATTTCGGACCTGTCCTTCCTTGATATATTAGTTTCTTCTCCAATATTGCCCTTCTCTAATACTAGTTTTACCACAGTCCATAACTCTATCACATGTGTTCGTTTTATTTCCCTTATTGTGTTGGCGACTCTTTTCACATGCCTATTTTCTGAATGGTACCAAAAAAGAGAAAAAGTCGGTAATAGGTAGAAAAAGGGTTAATGTCGAATTTTGCTGATTTAAATGATATCCATGAATCACTTCAATGTAATGAAAGTTATAATAGAAAAAGTGCCCATGTTTCTTTATGAATGATTCAAAACATTGTAAAGTATTTTCGGTACGCTCTATTAAAAATTAACCGTCCAGGTGGTTTCGAGAAGTTATCTCGTGCATCAAGATCTGACAAATTTTGCTAATGATGAGCTATTTTGTGTGTGCTATCGTCATTACCAAAATAGATAGATAGATAGCCATCGAGATGTTGCCGATTTTTTTATGGTAACGAGATCAAGATCTGGTCAGTTTTGTTCTAATGATGAGATATTTCGTCCATTAAGATCAACCAATGGTTTTGTTAATGACGATATACCTCGTCAAGACAACCACCAGGAGGGTTAAAGAAATAAAAATTACAAAATCAGGCTTTTGCAAAATGGACTCGGGCTCTTTTGCTACCAAGGTACAGAAATGATTTACATTAAGTTTGGGTACAAGAGAACCTAATTATCATCAGATTGATAGATGACATTGTGCGACAAAAGTCAATTCTGAACAATTTAGAGGCATCATCTTAGAAATTCAAGTTTACACATTAGAGAATCTTTGTATTTAGTACTAGCCTTTGGTCGTCAAAAACACGGAAGTAAAAAGTCATGACACCAAAAGTTTAAAGCATAAACATTTTAATCCTCCTACTGGTGGTCTTGACGAGGTATCTCGTCATTAGAAAAATATCGGCCAGATCTTGATGGACCAGATATCTCGTCATTAGAAGAAACATGACCAGGTCAACATAAAAATCGACAATACCTTGATGAGATATTTCGTCATTAGCATCTTGTGATGGACATATTGTGATATTATGATGGACATATTGTGATGGACGAGATATCTCGTCGAAACCATTGGGAGGGTTAAGAAGCCTCATATAACGTGGTCAGCCATATTAGACTATGGGAATAGTTTTTATACTAATTACATGTTTCTATAATACCTTCAACGGTACCTATTTTATTAATTTGCGAAGTTTGCTATAGTGGATTATAAATGAATATAGACTTCAAAGAAATTAATTCAAATAATTTTTATTCATTCATTAACTATAATAAAATACATTTACTTTTTAGGCATAACGTCAGAAAACAATAGAAAACTCACATTTTTCGATAATCCATCAAAGAACTTTACATTTCCCTCGTCTCGACAGAACAATTTATTCACACAACTTTCCCTGCTGCCACTACAAAATCTTCCTTTTCCTCCAGTCTTCAAATGCTTAAAAATTTCTAATTTACAGTGATCGGACGCCTATTCCAGAGACAGTCACTTTGTACAAAAGAACCCAAACAGAATCTTACAAAGGATTCACGAAGACGAAACCCCAGAATTTCCATAGATTCAGATACAACTGTCATTCGTAATGCTTGTATTCAATGTACAACACATAAAAAACAATAGGAGATCGAATGCATACAAATACACGAGGACTATATTATTCACATGACACATTGCCTGAGCGTGGGAGATGAGTCCATCTCGGAATCAGATGATGATAAAACATTCAGGGTTTTTCTGTGATGAAGTTTTATATACCGTTTATATATCAAATAGACGGAAAATCTTTTTTGAACCCATAATCATCCTCGTGATTGTCCGACGATCCGTTGTCCCTCCATTCCCTCTCCAGGGACCGAGATATGTTCCTTCGTTCTATTCGATCAGCGAACAGACAGTACAGGTTGCCCCTCTGCTTGGGCCGGTTCCTCACCTCCGTGGCAGCACCGTCTTGGAGGTTCCTCCTCAGGGGGCACCTCCCCTTTCTAGGGGGTGGAGACGGAAGCCTCTTCCGCATGGGGTGCACCTTATGGTCCGGCTTCATGACCATCCCGCTGGGCCGGGCTGGCAACGGCGGTGGCACTTCGGGAATCTTGGGAACAGGTGGCACGGTGCCGTTCAGGAAGTCATAGTCTATCTCCTCGTACACGTGGTACTCTGCGGCCGCGGTGTAGCAATCGGTACTGGGTTTGGGGTCGACGGATTCGTTCTGTTGGGGTGAGGCGTCTTCGGACGGTGGTTGTGAGGTGGTGGTGGCTGTGGATGACTCGGGTGGTTTGGTGTCCGGGTCCTTGCCGGACTCCGGCTGGAGCTTCTTCATCTGGAGGTCCTCGATGATTTCCAGCATGCAGCGGGCCACTTCGGTGAAGCGGCACTTGGCCGTCTTGCTGATGGACACGGTGGACGGTGCGGGGTCTTTTGGCGTTGGGGACTTCAGGGGCTGAGGTTGTTGCCTGGAGGCGTCTTCCGGTTGTGCATTGGCGGAGGTCTCCGGACTGCTCTCGGATGTGGAAGTTGGCTTGGAAGGCTGGTCTTGTGACTTTTCGCCTGGAAGAGAGAGGTAAAGATTAATGTCTGCAGAAAAAGGCAACGTAAAATGGCAAACTTATACTTGGTGTTTCAAAATTTACTTTACTAACTTTAAGGGGAGGAAGGGAACACGAAACTAAACCGTATTAACCCTTTCATACGATTATATTCGTACCGCAACTTCGACTTCCTTGCGTGACTTCCAACTAGTTTTGACCTTTTCAATCAATAATCTTTCCTAAAACTGATAGATATGTTATGAGTGTGGCGTGGAAAAAGCCATACTACAATATTCGGAAATTTCGTGACATTCATAGGGTTCACACGGGGATGTATGTCCGAAAGCACCAACTGGACTTTTCAGAGGGTGCTGTTCGGCAAGGAGGCAGTTGATAGGTTGTAAGGCAATCCATGTGTCAAGCTTGTATTACTGGTAGTGGTTGCAGCTTTGAGCGCCTAGTGTGAAACTCTAAGTGTATATCTTCTGTGATATATTTGCTTGTTTGCACTGTTTTCACATACATGCTGTCCCTCATTTCTGCCCCTTAGTGTACTCTCAAGCACCTATGGGTAGCGCTAGAGCACAAACATCCCCATGTTAATACGGTTTAATTTTGTGTTCTTTTCCTCCCTCTTAAAGTTTCTACAGGAAGCTTTGAAAACCATAAATGCGCACATCAGATTCGATAGAACATTGATAACATCTTCGAAAAGTTATAAAAAATTGTCTTGTCAACCCTCTAAGTAACAATATATTGGTAGCTAGATAGTTGGAATTTACGTAACACAGGAACATAAGAAGGGGCTATTGACGACGATCCGGGATCAGTACTGATGGGAAAGATCCGAGGCCAACACCTCGTAATTTTGTACCACCGTCAGATGACGAAGTCAACACCCTGAGCTGGCACCCCACTCTCTAAACTTCCATTCCACGCCCAAAAATATAATGGAAATATGACCTGCTGTGCAAGTTCGAGTTGCATTGTAAAAAGAAGTGTAGAGTTGGAACACTTTATCGTTCCAAAGCAATGAGCAGAACACGAAAGAGAGGCGATCAAATGAAGATCTGCTACCTATAAAGGGCTGCGGTAGTCCAGTTGGTAGAGTTGCGGGTTAGCAACCTGGAGGGTTACGAGTTCGAAACTCGATTCAACCAAAGACCGTCGAGTATATGGGGGTTGGTGCACGTCAAATGTGTCGTGGCCTCAAATATCTTCAAGTTGTGTGCTATGAAATTTTGGAGAGTTTGGTTGAGGTGTTAATCTCCTCATCTGACCGTAGTTCCAAATGACGAGGCGTTGTCCTCGTATCTTTTCCTTCGCGATGGATTCCGGACCGTTGGCCAGAAGCCCGGTGTGTTGCCGTAAAGTGAGACGTAAATTCACCTACCAATCAGCTAACCAAAATATAGTTTGTTATTGCTTTCTTCAGGATGAACAATGACATGATGACTTCAGGATGACAGAAACATAATAATCGCGACAACTTAGAAGTCTAAAATTAAGTAGTTGGAAAGTAAGGGTTCTAAATCACTGAAAAGCATTTAAAATAATTATGGCGTACATTGACACCCTAACGAATGATTAAGCAATAATATATTTATCGGAACTACCGATTTTAAATATTTTCTATTATCAACGTACAGTGTCACTTTTTTCTGCTGCAGGAACAAGGCTATTGAAAAAATAAGATCCTCTGGTGTTCAACGAATAACAATACTTAAGAAATTAATTTTTGAGAAACAAAAAACTGTTGCAAATAAGGATTTTAAAGCAATTAAAAATGAAATAATTGTTAAATTCAGATAACTGACACGAAGCATCTATTGTGAAGCAATTTATCGGCATCCCATCAAATTTCAACCTGTTACCATTCGTCATATTTTGACATCTTGTACTGGTCTTGGACTGTTTCATCCCTCAATGCTTCTATTTACCCGCATTTATAATGCGTAACATATCAATTATATTAGTAATCGTGTTTTTAATTGTCAACTAAGATGAGGTGGGCACCTGTCTCATTTTTGCTTTAAAAGATTTTTTAGCCTTCATAATTTGCTTTATAACCCACATGATTTTTGTACATCTGATCTTTTATCAACACCTTTCTGGGGCTCAGTGTATTTGCTCATTGCGCTAACAACCTGCAGGCGACTGAGATGCGATTCCTCCTTGAATGTATTTCGCTCTTCGGTATCAGTAAAACTTTCTTTGTGTGTTTATGTCCATTATTTGTCGCTGTCTGTTTGGCGCACCCTGGCCAAATATGGCCCTTGCGCCATGAAACTCAAAACCAATCCCTTTTTATATCTTTTATATATCCTGCATCACTTCTTCAACTTAAACCCTCCTGGTGGTTGTCTTGACGAAGTACCTCGTCATTGGCAAGACTGACCAGATCTTGTTGGACGAGATATCTCGTCATGAAACAAAATCTTAATCTCGTCTTCATAAAAAAATAGACAATATATTGATGACGAGATATCTCATCAATAGCAAAATTGGTCAGATCTTGATGGGCGAGATATATCGAAACCAGGTGGAGGGTTAAATCAACATTCTCATCAACGCCATTTTAAAGCTACATTTTACTTCAAATGATGAGGACATGTTTTATTAAATATTTACTTTTTTCATCTTTCGATGAAAGTTTTAATTTTGTCTTCACGTAGTTTGCCTATGTTTTATTATCATCTTAATGTCGGTCTGGTTGTTAATCTGATATTTAAATAAATAATTTAAACAAATTTTTATCTCGTCTTGCGTTTGATGCAGCTGATCTATTTTTAGATCTTCATTAAATTGAAAAACAAACACCTCTTTTATGTCTTTTTAAATTGCATCATTTCATGAATTTTGAGTCAACATTCTCATCAACGCATTTTAAATTCAACATTTTACTTTTTATGATGCATGTTTTAATATATCTTTACTTTTTTCATCTTTTGTTGAAAGTTTTATTCTGTTTTCACATTGCTTGCATATGTTTTTTCACCATTTTAATGTCGGTCTCGCTGTTACGGTGTATGTAGGTATATACTAGAAATCCGAAAATCGACTAAAATATCGATGTTTATTTTATTGCTTCAAAGTATTTTCCAATTTCTTAGCTTTCAAACGATAGCAAGATCTTGTAATTATTCGAAATATTTTTCTAGTTACAAGAATTTTTGTCAAGTAATTGTCTCCATGAACAAACATGTTTCGAAAACTTTAAATTCAATTTCTGAAGAACTGTGTTTTTGCAATATGCTTTGTTCAAACAGTGATAACTCAACAATGAATTGATCTATCATAACTATTTTTGTGTCATTATAATCTATGTAATGCACTGGATGTTTTGACCCTCAATCAGAGTTATTAGTTAAGAAATGAATTTTTAGTTGATTTTTTAATGTTAAAATTCCTGAAAAATCTTGATCTTTTTTACTTCCTTGGTGAAAAGAATTGTAAAAAACCATTCCCTCTAGCAACTTGATGGAGATTCAAAACATGAAGAATAATATTAGGAATAATTTCCAACAGGAATTGTCTTTCTGAACAAATTAGAATTTGAGATATCACTGTTCTAAAACAATGCTAATTAGATAATTACATCTAAAATTAGATAATTAATGATTATCGTAATTTGATTTTTTCTCATAGAAATTATTTTAAGCCCAAACCAATAACATTGTAACAAAAACTGGATTTTCAAGTCGAAATTAAAAAAGAGTCTTCTAATATATACGTTCACCGTACACCTTAATACGATATTTAAAAAAATATTTTACTGATTCTTTTTTATCTCGTCTTGCGATTGAACCAGTTCCTAATTTTTAGATCTTGCGTCATTTTAACTCAGACCAGTCAACCCATCAATTCCTAGGATTAAAAAGTTCAATATTTCAAAATTATAAAACAGTCATCAAATTAAAATAAAATACCAATCCAGAAAAACGTAGGCCATCTAACAGAATTAGCACCTGCATTTCTTATCTTCTTTCCTCGCAAATACTTTTTATTTCCCATTTGTCACTGCATTATTTACGGCTGATATTTCCTTCTTTATGTCTTCCCAAACCCGATAATCCCTTCTCCATGATGAAAATGTTAAGTACGAGCGAAAGGCGGATCAAAAAGATAAAACTTGTCGATATTCTTCATTAGGTTTATTTATGACCAGTTTAGCCCGGGATGGAATACATGCTTTGAATTTTTTTCACCAATTAATAGCAATGAGATACGCCCATTCCGAAGATATCATTTAGGTTGTTTATATACGACAGTTTTTTGCGCTCTCGACGCATCTGGGGTTAAGAAGACAAACGAAAACAAGTCTCATCGCTACACCTTTTTTTGTTGTTTTCTTGCTTGCCTCCATCCAGTTTTTCCGTCAACATCGTCTCTTCCACGAATGCGTGTATGTAAAGTGATAGTAATTCGCCGTATGTGTAATGGTTGGAAGACACTAGGGTGAATCACAACCAATGGTAGACAAATTAGTATACATTATGAACCCTGGAGCTAATTTTGAATTGCATTAAATTATAATTTTTGTTCGTAGTGTCTGGTCGGACGTGTATATAAAGCGATATTAATTCGCCATGTGTGTAAGTTTTCGAAGACACTAGGATGAATTAACCAGTAGTAGACAAATTAGTATACATTCTGAATGGAAAAACTACCCTGGAGCTAATTTTGAATTGCATTAATATTTTTCTTCGATCTTAGTGTCTGGAAAGGAAGGTGATTTATTTACTTTTCTGTCAAGCTAAATCTTGGTGGCGGTAGTGTTTCTGAGGTGGAACGTGTTTCCGGTACGTATTCCGAATGCAACGTCACTTGGCTTGTTTGTTTTGAATACTGTTTCAGCACGTCGTATTCCGAATTCATATGGAATTGTGCACACTCCAAGGGGTTTTGACGGGCTATCTCGTCCATGAATATCTAACCAATTTAGATAATGACGTGATATCTAGTCAAGACATCGTCCATTTTTTTATTATGAGATCAAGATCTGGTCAGTTTTCTTCTAATGACGAGATATCTCGTCCATCAAGATCTGGTCAGTTTTGCAATGATGAGACACCTCATCGAGACAACCACCAGGAGGGTTAATTAGTCAACATCAAATTGAGTCAACGCCAAACGTCGCCCGAAGGGCGATAAATTACTTTTAACATAACCCCGATATGTATCGTACGAGAGCATAGAGGTAACAATGAAGTAATATCTGTTTTCCGTCTGGTTTGTTTACACTGAAAATCACTCTCGTAAAGCAATATTAATTTGCCGTAAATATATTAGTATAAGACATTAGGACATTAGGTCAGCCAATAGCTGATAAATTAATACACATTATACACGAAAGAATTATTCTGAAGCTAATTTTGAATTGCATTTAAAAAAACTTACTGCATCAGTGTTTCGCAAGGACGGGGATTAAAATTTGCTTTGAGAGGACTTTCAAGTGCACACAAATCAAACGGAATGCGAAGAATTTTCTTCCGCAAACCAAATGCTCTAGTATGATACACATCGGGGTTAACTTAAAATATAATTTATCACTACTCTATCTACGTTTGGCGTTTAATCTAATTGACTTAGACCCAATCAACTATAATTTTTCAATTCGGAATTCATTTTTTGGAATTTATATTGGCCAAATACTGAAATCGTATTCGAAAATCAAGCGTACAAGGAAAACAAACAGAACATACGAATCGCCATAGAAGCACTTAAATAGAATAGTGGCCATTTCCTAATAGGTGGTCAGGGACGGACTGTATACAGAACTCTATACACTATACAGTATTAGATCGAATGGATGAAATTATATAGCGTAACGGGATAAAAATAAGTACAAATTATTCGTGAAGAGATAAATTTAGAATGAATTAACCGGTGTATAATCGCATAATACACTTAAATAATTATTTAAAAATAAATTATTTAATTTCCAAGAGGTAACTAATAATAAAAATTTGTTTTCAAATCACTGTGGGCCAACACCAGTAACAGTATGTATTCAACTGTCGCATATATTTAAGTTTTTATCATATTCCAGTAAATTTAGTAAATGTAAAAATATAGAAATAGCCCCCTTATTTGAGAATTAAATTATTAAATAAATTAGCAGCGTGCGATAAAAAGAATAAATGATGAAAGGACGGCGAAAAACTGTACGAATTGGCAAAATTTTAGATAGCAGCAATTTTTTTTCAGGTCCGGGCTAAAATCCAAGGACTAAACAAAAGTTTGGTATTTTTCAAGGATATTCCAGTGTGCGGAGTTAGAAAAATGAAATGATCGTACTTTTCAAGAACTCTCAAGGACCACGAGAACCCTAATTATATTACTTGGAGAGATTATATCATGTACGAGAAAATTTAGTTCTCTTTCTTCATTGCCAAAACAAATGTGAGATTTAACTCTCCGATGGTGCTTGAGAAAACAATTTATGTTTGAAGCAGGGGAGTTCTATAAAGGTAGGTAGTTGAATTGAGGTCGCGCTGGAGCAACACAAAGGGGCCATTGGCGAAGGTCCGGGATCAATCCCGAAAGAAAAGATCCGAGGACAATTCCTCTTAATTTTGAATCACGGTCAGATGACGAGGTCTGACTGGCTGGCCTGAGCTGGCACCCCACTCTACGTGATTACTACGCCGACTTGAGAATTTCTTTAGAACATTACAAAGTTTTTATCTAATACTTAAAATTGTACAAACGTGTTTGGTTGCTATAGTAATAAGGCTTCTGTTTCGTCTCTATGAATAAAATACACAGCGGATGTTGGTAATGTTAATAAATATGAAAACAAGATGATAAAAATGGTTTATGGCTATTTCGTAAATTTCGGAGAAAAACGTCCACCATCATCAGAAACAAAGCAAGAGGAAATCTCGAGTTTGAATGCTGTTATAGTGCTTGTAGTATTGGAATAAATAGTTGAAATCCTTGGATAGCGCTTATGATATTGAGATATATAGTTGAATATCCTAGAATAGTGCCTTGGAATATACAGTTGAAACAGTGCTTATAGTATTGGGATATATAGTTGAAGTCCATTGAATATATAGTCTAACCAGAGACCTACTAAGTAGCAGACTGAAGCTGTGACCACTATAGCAGTTAAGTATAGTAACACAGCATCACAGTTAGATTTGACTTAAAAATATAGGCAAGTTACCAATAAGTATAGACTAAGTACCAAGTTAGGTAAGTGACAGTACCAGTTAGGTATAGACTAAGCTGTGACCACTATACCTGTTTTCTTCTTAGTCATTTTTTTGAAGTTTTAACCCTCCAAGTGCTTTCGACGAGATATCTTTCTTGCTCATCAAGCTCTGGTTATAGAAGATATATAGATATATATAATCTGGTATATATCATCAAGATCTGACCTATTTTGATAATGACGAATCTCGTCATTAAGGTAATGCCGATTTTTTCATGATGGCGAGATCAAGATCTGGTCAGTTTTCTTCTCATGACGAGACATCTCGTCCATCCAGATCTGGTCAGCTTTGTAAATGACGAGATACCTCGTCGAGACAACCACCATGAGGGTTAATGTTTGACCTGATACAGTTCATAAACACATTTTGAACCATCGTCCCCATAAAATAGCAACCAGAGAACAAGCAAATCGCGCAATCCCTTTCATTTGCGAGTAGCCAACATCGTTGGAACGAGCCTGGCACCAGTCCACAGTAGTCAAATGCCGACTCCACAGAAAGGTACACTGAAACCAAATAAATTCGGCATCCATAGGAGAGAAAACCAAGGGAGAGGCGAATGTCCAGACAAATTACAGCCGGCGAGAGTCAAATTTGGAGTGATGAATAGTGGATGTCAATAATGGATAGCGTCGAAACGGATGTTAAGGGTTCACGCAAGACATCAATCATTCCAGGCGGCACTTCCAGAGGCGCATTCGCCAATGCCTCGGGAACAGAGTAACCATAGACTATTTTGCATGATGTATGATTACAGATTAAATTGTTTCCTTTCCCTTCAAAAGAAAGCTGCATTCTAAATAGGTTGGTCAACCTTTAGGAAGTTGCGCGACGAAAAGGATACTTCTCTTTAATTTAATTAGCAGATCTGATCAGGTATGGAGTCTGACTTCGATGCATTGCTTTTCTCTGGACTTGTTTCAGAGTAGTGTTTGTCGATGTCTGCATGTTTTCGGACAGAAGCACATAGAAGAGGCTATGTTTTATCGAGGATTTTTGTGGGGAGTTAGGTCACATACTATTGTTTGAAGCTTAATACTCAGACATTTGTTTTAATTTGAAGAACACAACACTTGTTTTAATTTGAAAGTGTACAACTTCGTCGTATATAAGGAGAAAACTTAAGATGAAATGTAAGTTCGGAACTTACTATTCAGGTAGTTGTGTTTCATGCGTTAATGAAGCACGCAAGAGGCCATGTTTCTTTGAACTTATTATATGAGGACCATAGTGATTTTTTTCAGTGTACATATTATTTATCTTTTTGAAATTTACAACAGCAGATGGTAGGCACTTAATTAACGTCACACTGGAGCAACACAGGTGGCTATTGGCGACGGTCCGGTATCAATTCCCAAGTACAGCAGCTGGATAAAACATTTGTTTAAATTTGTAAATGGTGGATGTTTCATTAACTTTCCTCTTCTAACCAGCTGTTTACAGCTTCGTTATAAAATAAGGGGAAAAAAACTTAAGGTGAAATCTAGGTGCCGAGCTTAATATTGAGATAGTTGTGTTTCGTATGTTATATAAAGCACGCAAGAGGATTGTGTCACGCATGTGTCTTTGGACTGTGTGACTATTGTGATTTTTTTCATAGTACATACTATTTATTTTTTTGAAATTTATTACAGCAGATGGAACCTTTATTTCAGTTTGAAAATGGCGGATGTTTCATTAACTTTCCCCTCTAACCAGCTATTCACTTCTAAGTACAAGGAAAAAATTTAAGGTTGAATGCAATGTATAGTTTAATATTGAAGTAGTGCTTCAAGTGTTATTTGAAGAATGCATGCAAGGCTATTATGATTCGGGCACATGAAATTTTTCAGAGTATTTATCTTTTTGAAAATTATTACAGCAGTGGATAAGACAACATTTATTTTAGATTGCAATGGGGCAAATTTAGTAATTTTTCCACTCTAACCAGCGATTATAATAGCTTCCGATATAAAACAAAGAAAAACTTAAGGTGAATATTGAGGTAGTTGTGTTTCATGTGTTATATAAAGCAAGCAAAATAGTTTTGGACTGTTTTATGAGGACTACTGTGATTTTTTCATAGTACATACTATTTATCTTTTTGAAATTTATTACAGCAGATGGGAACAAGACATTTATTTCAGTTTGAAAGTGGTGGATGGTTCATTAACTTTTCCACTAACCAGCGATTTACAGCTCCGTTGTACAGTAAAGAAACAACTTAAAGTTAAATGCAAATGCCCAGTTTAATATTGAGGTAGTGTTTCATGTATTACATGAAACATGCATGGAGACTATGTTTCTTTAAACTCTTATGAGTTCCATTGAGATTTTTTTCACAGCACATACTATTTATCTTTTTGAAAATTTTTACAGTAGATAAAAACAACATTTCTTTTAAATTGTAGGTTTTCAACATTTGGTCAATAATTAAGAAAATAATATTTTCTATTCCACCATCTATTTAACCCTCCTGGTGGTTATTTCAAAGAGGTTTCACGTCATTAGCAAAACTGATAAAAATAATTCCCCACTCTTATCAGCTTTTTAGTTTCGTCATATAGGGAAATACTTCAAGGTGAAATGCGAATGTTCAGTTTAAAATTGAGGTAATGGCGTTTTATGTGTTACGTAAATAAAATATAAACTTAAATAGATGATTTATAACATTGAATAGGAGTATGACTTAAACTATGATTCAATTAGAAAATCTTTATAAAAAATCATTAGAATTTGGCCTAGTGGGTTTGCCTACTTCGCTAGCAGCCTGCGAGATGTAGCGTTGTAGATGCGATTACTGTAACCACCCCGAGTGTATTTCTTTCTTATATGTCAGTAAGCTTTCTTGTAAATGTGTACGTCCATTAATTCGACGGAAAAACATTGTTTGACCAGATATGGACCTTGCGCCAACCAACTAACCTACCGAAAACTAGAATAAATTATAAGTATTGCATGTATTATGAACTGTCTTTTTAGTCTTAATGGGAAAAAGTACGGAAACTATTTTTACTGAACGTAGTGAGGGATACATTGAAAAAGGTATGGTAATCATCCATAAGGAATATAGGGGCCGCGGTGGCCCAGTTGGAAGAGTAACGGATTAGCAACCGGAGGGTTTCGAGTTCGAAACTAGGTCCAACCAAAGACCGTCGTGCACGTGGGGGCTGGTGCCCGTTAAATCTATCGTGACTTCAAATGTTTCTCACGTTGGCGTGGTGTGGAAGTTTGGAGAGTGGGCGTGCCAGCTTAGGTGTTGACCTCGTCGTCTGACCGTGGTTCAAAATTACGAGGTTTTGTTTTCAAATATTTACCTTCGGGATGAATCCCGGATCATCGCCAATAGCCCGTTGTGTTACCCAGGGCGACGTTAATTAACTACCTACATACCACAAGGAATTATAAATTATTCGGAAATAAAATAAATTTAATTTTCTTGAACAGTTTCGTACAATGCAGATTTGTATAATAAAAAGCAATGGAGAACAGAGATTTTTCACACTACTGGAACGTTTAGACTATCAAAGAGATTATGCTGAGAGAACAATTCAAAATAATTCGTGACGTCTGCTTCCATCATTAAGATTTTAATAGTAGCAAAGAGCATATTATTTTAGAGATATACGGCAAAGGATTTCAACTCTTTTTTAAAAAAACTGAAAATTCTACCCCACAAGGTAACAATTTCCCATCCTATGCAATTTTCTTAACTGCGTTCTTATGGTTCTAATTTTGCAAAACGTTTCGTTCGAAACCCCATAAACACGAGCTTCCGTCATATTTTAAAGTCCCTTAACCACCGGACTGACACAAATGGCCGATCCAACCAATTTCATCTGCACTTATCAGCCATTTAAAAAATTCGTGAATATCAAAAAAATGGATAAAAAGGGCTTTAGTTGTTCACAAACATGGTGAAGAGCTAATTCCTCGAAATCTGGTCCTTTGAAAAGAAAACGTGACAAGGAGTCTGGAGACTGATAGTCACGATTTTTACACAAATCAGTCGTATAATTCGTGACAGGTAATTATTAAGAATAGGGAGCCTTTAAACTGCGGAAGTGTTCCACAAAAACAATGGACCCGGGAGTTCAACATTCGAGAGACATGGGTATAAAAAATATATCGAGATTTCTCAGAATCCGTTTCCTTGTTTCGTTTTTCAAAATGAAACGATTTGCAAGAAAACACTAGAGACGTGAAATATAAGTGGAATGAGCTTTATCGTTGAGAAGAGCTTCAAAAAGTGTGACCAACATATCGACTAGTAGTCACGTGACTGCTCTGCGAAAAATGGACTTTAGAAGCTCTATTTAATGCATCAATTGTGCTAGAGATGGGCAGAATACAGTACTTTTTAGAATCGAATACATACTCGGTATTCGAATACTTTGAGTGTCGAATAAGTATTCGAATGCATACACAAAAACGACCAATCAATAGTAAGAATCAGCCAACTGCGATATAAGGGTTTTCTTGAAAAAAAGTTGAATGAATACTGTGGTGTTCGAAAATTGTACTTTGCTGTTCGAGTACCTAGGCATTCGAGTACTTTGGTATTCGATTATTTTGGTATCCGATTATTTTGACGAGTACTTTGGCCAACGAGTATTTTAGTATTCGAGTACTTTGATATTCAGTACTTTGGTATTCCATTATTTTGGCGTTCGGGTACTTTGATATCCAAGTACTTTTGTATCTGAGTACTTCTGTATTCGGATACTTTGGTACTAGAATATTTTAGATGAATACTACTATATTCGAATACGAGAAAGAATCGAATACACAAATACTTCTGTATTCGAATACTCCCATCTAATTCTGGCCATTAAGTGATCTCGAAATACACAAAACATTTGTGTACTCCCAGATATACGTTTCTTATAACGATCTCTTTTTGCGTTGGTCTTCTCTGAAAAACGTCTCATACATATACTGAACACTGAAATAATACCGATGTTTAGGACTGAATTTGAATAACACGTTAATAAATTGGATTGAAATTGTACATATATACCATGTGTATATAACATATATACCATGTGTAATATTTGTGAAACATATAGTATATAGTACATATATGTTTCACAAATATTCCAGGGCCGCGGTGGCCCGGTTGGAAGAGTAACGGACTTGCAACCGAAGGGTTGCGAGTTCGAATCCAGCCAAACACCGTCGTGTACAAAGGGGGCTGGTGCACGTTAAATCTGTCGTGGCCTCAAATGTCCTCACGTTGGCGTGGTGTGGAAGTTTGGAGAGTGGGGTGCCAGCTCAGGTGTTGCCTCGTCATCTGACCGTGGTTCAAAATTACGTGGTGTTGTCCTCGGATCTTTCCCTTTGGGATTGATCCCGGACCGTCACCAATAGCCCATTGTGTAGCTCCAGTGTGACGTTAATTGAAATACCCCACCCCACAAATATTCCTCAGTACTTCAATTGGATATATTTCTTAGAAAATTTTTTATATATATTTCACTACATTACGTGGAACAGAATTTGAAATCTAGCCATTCTTGATAGTTCTTATATTTAAAAATAAATCTCATTCCATTTTCATACATTTTATTACCTAAGTCATGTGTTATTCTTTTAATATAGTACTAAAAATAAAAAATTGACATAAAAGAGACCATTTAAACCATAAAATTATTTAAAATATTTTGTAAGGTCAGTGTTACTTTTCACTGTAAACAACAGGGTTCTCACTATCCTTGAAAGTCTAAAAGAACATGGATTTTATTTTTCTAACTCAAAGCCTCGAAAAATACCAAATTTTGTTAAATCCTTTGGCCCCAGATGTTGTTTGAAACAAAATTTGAATGAAACCAAACATTTCCTTGGAACATTTGTCTCATTTCCCTGTTTTATTCCATACTGTGTCTATTTAACTTAATTATTTTATTAAATTAAATTGAACTTGAATGCAATAAAAACAAAAAGCATGTAACTTTTTGAATATACATCAGCATGAATCGCATGTTATTCTTGTTGCCTAGTGTCTTAAAAGTAAATCTATATTACTAACCCTCCAAGAGGTTTCGACGAGACATCTCGTCCATCAAGATCTGGCCAATTTTGCTAATAACGAGGTATCTCGTCATCAAGATCTGATCAGTTTTTCTTTCTAATGAAGAGGTATCGTCCATTAAGATCTGATCAATTTTGCTAATAGCGAGATACATCGTCAGACAACCACCAGGGGGGTTAATATTCTCTCAAAAATAATTATTTATTTTACGTTTCATTCCCAGTCTTTTGTATTTTAGTCACTGAAAATGCTTTAAAAGTTCCTGAAACGTTCGGGAAGATATTTTTCGCGTACCAAAGTAGGAACCCAGAATATGTGGACACTGGAGTATAGAATCGCCCAGAATATGCCCACGCCGTCATGAACTCCACCCACAATTTTCAACACCAATTTAATTGATTCCAAACGGTCGAAAAAGTAAGAAAGGAATGTTCTATTTATTCCAAATGGAATTCGCGAAATAAAATCGCCTCTTCGCGGCTCTAACCCCATTCTCTCCGAATCTCCTACATCAAGGTCAACCTCTGTTGTGCCAACCAAATGACGCCATTTGCTTTTATTGTTAACTCCCGCTCCATTGTAAACCCGAACTCGCTTTCGCTTTTCCGATCGTAAAAAATAAAGGCCTGTGTTTGGATTTTCCTCCAAATCCCGAGATTAAATCCTCCAGGTGGCGTGCCCGCTGTCAGAAGTGCCAGGCCACTGACAAGTGACAATCAAGCGGGAGATTAGGTTTTGCGGGCCAGGGCACTGTGCACACATTCCAAGTCAGTGGGTTTATGTTGACAATCGGCCATTGCTCCCGCGGGGCAGAGATCCCTGCGATGTTTGACTGCAACTTTTCTCAACTCGAGTTGCTTTTATTGCTGTTGCTCTTTTATTTCTCCTGCCAGTCCATAACTCGAGTGATTTGTTCAAGGGCATCAACCCTTCAGTGTTGAGATCAAATTCCCATTCTGGTGGTAGATTTTGGTTTATTTTAGATTGTAATGCTTTAGACCACCGATTCGCCTATTTGATTGATTGTGTTTTGGGCGCCAGGGCTGTATTTGGCCAAGCTGCGCCAAGTACATGATAGACAACGTCAAGTGATGGACATACAAGGAAGTATTTATTGACACAGAAGAGAGAAATACAGAGATCCCTGTAATGTTTGACTGCAACTTTTCTCAACTCAAGTTGCTTTTATAGCTGTTGCTCTTTTATTTCTCCTGCTGGTCCATAACTCGAGTGATTTGTTCAAGGGCATCAACTCTTCAGTGTGTTGAGATCAAATTCCCATGCTGGGGTGGATTCTAGATTATTTCCGATTGCAACGCATTGCAGATTACCAGTTTGCCTGTTTGGTTGGTTGGGGTTTTTCGGCGCAAGGGCCATATTTGGCCAAACTGCGCCAAGCACAAGAACGACAACGTGAAGTAATGGACATACACACGCAAGGAAACAAGGTTTTACTGACACAGAAGACAGAGATACACCCAGGGAGGAATCTAACCGAACCAGCCTACGATACGAAAATTGCTCGAGCAGTGGGCAAATCCACTGAGACACCTCGGCCCCTCTGTGGGGTAATATTTGGCCAAACTGCGCCAAGCACAATACAGACAACGTCAAATAATATAGGTTGCCTTGGGATCTTTCCCTTCGTGATTGATTCTTGACCGTCGCGAATAGCCCGTATATTAATCCAGTGCGACGCAAATTCAACTACCTACCTATGCACTGTAAAAATTTTCAAAAGTGAGACATTTGCCCAAATAAAGGTTTGTATTGAAAACAAGACGCAAAATAAACGAAAAGGTACAAAATGAAAGATCTTGTACACACTTGTTTTAGCTCGGCTTTCCGTTATTTTGTTGTCCCAGCCGTTTCGTTGTCTGATATTGCTAGTTTCTGCTCAACTTGGAGCAATTTTGATACAAATTTGGTTGAGATGGGCGTCTAAATTGTAAATTATCCACGAGAAACACGTGAACTAAACCGAAAGTAGTGTTAACGTCTTCAAATAACTTAAAAAAATGATAATTTGACGATTTTCCAATACAGTTCAGCGTACAACGTTAGACAACGTTTTCACTTTTTCTGTGAACACATCCAGACTTCTCACCTCCTTTCTCATAACTTTCACAATCATCTTAACCCTCCAAGTGGCTGCTACGAGATATATCGTCCATCAAAGTTCGACCAATTTTGCTAAAGACGAGGCATCTCGTTATCAGGAAATTGCCGATTTTTTCCCTAAATTTAATTTTCTTCGAATGATCGTGCTTTCTGCTAATGACGAGATGTCTGATCCAACAAGATCTGGCCAGTTCTTCCAATGCCGAGATACCTCGTCTAGACAACCACCAGGAGGGTTAATATGTTAATACAATTCATAGACTTTCTCATCTGATGCAAATTCATAGAC
Source organism: Meta bourneti (assembly GCA_933210815.1). Classification (NCBI taxonomy): domain Eukaryota; kingdom Metazoa; phylum Arthropoda; class Arachnida; order Araneae; family Tetragnathidae; genus Meta; species Meta bourneti. The sequence goes on along the minus strand of OW119930.1, from coordinate 35,828,799 downwards.
CGAGTTCTTTGCTGACAAATGCAATGAGCCGAACCATTTAGTAAATAATCTTCAGCCACGAGAATTTCTCGCCTCAGTTAAGCTTCAATTGTCTCAAGTGTCGCTTAAACCCAGCCTAAAAACCTGTTAATAACACTAAAAAAAGAACAAATGTATAAGACGCTCCAGATAATGACACAAAGAGTGACATGCCTCAAGATATCCGTGACTCCTGCCCAAAAGATCTCCAACGGATAACAATGCAAATCCCTCCATTCTTTCAGTCCCTCGGACTTCATAATAAGCGTGATGGCATTTGGTCCACATTCTTTCCTAAACACTGTCGCTGTCTAACTGGGACTGTCACGGAAAGTACAGACTGCCCACCCCCCGAACAATCCCGTGAGTCGACGCAATCGCCAGAAGTGGGCGTAGCGCAGTGGGCGTCCGTAGGCATTTTTTATTGTTTCCAGTGGCATAACTCAGTACTTAATCGGCCCGCAGGATCTGCGAAGTGACTAATTGCAGGAATAATAAATACGGAGCGTTCAAAGGGTTTAAGGGCTTCCATAGTAATTAAAATGTGGCCTTGCAAGGGGATAAGGTGCTCGGCATATTTGTGGTCGAGAACTTGCACGATTTTCGACAATAGGAGATGACTGGAATGTAGACTTTTTGATTCTTTGACCTAGAATACTGTTTGGTATTCGAGACCAAAAGGAAACAATCTCATTAATAAACAGCGTAGGTATGGAATGTCTGGTAGTTTCTATAAACTACACAAATTGAGTCAATCTGGTGTATATTACCCTTCTAGTGTCCGTCTCTACGAGGTATCTCGTTATTAGCAAAATTGACCAGATCTTTATGGAAAGATACCTCATCAAAAGAAAACTGACCAGATCTTTATGGACGAGATACCTCATCAAAAGAAAACTGATCAGATCTTTATGGACGAGATACCTCATCAAAAGAAAACTGATCAGATCTTTATGGACGAGATACCTCATCAAAAGAAAACTGACCATATCGTGATCTCGTCATCGTAAAAAAATCGGCAATATTTTCATGACGAGATATCTTGTCATTATCAAGATCTGACCAATTTTACTGACGAGATATCTCGTCCATCAAGATTCGACTAATTTTGCTGTTGAGGACACATCTCGCCATCAAGAAATTGCCGATTTTTTCGATGATGACGAGATCAGGTTCTGGTTAGCTTTTTTCTTATGACGAGATATCTCGTCGAAACAAAGAAGAACTTTGAGAACTTTGTATTATTAACCACCAGGAGGGTTAAACAATACGAAATTCTTCTTTCCCGGATCTTGAACTTGAACGAACTTAAAAAGTTGCTTCAGTGGAAAGAAGGCAGACCCAAGGTGTTTTTCAACAAAATAAAGAGGATAATCTTCAATTTAGTTTATGTGGATAAAGGACAGATGAAAAGAAGAGATACCTCGGCTCCAAATGGAGGCGATACAGATCTTAAACAAACCCAGGAGCAAGAAAACTGGAGGAAAAGTGCCAATTTCGAGACGTTCCAGGAGGCTGCCACAAAGGGGAGAACATACCCAAGGGGTACATTAGCGGTCCCCAAAAGAAATGTGAAGAAGAAACGTGAAAAGAAACGTGAAATTTCGAATTTTGATGTAAACAACTTCAGAAGAGCTTCGGCTGCGGGGACAAATGGCGAACGAATTCTCAGTTCTGAAATAAACTCGAGGTAAAAGAACTCTGGAGTTGAATTGTGTGATCGTTCTGTTTGTAAGCCCGTTTTCTTAACAATAGTTCTGCGGATGGATAAGAAGAATGTAGTGAGTATGAAAATAATAATTCTTCAGTCACCTGAAAAAGAGGTAGCAAAAAGAAAGGATGAATCACGCCCACGATATCAACACTAGTGGCTCTTCCACAATGGAAAAGTCCGTCGTAGTCCATAATAATGGGCACAGTAATTTTAAGTTTCTCTCGGTTTTCTTTGTATACTTCACTGCTGAGCCGAAACTCACATTAGTATATAAATTCCAATTCGCTTAAATTCAAAGTTTTTCTACAAGCTTCAAGGAAATTCTTAATGGCGCGTTCAGATCAGATTCAGAAAAACCATTAGGCGTAGTCAGTGAAAAATACTCTGTTTCAGGTAAACGAAGTAACATGCTGAAAGGTAGAGAATTATTGTCTGTCCCAGGTAAACGAAGTACCATACTGGATGGTAGAGAATTACTGTCTGTTCCAGGTAAACGACGTTAGCGTGGTGTGGAAGTTTGGAGAGTGGAGTGCTAGCTCAGGTGTTGACCTCGTCCTCTGACCGTGGTTCAAAATTAAGTAGTGTTGTTCTCGGTTCTTTCCCTTTGGGGTTGATCCCAGACCGTCTCCAATAGTCCATTGTGTGGCTCCAGTGCGACGTTAATTAACTACCTAACTTAACCTAATCCTGGTAAAGGAAATACCATGCTGAAGGTAGAGAATTATTGTCTGTTCCAGGTAAGCGAAGTACCATGCCGAAAGGTAGAGAATTACTGTCTGTCTTAAGTAAACGAAGCACTATGCTGAAAGGTAGAGAATTATTCTCTGTTCCAGATAAACGTAGTACCATACTGGAAGGTAGAGAATTACTGTCTGTTCCAGCAAAACTAAGTTATAATACTGGAAGATAGAGTAGGTTTCGGCCGTGCAAAATATAAAAATGTTCCAGTACGAAAAGACTGTCAGCCCATATAGGACCAGTCTAACGTACCATGGTACCTGGGCACGAAATCTACGAAAGGCCTAAGAGATGCGAAATCTAACCTGGTACCGGGCCCGTCCTCTAATTTTAATACTCGTCTCCGTCCTCAATTTTGAAACATGTCCGCATTTCCAATTCTGCTACTGTGCCCTATCCTCTTTTCTGCTACTGGGGCCCATCCTCTTTTCTGCTACTGGGACCCGCACTTTATGCTGCTATTGGTCCCGTCCGCTATGTTGCTCCGGGTTTCATCCCGTATTCTGCTACTGAGGCTAAATCTCTATTCTGCTACTGGAGCCGTCCTCTACACTGCTACTTGGTTCCGTCCTCTATTCTGCTACTGGGTTCTTCCTCTACGCTCCTACTGGAGCCCGCCCTCTATGCTGCTACTGGCCCCGTCTGCTATTCTGCAATCGTAGCCCATCCTCCAAGTTACTACTGGTCCTCGTCCTGCATTCTGCTACTGGGCTCGTCTATTCTGCTATTGGGGTCCGTCCTCTTGGCTCCGCTCTCTTATTCAGCTACTGGGCCTCGTTCTCTATGCTATTACTGGGCTCCGTCCTTTATGCTACCACTGGTCCTCTATTGTGCTACTGAGACCCATTCTATATACTGCTACCGGGACCCATCCTCTATTCTGCTACTGGCACTTGGAGTGCAGGTCTCTACCTACCAGGAACATGAACTTAACAAAGGACTAGTATAACTCTGACCGTAAACGAGTTTTAATACAAGTGATGTCACAAAAAATAACTTGGAAGTTTTTACTTGAAGTGGTTCACATTTGCTTCAACAGCTTAGGTGCACACTTGAATTGAGACAGAATATAATTACCAATCAATGCTGAATTCTTAATTTGCATTGGAATTCATTGCAAAACAATTTCTGTTTAATATAACTTATGTACCGTTAAAATATTTTGAGCCATTTTTCTAATTAATCTACCACAATTACTGAAATACTCTGAAGTGTGTTGAAACCATAAAAAATTTAATTAGGATAAATTACAAACTGAAAAGGGACGAATTTGTTGAATTTGGAAAGTTATAGCTTTCTAATAATGCACACAACAATGGCATTTTTCGGGAAATATGACTGGTAAATAAATAATCAGCCATATCTTAAGGGCAGTTATAACGACGCATATTAAAGTATGCAATAAGTAGCAAATAAATAAATGCCACGCAAATAAAATTAAAAAGGCATGTTAAAAAGCTGAAAACTATAATTTACATACGAAGTGAAGTGCTACAGATTTGAAATTAGTTTCTTGTTATATTTTTAAGTGGTTCGAATCAAAATTGACATTGCAGCCATACATATCATCGAGAGATTAAAAGTGGATTATGATGGATGGGAATTGCAGGCATTATTAGCGTTAAAAGTAGCCAAGGGCGACAGATCACATGATTGCAAATACAACTTCTGATTCGAAAGGTGCATTATAAACTGTGTCATTTCAAAGACGTACTGATATGGCCTAATTTTCATATAAATTCCACCGTCCGTTGACGACTAAATAACTAAAATAAATTTTGTTGGCAGTATATTCATTTCAACAGTTCAAAAGCTGCTTAAGTAACGATAATAAAAATGTATTACTGATTTTTGATAGATCTTTTCTTTTAACATTTTGTATTATTCTTAATGGAATTGTGCTTTTAAATTAGTCACATTGGATGAGAATTTAGGTGGAGTATGCATATAACCTCGATGCTGAGCTGTACAACGATAAATAAATGAAAGAAAATAAAGTGTTTAAGGTCCAAAAGCGCTATTAGAATTTGATGTCAGACGATATTTTTCCAATACTATTTTTTCATTAAAGTTTATATTTTGATAAAGACATAGCAGAACTTTATCTTGGAACAAGAATAGAATTAGATTAAAAAAAATTTATTTGAGAAAAGGGAACACAATAAGCATTTTATAAATTATATCATTTCAAAGATGTACTGTTCTGGCCTAATATTCGCATAAATTCCACTGTCCGTTGACGACTGAATAACTAAATAACTATATAATAATTTTGTTGGTCGTATATTCATTTCAACAGTTCAAAAGCTTTTTAAGTAACGATAATGAGAATATATTACTGATTTTTGATAGATCTTTTCTTTTAACATTTTGTATTATTCTTAATAAAATTGTATTTTTAAACTAGCTACATTGAATAAGAATTGAGGTGGAATATACAATGAGTAAAAAAGTTTCCGTACGTACTCACTATTTGAAATAAATGTCTTCATTATTTTCAGAATATAAATATTGAAGAAATAAAAATGGAAAAACATATGAGCATAATTGCATAGAAAGTTTCTATTGCATTTAAACAAAAATATTAATATAATTTAACGCATAATTCATAACACAGAAATGTGCTAAATATAAAGCAAAAAAGTCTCCGTACGGTGAAAAGTATTTCATTAAATGTTATTTCCCCTGCTTCATCATTTAATGGTCAGTTGAATCTGCGTTTGCTTTAATGACATCTTTCAGAAATTAGGCATGACTCCTTTAAGTATCTTTTGTTGTTTCTGGAGTAATTTTGTTCCAGACGTCCATAATGGCACTTTTCAGTTTATCCTTGCTGCTGGTATCATAATTTTTCAGTTCACGACCGATTTCTTCCCATAAGTGTTCCATGGGGTTTAAATAAGGAGACTGTGTGTGAAGTTGCTGCGACACATGGTAAAGGCAACGTTCTTTACTAAACGTTGCAGTGTGTTTTGAATCGTTGTCCTTTTGGAAGATAAATGGTCTTCCAAGAGACAGTTTCATAGCACTAGCAAGGACATTTTGTTTCAAAATGTCTAGGTACACATAGCTATCCATGCACCTTCAACAAAACATAAATTATACACACCAGATCTCATGCAACCAAATACCTTTACATTTCCTCAGCCGTGTTTTACAGTTCTACATAAGTTTTTTGATTACATTTGATGTTTTGGCTTTATCCATGCCATAACTCATCCATCTGAACCAAAGATAAAATTTTGATTCATCCCTGAAAAGTACAGAAAGTTAAGGGCTTACATCCTTTTTTCAAACTCAAGACGCTTTCTTCTGTTAAGTTTGCTAATGAATGGCTTCTTACGTGCAACATGCCCATTATATCAGACTTTTTTTATTAATGAACCTCAGATTGTAAGAAAATTGCAGTCTGCGGTTATATTTCAAGATTGTAATCAGTATTCAACACGGATGCAAGTTGTGGTGCACTAATTCGTGGATTATCACGAACCTTTCGCAGAATATTCCTCGTGTATATGGCTCAATTTCTGAGGTCTTCCAGATCGGTTTCTATTTTCCAGTTTCTACCTCATTATATCTTTCAATAATTTTTACCGTGGATTTAGATTTGTTTGCGATTTCGCCAGTATTTTCCTCATTGATAAACAGTCATTTCTCAACTTTATCATCAACACGCGAATAGCTTTCGGAATTTCCATTTGAGGCGATCCACTGGTATAAAAATCGTTCGAAATGATTACTTACACTATACTGAAGTTCTTTTTCATTCGATAGTTATGATAATTGAATGGGGGACAACTAGACTGTTCTAATCAATTTGCATAATGCGTACGGAAACTTTTTTTGCCTTTCATTTTGCCTATTTTTCTTAAAGTTTTAATTAATTACTTTTTATTTGAAAATTAAGTAATTTTTGTTGCCAACACATTTTCTCTAGTATGAAATAAATTTCTTGTGCAGTTTTGGAATCTTTGGTAAGATTTCTTTAGAAATTATAATAATTTATAGGCCGTTTCATTTCCGTACGGAAACTTTTTTTTATCCACTGTATATATCGCCACTGATGAATTGTGAAGGCGATAAATAATTGAAAGAAAACTAAAAGAATTCCAGGTTCAAAAACACCATTATAATTTGATGGCAGACGATATTTTTCTATAACTATTTTTTTTATTAAAGTTTGTATTTTTGATAATCATCATAGAACTTCAAAACATCTTGGAACGAATAATAAAGCTATCAACGATGTTTATTATTTTATATAACGCCGATTATTATTTATTTATCATTCCATTTTCTTTTCTATTATGTTTGTTTATTTATTTATATCGTATGTACATTTGAGGTTTATGATACAGCAGTGGTACTGACTTTCCTTATATTATTCCAGAAATAATGCTGTTTTTTCTTTTCTCAAATAAACCTTTCATTTTTTCCATCACGAATTTGCAATTATTTCTACCCAACAATATTACTCACTAATTATACAACTCATTAATGATTGAAAAATGTTGAAAATGATATTGCATTCTTGGAACACAATATTGTAAACTTGAACGTTCGAGAACATTAAAAAAATTACGAATTATCGAATTCACAAATATGAGACTTCACAAAAACGAAATGGTAAGCTCAGAAATTAATCAACTTCGTTTTGAATAAATGATAAAATCCATCTAGTTCAAAATAAAAAACAGAGTGAGTCAAAAAGATGTCACCATTGAAAATTACTTAATGAAAATTAATTTTTTTTCAATCATTGGAAAACATGATTTTAGAGTTCTCTTCGCAAATTCTACCATTTTGTTTTGATGATTTATTTGCAATTTTTTTTCTATAATAACTTATTGAATAAATAATAAAAATACCAATCCCATATAAATGATAACTTCTCTTTGGCTTAACTTTATATTTCTTTACTTTATACGCCCATAAAAATCACTAGCATGGACATTTGCAAGAAATTATATAAAGCTGGTATATCCTCAAAAATGCGTACAATCACAAGCGAATTGAACATAGAGAAAATTAATTAGTAATGACTGATTTCTTATAAATAGGCCACCCAAGCAGAGTTTCGATTGATTCATTAGAATTTAATGCAAAATGCATGTTTCGTGAGAGTGATTATTCATTTTCAGCATTCCTGTCAAAGCGAATGCTTAATTCATATATAAATCTGAATGTTTACCCCTATAACACGTGAATTTTGTATTGATCGAAATTAAAACAAAATTCTAATACTGATAGGATATGTGAATGTTCGGAATGTACCATGTCTGGAACGTCCGAGGAATAAAATATAATGCTAACAAGTGCTCAAACCTTTAAAACCGATTCAGAACATTGTTAAAACAAAATTGGTTTCATAATTCGGGGACACGATGGGCAAAACATGACGCGTCCCATTTTAATAATATTTCAGAAGAGCAATTTTAAATTTCGTTTAGTTGTGAAAAATATGATGTTCTTAGAATGCAATAATCCACCTTCCTTTATCTTAAAGTACTTGCCGACTTTCAGATTTTATCTAGACTCAAAAAGAAAATAGTATATCTCAAATCTGACGAAAAATGGCAATGTCACATTTTGCTATCTGAGCCCGAATTTGTTTATCAGCCACATTTAGATTTATGTTTGATTCATCTAAATATCGTTAGCTTGCAAGTGAAACACATTGTCAAAAACATTGTTCCGTGAAAACGAATCGGAAAACATCTTACCCACTAAGCTAAACTCACTAAATGTGTTTTCAAGAAATCGAACCTTCATGCAAATAAAAGACTCAGTGAACTGAGTTTATAGATCACCACATTCTGGTCAAGAAAAGATAACCTAACACCTTGAACATTTTGACCTAATGTATTTTACTTGCAAGCCGACGATATATAAACGGAGACTGTCTCGAATGTATAATGTGAAATGAATTTCAAGTGTCGAACGTGATTTTTGTAATGAAAATTTTGAATTTATGAATGAACTATTAAAGACCTTACTACAACAAAGATTTCCTCAAAAATGCTACTTTGGAGGAAATTGATGATTATCGAGTCCCAATTAATCCAAGAGGTTGGGTAACGCAATGAGTATATAGTGAAATATGCTGTCTTCTGGTATATCCTGAATATGTATATGAACCGGTGACTGAAACAGTTCTTTTTCTCCACGTTTCAACGTAGTGATGGCCAGTCACGTACTATTCTACCATGCAACCTGCAGTTTTCCCTGCATGATTGATAACCAATTTTTGAGGTGTATGCGCATATAATCCTAAGAATTCATTTAACCAATAGAAATGGCTATTTGGTCATTATGCGTGTTGTAGGGTTAAAGCAATAGTACAAAACTCGAAAATCATGTGGTTAACCCTTCTGGTGGTTGTCTCGACGAGGTATATCGTCATTAGCAAAACTGACCAGATCTTGATGGACAAGATATCTCGTCATTGGAAGAAAGAACTGTCTAGATCTTGATCTAGTCATTATAAAAAATCATCAATATTTTGATGACGAGATATCTCGTCATTAGCAAAATTGGTCAGATCTTGATGAACGAGATATCTCCATCCACTTTTAGGGTTAAAAATGTGAGTTATCCCACTGATGCCGTATTGTCTAGAAATATTTACAGAAAGTTTCAGGAAAATTATATAAAATCAACTTACCTTTAAGTTTTCTGACTTTGGCAATGCTCGGCTTCCCGCTTCTGTACTTTTCCTCAATCATGGTAACATAACTGCAGGGGAAATCGTCCACACTCTCAAGATCGTAGAACTCCGCCCTTCCGTACAGAAGCGAATCGATCTCCTCCTCCAGGGTGCAATCCGGAGACCCAGCTTCCAGCTGCGACCTCAGATTGGCGCAGAGGGGGTCCTTGAGGATTGACTTCGACTGCACTTTCTGTTCCGTCGGGGTCTCGGAGCTGGGCCTACAGGGACTCACCTCCGGGCCCTCGTTCACGGCATTAACAGTCGTCACTTTAACGTCCGTGTTGAACCTCACCGTCTTCGTATAGCTCGGGTGGGACGACTTCGACGCGGAACTGTCCAAGTAGTGTTCGTCGTCCGCCAGGTCCGAGCTGGCACACTTCTCAGCATGGCGGGACTCAGTCCGACTCTCCGATTTGGAAGACTCGCACTTCTGGATGGCACTCAGCAGCGACTGCCGGAGGTACATGAGGTGGTCCAGGTTCACGTCGTACAGGCTGGAGTCCGACCTCCTGGAGCCTGGGGAGTCCCTCAAGGGGGACACGTGCCCCTGCCGAGTTATGACTTTGGTGCCCATCATGATCCGTGGCTTGGCATTTCGACCCTGAGTGGTGGTGGACGAGTCCCCGTAGAATCCGGAGTACGTGTTTGGCGGTTGCCGGTCCGGGCCGTAGACGGAAGCATCTGGAATCTCCGGTGTGGGGCAGAAGCTCTTGTAGCCGCTGTCTATGGAACTGGACCCTGCGTACCCGATCGAGTCCCGGTCACCTTCCGGTCCACCAGTCCCCGACGATGTCTTCCCGACCTTGTCTTCCTTGCAGGGGTCGTAGTCGTGGTCGTTCAGGTCGTAGTAGTCGTCGGCGTCGTCCGGAGGATCGTAGGTCAGGACGCTGATGGTATCCAGGAGGGGGTTGGATGAGCAGATGGAGGCCGTGTCGTCCAGGTCGGTGCAATCTACAGTCGAGGACGAGTGTAGACGTCTGCGGCTGCTGCGAGGTAGAGTGGACGAGTACCTGTTCTGGTAGATGGACGATGGTGACCCGTAAATCCTTTGGTGGTGTGATGTCGAACGCTTCGGACGGGAATCATACTGGGATTGGGTTTCTGCATTGTTGGTTTCGTGGCAGGGGTTCTGGTCAGTGGTCGTCACGACTATCCCTTGGTCCTCGTCGTCTGGATTCGGGTGAGAACCTTTCCCACTAGGAAAGCTGCCCAACGGTTGCGGCCCAATCACTTCTTCGAAGATAGCGTACATCTGGCACATAGAAGAGAGCAGATCATCGCTTCAGGGGATATTAGTGTTTTTCTGTGGAAGAATTAGAAATTAATATGTTAAACAAGTAAAAATTCCCATCAATACTTTTGTTGAAACTCATTAAATGTAACAAAGTTTACTAAAACTAAATTTAATTCTTTAATTGCTCTCAGGGTACCCACCTCTTTCAAAGAATTCATATTCTTTCCAAGAACTTCCAAAAATTACTTAAGAACCTCAACTTATGTTACATGAGTTTTCAAGAGACTAAATACCTGCATGTAAATTTAAACAACCTTATTTAAGCAATTAACTCTCATGGTGGTTGTATCTCAATGAGGTATCTCCTCATTGGTAAAACCAACAAGATCTTGATGGGCAAGTTATCTTGTCATTAGAAGTAAACTGACCAGATCTTGATCTCTTCATAAAAAATAGAAATTATTTTGATGACGAGATATCTCTTCATTAGCAAACTTGGTCAGGTGTTGATGGACGAGATATCTCGTCGAAACCACTTGGAGGGTTAATAGGATACAACAGATAAAAGGATAAGACGAAAAAGAGAGGGACAAAAATGTACGAATAAGAAGAATTTGGTTTCAGGCCAATTTCGGGGTTTTGAAATAACGTCTGGGGAACATTTGAATAATTGCAATTGCTAGAGTAGTAACGAGTAATTATAACTGCTCGAAAATATTTTATTCATTTCTAATTTTTCTGGTGGTCCTATTCACGTCCATCATACTAAAAGCTCTTTATTTTCCACTTCCTCAACTCATCTTTAAAGATTCCTTTTTTTTATACAAAGGGAAATGCATTTTGTTTCTCGTGTTAGGAGGATTCTACAGAATATTTAGGAATAAAAGCACTTTCAATTTACTTTTGACTTCGATAGAAAAGTTGGATGAGCTATTGTCCTCCAAGAAGGTTTTCCATTCATATGTCTGTCATAAAGAGTTAAAAATGGTGTTTAGTGGTAACACCATTTTTCTTGGAAAACTACTTTTATGCGTTGAATTTGAATGAAGACTTTTTAGAGTGATTGGTCGGTTTTGGGTTTTATGGCGCAAGGGCCATATTTGGCCAAGTTGGGTCAAACACAATACATCAACGAGGGAGTGAAACAAAGCAAAAAGTAGAAGTGTAGGCGAGGATAAAGCAAAAGGGAGGACAGGTCACTCGTGGTTGTGGTGCCCGTGCACACCCAAAGAAGATGCGCGCCTGAGGGCTCTTGAGAATGAAAAAGAAACGCTTTTTAATATAGGAGAATTCCAAGTTGTAAAATACACTGATAAAATAATCACATTCTCTAAAATTTAATAATTTGCGATGACAGACCTTCAACATCTGTGTGTACAGAATAATAACAGAAATCTCATCAAGGCTAAAATCAAATTCGCTTATAAAGACCTGTTTTAAAACTCAATATATTGTTCAAGTCGTCATTATCAAAGTATCATTAGGTGCATTCAGTTAGTCTGTTATCCAACTATATTATTATCGAAAAGAGATGATTGGATTCTAAAAAAAATCTGCATTGCGTGCTCACTCCAGATGTCTTTGAAATTCAAAGTACATTTTAAAAAAATGTAATGACTATTTTTCAGCGAAAAGCCAACTAGTCTTTATTCTATTGCATTGTATAACACAAAAAAGCAAACCAGCTTTTCGTTTGACAGCTGAACGGAAAGGAGTTGATGTTGGGCTTTCCTGCATCCTTTTCTATATTGTTGGCGAGACACTTTTACAGATTGTATTGATAATACCTACGGTGGTAAGATTTAGAATTTTATTGTTTTGATATAGATTGGAATTAATTAATGTCGCACTAGAGCAACACAACGGACTATTGACGACAGTCCGGGATCAATCCCGAAAGGGAAAGTGTTTTCATATAGAATAACATGTAATGACTTGAGTACCGACATGGATATAGGAGATGTTTACCCTGGATAGGAACCCTGAGATGTTTACCAGGATGTTTAAAGGAGTTAAATTTGATTTTTTCCCGGAATTACAGGCACAATTTTAATACATAACTTTCCACTCCAAGTGGTTTCGACGAGATATCTCGTCCATCACGATCTGAAAAATTTTGCTAATGACGAGATACATCGTCATCAAGATGTTGCGAATTTTGGATGATGACGAGATCAAGATCTGGAAAGTTTTCTTGTAATGACGAGATACCTCGTCTATCAAGATTTGCTAATGGTCACATGGTTGTGGGGAAAAGCATGAATCCCTAATGTGGGACAAATTATTGATTAGTTAAAGTTATTATCCAGCGTGATTAAAAACACTAGTCTGAGCTTCGTTAGCCAATCAGCTAAGCTGGTTCGTATGCCCACGTGACTTAACCTTCTGAAATCTTACGACAGGAACTCCGTCCAAATGCTCTGTCTACTTCATTAGAAGATCGATGAGGAAAAATGCATTGATAATTATATCTGTTAGCCTTTAAAATGAACCATAATTATAAATCATGATGTACTATATTGTTTCTTTTTTGCTTAACTCTCATTCCAATACTAAAAGATGTTAAAAATGCAGCTTAATTTAGTATAAAAATTGCAATTTCAAACCATTGCAAAGAGTTAATTAAACCTACTACACGTCATTGGAACCACTTGCCATCAAGAAGATGTAATAATCACAGAATTACTCACTGGGTCAACTCAACCCATGGATTTCATTGGAGAAGTTAATTCTACAGGATGTTTCAAATCTTCCAGTACAAACTTTAAGGGCAAGAAAAAATTTGGTTTACTAGAAGCTATTCTGAAGCACGGCCAGTTTGGGTCAACTTCATTTTAGACGACGACTGTAAGGGTATCATGCATCACTTCACGAATACTGAAATGACTGACATTCACGTAGCATGTGGTACAGCGCTAACGAAAACACAAGTAACCATGAGATTGTATCGTGAAGGGTGACCGGACAGATATCTACCGAATCACAAAACGACATGATACATAAAAGACAATGCACATAAAACAAATCATTCTACAAAAGACATGAAAAAAAAAGGAATACAAAGCCTTCACGCTTGACATGATATAGATCAGGCTGTTTGTGCGGTTATGCCGGATGATTATCGTTTGCACCCATGCCAAATAATTACCATTTGCGCTCACCAAATGATATCTTGGTTCGCGAAGAATAAAGAATCGGTTGCACTTTTATTTTTGTTTTATTATTTAAACACCAGTTGTGGAAACATCAAATAATAACTTTGGAATTTTTTCTTTGTCGTTAGAACTTTTCGTGTTAAGAATTCTTCGACCAGCTTTACGCCTAACAAATTATTTGTATGGATGCATGGAAGTATTATTTTAAATCCTCGGCTCTATTCATGCATATCGAATTTTTGTAAATAAATAAGTTTAAATTATGCGGTCCACTTACTTTTGCCAAAACTACATCGCACGGATACAGGCAAAACATATCAGCACGAGCTCTAACCAGCTGAGACCAAAAACGCAAGTGTGGGGTAATACTCTTAACAATAAAAATATTGGAAGTTGTTTTGTACCTAGAAAGACTGAGGGAGAGCCAATGTGGTTCCACGTTCTTATTGACTGCTGGGTCAAATTGGGTAGATTATAATAAATAGCAGATGATAGATTATAATTCAAATCGAAAATTTATGACACTGGCCATATGTTCCAGTTCATTCAATGTGTCACGTGAATAAGGTGTCCGACATTCCAAAGGTTTAGAAAAGGAATTATCAGTCAGCCGACAGACAGCAGCCAAAACACTGTGTTCACAGTTGGGTAGGGGTACATGACGTTTGTAAACAGAATGTAAGGGGGAGAAAGCAACGTGAAACTAATTTGAATGTCATTGCTAGGTAATAATCGTTCCCAAACGGGAAGAAGAAATGGTATCATTGTGAAATACTTTAGGGCCACTCTAGCCCCACCCGTCTTTCTAGGTATAAGGTCCTCCACTTCTCTGGCATCTGGGCCAAAATAATTAATCCTCCAAGTGGTTGCTTCGACGAGGTATCTCGTCATTAGCAAAACTGATAGGATCTCGATGAACGAGATATCTCGTCATTAGGAAAAAATGACCAGATCTTGATCTCGTCATCATTAAAATAAGCAGATCTTGAACTCGTTATCATTAAAAATAAGCAGCAATATCTTGATGACGAGATATCTCGTCATTAGAAAAATTAGTCAAATCCTGATCGACGAGATATCTCGTCGAAGCCACTTGGAGGACTAAATGCACAATAAGTGTAGATCAAATAATTGAAAGTCATAAAATAGCAACATGTTCAATCTATTGGTTATAGGCCGATAAAGAACTCGAGGGCCTCAAAAGCCATGTCAGTCTTTTTAGGGTTAAGGGATGGAAGGAATTTTCTGGGAGGGGTTTAAACCTTTATAGTCCCCACCGTAGGAGCGCTCCTGGGGCTATTGACCCTCTTGGTGGTTATCTCGACATTAGCAAAACTGACCAAATCTGATGGACGAATGGCAAAATTGGTCAGATCTTAACGGACGAGATATCTCGTCGAAACCACTTAGAAGGTTAACACACTGATGTAACTACATCCCATAACAAATTTTTATTTTATGTCTATTATTCACCGCATCTTAGAAGCGTAAGGAAACGATTATGCAGAGAATGTACTGAAATACAACTTTCCTGAAGACACAGAAGGGTCGAAACTACGTGGAAGGTTAAATAATAGCTAACCTAACTAACCAATCCAATCAGAAGCCACGCTGGGCTCGCTTTACTGTCTCAATCACACGGAAGACGGACATGGCGAACTTCTGATTAGGAAAAACGTCTTTGACAAGAGATCATCGAGTTGCGTTCAACTCCATAATTACCGAACGCGTCAAACTGACACATCAGTGACAAGGTGGCCATTTAAATGCGATCTATAATTTACTTTGAATCCTTCCTATTTTCATATGTAAAGCGGCCTTTCTATCACTCTGATGTGATGACGATTTAAGCGAGCTCTGAATGAGACGCTCTTGAAAACAGACGTACAAAGAACTCGTTTTTCGCTGACTCTATTTCCTGATTATATTTTTCAGCTTGAGCATCGCGTGTTTTTGCTTTCGAAAAAGCAAACCGAACCGGGGATTGTGATGTAAATTATCTTCAAAAGGAAGCAAGGTTTCGAATTATTTTTTGTTGTTTTTGAAATGGTTATTTAAAGATCAAGGGAGATAATTTTGTTGTGATAACCGGTGTTCAGGGCTTAACGGTCACGATTGTATCTGGTACCTAAGCGACTGATGTAAATGGGAATTTTTTCAATAGATCCCGCATTGGATTTGAATTGTTTGTGGAAGTAAAACAAGACATATACCCCATTTTTGCACGAGTGCTTGTGCAGAAACCCTTTGAAATATCGTGCTTATTGGGTGACAGGAATAAAGCGCGATATATTATGTATAAGAGAATGACGACACACACACACACGGTTTCGTTCATAATACCAAGTTTTCTGATTGGGCGAGTTGGCTGTTTGGGGTTTTATGGCGCAAGGGCCATATATGGCCATGCTGCCCAGGCACAAGATATACGATAGCAATAGACATACACACAATGAGTTTTACTGACACAGAAGAGATAAATACACCCAGGGAGGAATACACCTGACAGGAATCGAACCTGCTTTGCCTACAACTCGAAGGTTGCTAGTTCAATGGGCATACCCACTAAGCCATGACGACCCCTCTGGTTGGGAGAGTAAAGAGAATTGAGATGAGTAAATTCACTTGTCAGGTGGTTGGCTTGAAAAGGTGTCTCGTTATTAGCAACACTGACGAAATCTTGATGGACGACATATCTCGTCCATCAAGAACTCGTCGCCACTTGTCATTAGAAGAAAACTAACCAGATCTTTATCTCGTCATGACCAAAAACTCGGCAATACCTTGATGAGGAAATATCTCATCACTAGCAAAATTGGTTAGATCTTGATGGACGAGATATCTCGTCGAAACCACTTGGAGGATTAGTAATTATTGCAATGATCTGTAGTTTCTTCCACTTTCCAAGTAGAATAGAGTGCAAGTTCAGTAAACCCAAACTTGTAATTAGGAGTTTTAGGGGTCCGATGAAAATATGCAAAATTATACGAGTCGAAAAGGAGAACCCTTTTAAGCAACAATAAAATGCTCCATTATTTTTCCTGATTCTTTTATGTTCTACAATCTAAATTTTAGAATCTAAAACAGTAGTAGAGATACCAGTATTTATTGAGAATTTTAATTGGTATTCTGATTTCAAGCTAACAGGTTTAATAATGTCTTTAAATATTGCCGTGTTATAGGAGTTCATTATCAGTTAAAACTTAAGGTAATCTCAAGGAGTTCGTGTAAATTTTTATTTTTCAAGGGGGTCCTTGGACTGAAAAGTTTGGTATGGATGTATGTTTGGGTTTTATGGCGCAAAATCCTGAAAAGTTTGGCAACCCACTGGTCTAGACCAAGTGGTATAAGAAAGTACAACAGAGAATATGATATTAATTTTCAGAAGGATGGTTGGTTTGATGGTTTTATGGCGAGAGAACCATATTTGGCCATGCTGCGCCAAACACAATAGAGCGAGGTCAAGTAATAGAGAAATAAACCCAGGAAGGAATCGAACCCATTTCCAGAAAGATCTTACTCGACGAACCCCTCGAGAGCACCCTCTTATATAGGTGTATACGGGTTTCACAAACCCGAGGCACCCTAGTGATAGATTCTTTTCCCATGGGGTTTGCTGCCTCTGGTAAACATGGGGGTCGAGACTCCAAGATGCCCAAGCGATATTTCTTTCCTTCTCTTCATCCTTTCTTTTCACAATTACTTGACATTGTAACGTCTTGATTCACGGGTAGCTAGACTAGTTACCATTGAAAATATCCGATTCTGGACTAAATTGGTTTATTTTACAATTTGTACAAAAAGTCGGAAAATGAATGTAAAGTTCATTAATATTAGTTCCTTGGAAGGTCCAAAGTTCTATCGAGGCGCTTAGGGCTGCTGGCGAGCCTCACAATTTCGCTCGGGGAAGTCTAACGCACGGCTACGGGTGAGCCTATTCTCAACACAAAATTTCTCGAGTGAGTACAGAGTTCCAAGGCAGGAAATCTCAGTCTTTCTGGACAGGATCACTACTAGGATGAGCAGTTACACGGATCTCTAGGGAGGGTTCTCCTTTACGGCTACGGTCGAGCCTTTCTCACTAAAATACTCCGGCGAGTATAGGATCCCAAGGTGGGATAAATGCACAACAGTGAAAGGATATTCACTTCAAGCTCCAACAACGGTCTCTGCTGACCGTCTCTCCAAGCTCTCTGATCCTCTGTCTCCGTCTCTCCTCTCGTCTTTCCTCTCGTGATCTCTCTCTTCTCTCTGTCTCCGTCTCTCCAAAAACTCTATCTGTTGGGTGCTTATCGACTCCTCCTTTCCGTTTCTGGTCCGCCTTTTAGTCGGTGCTGGATTGGGTGTTGAAGATTTCTCACGTTATTGATTGGCTGTCTCACGTTGGTCTTTCCCATCAACTTTTACGACAGACTTCGGCGGACTTGAAAGGGTCCATCAAACCCTGTCGGAAACTCATCATCATTTATATCAATCTTCTTGGTCTTGAAATGTCGAAGAGAGCGACAAAAAGGCGCCTGCCCTTTGTTTTGAAACCACAGCGATTTCCGACCCCTGCTGGCTGGCTGTCGTTAAGAAATCATTAAGATGTTTTCGGGTGGTCGTTATGGAGTGTGGGCTTTTCCTCTCGACACCTGAGTCAACAAGATTTTTCATTTTCCCACGCTGGCGTGGTGATCGTTTCTCTAGCCGCCGTTACAACATTGTCTTGTGTTTGGCGCTGCTTGGCCAAATAAGAAATAGGCGTGAAAAATACCGAATAACCTCTGAACAAGTGAATAGAATGTAATTGAATTGGACGTCTACAAGCTAATTGTGTGAGTTACGACACTTTGAGATCAATAGATATATGCAATTAAGAAAATTCAGAGCAGATGTTATGCACGGGATATGCTAGTTCTAGAGCAACAGATTAAGATTTCATCTGCTGTTTACAAATTGGAAATCGGGGACTAGTACAAAAGAAAGATATATCGGAATACACGATGTAACGAGGGATTACTGTATCTAGAATACTAAATATTACTGAACCCCATCAAATGGAGTTTAGTAGGTTCGTGGCCCCATATGGGGGGGGGGGAGATTGTCGGTACTGTTGTTCCGGGGCCCTGTTTTTGTAGGGGTGGGTAAAAAGTTATAGATCTTTTCATTGTGCTTGTAATAATAATGGTGAATGGTAATTGTATAAAGGCAAACAAGATAAAAATGTATACATTTATGCAATTTGATCCTCTGAGAGGCTCACACGCATAAGCGCACCTTGCAACATGTATTCTTCTCTGCATGACTTCGAACCAATTTTGACCTTCTTGACCAAAAGAATCTTCCAAAGGGATTCTATTCTAAGAAAAGGATCTAGAGCATATTTCCAAAGGGATCTATTCTAAGAAAAGGATCTACAGTATATTTCCAAAGGATTCTATTTTACAGAATGGGCCAATAGAACCTTTTCAAATGGTTCTATTCTACAGAATGAGTCAACAGGACCTTTCCAAAGGATTCTATTTTACAGAATGGGCCAATAGAACCTTTTCAAATGGTTCTATTCTACAGAATGAGTCAACAGGACCTTTCCAAATGATTTTATTCTAAGGAAAGGAGTAATAGAATCTTAAAATTTTTTTATTGTAAGGACAAGAGAGCAACAGAATCTTTCCAAAGGATTCTTTTCTAAGGAGAGGAGCAGCAGAATATTTCCAAAGGTTTCTATTCTAAGGAGATTCTATTCTAAGGAGAGGTGCAAAACAAAATCCTTCGAAATGACTATTCTAAGGAGGAGCAACAGAATCTTTCGAAAGGATTCTATTCTAAGGAGAGGAGAGCAACAAAATCTTTTCAAAGGATTCTATTCTAAGGAGAGGAGCAACAAAATCTTTCCAAAGGATTCTATTCTAAGGAGAGGAGCAAGAGAATCATTCAAAAGGATTCTATTCCACAGAATGGGGCGATAGAATTTTTCTAAAAGTTAAAAGAATCCATGGATTCTTTCAACCAATAGATGATGTTACTTAGACATTCAGTTGTTGTGGTGTAAAAACAATACTAGACTACGCTCGCGACACTCAAAGAGTTAAACATAGAGTACTTGGAACACGTGTTTTTATTTCATGCATCCCACCACCTAACAAGATTTGGTCTTTAGCAAAACTGACCAGATCTTGATGGAAGAGATATCTCGTCATTATAAGAAAACTGGCCACATCTTGATCTAGTCAGCATAAAAAAAATCGACAATACCTTGATGAAAATGCAGACACAAGATGTGGAGTATTTGCTTTTCAGTTGTCCTGCATTTGAAAATTCAAGAATGTGCCTTCAAAATGATTTGAAGAGATTGGGTAAAGCATGGCCAGGGAAACTCAATGTTTTTGTTAAATCTAAACTGCTTTTTCATAAGTTGAATAAATTTCTGCTTTGTTGAATAAAAAAGTATCTTGATGACGAGGTATCTCGCTCGGCATTAGAAAAATAGGTCAGATCTTGACGGACGAGATATTTCGTCGAAAATACTCAGAGTGAAATACGCTTTTCACATTAAACTTAATGCGTGCACGAAAAGCGATACATCATCTGCCTTGTTAATTTTCACATTTCGCTTTCTTTTAACATCGCATTGTTTTCAAAACAACGAAAACGTCACTCACTCTTGAAAGGCCAATCACAATAGCAACGTAAAATAACAGGAAAAAGGAAAACCAACGAAATGGAAAAGTCGATAAATAAGGTGGTATAAGCATGGCCATGGCCAAGCACGGCCCAATACACCGTCTCGGATCAACCTCCACGAGACTAAATACTTTAAGTAGAAAGTATAAGCTTTAAAATTCCCTAATTTTACCTTTTAATGATTAAAATAATTATAAAAAGATCGTGCTTTCTTTGATATCGGGTATCTTCAATCATGAGTCTTACTATGAGGGAAAGAGTAAAAAGTGTAATATTCTCTCTTAAGATATATATTTTCATTTATTAATGAATATTACAAGTTAATTACATATATCCGATTTAATAAGGGCCGCTATAGCCCGGTTGGAAGATTAGCGGATTGGCAGGGCTGTACAAAACCAATAAACGATTGAGGATCGCGCAGCTGCTTTTGATTCTTGTGCAATACTTGATGGTATTTTCGCAAACATTAACTCTCCAACTTGTTTCGCTGCTAATGGTTTTGCTAATGACGAGATACCACGTCAAGACAACCACCAGAAGGGTTAAAACCATGTTATCAAACACTAATAAATTTGACCAACCGATATAATTTCAAAGTATAGCTTTTGTACATTTCATTGTATAAGAGAATTACCATAGATACTAACACCTGCGAGTTCTAGTCGGAGCAGGTTTGATTCCTGTCAGGTGCCGGAAGGTTGTGAGTTTGAAACGAGATCCAACCAAAGACGTCGTATACGTGGGGACTGGTGCACGTTAAATCTGTCGTGAGTGTGGAAGTTCGGAGAGTGGTGTTCTAGCTCAGATGTTGATCTCGTCATCTGACCGTGGATCAAAACGACGAGGTTTTGCCCTCGAATTTTTCTCTTCGGGATTGATCACGGACAGTATCCCGTTGTGTTGTTCCAGTGCGACGTTAATTTAACTACACTGCTGGCCACCCAAATTGCAACACCAAGAAAGACAAGAGATATCACAACAAAATTTATTTTGTAGATAACATGTTGACCAAGTATCAAATGATTAAATTTATAGACTTCTGTGAAGTGTGGTTCCTGCCAAAATCAGTAGCCAGAGTAGCCGCCATTGTTGGAGATCACCGCTGCCACACGCCTCGGCATTGATTCAAAGAGACTTTGGATGTGTTCTTGGGGTACAGCAGACCAAGCAGCTTCCACACGTTGCCAAAGTTGATCTGGTGTGGCAGCTGGGGATGTATTCTGGGTCAATCGTTGAGCAACCATGGACCACATGTTTTCTATCGGCGAAAGATCCGGAGAGCGAGCTGGCCAGGGAAGCAATTCAATCTGGCGATTGACGAAGAACCCTTGGACAATGCGTGCCACGTGTGGAAACGCATTATCCTGTTGAAATATGGCTATGGGCAAGCCCTGAAGGTAAGGAAGGACAACTGGCTCCAACACCTCGGAGATGTAGCGCTGGCTGTTTAAAGTACCGGCAATGCGTACTAGAGGAGTGCGAGAGTGATATCCAATACCGCCCCATACCATAATACCCGGTGCAGGACCAGTGTGGCGGTGCATAACGCAGCTGTTCAGCATCCTCTCTCCACGGTGTCTCCAGACTCGAATCCGACCATCGTGGTGTTGCAGACAGAAGCGTGACTCGTCAGTAAAGACAATTTCATTGCATTCTGCCGTCCACATCCTTCTTTCATCGCACCATTGGCGGCGGAAACGTCTGTGGTTCTGCGTCAAGGGTAGACGAAGCAATGGACGTCTTGCGGACAGACCATTCTGCTGTAAACGGCGTCGAATGGTACGCGCAGACACTGGATGATGCGGTACAGACTGAATGTGCTGTGCTATGGTTCGTGATGTGGCTGAGCGATCCGTCACTGCCATACGCACAATATGCCTGTCATCACGTGAAGTGGTGCACTGAGGTGGATGCGATCGAACACGTCGGTCCGTCGTACCCTCCTGCATCCAACGATCACATATCCGCATTATAGTTGTTTGGTTTCGTCCAACACGATTACCGATTTCCCTGAAAGATAATTCACAATCTCGGTAGGCCACTATCCTTCCTCTGTCGAACTCGGATACTTGATCAAAAGATGATCGCTGTTTTCTCCGAGGCATACTTGATCGTTTTTTTTTAAAAAAACCACAAGAAAAACACAATTGCCGTACTTGAAATCGTCGAAATCTCCAAGCCTTAAATAGCGCTTTGAAGTGGCGCCACAGGCGCGCGTGATGTGCGTCTGCGCTGAAATTCTAATCATTTGCATATCTCACCTCCGCTAATGCATGTTGTAAATTTCATATTATTTGCATGCTTCCTTCAGGGTGTTGCATTTACGGTGGCCAGCAGTGTACATACCTACCTACCGATCTAATAAGGTTACATAATACTGCCGTGCTAGTCAAGAAAGCAGCATCTTTAATTTCGATCTTTAGGATGAACTATTGTTAAGAATAAAATGCCTCTCACAACCAAGTTGGTAATTGTACTTGGTCTCGACAAGATAGACCAAGACCGTGAGTTCATGTTCCTTCAAAAAGTGCAAGACAAACGCACAGATCCGCCCTGGACTGCCCCAGACATGCAAGGAGGTAACAAGGTAGGTAGGTTGGTTTGGTTTTGAGGCTCAAGAGCCATATGTGGCCAAGCTACGCCAAATATAAGACAGACAATGGCAAGTAATGGACATTCTCCACAGGAAAACTTTTCTGACACAGGAGAGAGAAAGCACCCAGGTGAACATTATAGGAATGAACTTGCGATGCCTACAACTCGCAGGTTGCCAGCGCAGTTCCAAAAACAACGAATAATGATTAGAGAGAGGGGATGCAGGAGAGAGAGGAATAAAGGGGAGATGGAGAGAGGATGGAGAGATAGAGGGAAGAGGAGAGAGGGTTATAGAAAGAAGTGATCTATTAAAAGATTTCATATCATGACATGCATGTTAAGGTCGTTATATTGCTTTCTGTTACACAACTATGTACCTGGAACTAAATTTCTGTCCTACAAATGGCTTCCCAAGCTAATTTGTAGTAAGTACTATTAGGAAAAGTGATCCCACCATTAAAATTATATGATACATTTGCTGTTAAGTACAAATGAATGTCTTCGAGTTGTAGGCGGAGCAGGTTTGATTCCTGGCAGGTGCATTCCTCCCTGGGTGTATTTCTCTCTTCTGTGTCTAAAACTTTCATTGTGTGTGTCTATTACTTGATGTTGTATATCTTATGTGGCGCAGCATGGCCATATATGGCCCTTGCGCCATAAAACCCCAACAAACCAACCAACCAAATGATCATTCATGTGTTTGTCAAAGACACTAGAAAAAGTAACAACCAAAACTTACAGTTTCAAATGACAAAGAACTCTCGCAAAACGACTACAATCTATGGCGTATGTTGAAGATTTTTAAAGCAACATATTAGATGTTTTGTAAATATCCAAATTGTTGCATCAGAATGCAGGATAAAGACACTCTTGCAAAAGGGTACTTTTAACACAGGGACAAAAAGAGCAGAAGCCTGAACCACTGATTATCAGTATACGTAATGCTTCTTTCATAATAATTCATTCAAAATTTATTTACATTTAAAAAATCCGCCCTCTAACCCTCTTGGTTGTCTCGATGAGGTGTATCATCATTAGCAAAACTGACCAGATCTTGATGGACGAGATATCTCGTGATAAGAGAACCGACCAGGTCTGGATGGACGAGATAACTCGCGATAAGAGAACTGACCAGATGTGGATGGACGAGATAACTCGTGATAAGAAGAGAACTGACCAGATCTGGATGGACGAGATAACTCGCGATAAGAGAACTGACCAGATGTGGATGGACGAGATAATTCGCGATAAGAAGAGAACTGACCAGATCCTAGTCATCATTAAGAAATAGGCAACATCTTGATGACGAGATATTTCGTCATGATGAAATGGGTAAGATTTTGATGGACGAGATATCTCGTCGAAACCACTTGGAGGGGAAAGGCTCGTTCGAGGTGTGACAGGGGCAGCAACGAACTAGTATCCCAACAGTGTAGACATAACAATGAAAACAATTAAAGAAATTATGTAATTTCGTCTGAGGTGTGGCAGGCGAACCTAACGCACATCTCGATACGTTTTAACGAGTTGCGGTTTTTTGAAACTCAATTGAGCCAGATCTTTTTAAAATTGCCGGTTGCTGGTTGGAGTTTAATGGCGTAAGGTCCAAACATGAACAAGATGCGCCAAGCGCAAGATAAAACAATAAAAAATTATGTAAATATAAGTTTTAAAAGGAAGTGTTGGAAAAGTCAAGCGCAAGAATTTTTATCAGAATGAAAGAAATCAAATTTGGAATTTGTATACACACAACATAAAACACATACTACATACGTATATTGATTTCAAGCATGTTCGTTAACAATATGAAAGAAAAAATTGAATAGCTGAATTTATGAATGTAATGACTTCATAATTTGAAACATGTTGTCAAAAACAAGTTGAAAAGTTATATTAAAAAATTAATGAACAGAAGTGATGATTTAAAACATGTTGACTATATAGCAACATCATGTATAACATAAAAGGTATGGAAGTAATGAAAAGTAAAAATGCTGAATGAGATTTATAAATCCAGCAGCATTAAAAAGTGGGAATAGATAAACTATGGAGTATTTCTCTTATAATTGCAGGGTGCCTTACTAATTAATTTCTGTGAATGTAATCGAAGATATGGTCGCATCTCTTGCACCCTACACACAGGAGTAGTTTTTAATTTAAATTACTAAATAAAAATTTAATTTAAATTTTTGCAGTACCATAACGGTTGCTTGTTTTTAGGTTTTAAGGCGCAAGGACCCTAAATGGCCAAGCTGTGCCAAACACAAGATAACGTCAAGTAAAAAATGTGAAAGGGAAAAAGGAGGGATTGTGGAATACAGCAGTGCAATGAACGTACACAAAGAGCGCTTGGGTATTTCAGGAGCGCGACCCCCATGTTTACAAAACACAGTAAACCCCACGAGAAAAGATCACTAGAGTAATTCAGGTCGTGAAGCCCGTAACACCTAAAGAAGATAACCCTCTGAGGGTGCAGTACCATAATGAATAATGCTCAACTGTCCGGTTGTAGTTTAAATAGGCCAAAAAAAATTAGATTTAAAATCCTATACTTATGCCAGCTCAGGCGTGATCTCGTCATCGGACCATGGTTCAAAATTACGTGTAGTTCTAGGATCTATAACTTCGGTTTTGATACCGGACAGTCGTCAATAGCCCGTCGTGTTGCTCTAGTACTACGCTAACTAATTACCAGTACCTATACTTATGCCCCAGCTCAGGTGTGACCTCGTCATCATACCGTGGTTCAAAATTACGTGGTGTAGTCCTCGGATCTTTAACTTCGGGTTTGATCCTGGACCATCGCCAATAGCCCGTATGCTCCAATGCGACGTTAATTTAAATACCTATCTATAGTTATATTTGAACCTATTTTTTATTTCTTTCCAAAATATCAATAATTTACAAATATTTGACTAATGGCGTGAAAAGATTAAAATATTTTAAAATTAGCAAATATTTATTTTGTAAAGGGGGTAGTTGAATAAAGGTCGCACTGGAGCAACACAATGGCAATTGATGGTGGTCCGGGATCAACCCCAAAGGGAAAGGGACATCAAAAAAAGTTTTGGCAAGAAAACCGATATCAGAGTTGGGCAATTTGTGGTGCGCCCCCGTGCCCGGAGTTCTGCAAAAGGAGCCTAGAGCAGAAGATGGACGAGGTCGAAAAACGCGTACAACAGCAATTAACGCGCTGCCGCTACTGGTCTTGGCAGCAGCAGCAGACGTCAGCGTTGAACTTCTCTGCTCTCGGTAACATATCATTTAAACGCCACTCGTGCACGTCTCGGGGAGAAAACTCACGCACACGCGCAGCATATTAAAAGCACCCCGCAATATTTATTCTTGTCAACAATGTTGTTTTCCGACCATCGCTATGCACCGCACGTCGGGGTAAACAGTATTGTTAACCCTATGGCGCACTTCGGCCGCCAGAGGTCGCCCTTTAATGTTTGTTAATGGTTGGTACTGGTCGGCAGCCTTGTGACTATGGCGACCCCGACCAGTATGAATATTTCTGAACCCCTTGGTGCAAACGTCCATTTCGAGCACAACCCAGTTTACCAGAGCTGAATATTCAAAAGTACAAAAAAGTTGCTGTTGAGGGCATGTCAACTAGAGATTCAGGTCGGAACTATAAGTCATAGTCCTGTCGGGAGGTCAAAATAGTAATTTTATGGTAGGTAGTTAATTATAACGTCGTATTAGAGCAACCCCACATTCGAGTACAACTCGTAATTTTGAATCACGGTCAGATGATGAATTTTTTTATGGAATTATTGTTTAATTTTTAATGACAACCACTGCCATCTTTGATAGTACAAGTGGTGAACTGACGACAATTTGTAATAATTGAACTGACACAATGGACAACTGCCTACTAGGGTTAATAGTCCTTCACAAATAGTTCCTTCGTAAGTAGTCGCATGGGTGCGGTGTTAGTTGCCATATGCTATGTACTAAATGAGATCATATATTACTTTGTCGTGGCCTCAAATGTCCTCACGTTGGCGTGGTGTGGAAGTTTGGAGAGTGGGGTGCCAGCTCAGGTGTTGCCTCGTCACCTGACCGTGGTTCAAAATTACGTGGTATTGTCCTCGGATCTTTCCCTTTGGGATTGATCCCGGACCGTCACCAATAGCCCGTTGTGTTGCTCTAGTGTGACGTTAATTGAAATACCCCCCCCCATATATTACTCCTGATTCCGGACCATTGACCTCTTCTGCACTACAAGACGGATATTTCTGAAGGAACACTCAGTGTGTAAGCCGCCGTTGCTCCTAACAAAGTCCAATATCGTTGTGTTGCTCCAGTGTGACGTTAATTAAAATACCTACCTACCTAACAAAGTCAACCACCGACATCCATGCTTTTACAAACCGAGATTCGAACCGGGTCTACTGCGTGACAAACACACGCTTTGACCATTGTATACACTACTATTTCTTGAGAATCGGAACTTGGTTTCAAGTACTTGTGTCACATTTGCGTGGATGGAAGTTTGGAGAGTGGGGTGCTATCTCAGGTGTGACCTCGTCATCTGACCGTGGTTCAAAATTACGGGGTATTATCCCCTTTCCCTTCGGAATTGATCCCGGACGTCGCTAATAGCCCGTTATGTTGATCCAAGTGCGACGTTAACTCAACTGCTGACATATCCACCTAACTAAAATGAATTGAGGTGCCAGATCAGGTGTTAACCTCGTCATCTAGCCGTGGTTTGAAATTACGAGGTGTTGTCCTTTGATCATTCAGAGCCGCGGTAGCCGGATGAAAGAGTAATGGATTAGCAAACGGAGGGTTTCGAGTTCGAAGACCGTCGTGTATAAAGGGGGCTGGTGCACGTTAAATCTATCGTGGCTTCAAATGTCCTCACGTTGGCGTGGTGTGGATGTTCGGAGAGTGGGGTGCCAATTAGGTGTGACCCCGTCATCGGAACGTAGTTCAAAATTACGTGGTGTTGTCCTCGATCTTTCCCTTCGGGATTGATCCCGGACCGTCGCCAATAACCCGTTGTGTTGCTCCAGTGCGACTTTAATTAAAATACCATACCTACCTATCGTTGATCATTTCCATAGTGATTGATCCCGGACCCCATTATGTTGCTTCAGTGCGACATTAATTTACCCACCTACCTACCTATATTTACAAGTTTTGATGTAAAAGAATTTTTTTATTAAAAAATTGAAAGCATTTTTAAATCATTAGAGAACCTAAACCCGTGGTTTTGCGGTACAGGTTCCAACAAGGAATCCAGATTCCAATCCTTGTATCTTACATTATTTACATTACGATGACATATTTCAATTACGGACACCCTTAAAAAACCTTCGGGCTTTTAAAAGGATATCCGATTGGGAATCTAATTCGTCGATCCATCTCCGTTTATTCCTGATGAACTGCTATTAAAATCCTATCCATTTCGACGTTGAGTTATCGTTATTTATAGTTTCCCCAGGCAACTTAAAAATTTTAAATGGATGCAGTCGTGTTTGAACTCGGTATGTATATCCGATGCTTGCGCATTAGATTTTTCGTTTCTTTTAGAAAAACTGTCGCGCAAAGAAATGGATCGAAAAGAAATGGAATTCCCAGAAAGTAGCACCGATGAGCGTTTCTTGTGAAAGAGGAGGTATGCATATTAATCTTAAAAAGGATGAGAAAAAGTTTGTTGAATAAAATGATGGGGTATGCCCCTTTTCCTTAAGGCCAACTCTCATTTCTTACCCCCCTCCTGGTGGTTATCTCGACGAGGTATCTCGTCATTTGAAGAAAACTGAACGGATCTTGATTTAATTATCATAAAAAAAATCGGCAATGTCTTGATGAAGAGATACCCCATCACTGACAAAATTGGTGAGACCTTGATGAAGAGGTACCCCATCACTGGCAAAATTGGTGAGACCTTGATAAAGAGATACCCCATCACTGGCAAAATTGGTGAGACCTTGATAAAGAGATACCACATTACTGGCAAAATTGGTGAGACCTTGATAAAGAGATATCCATCACTGGCAAAATTGGTGAGACCTTGATAAAGAGATACCCCATCACTGAAAAATTGATGAGACCTTGATGAAGAGGTACTCCATCACTGGCAAAATTGGTGAGACCTTGATATCGACGAGATATCTCGTCGAAACCACTAGGGGGTTAAGTTTTTTTTTATAAGGGGTGGGATGATAGCCTGATTGGAAGAGTGAAGGATTTGCCATCGGAGATTTACGAGTTCGAAATTCGATCCAACTAAAGATTGTCGTGTACGTGGGGGCTGGTGTATGTTTCTATCTTGACCTCAAATGTCCTCACGTTGGCGTGGAGTGGAAGTTAGAAGAATGGGGTACCAGCTCAGGTGTGACCTCGTCATCTGACAGCGGTTCAAAATGACGAGGTGTTGTCCTTTGATCTTTCCCTTCGGGACTGATCCCTGACCGTCGCCAATAACCTGTGGTATTGCTGCTGTGCGACGTTAATTCAACTACCTACCTCTCTTTAAAGAGATTAGAGGTCTATTGAAAAGTAATGGGCTATAAGCTGGGTAGGTAGGTATTTTAATTAACGTCACACAGTAGAGCAACACAACGAACTTATGGCGACTGTCCGGGATCAATCCCGAAGGGAAAGATTCGGAACAAAACCTCGTAATTTCGAATCATCGTCAGATGGTGAGGTCAATACCTTAGCTGGCACCCCACTCTCCAAACTTCCACATCACGCCAAAGTGAGGATATTTGTCGCCACGACATATTTAACGTACATCAGCCTCCTCATACACGACGGTCGAGTTGAATTGAGTTTTGAACTTGCAAGTTTTGATTGCACAACATTATCGCAACCCTCAGGTTGTTAATCCGTGGCTCTACCAACTGGGATACTGCGGATTCCAACATTAATGGATAAGGCAATGTTAGTGAAGCTGTTTTACGCAAACGGGGTAACTGAAGCCATGCGAAAGTTTAGAAAGCAGGAGAGAATGACGGAAAGTCGAGGTCCTATAACTTGTATCGGACTACAGTCCCTAGTAATGTTTTGGGGAAACTGGAAGTTTGTCAAATCGCCATCGAACTGGCAGATCAGTGTTATCAACGGCCGTATCAGCGCTGTGGCTTTGCAAATTAACGACATACTCCTGCATATAAATGAACACCTAGTTTTCACATTGCCAACATGTTCGTCTATGAAGACTAAGACTCTCAATCAACAGAGACGTCTACAGGTTGGTTGGTTGTTTTGGGGTTTTATGGCTCAAGGGCCATATTTGGCCATGCTGCACCAGACACAAGACATGCAATATCAAGTAATAGACATGCACACATATGAAAGTTTTTACTGACACAGAAGAGAGAAATACACCTAGGGAGAAATGCACTTGATAGGAATCGAACCTGCACCGCCTACAACTTGACGGTTGCTAGCGCAGTGGACATACCCACTAAACCACGACGGTCCCGAGATGTCCACAGGAAAGAAATGAATGAGGAATAAGACCTTGCACAGAGCTGTAGGAGTCGTTTGCTTCCGACTTCCTACGGGACATGACTATCTACAGAAACATTGACACCGTATTGAGTAGCGAGATCAGCTATCTGTCCTCTTTGCGAACTGGACGAAATGACTGGAACCTCAAGGATTGTCCTGACAATACCATTGCAAATTCTAATACTGCAGATAGCGTTTTTAAGCCATATTTTTTCACTTCAGAACTCTATTGAGTTGCTCGTGGATTGATGGCCCATAGGCCGGAGAATGACGTAGTTTAAAAAAAATATAAAAAAAAGTTTTCAATGTTGTCAATCACTGAGATCGCTCTCTATGGGTGAAAATGTGAACTAATTTTTCCTCGGCCAGAAAAAAAAAATCCCTCTCCTTGAAATTCTTTTTCGTACAAACCGCACTTCGATTGCACAATTTTTCCGATTTTCATAAATTATTGAAATGTTAACCAACTTATGGGACACCCTGTATATAACTCTTGTGTGATGGAACTCCACTAGAACATTAAAAACATAACCGAAATAAGAAAACAGGTATGAGCGCATGTTAATGCCTCCAATGATGCTTCCAATTCTCGCTACTATTCGGCCACGCCTTGCATTTCCAGAAACATTAGCAGTGATTTCGATACGCACCAACCGATATTTATCGTTGGCAAAAAAAATCGATAGGAGGGTTATTATCATTTCGCTTCTCGGATATCCATGTTTTTTGTACACCTTTTACTCCTGTTGCCCTTTTCTTTATAGAGAAAAAATTTCGTTTCTCGAATGGCAATATCACGACGGACGTGTTTCTTTGCAAATGGCGCATGCGCAAGTACAATAGAAGTGGGAACGAGGGGAGTATGAGACGAATGCTGTCAATTTGAGTTGATGAAAAGCTGATAATGAGTTGAAAGGTTGAGGAAAAGTACAAGAAAAGGCCATTTTTTAAGTATTGGGTTGATGCAAAAGTTAGTCCCGTTTTCGGCGATAGATAGCATTGTATCGCAAAACCGAAGTGTTATCTACTTTATACGTGTAAAGTTTTGATGCTGTTTTGAAAGAAGGAATTTCAGAGAGAATAATTGGGAAAAAAATTCGTTATTTGGTTGTGCTTTTTAAGTTTTGTTAAGCATTAAAAATTACAGAAAATAAAGAGCATTTTCGACATATTATGCTTTTTTATTTCCGAAAAGGCAAGAATGCTTCGCAGACGCAAAAGAAGATATGTGTCGTGTATGGTGAAGGTGCCGTTGACGGTTCCACTTGCCATAAGTGGTTTAGAAAGCTTCGTCACCTGGATCAGTTCTTTAGCCAGAAACCTCAGAACTTCTATGAGCTCGGGATTATGCAGCTACCGGAGAGAGATGGAGAATGGTCATCGAACAGAACGGCACATACTATATTGATTAAACGCAATTTTTAGTAAATAAAATTTTTCTTCAATTTTTGTCACAAAAAACAGGCCGAACTTTTGCACCAACCTAATACTTATCCATCCTTATGGCGAGTGTTAATGCTGAAATAATTCAGAAAACCAAGAAATAATACATTTTCTGATCATTTTGAGAACTGATTTGTTTAATTCGCTTTTATTCTAAAGCCATGCATTAATTTTTAAACAATGGAAAACATTTCAGCATTTAAAGAAATCTTCTGTAACACCCAGCATATTGAGATACTACAACATAAGACAATTTTGAGGAAGGTTGTAGTAGAAACCCAATTGCTTCACATATATATTCGACTGTTTTGGGAACAATTTAATTTATTTATACGGATCTAATGAATATCATCGGTATATTCACAATACTTTACCTCACGTTGGGGGCGGAAGCGAGCCCCCAACCATAAAAGTATTAGGGGGTGTTGGCAAGACAATCGTGTCTAGGATTTGGCATCCCTATTTTTTAACATAATGGTCTTACGAACAAATGAGCGAGTCTAGCACCAAAGCATAGTTGGCTATGTATGTTATCTGTATAATATAGACAACATTTAAAGACATAAATATACAGATTCATTATATTTTTGTGGGTGAACCGCAGCTATAAGAGTACAGGGGGTGGCAGGAGGGCCGAATCTAGAACGTGGCGTCACTATTTTTTGACATAACGTTCTTACGACTAGATGAGTGAGTATCATCAAAGAATTTCTGGATATCCGTGTTATCTGTATATTTATCCCTTGTTTAGTTAGTGGACTGGAGACGTTAAATTAGTTGAGTCCTTAGGGGCACATCTCTCTTAGGTGTGTACGGACTTCATGGACCCGGGGTACTCCAGTGATCTTTTCTTTTCACATGGGGCTTACTGTCTTTAGTAAACACGGGAGACCGCTAACGATTTTTTCCTGCTTTCATACCACTACTTTGATCCTGGAAACTTTTTTCCCCTTTCGCATTTTTTACTTGACTTTGTCTCGTGTTTGACCAAATCTGGTCCATGCGCCATAAAACGCCAAAACAACCAAGAGGGGGCAAAGGGGTTATTGAGCCCCTAGGCCTCTTTGTACGATGGAACGTCTTAAAAACACGTTTAGTGTGTCCAGATTATCGGAGGTATGTGCTGGTGAAAACTGCTGTTTGCAAATATAGGTGAACAGAGTTTGGTTAGCACTGGTCTACACATCACTTGTATAGGTGTAAGTATTTACTGTGTAAAGCCTCCTGCACTTAACGATAAACTTGGAGCTTGAAACCACGCTAAATACGCCAAATGTGGGAACGCATTGCTTACATTTAACCTTCCCCCTAATTTAATGAATAGACTTGCTCTAAATGACTCAAATGCCCATCACCAGAGCCGGACTGTATGCAAGTGTATGTACAGCAGTGTAAAACAAACAGGTGGGTATTAAAGGTGTATGAAGGGCAGGCATTGCAAAGAAGGACCTCCTTTTGGGCACCATACACAGACCCTTCACATGAGGTATAAAATTATAGTTCTGCGAAATTCGTCTCAATACTTGCCATAAAATTGACATCATCAATTGAAGTTTAGATTTTCTAAGACATTCTGCAGCGATCCTATGAAACGTTGGGTTATGGGTAAAATTAACTAATGCTCCACTACATTAGTTTTTGTGCCTAACGTTTTTTTTTTATGTTTGGCAGTAGGAAAAGGAAACATAAATCTTGTACATGAAGGGGACAATATCACCATTCAGTTCGGATGAGGTAAAGATCAATCTTTTCCCTGCACCAATCCAGACAATTATATTAACGGTGGCTGATTGGCGGATGCTGCCGAAAGTTAGGGTGTGAAACAGGAATAACAGGGGTCATGCATTCTTTTAAGAAACCGGTGCTCGTCTCTATGATTAAATTTTACACACTAAGTTTTTTCCCAAGCGGCAGGCCATTGCAGACAAATCCTTCAGCCAAAAGTACACACAAATAAAATAATGATAATAAAATAATACTAATAAATATAAATAACAGTAAATAATAAAATAATAATAACAAAATAATACTAACAAATATAAATAACAACAAATAAAATAAAAAATAATAAAAACAAAATAATAATTAAATACAAATAAATAAATAAAATTAATTAAATACAAAATAAAAATAATATATTAAAAATAAAATTAAAAACAACAAAAATAATAAATAATAAAATACAAAATAAAATTAAAAACAAAAATAATTAAATACAAAATAAAAATAATAAAATACAAAATAAAAATAATAAAATACAAAATAAAATTATAAAATACAAAATAAGAATAAAAACAAGCAAAAAACACATCCAAGGAAAATAAAATACATCAAATAAAAACACAAAAAGTTAGGCAAGCTACCCGGTAGCCAAAAGGTCCGTTGCATGGCAGCAAAGCGTTTTCGTTAGAGGTACACAGGTTTCGCACGCAAGGTTTTGTTTTTGAATTTTGGGTGGATTTGCATCAGGGGATCGATTGATAAGTTTGAAAGGAAAAGAAATCTCCCTCTACACGAGTACCCATGATTAAGATCTCAACCCCTCTCAAAGAAAAATTCTGGGTGCGCGTCTGGTTTTGGCCAATGCCCATAATGTTGGTTGCCCCGAATCTTTGAAGAAAAGATTATTTCCACTCTCAAGGAGGGATTATAAAACACCTCTCAGATCAATCACGATCCGTCAATGATAAATAAATTCCCTGCATAGCATGTGCATATTTCTTTCAACAGCACAGATGCTATCCGAGTCGAAAGCTGTCAGTCAAAACAATTCAGTAATCTCCCCAAAAGAAAAAGAAAGGCAGGGCTACTCCTCATCCCCCAAGGAACACCTTGTTATCAGCAAGTGACGGACGTGAACAAGACGCAGCGAGTTTTTAATTCCCGTCATAATTTTAACCTTCCTCGACCCCAATTCCAATGCACCCTTTCCAGGGTGACACTGAAGCGTCGGTATTCAAATTAAAACGACTTGAAGTAAAAGAAGAGACGAAAAGCAATCCAAGAAAAATATTGACGCAATCTAAAAATGCGGGCAATAAAACAAAGAGCATGAACGACAACTACCAATTAAGTGTCAGACTTAAAGGCTTCCAATCACTTTTATTTCTTATCCTTGAGCAGCTTTTAGGTTCCGGCACGTAATGACCTACTTGTGGATTCGATGGAGAGATGTCTTCCGCAACGGGAAGGCGCCTATCATGATTCAATTAACCTTTCGTTTGTCCCGGGAATTGAAGGTGCTGCTCAGGATATCTGTCTGACCACAGTTGCATCTGCATACCCATCTCGACGATTTTCATACAGGGGCAGACCGACTTCCACATTCTGCAATGGAAAATATTTAAACGGCCCATCCCAATTGGAAATATAAAAGTAGAGTGAGCAATGGTAATATTTTTATGTTCCCAGGATGTGACCACAGCTAGCAGTAACGTGACCCTTAGACTACTGTCGTGTACTGGATGGAAACTAACATTCATCATATGTCTGGGTCCATGGAACGGGAAGGCGCCTATCATTCAGTTAACCTTACGTTTGCCCCGGGACATGAAGGTGCTGCTCAGGACATCTGTCTGACCAGTTTCATTTGTATGCTCATCTCTACGATTTTCAAACAGAGGCAGACACACTTCCACATTTTCCAATGAAAAATATTTAAACTGCCCATCTCAATTGGAAATATAAGAGTGAGCACTGGTGATATTTTTTATGTTCCCAAGATGTGACCAAAACTAGTAGTAACGTGACCCTTAGACTACTTTCGTATGCTGGATGGAACCTAACATCCATCATACGTCTGGGTCCACGGAACGGGAGGTTCCTACATGATTCAATTAACCTTTCGTTTGTCCCGGGTCTTGAAGGTACTGCTTGGACATCTGTTTGGACATCCGCACACAGTTCTATCTGCGTGTTCATCTCTACGATTTTCAAACTAGGACAGACCGACTTACACATTTTGCCGTGAAAAATATTTAAACGGCCCATTCCATAGAGGAAATATAAAAGTAGAGTGAGCAGTGGTAACATTTTTATGTTCCCAGGATGTGACCAAAAACAGTAGTAGCGTAACCATTAGACCACTTTCGTCTGCTGGGTGGAGCCGAACATTTATCATCTAATTGATCCACTCGACATAGTAGCAGACTGGCGATTTTACCACTCTCCACTCTAAAGAAATGCGCATTCAAACACCCACCCCGAAAAAGATGTTATATCGCCAAACGAGTCTGTAAGACGCGAAATCGGTCAATCAAGTCAATTTTTCCACAGAGCAGTCACGTGATTACTAGTCGATAGGTTGGTCACACTTTTTGAAGCTCCTCTCAATAGCAATGCCCAGTCTACTTACATTTCGCGTCTATGGCCCATCCAGTCAAATGAGTGACAACCCTTGCCAAACACAAGACAATTCAAGCCAAAGAAAATAGATAAAAGGTAAAATAACCTGACCAACTTTGAAAAGTAGACTAAAAAATATTTTTATAGAACAAATGATATGGGTTTAAGTAACGTCACGGGTGTTTGTTAAAGATGAGATATATAAGAACAAATAGGTCATTCACGGAACACTTTATGGATGCTAAAAGGAGGATCTGGGGTCAAGCCAGAGATGCGGCTCTAGACAGGAAGAAACGAACAAGACTGACGACCTCATGCGTTTACTTGGTGGAAAGACAATGATGATGACGAAAGTTGTTACTTTAATTTGATGGTAGAAGACTGGATACAGCCGAAGAGAGGCTAGATGGAAATGATATATGGCCGAGATCAACTTTTTTTATATTGGGTTTCGAAGTGATTGGAAAAAATTATGTCGTCTGACAATCCTTGGCGTTATTGAAAGAAACGTCAAATTGTTGTCTGATGAAATTTCAGAGGTAAAAGATGGGGTTTTAGAGAAATTCGTACAAAATGTTCGTTTTATGGAAACACCAAATCACACTAAATAATGTCTCAAAAATAGCAAAAAAATTCTTGAAAAAAAATGCCAAAAAATAACCAAAAATGCACGCAAATATTCTAATAAAAGCACTTAATCAGCCTAGTTTAATATGAAATACATTTCTATTCTCTCGGATAACGTTCGTCTTGTCAAAAATTTAAAAACAAACATACAAGTAAGAGCGATGCATTATATCATCACACACACACACACACACAAAATCCTATCCTTACTTTGATTACATCCTTTATACTTATACTTTCAATCTTTCCCTTTCAATTCAATGAAAAAACAGACGGGAAGCTAATTATTTGAAGGTGAAAACAAATTCAAGCGGCTCAAACAACAAAGATGCAGACAGCTGTCGAACAATAGCGAAGGCTGTACACACAATGCGTGATCTACTCATTATCGTTGACCGTTGCATGTTTACTTAAGTGAGAGATGGAAGTGATAGTGGCAATGAAGATAAGAAACTGATGGGCAAAACAATGCGATTTAATGAAAACTTTGTTCCCCGGATTAACGTACGAGAAATTCGAAAAGGTATTACGATAACCGTAATAAAAAACAACGATAAAATTATACAATTTTCTAAATGATTCTGAATAATTTCATTATCTAAGTAGTTTAGTTTTCTCTTATTGATACATTTTTATCAAATATTTATATTTTTTTTTAATTCAAAAAGCAATATTATTCAAGTGAAATATTTGGGGTCGCCGTGGATCAGTGGGTTTGCGCACTGCTCTAGGAACCTGCGATTTGTAGGCGGTGCAGGTTCCATTCTTGTAACTTGCACTGGGGTATTTCTATCTTTGATGTCAGAAAAACTTTTATTGCGTGTGTATGTTCATTTACTTGACGTTGTTAGGCGCAGCTTGGCCAAGTCTGGCTCTTAAGTCTTAACCCTCCTGGTGGTTAATCTCGACGAAGTATACTGTTACTACAAAAATGACCAGATCTTGATGGACGAGAAATCTCGTCATTAGAAGAAAACTGATCAGATCTTGATCTCACCATCATAAAACGCCGGGAATATCTTGATGACGAGATATCTCATCATTAGCAAAATTAGTTAGATCTTGATGGACGAGATATCTCGCTGAAACCACTTGGAGGGATGAAGCCCATCCAACCAAATCATACACAGTCTAATGAAACAAGATTAATCTCGTTGCCTCATCAATGACGAAATATTGTAATACTCACTGTCTACAAGTATTTGGACACCCATGCAAATGACGATATCTGCGGTCCTGATATTCGTCACGCCCTCCGCCGTTAAATATCGTGTAGGAAACAACATTGGCATTAGTCGCATGCAAGATGCCACGAAGTGCAGAGTTATCTGATTTCGAGAAAGGTGTAATCGTCGGGTTTCACAAAAATGGCCGATCCTTAAGGGACATATCTAGCGAGCTGAATTACCCAAAATCGACAGTGGCCTATGTGATACAGAAGTGGAAGGTGAGCGGTGATTGTTGGAATGTGCCCCGAGTCGGCAGACCCACGAAACTGGAAGATAGAGACCGACGGGTGCTGTCCAGAGAAATTCGGAAGAACCGCACACAACCGATGGCCCACATACTCCAGGAGTTTCAACAGGCATCCGGGAGTGTTGTTTCGATGAATACCATCCGTAAGGAAGCACATCTGCTTGGTTTTCATGGTCGTGCTGCCGCCCATAAGAATTTGATCACAAAGTCCAACCGCGCTGCTCGGTTAATGTGGTGCAAAGCACGTCGAAAATGGACCGTAGATCAGTGGAAATGGGTTCTCTGGAGCGACGAATCAAGGTTCGCCCTCTACCGTTCGGATGGCAGTCTGGGTCTGGCGTCTGCCTGGAGAACGCCTCCTGCCAGAATGCATTGTGCCCAAAATAAAGTTCGGCGGAGGTGGAATTATGGTCTGGGGGTGTTTCTCCTGGTATGGACTGGGACCCTTGGTCCCAATTCATGGTAAGCTCAACGCCGACGCCTACTGCACTATTTTGGATGACAGTGTGCTTCCTACGTTGTGGCAGTTTTACGGGTTGGACCCATGTTACTTCAGGACGACAACGCCAGCTGTCATGTTGCGAGGTTCACCATGGATTGGTATGGTGACAATGGGGTTAACCGAGTGGACTGGCCTGCCCAGAGCCCATACCAGAACCCTATCGAGAACCTCTGGGACGAGTTGGATAGCCGAATTAAGGGGTGCAACAACCGTCCAAAATCGGTGAAGGAACTTACATGTCTTCTCCAAGCCGAATGGAAGAAAATACCACTAGCCGTCATACAAGGACTCGTGGAAAGCATGCCCCGGAGGGTTGAGGCTGTAATTGCCTTTCGTGGAGGCTCTACCAACTATTGAATATGAATAAATTTTGTTTTTCTTTTCTATCACAGGTGTCCAAATACTTATTGATAGATAGTGTATCACAGCGTAATATTTACAACTGAGTATGCCGCGATTAAAGTTGCTCTACTATTAACGGGAGCCGCCGTAGCCCTGTTGGCAGAGTCGTGAATTAGAAACCGGAGGGTTGCGAGTTCGAAATTCGATCTAAGCACAGACTGTCGAGAACGTGGGGACTGGTCCATGTTAAATCTGTCGTGGCCTAATCTGCAAAGTCAGATTTATACTTACAATTTCACTTTCGTCGGGCTAAATACCAAAGCTCATGTTAGAAGAATTATTCATGCTACAATTTGAATATTTCAAAACTAATGTAATAATTTTCCACCTACGTTCAGATTTTGCATCCTACCTACATGGTCACTTACATCAGAGAATCGCCCTGTAAGATTTTTACAACTATTTTTTAATGCCGAAAATGTAACCGAACAAGCCTTCCCTAGTCACCTTCAGGTCCCGCGTTGGTCTGGCAAAAAAGGATCTCTACAGAAGTCCCGATCTAGTATTTTGAGAGTGTTTGAACCCATGGACTTGATCAGTTTAGGAAGATCAAATCCATGGGTCCAAGTCCATTCCTTAAGGCTAGCTGTTTAGCTAAACATTAAACCTCCAAATGGTTTCGACGATATATCTCCTCCATCAAGATCTAACCAATTTTGCTAATAAGGGGATATCTCGTCATCAAGATGGACAGTATTAGTTACATTTCTATGGCATTGAGTCTTCTTGGGACATGCGAAACTAAAGATATAAATCAAAAACAACTTCTGCAAACAATACTATTCAATAAAATTAAAGCAATCCCTCAATGTTTAAATTCAAGTCTAGAAAGTCTGTCGTATAACAGATTCAAATATTAAACTCATCCAATGTAATCCAATCCAATAAAATTAAATGAACGTCAAGTGATAAAAAATGTATAACATAAAATCAAGTATGGTGGATGAAGCCAATGTCATGTAAAGAATTACAAATGTTTGGATGAGGGCTGTTCCCAACCATGTCTTCTAAAATCAAGGTACACTCCTCATCAAGATATTGCCGATTTTTTGATGATGACGAGATAAAGATCTGGTCAGTTCTCTTCTAATACCGAGATACCCCGTCGAGACAACCACCAGGAGTGTTTAAGGAATAAGTAACATAATTATTTTTTTAAAACTCAAACTCTCCTCGTAAACACTTTGAATAGATCCGTGGTGTTTTGTGTTTTCGAAAGATCATAAGCAACATCCTGAAAGTCTACCTCGGCCTCCTCCAGATGAGCCAATTCCTCAAGTACCCCAACAAAAGTCAAAGGTCACCAGATGCACCGGGATTTACTACCCCACATCCCCCAATTACACCGCACCAGACGCGCACCTTCCCCACCAGTCGGGCACGAACCATACGCGGTAGGGACGACCCCAAAACGAAAACAACCCCACTCAAAAAAAAAACTCCTCAGTCCCCCCTTCCAAACAGCTGTGTGCACATTCACCCTCCGATGCGTACATGTTAAAGTCCCCACCTCCTCACGTTATATAGGTAGCTTGTTCGTAGTTTCCAACTCCTTTCTACAATGGCGCACCAGGTGGTAGGGAAAACTTTTCAGAAGGGGTCCAGTGAATTACGCTGTTGCCCGGGCTCCTACTCCGCCCAAGACCATACCTCACGCTTCCCTATTATCCACGGTGAAAGGATGCGAAAGAAGAAGGAAAACCTCTTTAGGAGTGATTTAGTTTTGCGAGTGGTTTATGGGATGGTGGTGGTCGTTGTTGTGGATTGAGGTTTCTAGAAGTTGCGCGCTTAGCTCCCACAGGATTTGGAACCGCGTCTCAACCCTTCAAGTGGTTTCGAAGAGATATCTCGTTCGTCGAGATCTTACCAATTTTGCTAATGACGAGATATCTTGTCATCAAGATATTTGATGATGACGAGATCAATATCTGATCAGTTTTCTTATGAAGAGATACTTTGTCGAAACAACCACCAGGTGGGTTAAGATCTGAAATGCTGTTGGTGTACAATATTATGTTGTCAACTGTTGAGGACTATCTGTCCCTTTTCTGTGTGCCAAAAGCGGTCTAGAGACAAGCCAAACCATTTTATGTCGCTTGTGGTTACGATTTGCTTTTGGTCTTGTTGCCAAAGATGGGCGTTGTGAATCAAAATTAAATCAAAGCAAGCTTTTAGTTACGTCCCTAAGTGATTTAGCATTTGTAAGTGGGTTTGAGATGCAGTGGTGGTTGTTGGATGTATGTGGCTTTTGAAGTTACAGGTCTGGCTCCCACAGAAATTGAAACCGAATTTTAAGATCTCCTGAAATGCTGTCGGTGTACAATATTATTTTATTAACTGTTGAGGACTATCTGTGTCTTTTCTGTGTACCACAAATGGGCTAGAGTCAAACTAAATTATTTTTTGTGTCCTGTGAAGATGCTTTTGGTTTTGGTCTTGTTTCCAAAGGAGGGAGTTGGATAAATCAAAACTAAACCACGTTTTTGGTTACATCCCTAAGTGATTTAGTTTTTGTGAATGGTTTACGAAATGAGTGGGACATATGTGTAAGTGGAACATGGAGAACTTGCGATACATTAACATTTCATGAAGGTTGATTGGTTTAAGTTTAATGGCACAAAGTCCAGTAATGGACAAGTTGTGCCAAACATATCACAAAGGATCAGGAGTGTTGGAGCATGAAACGCGCCTCTGAAAAGTTAGAAAACAATGCTCGGAAGCTTTCCTTTAAGAATTAGTTCCAACTAGAGGGAGAAACATTTGGAAGAAACAAATCCCTAAACAAATCAAATACAACTCTAAGTTAAATCTATATCAATGTTCAATAAAACATATACAACCTAAGTCTTTTTCTTTTTACCTAATGTTGAAATTAAATGCACAGATTGTGCTCAGTATAAAATCAGTCTATGCAAAACACATTGTCTTTTAGCTTTTTTCAGTTGCCTTGACTCTCATTTGTAGGTTTATAGACCTCATTACTGCTCGCTTTCTCGCTGATAACTCTGGATCATTTCCTGTGCGAGATCCTTGAATTCTTAACTTTCGCCACATGTAGCAGAGGGTAAGAGATCCAATTATATTTTATGCTAATCCAAGTCAATCTTTCACTGTAACTTAAATTGGTCTCGTTTTTATCTCTGTATATCAAATGAAGGACGAGGAATCCAGACAGATCGATGTTATTGGAAAGTTGAACAAATCAGCCTCACCTTCGGCGAGTGTAGGGGCATTGTTTTTACATCAGATAAAATCCTATTTCTTTGAAGAAATGCTAATAGGGACATCCTGGCAGGCCAAAAAATTTCATGTGAATATTTATTTTTCAAATCAGCCTTTAGTATTCCTCCTGCAAAATATTTCTTAAATACTTTTGGGTAATTTACTAGCAAATAGGCAAAATGAAAGTCAAGATTTCTGGATAGTATTTTGCTTCTCTCTTTGCTTTCTGAAAATCCATCTGTAAATTTTGTAATTTTCAATCCCTTGAAAACCAGCGCATAACATCTGCGATCCAGTTCCCTTATTATTCATATCTATTGATGGCTATATTTCTGACAATAGAATTGCAAATACTGTAGGTAGTGCTTTTAAACACATTTTTCACTTCAGAATTCTATTGGGCTGCTCATCAATTGATGGTTATAGGCCAGAGATGGGCGTAGGATAAAAAAATATCTATTGATGTAATTACACGTATTTTATACCTAATTTAAGTCTATATGCAACGAACATATACATAGTTATATATACGTTATGTATATACATCGTAATTTATGCAAATTTTACACCTCCAAATAAAAAAGAATTATCTGAAAGTAAATAATTTCTTGTACCTCTTTTATCAGTCTTAATTACTCTTACTTTGATTAAAATGCGGGGCAAAAAGTGCATATCTCAGTCATGTCACAATAGTTAGCTTCTGAACGCCCACTTTTATTGCATCCGATTCACCAAGGCGATTCGGTATTTATTAACCTTTCAAGTGGTTTCGACGAGACATATTGTCCATCAAGATCTGACCAATTTTGCTAATCAAGGTACTGCCGATTAATTTCAATAACGACGAGTCAAGATCTGATCAGTTTTTTCCTAATGACGAGATATCTCGTCCATCAATATCTGGTCAGTTTTGATAATTTCGAGAGGGAGAAAGGGAGAGGAACTGGGAGTGGTGAAAGAAAGAGAAGAATCCATGTATATATTAAGTAACTAATTGTCTGAATGAGAAGGGATTGGACAAGGCGAGAAACATACCTAGATGTGATTAAGGACGTGATAAGAGAAAGGGTCCACGTCGAACCCTCCCTGAAATATTTTAAATATTAAAAACATTCAAAACTACACACTAAAAAAATCCCAAGTTGTACAGAACTGTTTATTTACTTATTCAGCTTCAAAATTAGTATAAAAAAATCAAATAACATGTTTTTTATTGTAAAACGATTTACTCACTCATAATAAATTTTTTACGAAAAAACCTTTACCGTTGTGAAAGACAAAAATTCACTGCACCACACAATTCTCCAACCTTAATCACAACGGTATCAACAACTTACTAGTGCGTTTTGACATGTGGAAATTTTTGTTTTCAGTTATTTACACATTTAGCGTTAGTTCATAGCATTGCCAACTCAATGAAAAAATTTAAATAAAATATTAAACTGTATGACTATGAGTATTTTCAACTTTTTGAGATGGGTTAAAAATATTCCACCATGCATATAAAGCTAAGCAAAAAAAAGGTGGGACAGTTTTTAACCCACCTAACCCCAAAGAGTTAAAACAGAACCATGCACAATACCAGCCGATTCCTTGCGGAAGAAGAGCAGTAAGACAGGTACGTGAAGAGCATTGAACAACTAACATACAGCCACCAAGAAAGCATTACAACGTTACTATACGGAGCAATCATTTTTAAAGTTGAATCTTCACATTGTTGAATAAGTTTTAAAATATAGAACCATGCACAATCCGAGTAGATTCTTTGTAGAAGTAATGCAATCAGACAGATAACTGAAAAGTATTGCGCAACTCCCATACAATCACTGACATTAGTGCTAGAAAGAACGAACGTTTTTAAAATTAAATCCTCACGACTTGATTAACTTATAAAACATAAAACATGCCAGGGAGATTCTCTGTAGAAGTAAAGCAATCAGACCTTAAGCAAGCTATAAAAACGAACCTTTTAAAATGTGAATCTTCACCACTGTAGACTAAGCTTTAAAACACAGAACCATGCACAATCCCAGCTGATTCTCTGGGGAAATAATGCAATCAGATCTGAAGAGAACAAAGTAAGCTACGAAGAACGAACCTTTTAAAAATTGAATCTTCCTCACCTTTGACTAACTTGCAAAACTGAACCATACACAATCCCATCTGATTCCCTGCAGGAGAAAAGCAATCCGATAGATAACCGAAAACATTGTGCAACTCCCATTCAATCACCAACGTTAGCGCTATAAAGAACGAACCTATAACATTGAAATACTGTTAACTAACTTGCAAAACATAGAACCAGCAATCCCAACTGATTCCCTGCAGAAGTAAAGCAGACAACCGAAAAGCATTGCGCAACTCCCATTCAATCACCAACGTTAGCGCTACAAAGAACGAACCTCATAGAAATTGAAACACTGTTGACTAACTATCAAAACATAGAACCATGCACAATCCCAGCTGATTAACCGCAGAAGTAAAGCAATCAGACAGATAAACGAAAAGCATTGCGCAACTCCCATACCACCACTGAGAAAGAAGCGTTGCAACATGCTAAAGAATTCATTCCCACAAACAAGCTCCCAGGTACTATCATAAAAAAAAT
The DNA here is from genome assembly GCA_933210815.1 of Meta bourneti. NCBI lineage: Eukaryota > Metazoa > Arthropoda > Arachnida > Araneae > Tetragnathidae > Meta > Meta bourneti. Next base: position 35,783,864 of record OW119930.1, on the reverse strand, counting down.
ATAAAAAAAAACAGACCAGGAGGGGAAAGGAAGTTCTTGCACGGTAGGCAGACAAATTTGGGGGTTGGGGCATGTGTCCTTGATACGCTGGTTATCGGAGTTAAGAGCAGACAGCGGGCCCAAATCCTTTTCCATCTCGGGCGAGAGGTCAGCCATTTGGTGCCCTTGCTCCTTGTTTACTCAAGAGATTCCATTATGGAACGTGTAATTTCGAGCCACATCGGCATAGGGGCGCGCGTGTCTGCTGTGGGCTCGTTCTTGCGCCATATTTGATATCATTAAGTTCTTTTTGTGCCCTCTCCCGTCTTCGCTGTTTTCTTTTTTGCTTTCGTTTTGTTTGATCTGAGGTGTGTGGAGGTTAGTGGAACTGCTTTCCTTTTTCTGATGGGAGTGGAGGAATGGTTGAATACTTTGGAACTGTTTTGCAGACAGGATTATCCAAGCTGTGAAACAGTTTGGGAATGATAGCTTATCAGTGACGCATACCAAAGGATGGGTGATGGACTTGAGCCATCCTCAAAGCAAAAGAAAAAGCAATCAACTGAATAACATGATCATCAAAAACTCGGTAAATTAAAGAGATTGTTCACCAAACTCTAATGAAAAAGCTTGGATTTCATGGATAAAGTTAACTAAAGTTAAATAAACTTTCACAGTTTAGAGCAGCGATTTTCAACCTCTTTCATCTCAAGATAACATAAATTAATTACTAAAATACTACGGCCTTCAAGAAAACATTTTTCATTTTTTTGCTATTTCACAAAAAGGTGTTAATTTTATTGATTTATAAAAAATATATATTAATTACCTTTCCTTTTTACTCCCTAATGCTTTTTAAAAATATCTTTAAAACAATATATATGATAGTTTGTAATAAAGACTAACATTTTAAGTTATTTATACGGTCGGAAGGTAGTTGAATTTACGTCGTACTGGAGAAACATAACGGGATATTTTATTTGTACTGGAATTACTTGGAATTATTTGTGAACACACTTGTCAAAAGCTCGAAACTATACCTTTGAAATGAAATAAATTTTGTCAATCCAAACCATTTCACCATTCGTGCGGCAAGAAAATGTACCGTAGGATGACGAAACGGTTTTAATAAAAATCCAAGTAGGATAAACACATTGTCACTTGCCCAGAACAGAAGACAAATTGTAACAGTTTGTAGCATCAGAGGATAGCCTATACAGGGCAGTTTTCGACGCCGCGCTGCGAAGATAAACCACCAGGAGGGTTAAACCTGCATGCAACATCATGTGCAAGGGGACGAACGGAACCTCTCATCCGGATGGACATGCTGACTCTGACACATAATCGTTTCTTTGTTTCACTCAAAGGTTTCGTGCAAGAGGATGTGGTACTAATGGCTTCGTCTGCGACCTTCGTATAAAACATATTCCTTAGGTACGAAAAGGCACTCTTTGAGAAAAAAGCGTTCCTCGGCCGGATTTTCGCATCGCCAGTTCTCATTCACTCGTTTCGAAGCGTAAGCCACCTGTCATACATCCCTACTGCACCATCACACCCACACCCCTTTGTGGGGAAACTTATAGCTGAAGATACAGAAAACCATTTCCTTTTCCCTAATAAAAGGAGATGCCATTTCCTGTAAACAATTTCAGAGGTAGTAACTTTTCGAGTGGTCTCGACGGGATATCTCATCCATCAACATCTGACCGATTTTGCTAATGACGAGATATCACGTAATCAAGGTACTGCCGATTAGTTTTAATGCTGACGAGTCAAGATCTGGTTAGTTTCTTCGTAATAACGAGATAGCTTGCCCGTCAATATCTGGTCAGTTTTGCTAATTTCGACATCTCTCGTCATCAAGAAAATGACTTTTCGATGATGACGAGATATCTCATCCACCAAGATCTAGTCAATTTTGCTAATGAGAGATACCGCGTCGAGACAACTACCAGGAGAGTTATGGCTACACATGGCTTTGTTAAGCTCCTCTCAATGCTCAGTCTACTAACATCTCACATCTATGGTTTGAACAACTCTTGTATCCAAAGTTTCGAAGTGTGAAAAGACAGGTTTAAAGGACAGGTCCTCTGAATAGCATTACTCAGTCTACTTACATTCCACGTCTATGGTTTGAACTCATTTATCCAAAGTTTCGAAAGGTGAAAAGACAGGTTTAACGGACAAGTCCTCTCAATAGCAATGCTCAGTCTACTTACATCTCACGTCTATGGTTTGAACAACTCTTGTATCCAAAGTTTCGAAGGGTGAAAAGACAGGTTTAACGGACGGGTCCTCTCAATAGCAATGCTCAGTCTACTTACATCTCACGTCTATGGTTTGAACAACTCTTTTACTCAAAATTTCGAAGTGTGGAAAGACAGGTTTAACGGCCTTTTCCTTTTTAGGGAGAATTAGATATAAATATAATTGAAGGAAAAACTCCAATCAACCCATGAAAAATTTTATTTCACGTAAGCCTAAGAAAAATGCTTACAACTTATGGACAATCACCAGGCGGCTGTCACACGTGCAGCCAGGTCATCGATTTCGAAATTGCCTACTGAGTAAAATTTCGAGAGCACTCTTTTCTCAGAATAAAGACTGTAGAGGAGGGTCTTCCCCTTTTTTCATTTGATGGATGATAACGAATCACGGCGAGGAATTTGTCTCATCCAATAAAATGATTGATCCGCGTTTCAGCTCTTTTGAATAAGGAGGCATAAAGACGGACTTCTAATAAATCTTGCTCGAAATTGGTATAGTGTTCATTAAAATACCTTAAAAGATTATCGGCCGTTTTAAAACAGTTTCAGCTCGGTTTATGATTAATTTTCAAGCATAATTATAGTTGAATTTCAATTTTTTTTAGTACAGCTAAGTTCGGAATCTCAGGTAATTCTTGCAATTAAAAAGCAGTCAACCGATAAAACAGATTACATGTGATAACCAGGAGGAGCTTTTGGTTGGTTAGGTTTTATGGCGGCAGGGCCATATTTGGTCATCTTGCGCCAAACACAAGAGGGACAACGTCAAGGAGGAGCATTTGGAAGTAAGTTAATCTTCTCTCCTATAAGTTCACAAAGATCGAAACTAGATTGAGATCGAGGCACATGTGTAAATAACATCTTAGAAAAATTCCCCTTATATCTCCCCCCTTAAATGATCTGTACGAACGCTATATGTCAGATACCTTTGCAACGTTTAACTTCGTTCCGTCGAACCACAGATGGCTAAGTGGGTTTGCCCATTGCGCTACCAACTTGCGAATTGTAGGCGGCGAAAGTTTGATTCCAGTAAATTACCCTGGCTCTGTTTCTCTTCTGTATTAGTAAAAGCATTCCTTGTGTGTAGATATCCATCGTACCTGACATTGCGTGGCTCAGCTTGGCCCAACTGGGCCATAAAACCCAACCAACCAAAGATCCGTATAACTTCGTTCCAGATCCCAATCATAAGACAGGTGGATGTTTGGGCTTGGTCAAGTACTATAGCCCTTGTACCATAAAACCCAACCACGCACCTTGGGTTTTGCTGATTGAAACTTTACTAGAAGCAAAGTCCTTTTCGTATCAATTGATTCATATTACATATGAATCGATATCATTGAGCATTCAAATTTTGAATGCTTAGTGAGCATATTAATATATGAATCATGTCTACGATAAATATTTTTAGTTGGGTACGTATTTTAATTAACGTCGCACTGGAAGAATACAACGGGCTGTTGACGACGGTCCGGGATCACACCCGAAAGGAAAGATTCGAGGATAACACGTAATTTTGAATCACGGGGTCACACCTGAGCTCTCTTAGTTGGGTGTCAAGAGCAAAACCCGTCCATATTTGGTCCTCCACAACTACTCTATCTCATCATTGGTGATATATCGTTCATGGGCAGCAAGAGTGGCCCAACTCAAAAAATCACACAGTTTATATCGGATCTTTCCCTCCGGGTTTGATCCCCGGACCGTCGCCAATGACCCGTCATACTGCTCCAGTGCAACGTTAATTAAAATACCTACCTACCACACAATTCATAATCAATAGTTCATTACTATGAAACTAGATAGCATGCAGTAAAAAACTTTTGCCATCTAGCGGTCCAGTATTGAATTAACCCTCCTGGTGGGTTGTCTCGAAGTGTCTGGTCAATAGCAAAACTGACCAGATCTTGATGGACAGATATCTCGTTTCTAGAAAAAACTGACAAGATCTTGATTTCGTCATAAAAAATTCGGCAGTACCTTGATCATAAGATATCTCGTTATTAGCATAATTGGTCAGATCTTGATGGACGAGATATCTCGTCGAAACCACTTGGAGTCTAATTTTGTCAAATTGGTATCACAACACCAGACTCATCCTTCTCTATCGTGATTACTTTCAATTTTACTGATTTGATTTGCATTAATTACGAGTAACAGTGAGTAATCTAGTGTGTTTACGTGTAATCCATTTTTTGTTGATTTACAATATCAATTTTAGCAATAAATAACTCTGTAATTTTAGTTCCGATGTTTTTATTTCTAAAGTAGTTTCTTGAAATTCTGAAATTACACACTCAGTTACATAAATTTTGGTGAAATTCCAAAATTATAGACAGCTACATTTGCAATTTATTATTAATTAAGTTGTCCAGCGGGGTTCGCCGAAAAAAATTGTCTTTGAAAAGGGGGCATTGGGATAAACATGTGTGTGTTTAAGAAACTATTCTATACACCAGGGATCGCCAAAGTGGTCGATATCGACTCTCAGGGGTCGATATAACATTGTTAGGGGTCGATTTGTGCTCAGAGGTCGATTGGGGGTCGATCAAAAAATTTAAGACATCATAGTACGGGTTCCTGATTTAGACATCATTGTTTGACATCAAAATTTAAGACATTGTTTAATGTGTTTAACTTGAATTACCTCCATCCTGAATGACAACACAATTAAGAGTGAATATAGAATTCCGTGGCGATTTAAGGCTGAAACTTACTAATTTTGAACCCAACATTGCTAATTTGTCAAGAGTCACGAAGCACACCCTTCACATTGAGAATGTTAGTAAATTACTAAGTTAATAAAAGTATTTTCATATATACAAGGAGGGTTGTATTATTATTATTTTGTTATCTAAATTAAATTTTGTACATTATTTATCCCTCTTATCAAATATGTAATGTGGACGTCGAAAATAAAACCGCATCCCTTTGACGTTAAACGAATATAATATGTACTATATTATACATACAATAAACACTATAACTTTAAAATAAACAATCTAAAAACTCACATCAGCGTCTTTTTCGCTTGTGCTATTATAATTACGTAATAGTAAAATTGATGGGTCGATAAAAAGTAAAAAAACTCTTGAAGGGATCGGCGGGTAAAGTTTGTCGACCCCTGCTTTACACCAGTGGTTCCCAAAGTGTGATCCGTGGACCCCTAGGGGTTCCCTACAAGGTTTCAGGGTCAGCGGAAAATATGCAATATTTTGCAAGTCAAAATGGAGAACTTCATGCAAAAATAAATATTCCATTATTTTCTCCGATTCTTTTGTCTAAAATCTAAATTTTAGAATCTATCTAAAACAATAAGTAGATCGCAGAATTTATTGATTCGAAATAGACTTGAAGTTGAGAATGACAATATTGAAATCATCAACATTAAACCATACATTGCTTAGCTAACTGCTAAGGAGTACCCATCAGTTTTCACATTAAGATTAAAGTGCATATTTTGTTGTTCATGTTATAATTTTGCAAATTAAGAGCCTCTTGATATTAATACACTTTAATAAGTAAGATTTTGTATAATATTTACTGCTTATTTTATTTCAGTTTTTTGTTTCTGAACTTGGGGCCGCGACAGCCCAGTTGGTAGAGTAGCGGATTAGCAACCTGAGGGTTTCGAATTCGACACTCGATCCAACCAAAGATTGTCGCGGGTGGGCAGTGCACGTTAAATCCGTCGTGACCTAAAATGTCCTCACGTTGGAAGTTTGGAGTGGGGTTCCAGTTCAGGTGTTGACCACGCCATCTGACCGTGTGTCCTCTGATCTTTCCCTTCGGGATGAATCCCGAAGGGAAAGATCAGAGCGTCGACAATAGCGCGTTGTGTTGTAACTGTGACATTAATTCAACTATTTCAGAGTCGAGATGTTTGTTCTCTGTTGCAGAGCTTTAAATTGTCTTCACGAATCTTTAATGTGAAGTTCTAACGCTTTATAATCTAACATAGATCCAAATATTTTGACCCTTTGGGATTGATCCCGGACCGTCACCAATAGCCCATTGTGTTGCTCCAGTGTGACGTTAATTGAAATACCCCCCCCCCCAAATATTTTGCTCCCAATATTAAGGCGGTAGGTAGGTATTTTAATTAACGTCGCACTGTAGCAACACAACGGTCTATTGGTGACGGTCCGGGAACAAGCCCAAAGTAAAGATCCGAGGACACCACGTAATTTTGAACCACGGTCAGATGACGAGGTCACACTTGAGATGGCAACCTACTCTCCAAACTTCCACACCATGCCAACGTGAGGACATTTGAGGTCACGACAGATTTAAAGAGTACCAGCCCCCTTTGTACACGACGGTGCTTGGTTGGATTCGAACTCGCAACCCTCCGGTTGTTAATCCGTTAGTCTTTCAACCGGGAGAAGGGTCTTCTTCCAAGAAAAAGGATTTCTATGAACTTATGCAGGTCTCATGCTAACCATTTAATTTTATAAACAGAAGGGGTCCGCGAAATTTTTTAATTTTCAAAGGTGACCTTTAACTGGAAAGTTTGGGAACCACCCCGCTCTACACAGTAGTCGCTTCACTTCCACCTACATCTACGCACATGATCTACAGACCTTGCTGATCGATTGTCGCCCGGCAGACTCTGCCATTTTTCTACTCAGTTCCCCGCTTAACAACTCATCTGAGACAATACTGAAAACTTAACTAACCTCGTATTAGAGAAAAGCATAAAGCGTGCATTAAATCTCTGAATGTAAAACGATCTGTGCAAGCTTGACAAACCCTGGGAATGAAAAGTCCAATTTAACCCTCCAAGTGGTTTCGACGAGATATCTCGTTCATCAAGATCTGATCAAATTTGGTAATTCCTAGATATCTCTTCAAGATATTACCGATTATTTGATGTGATGACGAGATTAAGATCTGGTCAGTTTTTTCTGAAGACGAGATATCTCGTCCATGAAGATATGGCCAGTTTTCTAATGACGACATACCTCGTCGAGACAACCACGGGGAGGGTTAAACCAGGGTTGTGCAACGCGAGGCCAGCGTAGCGGCCAGGCGTATAAATTTATGCGGTTCCGAGTCGCATAAAATACCACGAAATGATAAAAATGAAGGAAATTGAAATAAAAATAAAATGAAGAGAAATGTTATTGGAACCGTTTGTAACAAATCACCGACCATGACGATCTCAAAGCTTACAAAAGAAAAGCCAACAAGCGGTTCGTTATTTTTAAATCTTTACTTTTATTTTACCGCAGGGAAAAATATCTAGTTAGAAATAATAGTTACATTTTGAATCGTTATTTAGTAATAGCGAAGTTTCACAAGTTGGTATAGAAATGCTCGTGGGTGGTTTTTCAGTGATCGGAGAGTGTCTCTTTTTCTACTGTAATTTTTTCGATTGCTCTAAAGGTACCAGGTTGTTTGGGTTCGATGGATCGGGGTTCATATTTGGCCAAAATGTGCCACACACAACACAAACAACGTTGATTATGGGCATACAAGAAAAGTTTTGCTGACGCATAAGAGGTAGGTAGTTGAATTTACGTCCCATGGAGCAACAAAATGGGTTATTGGCGACGATCCTGGATCAATTCCGAAGACGACATCTCGTAATTTAGAATCACACACCGACACAGGAGACAGGCTGGTAGGTAGGTGTTAACCAAGTAATTTTGAACCACCGTCAGATGACGAAGTTACACCTGAGTTGGTAGCCCAATCTCCAAACTTCCACGTCAAGCCAACGTGAGGACATTCGAGGCAACGACAGATTTAACATGCACTAGCCCCCTTGTACACAACGGTCTTTGGTTGGATTCGAACTCTCAAACCTCCGGTTGCGAATCCGTTACTTCTTCCCGAGTTTTCCAACCAGGTTACCGTAGCCCGACACAGAAGACAGAAATAGTATATCGAGATTAATCGACCTACGTGACCTACAACGCGCAGGTTGCGAGCGCCGTGGAGCCACTTAAATGTATCAGGATTTTGTGCTTTTTCTAAATGAATTGATAAGCTTTCGAAGAAAACAAGCATAAATAAGTTGAGTGAATAAAATAATTATACATAATTTTATTTTTAAAATTTATTTTAATATGGCCCGGAGTAAATTGCAGCCCGCGCGCCATTTGGCCCGCATAATTAATCGGGTTGCCCATGCCTAATTTCAGTTCCACGTTTCTTTTGTTAGGTGAGGAATCCGAGGAATAGATAATCCTTCACAAGTTCAGGTACAGAAACAAATCATAACAATTGCTCTTTTATATACCTCGTTCGCAATAAAGTTGGAAAGTTGCTAGGCAATACCATTCACGGAACACTGCTGTGAAATAGTTGTTTGGTTAGTTCATTATTTGTCGCGACATGACGGCAAAAGGAGTGAAGTGATTCCGAATTGCTAACGTTTATAGCCCAAACACGGATTCGAACCTGGGTTAGAGTGCTTTTCCACTAGCATACCAGACCAGCAAAATAGTAGTAGACAAAGTATATGAAGCATAATTTTCAAAAAATTCATTTTTAAGTATCAAAGAAAATTTTTGTAAATAAACCTATAGTTGGAAGTGTTTTTATTAAAAAAATAGTGACAATTGATATAGGCACAACAAACGATATGAAAGTAATACGGTAAATAAATCCATGTTTAGGAGGCACTTTGACATTAATATTTATACATTTTTATATATACCGATAGATGATTATAACGTACTCAATAATTTTAAATGAATGCATGAATGCATATCTAGTCTCTTTTCTAAATACGTTTTAAAGTGAAATATTTTTTTTCTGTGCTTTGAAAAATTCTTTAAAAAATATTTTATAGAGCTTTGTTCATAACAATCCTAAATAATGCTTATGCTTATAAAATTTATAAGTAGTATTATATGCCAATTATATAAGAGTTAGGTTGAATGAATCTCCCTAAATCTCTTCAGACGTAATGTAACATATGGCGTCCCACTTCCTTGAAATGGTTAAGGCAGGTTATATATATGTTCTAGGTACATAAAGGCTGCTAAGGTAAATAAACGTTCTCTTACATTTGATTTATGATTGATTATTTTTCTGATGTCTATTAGTGCTCTGTATGAGCGGACAGGGGTGGTGGAACTTTTGAAATCCTGTCTCCTTGAAATGGTTAAGACTAGATATATAAATGTTCCAGGTATATAAAGGCTACTGAGTTAAATAAATGTTCTTTCACATTTTATATTCTGATGTCTATTAGTGCTCTGGATGGGCTGATAGGGATGGTGGAACTTTTGGCGTCCTACCTCCTTTCGACGGTTGCAGTATATAAATGTTCTCGATATTAATATATAAAGACTACTAAGGTCTATAGATGTTCTCATACATTTGATATTCTAATGTCTATTAGTGCCTGAATGGGCGGACTAAACACTAAAAAACTACATTTTTGGTTATGAGCAAAATATATCCATATAAGATCAACCCCAATTGGTTTTAGCACAGTGCTAGGCTGATCATATTTCCTCGAGACCAAAACGGGACAATGGGATGACACAAAAATGGGATGGGGATTATGTAATATTTCGCATTCATGAAAAAATAAGACTAAATGATCTCTGATCGTCATTCAAACTGCAGTTCTGTCTCCGATACTGCACTAAATTTTAATTTCCGCTTCTTTGACATTGCATTTAAACTTTAAAAAGAGAGAAATTTATGCCGTTGGCATTGAATAACAAAGCCACCGGTTAGCATACACGCAAAACAAGCTACTCGTATCCATGGAGGGGATGGTGATGTATGATTATAGGTTATTAGCAATTTATAATTGATCAATATTAAAGTATGTATATAGTTTTCATTAAAAACGGGACAAAATTGACATTTTATTAAAACGACGGGGAAATGATAAAAATGGTACTGATCTGTTCAAATAGTTCGTATGGTCAGCCTTCATAGGATTTGAGAAAATTCCAATTCCTATTATAGAGTAATAACTTTTGGTAAAGAACCCGAAAAAACCTTACCTTCAGGCGGTCATCCACTCTAATGTCCTTGAGCATATGTCATCCGCACGACGAAGAGTCCAAACAATTTAAACCATTGTCACACGACCTGTCACATCAACAATCCATACAACTGTCTGATCGCTCAAGAGATAAGCGATTAATTATTGTAAATCCAATAACAGTTGTCACAAGTCAAGACCTCTGATTGTAAAGTAAATCCTATTCTAGTAGTCACAAGTCAAAACCTCAAGGTATTCAAAATTGACAACCCGGTCTCTACAACGTGTACTTCTTGGAATATATTCTTTTTGATCAACAACCACGAGAAACACCACAGAAATCGAAAACTTTTGAGATGTAATGTTATATAATGGATCCTTTAATCACAGGTCGAATGTGACTTCAGTTGAGGTCGACCGCACACACAGTTAGCAAAAACAAATAGCAATATCAAGAACGAGAAACACCACAGAATATTCTTCGAAACCGAAAACTTTTGAGATGTAATGTTACAGTACGGATACTTTAATCACAGGTTGACTTCAGTTGAGGTAAAGACCACACAGTTAGCAATAACAAATAGTAATATCCATGTGCTGGTACTGTTTCGAATTCACGTTCTTCAACGTAATATCCACTTGCTATTCACAGAACCGGAGTTCCCAACCACAGCTCGAATATTGACGTTAAATCCAACGCTTCAAGACTGAAACATTAAGAAAACAAAAAAAGAACAAGACGTCGGGGAGGGGGTGGAGCCGGAGACCCCAGTCGCAAACGATAAAAGACCTCAGAGCACAGCGAGGTACCTTGTTCCCGCAGAGGGTAGGGACGGGACAGCCGACGTTCTCCGAGCTCTCAACATGTTCTCGAATGTGGAAAGAAGAGCGAAGAAAAGATTCGAGCGGGGTGGGGTCGGCGGGGGATGTCACGTGACGCGAGGTGGGCTTGCCAATGAGAGCGTCCGTCACCGGCTGCACCCCCGGGGGGAAATACTTCGCCGGGTGCTGTCCCCCTCTCACTTTAATTCCGACTGTTTTTTTCAATAAGTGTTTTCGATTGAATTGTACTGCTGTTATCTCTGGGGGAAGGAGCCACGGCAAATGGAGTTGCGGGGTTTACGCGATGGAGTAGCAAATCTTATTATCGGTTTTGTTTATTAATTTATTTATTTTTGCGGTTTTTGTTCGTTTGGTTGGACGGGTATTGTGCGATGACAGGATTGACACTTTTTGTTGTGTGTTTATTCAAAGCGTGGGCAGACGCTTTCTGTGCTGTTGTAAAGATTCCTCCTGTGATGTGGTGGGATGGATCGTTATTTTCTGGTGACTTGTTCCGACTGAGTGAGAGGAATGTTTTCGAATAACCAGTGGGGGTACAGAGGCGTGCTAAAATATTATAGGTTGGTTGGTTTTCGGTTTTGTTGCGTCGGGGTCATATTTGGCCAAAAGGGGTCCGCGCCAAACAAAAGACAGACAATGCCAAATGGACACTCAAACACACAAGGAAAGTTTTACTGACACAGAAGAGAGAAATGTACTCAGGGAGGAAAGAACCCAATCATTATAGGTTGGTTGATAGTTGAATTAACCTCGCACTGGAGCAACACAACAGGCTATTGGCGAGCCAAAAGTTATGGGAGGAGGCGAAGTAGTTTATTCCCCAAAACGCTGTTCGTGTTCGTATATCGCAAATACGGAATAATTTCACAACCCGATCGGAATATGCGATGCACCAAGAAAAAAAAAGACCAACCTTTAAAATTCACACGTGCATATATATTGCCATTCAGGGAGAAAGAAATTTGATGTACTGACTAGGAACAAACATAAAATCGCTCCTCCCTTACGGCAAAAATAATACGGAATGCGATACCGATTGATCTACCTAGTCCAATAATGAAGTCAGTCAAAGAATTCTTGATACGAACAGTTCTGAATAAGAACACAAATTCTGAAAACCAACATACCCAAATTAATTTCTAATCTGAGAAAATAATTTTCTTTCCTTTATTTTTCAATAGCTCGTGATTTTCATTGTGGTTCAGTGGGTTGCCCACTACGCTAGCTACCTGCGAGTTGTAGGCACCGCAGGTTCGATTTCTGCAACTTACCCTGGGTGTATTTCTATCTTGTGTGTCAGTAAAACTTTCCTTGTGAGCGTGTGTCCTTTACTTGACGTTTTTTGTCATTTTTGGCACAGCTAGGCCAAATATGGCTTGCGCCATAAATCCAACCAAGCAGTCATTATTTTAATGAATTATGTAAAAGCATAAAAATCCAACAATTTTATTAATAATTGTAATACTAAATTAAAATACGTGCACAGAAAGCCTTATGTAACTTGAAGGAGAAATAAAACTCAATGGTATAACAGAGGGGAAAGTTTTTGAACTCAAGTTCTTCCCGAAAGTATTACGACTTATCCACATGTCCGTTTAGAATCTAAAAATATTTTTTATAAATGCTTAAATACTTCCTTTCCCCCTCAAAATTCAACAAAAATCCCAATTTAATTGACAGCTCATTAATTTAGCGCAAAGTATGCGGAAGCATGAGGATTATGAATTTGTTTTCTCCTTAGTGATACAACTCTTCCTCTTTTTAGCATCCCCACACATCACGCTAATGTTTTAAAAGGAATGAAATGATAAAAAGTGAATTACAAGAAACAGAATTTGAATGTTTTTACTTGATGTTATTTATTGTCATTACAACCTTTTGGTAGGCAGGTGGTTGAATTAACGTCGCCTGAGCAACCAAAACGAGTTATTGGTTACGAATTATAACCATTTGAAAAAAAAACATTTTAAAATGTTATAAAATCCTGTTCTTCACTTGAGAGCAAAAATTATGTTTTGGAAAAAATATAAAGGAAAAATTATATTTTGATTTAATAAGTAGATGATTGGAACAAGAAGGGTGTATTAATACAAAAGTAAATACGTATACTTGATTCCTAAAATAATTCGTTGAACTCTATTCTTTTTCGTTGTATTCGAGTATAGTAGTATTTATCCAATGTATTCGAGTACCAAAGTATTCAGATACAAAAGTATTCATCCAAAGTATTCGAATGCCAAAGTATTCAGATACAAAAGTATTCGAATGCCAAAGTGTTCAGATACAAAAGTATTCATCCAAAGTATTCGAATGCCAAAGTATTCAGATACAAAAGAATTCGTAGCCTTATAATCGCAGTTGGCTGATTTTCACTATCGATCAATCATTTTTTCTAAATGTATTCCAATATTTATACTTGAAAGTACTCGAATGCCAAGTATTCGATTCCTAAAAGTACTCGATTCTGCCCATCACTACTTGAAGCCCTCCCCGAACTGGTTCAAAGTAAAAGTTCATAGGGACCGAATTTTTCCTTCGGGGTTAAAATAAACTGATAAACACGTACATTCACTTCATATCATAAGCCTACTACATTAAGGGCATATCTTCAGGGCATATCATATGAACTGGCATCACAACCCCGAGGTACCCGGGTGATCTGTCCTGTCTTCTGCTATACCCTCGCCTACCCTTCTGCTTTTTCTTTTTTTCCTCCTACATTGTTATCTTGCGTTGGGCGCAGCTTGACCAAATATGGCCCGTTTGGCCTGGTTTTGGGTTTTATGGCACAAGGGCCCTATTTGGCCAAGCCAAATAAACCATAAAACCCAAAACCAACCAGCCATAAGCCTGCCGTGAGAAACGAACAATTATCAAGAAATTATAAGTAAAAATAACTAAATCAATTTAGCGAATCTTACTTTCACTTCAAAGTATCGGATGTTCCATGAAAGTAGGATAATAAAACTGATTCAAGAAAATAAGCCAAACGATAAATACCGTAATGTTTCAAGTAATCAAAGTTATACTATTTAGTATGATTAGATTTGGAAGACTAACATCTTTCATTGCCGGCGGATTGAGAACCGTTGCCAATAGTGTGCTGCTCCAGTGCAACGTAAATTCAACGACTTACCTGCAATGTGATATGACTGAAATGTAATGTTCATATTTTCGAAAAACTTACTGATCTAAAATCCATCCTTTCTCAAAATATCATAATGCAGACATGCTGCAACATAGCTTCATGTAAGTACCTTGGTGACCAAATGTTCTTATTTTCTTCTGCTTACAAATTCGTAACCCATAATTAATTAATATAGAGTTATTTAAACAAGTAGACCCCGCTAAACTTTCTTTATTCATTTTAGTTACTGATGCCAAAGTATCGTTACCCCCATTTCATATCATATTTTACTGAACATAGCATCCATATTAACACAAACGGATTTCATACCTCTGAATGAAATAAAGTTATCCAGACAATATATAACAGCATTTAGTTTACCTTTACTGGTGTTAATTCTTATTTCCAACAAAAAGCATAGCATAGTCATTTTACAATGCCTCAGTTAGGGATCGCGGTAGCCCAGTTGGGAGAGTCGCGGATTAGCAGCCGGAGGGTTGCGAATTCAAAACTTTATCAAGATCTGTTTTGCAAATGACGAGACACCTTGTATAAACCAGGACAACCACTAAGAGGGTTAACTGAAAAAAGAAAAAAAAGTGGAGTTATCATCTTGTTTTTGCAGAAACCTGACGAAAGAAATATGTATTTACAGACAGAAACAAGCAGAAATTCACAAGGAGATTAACATAAATAAAGTTCAGGACAACAATCGTCCTAAGCTCCTTGAATCCGTCGTTGACTGTAAATGTGAACAGGAATAAATTTAAAAGTGAAATGAATCTTGTAAACGTAAAAAAATGATTTGAGACAAAACACCTCCATTTAAAAATGATCGATATTAAACGATTACGTGTCGATGATATCGATTTCGTTGGCGGTGTGAAAAACAACCTCTTTGGTAGGTTAATAAAGAGGAATTCATAAGTATCCGAAATCCGAGGAGACATTTTGGCGTATATATCTACCTGCCATAACCCTTCCAAAAACACCTGTCATCCGCTGTTCCTTCTCCAAACCTGATTTTAAGTGCTGCCATATTTCTTTTTGATTATTATTTTTTGTGACCAATGCCACCGCCTTTATTATTTCTCCTTCTCGCCAATTTTCATTTTTGTTACTCCTCTCCCCTCTTTGTTATTGTTATTTATTTTGTTTTCATTATTGTTACTGTTATTATTATCATCGTTCTCCGGAGGGATCCTACGTGCAACCGCATTTTGCAGATGTGGGTAAAAAAAACCAGTGCTTCTAATACGAATGGATGACCCTCGAGGAAAGGGAAAAAACTCTTTGAGTAAGGGTTGGGGCCTGGTAGCAAAGGTTGCAGGCTTTTTCACCTGCCCAAAGAAACTTAATGATTGGCTTTTATAGCCTTGACCGTGAAAGCAGTTTGTCATGGTGCTGGCGTTGCGTCATTTGACTCCTCTTTCGGACTCGAAACCTGCAGAAGTGTTGAGCGAGATGTTTCTGCCACTGGTGATATTGATCTAGGTTTGGGAAGATATACAGTCGAAGACCTTTTCGTATAAGGTTGACTTCTGTTTTTTGAAGTTCGTGACTGCCCGTGTTGCAAACTTCAACAAGCCTCCCGCTCTCACTTTTTTCAAAAACATTTAATTTTCTAAATAAATTGACATAAATAAGTGTTTTTGGATAATTGTATTCGAAATGTGGTTATTTTCTGTGAACTAAGTAATTAACCTGAAGTCAGATTTGAACTTAATGATAACTTGAAACCAGAAGAAGTGTTGAGAGAGATGTTTCTGCAACTAGTAATATTGATCTCAGTTTAAGAAGATATATACAGTTGAAGACCTTTTCGTATAAGAGAGACTGCTGAATTTCCCGGTTGGGCCGTTCCTGACTCCCCGGGTGCAAATTTAACAAACTTCCCATTCTCTCTTTTTCCAAAAGTATTTGATATTCCGAATAAATTGACATCGATAAGTGTTTTGGACAACTATATTGAAAATTTCGCTGCTTCTTTGAACTGCGATAGAATGTCCTTTCTTTGAAGTGCGAAACTAAATAGACGAGTTTTTAGTATAAGATATTAAAAAGTGAATAATAAAAAAAGAATTTTCAATATTTGCCCAATAAAACAGAAAAGGAATTTTCGAAGGGATCACTTTTTGTATAATATGTTGATCAACACGAAAAGCAAATACTTTGGTAAAAAATATTCGAAATATGTTGATCAATAATACGAATAGTTAAAAGGCATTTTATGATGCTAAAATAATGAAATATAAAATACATTATGACATTAAAATCGATATTAAGTAAAAAGATTTGTATGAGGGTTTCTCCGTAACAAATCTCCTAAATTCAAAGTAGGATTACTGAAAAAATCTGATACGATGCTAGTTAAAAGAACATGCAATTAAAATGTATTGAATAGCAAAAGGAACTTTGCACAAACATTTCGGGGAATGTCCCACTCTGAGTATGTTCTGACCAACTTGAGATATTTGAACTTGGTGGTATTTAGCTTGAGTCTGATGAACTAAGGCCTACTTCGGTAAATTTTCAGCATTTTTACCCAACATTGTAAATTAAAAATGGTATTAATAATGTTACTTTATTTTATTAATTTTTAAATTTTATTATACCCTTTAAGCCACCATATTTGTATGCGTCATCAAGGTTTTAGACAAGTCACACATTATTTCTACGTAAGTCCTGCGACACACAAAATTAACTGAAATACACATGCGTACGGACCCGTTTTCTATGCAGAAACGGAGTACGCATGAGCATGTCGTATGTTTTGCGCATGCTGCTCCATTGTGTGACCGGGCTTAGATGTATCAAACTGGGGAAATCGCACGAAGGGTTAAAAATTAGTGCTCAAGGGCTATGTAATATTTAAGAAAATTTTTGTAATGCAGAAACCTAGTTACCACACTAAAATGATCACCCTTCGATTCTTATAATGCGATGATTCCGAAGATATCTTTTGATCATTGTCATCATAGTGTGACAAGTTGAAAAGCAACAAACAATACGAAATAGAACGATTTACAGAATACTGAATTGGGAGGAGTCAAGCGGCCAGTTTTTGAATATGGGATGAGTGGACTTGCTGGCATTGGTCAGAGAATTGGGTACGAAGCTAGATTTTATTGGGGGTGTAGCAACCGAAAAGGGACAAAACTGGGAATCTCTCAGGAAGCACTAGAGATTGATGAATACTGAGAGTGGATTACGGGAAAGAATGAGCTTCTCGCAAAACCAAAGGGATTCCTGGCCCCGTGGCATCGTCCTCATCTCAGCATGCCCTGCATCAGCGACACCCCAACGCCCAATGCCAAAGACCAATCAATGAGTACCGCTTTCTTGAATTTCTAATCCATACAGATATTTGACCCCTCACCATACTATCCGTAACCATGATCCACACCAATACTACAGATTGCATGAAATATTCACGAACTTAGTGCTTCTATGATCAGAGTGGAACTCTAATCACAGATTTGCATACTGCATCTTTATTCGATGTAATGACAATCTTTTGTCCAAATATGTATACACATAATTACATATGATTAAATAAATTAATATCTAAATTTACGACACAATGTACGTCAACCATAGACAGTCGTGTACGTGGGGGCTGGTGCGCGTTAAATCTACCGTGAATTCAAATGTCCTCATGGATGGTGTGGAAGTTTGGAGAGTGGGGTTCTAGCTCAGGCGTTGACCTCGTCATCTGACCGTGGTTCAAAATAACGAGATGTTCTCGGAACTTTCCTTTTTGGATTGATCCCGCACCGTCGCCAATGGCCCATTGTGTTGCTCCATGCGACGTTAATTGAACTCCCGAACTACCCTACCCAATCAAAAATCAAAACGCTATCTATCTTTCAATAACTGCAAACCAACTGTTTTCCTCAAATAAAGAAATTGATGGTCTTTCATGAAATGAAATCGAAAATGAAATAGGTATTTGTAAGAGGCAAGACAAACTGGATACGTTAGATAATATTCAAAATTAAGTTCAGAAAGTTCATTTCCTTTAAGCCAATATCTTAACAATTAATCCACGAAACATCTCAATTTCGGCTACATATTTAATTCAAAACAAATCCTCGAATATAAATAACATTCGAATGCACGTCTCAATTCATTTTGAAACGAGATTGGTTCGATCCTAAACGTTGCACCACAGTCCGATCACTGGAGCCGGATCCCAAACTCAACTCAAAATGTTATGTCTAATAATTCCGAAATCCATCAAATGCTTCAGTAATACGAATCCAGGACTGTTTACAACAACTGAAATGAAAAAGAGAGAACTTCTATAAAACGTTCAGTTCATTAACAGTAGAGCGGATGGAATTTGCAGATGAAAGCGATTGAAAACAATAATTTGAAATCTACAACTGAAGAGTTCTGCGAAACGCTATACATATTTACATAGACTACATGCATAAAAATCTCTTGAAAGACGAGCTACGAATGGTATTCCTAAATATGTCCTTCAAGTGTTCCATAGTCAAGGCTGCGTAGTCATTATAGAAGACCCTGAAAAAATCAGGGTGAAAGCACCTGGTATTGAAGAAACGCTCCTCCAACTTCATCGAAGAGGTTTTTTTTTATTATTCATTTGTTCTGCTCTCACTTAACGACACTCTCAAAAAGGCTAATGGTCCAGTAGGTTAAAAGCGGTTTTTTCCATCTGCCTCGCGTTTTCTAAAGGATTCCACCTTTCAAAATGGCATGTAAGCAGATTAAGATACAATCGCATCTGGCATCAGAGCCCCGGTAATCACCCTTTGGAATTTTCTTTTGGACGTGTTTGGCTTGCAGCTTTCTCTGGAGTGTTTCAAACTTTCTCGGGGCCACGCAGCTCGGTTGGAAGAGTAACGGACTAGCAACCGGAGGGTTGCGAGTTCGAGCCCAACCAAAGACCGTCGTGTGAAAAGGGGTCAGGTTCACATTAAATCTGTTGTGGCCTCAAATGTCCTCACGTTGGCGTGGCGTGGAAGTTTGGAGAGTGGGGTGCCACGTCATCTGACTGTGATTTAAAATTACGTGGTGTTGTCCTCGGATCATCTTGCCCTCGGGTTTGATCCCGGATCGTCACCAATAGCCCGTTGTGTTGCTCCAGTATGACGTTAATTAAATACCTACCTTAAATTTCTCGCCAAATCATATTGGGTTGGTAGGTAGGTAGTTGAATCTACGGAGTCTATCACGAAAGGAAAGATCCCGAGCACAAAATCTCGTCATTTTGAACCACAGTCTGATGGTATCATCAGGTCAACATTTGTGCCGCGAAAACAAGCTTTTGAAACGTGTTTAGTTGGTGTGGAAGTTTGGAAAGTGGGGTGCCAACTCCGGTGTGACCTCGTCATCCGACCGTGATTCAAAATAATTACGTGGTGTTGTCCTCGAATTTTCCTTTCGGATTTGATCCCGGACCGTCACCAATAGCCCAGTGTGACGTACCTACCTACCTACCTGAACGCGTTTGGTCGCCAATAACCCTTTGTGTTGCTCTAGTGCGACGATAATTAGCTACCTACCTATAATCTGAACGTGTTTAGCTTGTAGCATTCTGGAGTGTTTTAAACTCTCGCGAAACCATCTTGGGAAGGTAGGCGATAGTTGTATTTAATTCGCTCTGCAACAACGCAAAGGGCTATTGGAGACGGTCCGGGATTAATCCCAAAGTAAAAGATCTGAAGACAGCACCACGTCGTTTTGAACCACGGTTAAATGACGAGGTCAACACCTGAATCGGCGCTTCACTCTCCAAACTTCCACAACCACGCCAACGGGAGGTCATTGGAGACCACGATAGATTTAATTTGTACCAGCCACCATGTGAGATGGTCTCGACATCTGATCATGGTTCAAAATTAAGAGGTGTTGTCCTCGGATCTTACTTTCGGAATTGATCCCGGGCCATCACGAATATCCCGTTCTGTCGCTCCATTGCGACGTTAGTTCAATTACCCAACTCCTTTGTAAACAAAAGGACTCATCTCGAAAATATTGGCCCTTAGGGTCCTTTAGGTGGGCTTAACGGACCTGAGGCATTAACCGATCTTTTCTTTTCCCATGGGGTTTACTGACTTTTAATAAACACGGGGTGGTGTTCCCGGGGTACTTAAAAGGTTTTTCTGCTTTCACCCCACTACTCTGTTCCCCAATCCATCTTTTTTCCTTTCGCAACATTTTTCACTTGACGTTGTCTTGTGTTTGGCGCAGTTTGGCCAAATATGGCCCATGTGGCATAAAACCCCAAAACAGCCAACCGACCGAAAGCATTGATCCGACCATAAAGTCAGGATCGTGAAGAGCACTCGTTCTTCAAATCCATCTCAAACTATTTCTTCATATATTTTTTCTTCTTTTCTGATGAAAATGAATAGTTTGCGACGGTGACAGTAAAATGGTATTAATCAGATCTCCAGTCATTTAGGGTGCCAGTTGCGTGGAATCCAGAATATCTACGTGCCAGTCATAAATCGAAATCATTTGCTAATCCGACATCTAACGCATTACACAGATTTATGCACCCATCAGAGATGTTTAGAAAAAATGGATCCTTTCGTAGTTCCCGCACGTAGAAGGCACCAAGGAACTTGGAGAGGATAATCAAAAATAATTGTGAAGTCATAACCATTATTTTTCTCCCATTCCTTTTCTTTTTCAAAGGCGGACATAAATTTCTTGGATTACTTACAATTTGATTTCACTGCATCGGTGCCATTTCTTTAGGCTCATTCATTTCATATCCCAGAGGTTTTCAAACTGTGCGTCACTGTTCCCAAGGAAGCCGTGGTCTTCGGCCTCGGGAGCTCCAGTCCATCTCTGATAACCGATATATATCATTGACATAGAGGTTATCAGACAGTGATGATGGACATAGCAGTTCCATGGGATGATGGGCATTGCAGTAGGATATTGGTTCCTAAAATTTTCAATTCAAGGACTCTTGGCAGTTACAATTTTTCGCCGACTACTTGAGATTATGAAATAAAATGGGACATATGTAGATTTGCATGCGACCATGGTGATCCTTATTTTTCATCTTAATATAATAATGGTTATGACTTCACAGGTAGGTAGGTATTTATTTGAATTAACGTCACACTAGAGGAACACAACGGGCTATTGGTTACGGTCCGGGATCAACCCCGAAGGGTAGGATACGAGGAAAACGCGTCGTAATTTTGAACTACGGTCACACACACACACACGCGCGCGTGAGCTGGCACCCCACTTTCCAAAATTTCACACCACTTCAACGTGAGGACATTTGAGGCCATGACATATTTAACGTGCATCAGTCCCCACGTACACAACGGTCTTTAGTTGGATCGAGTTTCGAACTCGCAACCAAAAAATTATTTATACATTTGTGGAATAGATTATGAAACATTAAAACTTCACGAGTTAGTGATATAAAGTCCCGAAGCGTAAAAACTAGTTTTGAAATAAAATAAACAGTAAGATTCTACAGTCTTATTTCTTAATTAAAATGTTTTTACAAAGGCTCTTAACATACAAAATTGTGTTAATGACATCAAAATATATGCTTTAACCTTCCAAGTGGTTTAGACGAGATATCTCGTCCTTCAAGATCCGATCAATTTTGCTGATGACGAGATATCTCGTCATCAAGATATTGCTGATTTTTTATGATGACGAGATCAAGATCTAGCCAACTTCTTTCCTAATGACGAGATATTTCGTCCACTAAGATCTGGTCAGTTTTGCTAATGACGAGACAACAACCAGGGGTTAATCTTATTGTGAACAATGAAGCTGCTTTCAAATTGGCTTGTAAATTAGTAATTGGTTTCAGTCTCCTCACAGAACCAAAACCTAACCCACCAATCCATTTTTATTTCACACTTAACTCGCTACACATGTTTAAATGGCTGCCAGCATTCCTGGCTCCATAGACCAAAATTCAGTCTACATCACCCAACTCCCACAACACATTTAACCCTCCTGATGGGTGTTTCGTTGAGGTTATCTCGTCATTAGCAAAACTGACCAGATCTTGATGGACGAGATATCTCGTCAATAGAAAAAAACAGACCAGATCTTGATCTCGTTATCATAAAAAAATAGGCAATGTCTTGATGATGAGATATCTCGCTATTAGCAGAATTGGTCAGATCTTCATGGACGAGATATCTCGTCTCACTTGGAGGGTTTGACATAAACCTGTAAGTTTGAAAGTAGTTTTTCACTTACAGTTGGTTGGAATTCGAGAATTACTGAAATCTACAAATGTTTTATGTTCTAAAATTTAGATTTTATAGAACATAAAAGAATCAGGAAATAAAGGAATATTTCATTTTGTCTTGAAAATTTTCCAGTTTGGCTGATGAAATAGTACATGCTTTCCGCAGAATTACTGAAAACCTTGTCGCGAACCGTACTTTGGGAATCATTGGCTTAGGATAGAAAATCCTTTGCTATTGAAATAATTTTATAAAAAGCTGTTGGGCTATGAAACTACTGTCGTCAATCGAGATCACTGTCGGTATAAAACGAGGTGAATAATGGCTGACGCGCCATCGGGAAAAGTTGGAGACTATTTGAATTGACTAGGGTCGATACATTTCGATTTTAGTATAAAAAGAAGTAATATTTGCTATTCTAGGAGGAAGAAATAGTTGCTATTCTAGGTAATATGTCTGGGTTATACATATCACTGCAAAACATTCAATTCATTTTGCATTCAAATTCATTCAATTCATTTGCATTAAAAAACATTCAATTCATTTGCTTGAACCAAAATGAATTGCATGCAAACTGCAATTCATTTTGGTTCAAGGATGTTAGATACTATTTTTTTACAAAGTAAATAATTCAATTAATTGATGAAAATAAATTAACAATGCATTTAATTTAGATGCTGAATCAAATTTGAGTGCAATTAGTTCATATGCAATTATTTATAAGGGGATATATAATAAACAGTCCTCACCTAGATAATTCATCAATTTTCTTCAGTCGCATGTAGCTCTCACAGATGGCAATGTAATTAAACCCTTGCTTACTCACATTAAATTCAAATGCTACCCTGGATAACTCCTCAATGTGGAAAGGTCTTGTGAGGATTCATTGACAGACCCTCAATTATCCCTCCCAAAGGCAAACCCGCCGACAGGTCGTAAAAAAGCCGGACAATACATTTCCATCTCTCTGGCGCCAGACGGTCGGGACTTGGATCGAAGAGGACAAAAGGAGATTCGTTCCGTAAAAGAGCCCAGGTGTTTAGGAGTGCACCTGCCAGGTGATTAAGTCCACCTGCTAGGTAATCAAGCCACCTGCGCTAAGTAGCTGATCCCATTTTACGTCAGAGAGTCTCTACCGAATCAGCAACCTCAAAAATGAGCAAAGTAAAAACGAACCAATTAAAAGTAAGAACCAATCAAGAACGAACGAATCGGGAACCACCAGCGAACAAAGGCTGGGAGGTTTCAAAAGGAAAAGTAGGGAGTCGAATCGGGAGTTCTTGCCTGTGATCTCGTTCGAGAGGCTTAACTCAGCGACCCTTCGAGCGGTCACTCCTTTGGGAGAAAATACATTTCTTGAAGACGGTTCTCTCAACCTGAGAGGACGCGTTCTTGTAGCCTGGCGTAGGCTGCCCATTTCGAGTTCTTGCCTGTGATCTCGTTCGAGAGGCTTAACTCAGCGACCCTTCGAGCGGTCACTCCTTAGGGAGAAAATATATTTTTTGAAGACGGTTCTCTCAACCTGAGAGGACGCGTTCTTGTAGCCGGCGTAGGCTACCCATCTCGAGTCTTGTTGGTTTCCCGAGCTAACGTCTTAGCTCAGTGACCCTTTGAGCGGTCAACCCCATTAAGGAGCTCTTACTAATTTGGAAGACGGTTCTCTCACCCTGAGAGGACGCGTTCTTGTAGCCTGGCGTAGGCTGCCTATCTCGAGTTCCTGCTTATTTCTCGTTCGAGACTTGAACCAGCGACCCCAGCGGAGCCGTGCCTGTCTTGTGCCGATCCGACGACCCCAGCGGAGCCGTGCTGTCTTGTACTGACCCGACGACCCCAGTGGAGCCGATCCCTGATTGTGCCGAACCGACGACCTGCGGAGAGTTCGGTACCGACTTCTCGTCCGGCAGTGAACCTGCCTTGTCCTGTCGTCCAGTGAGGATCCAGTGCTGATCTTGTGAAATCGTCACCCGACGAGTAGAGTTTCATCTAGAGACTGTTGAGATACCTTTCTCCAACTCAGAGACTTTCGTACGTCCTGAGATTTCGACACCCTGTCGCATCCAGTTAGCAGAGGCGTGAAAGTGTCGTGTAAATAGATTCTAATTAGTCAAGACATTGTTTTAAATAAAATTATCGTTTGTTATTTAAGCTAGACTGTTCTCTGTAGATTTGAATCTACCACGCTACTCAGAGAATCACTACAGTCTACTTAAATTATTGGTGGCAGCAGGTGGGATTGTTAGCCATTAAATAAAAAATTGGCAACCACACCTTTTGCGTAGTAAGCCCACCCAGGATTTATTACGTGAGGACATCCAGTCCAGAGGCAAACTCAAGAAGAGTTGTGAAGTGAGAAAAAGCAGAACCATCCAGAACTGCTACAACGTGAAGGACATCCTGTCCAGTGTTGAAAAAAGTGTTAGTGTGCCAGTGAAAGAAAAAAAAACGAACGCCCGTCTGACATCCCAACAGAGGCAGAGCAGAGACCTGTCGCAAAAGCAGAGCCAGTCGTCAGACAAGGTAAGCTTGGCATTTCTTTAGAGGCAATTTAATAGATTATTGTTTTAAATTGTTGAGAAAAAAAACTGTTGTGAAGAGTGTTTAAATTTTTAAATTGATTTAATTGTGGAATCCATTCTAAAGAAATTCTGATTACTAGTGTATGCAAAGTCGCGGAAACGTTAGGATTTAATAATTGCAGTAAATTTGTAGTGAAGATTTGGAAATTGTCAGTTTAGCAATTGCTCGAATAAGTTCCAGGGCTGTGGATGATCTTGTACCTTTAGCACATAGTTAAATTAACTTAGATTGTGAAGTATCTACGCAATTGTGAACTACCTAGTCAAGTTGAATGAAATTTAGTGAACTTGTAGTAGAGATTATTATTGTGTATTATTTTAAGTAAAAATATTTTAATATTGCATGAGTCTGGAAAATAGTTAAGGCTTAGGAAATTGACTGCATTGTGTATTATTATTTTATGTGTGTATTGTTATTTGAAAATTGAAGTTCAGAATAGTTGGTGATTGAATTTTGTAATTGTGTCACTGGGAAAATTTAGTGTAGAACCATGGCGTTTTTAACTAAGCAGAAAAAGGTAGACTTGCAGAAATTAGCATACGAGTTTAATGTTGAGTTTGGTTCCGACGATCGAATCATCGATCTAGCAAGGAAAATACAGGGATGCAATGATTTTAGCGAGGAGAGCGCTAAAGATATGATAGTTAATATCATAGAAGAGAGGAAATTGGCCGAGGCTAGAGAAGAGAGGAAATTGGCCGAGGCTAGAGAAGAGAGGGAATTGGCTAAGGAAGAGGAAAAATTAGCTAAGGAAGAGGAAAAATTAGCTGCGGAAAGGGCTTTCGAACTAGAGAAGCTAAGATTACAACAATCGGGAGAAGTAAATAGTTTAAGTTCGTCTAGCCATGATAGCGGGAAACCGTCTAAAAACATTAAATCAGTCATGCAAAAGTTTGATGCTGACAAAATAGATATGGCCTTGTTCTTAACTCTTTTTGAACGCCAGAGTAGAAAATTAAAAATCGAGTATGACGAATTGGTCTCACAGCTGCTTAGTCTGTTGCCGATTGAAATCGCGGAGATTATTATTCGTGAACCCGAGGAATTGAGTGATGATTATGATCATGTAAAGTCCGTACTTCTCGCTAGATTCAAGCTTAGCGCAGAATCCTTTAGATGCAAATTTCAAACGCATCAGAGACAAAATGGCTCTTTATGGAAGGACATGATCTTCGAACTAAGAAGCTATCTAGAAGGGTGGCTTAGCGGAATCCAAGTTGAGGATTTTGATTCTCTTAAGAATCTGATGATCGCTGATCAAATGAAAAGAAGGGTACCGGCCGACATAAAGGACCACTTTATTGATCAATGGGGCGAGTTGACCGAACCGAGCGCATTGGCTGAGAAGCTAGACGCGTACGAGTCAACCCGTCGAGTCAAGAAACAGGTGTTCTCCAAACTACCGGAGAAAAGGGCTCTCGACCGCCCAAAACCTATTGAAAAGCCGAATCAGGGAAAGAAATTCGGGGGGGAGAAAAATCACGGAAAGGACTGGAGATCGGGAAGTAAGGGAACCAACACAGAATGGCGGACAAGGGAATTTGAGAAACGTAGTGGCCCCGTTTGTTTTAATTGTAACTTACCTGGTCATATACGCCCTCAATGCCCCGAGTTAAAGAAAGTAGCGGAACCCTTAAATAATCTTGCTACGAGCGCAAATTTTGCTCCCTCATTTGAGCCTTATTTAAGCAAGGCCAAAATAAATGATGTTGACATGGTATTGCTGCGTGATTCAGGAACAACCATTGACCTGGGACCCCTAGACTTGGTGAAACCTGAGGATTTTACAGGCGAGCACATTTGGGTTAAGCAACCTCTGGACAACCACTTCAAGTGCCTACCTTTGGCAAGAATTAAAATCGAAAGTCCAGAACTCGGCGTAATTAGAACTAAGGCAGCAATTGTAGGTAAATCCGTCGAAATGCGACATTACCTCTTAGGAAATTCCACCCAGGAATTAATTGAATCGCAGAGAGTAAAACCAGAACTGGTAAACGCGATTATGACTAGGAGTCAAACCAAACGTCTGAGCCCTGAACAGACTGTAGTTGAGGAAAACCAGACAGAAATAGATCCACTTGAGGTAACGGAACCTGAAAATGAACTAGAGGACGAAAATTTGGGGATAGAGTTACCACCCTTACAGGAAAATTCGGAAATCGAATTAGTAGGCATTCACGCTGAAACTTTTGCCAAGGAACAGCAGAATTGTCCCGAACTCAAATCTATTTGGGATAAGGTCAGGCAAAATAAAACGAGTGAGTTCGTGATTGAAAAAGAGCTACTCTTTAGGCAGTCTAAGGATCATCGAGGCGAAGAGCGGAGGCAGCTATTAATACCCGCTATATATAAAAATAAAATTTTAAGCCTTTGTCATGATGGGTTCGGATCCCACATGGGCAATACGAAAACTAAAGATAAGCTGTTGCGCTATTATTTCTGGCCCCAGTGTATTAAGGAGATCGAGGAATATGTGAAATCGTGCGATGCTTGTCAGAAAGTCGGGAAATCCTCGGAACAAAAGAGAGCGCCCCTTAAGTTAGTGCCCGTGATCACCGAAGTGTTCGCGAAGATGAATATAGACATTGTGGGTCCCTTGCCAATATCACCGAAAGGGAACAAATATCTCCTGACGGCTATTTGCCTTGCTTCCAAATACCCGGAAGCTATTCCTTTATCAGCAGTGAACTCAGAAACCGTCACTGATGCCTTGCTTGCTATCTTTAGTAGAATAGGTTTCCCCAAAGAACTACAACTGGACAATGCTACGTATTTCACTAGCAACCTCACAACTACCTTCTTTGAGAGGTTTGGGATTACGGTGGTGCGTAGTTCGATCTATCTTCCGCAAACGAACCCGGTGGAACGGTTCCACCGGACCCTAAAGAGACTTTTGAAAGCGATGTGCCTGGAGCTAAAAGAAAATTGGGAGGACGTACTTCCATCGGCTCTCTTGGCTTTGCGGAACGTAACCCATGCGTCAACCGGTTTTAGCCCCGCAGAGCTAATTTACGGGAAGAATTTGAGAATGCCCGAATCCATATTATTTGACAAATGGTGCCAAAGTCCCCCATGTGAAGACATTGTCACGGAGTACGTATTCCAGTTGATAAATCGATTGCGACGGTGTCGACAGGTAGCCACCGCAACCGAAACGGACGCAAAAGTTAAAAGGAAGTCGTACTACGACAAAGGATCGGTGAAGCGCGAGTTTAAAGTAGGCGATCGCGTCTTAGTATTGTCATCTTGCCAACAAACAAAATTCGCCGTAAAATGGGTTGGTCCGGGAACTATAGAGAAACAGCTTTCGGAGACCAATTACGTTGTTAAGATGCCAGGGAAGGTAGAGAAGGTACGAGTGTACCACATTAACTTATTAAAGCCATACCACCAGCGGATGGAAAGCGTAAATGTTTTGATGAGCGAAGTATTCTCTCACGACACCGTAGAATCTGATTTGGATATTCAGTATCCTATCGCAGATCCGAATATTTTTGATTTCGGAGAGGTAGTGAAAAACAGTAAATTGGAAGAGCGATGCACGCAGGATCAAATCAATGAACTTGGGAAATTGTTAAAATCCCATAGGCAATTATTTTCAAATGATCCCGGTAGGACGAATCTTATCGAACATGATATCGATTTAATTAGTGACAAACCCATTAGATCGAAACCCTACCGCACCTCTCCTAGACAAACGGAAATCCTCAAGTCAGAAATTAAGAGGATGTTGGATTTAAAAATCATTGAGATCGGGGAGTCCGATTACACTTCCCCTATGATTTTAGTAGAGAGTCCAGGACGTGACCCTCGCCCTTGTGTCGATTATCGTCGATTAAATTCCATCATTAGGACGGAATATTATCCACTGCCTAATATGGACGAGCGAATCGAACAAGTGGCAGCCGCAAAATATATAACGGTCATAGATCTGACCAAGGGATATTGGCAGATACCCTTGAGTCTTAAGGCACAAAGATTGGCCGCTTTCGTGACTCCATTCGGGTCATATAGACCACTAGTTCTTCCGTTCGGACTAGTAAACGCGCCATATTGCTTCTCAAAATTCATGGCTCAACTCTTACAAGGGTTAGATGAATTTTGTGTACCCTACTTAGACGATGTAGCTATATTTTCGCAAACTTGGGAGGAACACATCAAACATCTCGATGTGGTTCTTAAGAAAATCACGTATGCGAAATTAACAATTAAACCTGCCAAATGCAAGTTCGCACAGAGCAGTGTCAAATATTTGGGACATATGGTAGGGAGTGGATGTAGAACTCCGACTGAGGCGAAAATCCAAGCGGTAGTTGATTTCCCCACACCCAGGAATAAAACACAGATCAGACAATTTTTAGGTTTGAGTGGATATTACGCCCGGTATATCCAAAATTATGCCATAATAGCCGAGCCATTAACGAGGGCATTAAAAGGAAAGAATAGAAGGGAGGAGGTAGAGTGGTCCACGGAATGCGACTCAGCTTTCCGAGAGCTGAAAACGAAACTCACTGAGAAGCCGGTGTTGTACGCCCCAGACTTCTCAAAGGAATTTATCCTCCAAACTGACGCTTCCAACCAAGGAATCGGGGTAATCATGGCACAAAAAGGGCCAGATAAAGTTGATCACCCGATATTATATTTAAGCCGGAAGTTTACCGACACAGAAAAGGAATTCTGCACTACCGAAAAAGAATGCGCAGGCATTATTTACGCAATTAAAAAGCTGCGGCATTACTTGGACGGACAACGCTTCACTATTGAAACGGACCACAATCCGTTAGTATTTTTAAAGAATAACTCCGGGAATAACCCGAGATTGATGAGGTGGGCGTTGGCTTTACAGCCCTTCAATTACCAGATCATCCATGGGGCTGGGAAGGACAACCAACATGCAGATTGTCTGAGCAGAATGCTGTCGGAAAATTAAATAATACCAAAAGTACCGATTTAAATTGTACATAAACCCCAGTATTTGATTGAACTTATGTGATAAAATATAATTGTATCACAAGAGTAGGATGTAAGAGTATTGTAAATAGTAGATGTAACTTGAAATTTAAGTGTTGAAATCATGTTAAAATTTTGTATATAAATTCTTAAAATTGTTGCCTCTAATGATGTGTCGAGTTGCCATGTCTAACCCTTGCCTTATAGATTTTGCCATACCACAAAATCTTTCTTAGGGGGGAGGGGTTGTGAGGATTCATTGACAGACCCTCAATTATCCCTCCCAAAGGCAAACCCGCCGACAGGTCGTAAAAAAGCCGGACAATACATTTCCATCTCTCTGGCGCCAGACGGTCGGGACTTGGATCGAAGAGGACAAAAGGAGATTCGTTCCGTAAAAGAGCCCAGGTGTTTAGGAGTGCACCTGCCAGGTGATTAAGTCCACCTGCTAGGTAATCAAGCCACCTGCGCTAAGTAGCTGATCCCATTTTACGTCAGAGAGTCTCTACCGAATCAGCAACCTCAAAAATGAGCAAAGTAAAAACGAACCAATTAAAAGTAAGAACCAATCAAGAACGAACGAATCGGGAACCACCAGCGAACAAAGGCTGGGAGGTTTCAAAAGGAAAAGTAGGGAGTCGAATCGGGAGTTCTTGCCTGTGATCTCGTTCGAGAGGCTTAACTCAGCGACCCTTCGAGCGGTCACTCCTTTGGGAGAAAATACATTTCTTGAAGACGGTTCTCTCAACCTGAGAGGACGCGTTCTTGTAGCCTGGCGTAGGCTGCCCATTTCGAGTTCTTGCCTGTGATCTCGTTCGAGAGGCTTAACTCAGCGACCCTTCGAGCGGTCACTCCTTAGGGAGAAAATATATTTTTTGAAGACGGTTCTCTCAACCTGAGAGGACGCGTTCTTGTAGCCGGCGTAGGCTACCCATCTCGAGTCTTGTTGGTTTCCCGAGCTAACGTCTTAGCTCAGTGACCCTTTGAGCGGTCAACCCCATTAAGGA
Source organism: Meta bourneti (assembly GCA_933210815.1). Classification (NCBI taxonomy): domain Eukaryota; kingdom Metazoa; phylum Arthropoda; class Arachnida; order Araneae; family Tetragnathidae; genus Meta; species Meta bourneti. Next base: position 35,752,944 of record OW119930.1, on the reverse strand, counting down.
GCTCTTACTAATTTGGAAGACGGTTCTCTCACCCTGAGAGGACGCGTTCTTGTAGCCTGGCGTAGGCTGCCTATCTCGAGTTCCTGCTTATTTCTCGTTCGAGACTTGAACCAGCGACCCCAGCGGAGCCGTGCCTGTCTTGTGCCGATCCGACGACCCCAGCGGAGCCGTGCTGTCTTGTACTGACCCGACGACCCCAGTGGAGCCGATCCCTGATTGTGCCGAACCGACGACCTGCGGAGAGTTCGGTACCGACTTCTCGTCCGGCAGTGAACCTGCCTTGTCCTGTCGTCCAGTGAGGATCCAGTGCTGATCTTGTGAAATCGTCACCCGACGAGTAGAGTTTCATCTAGAGACTGTTGAGATACCTTTCTCCAACTCAGAGACTTTCGTACGTCCTGAGATTTCGACACCCTGTCGCATCCAGTTAGCAGAGGCGTGAAAGTGTCGTGTAAATAGATTCTAATTAGTCAAGACATTGTTTTAAATAAAATTATCGTTTGTTATTTAAGCTAGACTGTTCTCTGTAGATTTGAATCTACCACGCTACTCAGAGAATCACTACAGTCTTAAAGCATGCAGGGTTTGTGCTTGCTGGTACGAAAAAAAAACGAAGAGTCGAAAATGAGGGCTCTGACCCTGACTCTATTGAATTTATTTGAAATCAAAATGAAAGTGGAGGTTATTCCTGACATAAATGACTACATAGATATCGATAAAAGCATTCTAATATATTCTCATTAGACCATTAAAGATTTAACTACGGAAGAAACGAGTGAAAGTGCGAGCGATGAAAGTGATAATGAAGAGATTCTTTCACTGCCTTAATAAAATTCCTAAAGCCTTTGAACCAATTCGTCATTACCTTAAGTCAGTTCAAGGTACTACAGATAGGTAGGTAAGTAGTTAGTTAACATCGCACTGTAGCAACACTACGGGCTGTTGGCGACCGTCCGGGATCAATCCCAAATGCAAAGATCCGAGCAAAACACCATGTAATTTTGAACCACGGTCAGATGACGTGGCCAACACCTGAGCTGGCACCTCACTCTCCAAACTTCCCACCACGACAATGTGAAAACATTTGAGGCCATGACAAATTTAACGTGCACCAGCCCTGGTGTGCAGGATAGTCTTTGACTGGACCGAGTTTCGAACTTGCAACCCTCCAGTTGCTAATCCGTTGCTCTTCCAACTAGGCTACCACGGACTACAGATGATGCATTAAAAGCACTAAATGCTTTTAGAGTAGAAAGTTAATTGTACTGACAAGTATTCGTTTCAGTCAAAATTAAACAAGTACTTGGCGGTATAATGGGTAATTAAAGTAACATTAAATGTTAAAGAATCTTAAAAAAAGCTCAAAAGAGGTGAAAACTTTTATCACTTACGTCATTTTTTAGTATTTCCATTAATTTATACAATTTTTATGAATACCGAGATTCACTAAAAGTTTACATGATCATTGCAGTAATGCATATTGAGTATATTCTTTAATACTCCGCTTATGTCGTCGAAATTTATTGGTCTCCTTTGAGTGACGACTAATCGAGGTTTCACTGTATTTTTAATTTATACATTATAAGAGATACAGGATATAAAAAAGGATACAAATGAAATTTATATTTTTTACAAATTAGTCGCTGAGATTTTCGTTTCGGTAGAGGGATCATTGGAGCAAAAACGTTCGAGGTAGGTTGTTAATCAGGGTCGCACTGGAGCAACGCAACGGTCTATTGGCGACGGTCCGGGATCAATCCAGAAGAGATAGATCCAAGTACAACACCTCGTAATTTTGAACCACGGTCAGATGACGAGATCGACATCTGAGCTGGCACCCCACTCTCCAAACTTCCACACTACGCCAACGTGAGGACATTTGAGGTCAGGACATATTTACCGGGCACTAACCCCCGTGTACACGACGGTCTTTCGCTGGACCGAGTTTCGAACTCGCAACCCTCCGGTTGGTAATCCGTTGCTCTTCCAACTAGACTACCGCGGCCCCCAAATACATTCGAAAAAGGATGCCAGAAACTTTTCACCAGAAGGAAATCAGCAAAGAGCACACCAACTTCGAGCTCAACAACCTGCCTTTTCCCCCCACCCGTATGTAACTCAGTACATGCTCCAACCAAGAAGCAAAGTCCGCTTCTTTCTTTGCATACATATGCAATTAACCGTACACCAAACCGCGGCGTAATTGGCGACTAATAATACCTAACAACCTTTTTCTCGATATGAAAATATTTGCAATTATAATACACACATACATAAAAGAAACGACCAGATCTTTTAATACCGAGTATTGTGTATTACCATTTCCTCGGAAAAACACACTCCGCTGGGTGTGATTAATTAAAGTATGCAAAGTTAATGAACCTAAATGATCCCAAGACGCCGGAGCCTTCGATTTTGCGAGGCGGATGAGATGTAATTGATGAAACTTGTTGAAATCAATACGCAGTCGGGCAACTGGAATTAGTACGCTACAGTCATGATACCCGTCTACATTAATCACGGCATCGTATCAGAGGGCGCTGTGAATGAGAGAAATCAGTTACTGGGTATTAGCAGGTACCCCACCCTGCTCGTTGGGAATCGCCCACCTTCGTCCAGCTGGATGACGAGCTTTCGTTATCTGATGATGTCCAAATACCGCAAAGTCCATTAAGCGTTGGAGATGATGAGGCGTTGAACATAAGCCTTTTAGGATTCTGATTAATCGAGTTTTTTTTAAATGCATTCGAGTTCCTGATCTGAGGATCGTCACTCCACCCACTAGTAGTCACATCGAGGAAATAAAGTATTGGGAGCAAACAGCTACGCTGAAATGACAAAATTATACTGTTGTCTTAGTCAAGAAAACAGTATCTGTAAGTTTGGTAATTTTGGGTTGAGGGTTGTTTCATGCTGCGTACTTAAAGATATCATGCTTAACAACTTTAGATAACAATATGATCACTCAATCGTGAAGTGCTTTCGGAGATGATAAGGCTTTGAGCAAGAGCCTTTCCCGATTCTGATTAATCGAGTTTTTTTTAAAGGCAATCGAGTTCCTGATATGAGGTTCATCACTCTACCCACTAGTAGTCATATCGAAGAAATACAGCATTGGGAACAAACAGTATACAAGAGCTGTTTTGGCTTAGAGTAAATTAACCAATTAAATGGACTGTATTTACATATTGGAACGTAGCTCCCAAGAAAAAGAAGTGACTTCCCATGACGAGTCCAGAGAATAAGAACAATTCTAATACTAAGTGCGTATTAATTACCTTTTTACAGGAGAGCGTATCGCACAGATACGCGAGCATGCGAAGTTGCGATGCATTAGAAGGTCGCCAAGGCACATGCATCGAAAGGTCGCCAAGGCGCCAACAAGAACTGCTGAAATGACACAAGTATTACTATAGTGCTCTGCTAGTCAAGAAAACAACATTATTGGTCATTTTGTATTGTGGATCGTTACATGCTGCGTAAGTAAAGATATTCTCAGGGACTTTAGATAACAATTGATCACTCAATCGTAGAGTGCCTTTGGAGATCTTGAGGCATTGCACATAAATCTTTGCCGATTCTGATCCAGTCGAGTTTTTTTAAGAGGTATTCGAGTTCCTGATATGAAGTTAGTCACTCCAACCACTGGTAGTCATATCGAAGAAATATAGTATAGGGAGCACAGTACAAGAGCTATGCTGAAATAGCAGAATTATTATTCTGCTGTGATAATTACGAAACCAGTATTTCCTATTTATCCCACTTGGCATAAAAATGTTACACCAAGTCTATTAACCCGTGAGACTTGAGGCCCAGCTCAGGATGGTGAATAAGCTGGACATCCGAGACAGTAGATGATGTGGCTCGAAGCCTGATCTAAGTTGCATTTAGAGCACAGAGGGAAATGTTTGCAACCCAATTCGATCTTCATTGACTTTAAGTGGCCATTGCTCCATTACTCTGTATCTCTAATTTCGGTCAATTTGGTCTTTAATCATTACATGGTGTGTACGTAAATACACTCTGCCATAAAAAAATCGAAATACATCCAAACTAATGTTTGATCGGAATGAGACTGATGGCATCAGTCCATGTTAAATTTTAATAATCGTTTCTTCAGTTGTACTGCTCGTGATTTCTTCAGCAATAAAAAGGAGCTGAAATTGAGCGATTTAGAGAAGCTACTCTTCTAATTTGTTGGTAACTGACCGATTATCATGATACTCTGTTTCATCTACTATTTCATCTAAATATGCTATTTTATTAAAATCATGTTCTTACTTTCGGCGTTACCTTACTCAGTTTTGAACTAACCAATACATTATAGAGTATAAGTGGAAACTCCTTATACCTATAAAACTAAGCATGTGTCATGTACGTGAAGAGATAAAGAAATTATCTCTATCAAGTCTAGAGGAAATTTGTAATTGTAGAACTACACAGAAAGGTCATAGAATAGTAAGCCTTTCAATCCTTTTCATCAGCCATTGCTAGATAGCTAGTTATGTTCATAATTTGGTCTATATAGAACCTCTCCGTCTATTTAGACTTGTTATTTTTTTCTTAGACATGATGACTCAACGTTTGACTGAATGCTTCTCGAATTCTAGCTCTATTCTTGTTCGCTTCGGCTCGACGGACCAATGTCACGTCCGTTTTTAAGGACTGTTAAGACTCTAAAATCATTAAAACTATCGTAGTGCGAATCAACATTCATTAAAAGTAAAATATTAACAATTAAATACACACAACAGCGACAAGACAAAACAAAACACCCAACGGAGTTAAACTACAAGAATGGATGTCCTGCGTCTGCTATTTAACCCTTCAAATGGTTTCGACAAGATAGCTCGTCCATCAAGATCTGACCAATTTTGCTAATGACGAGATATCTCATCCATCGGAATCTGACCAATTTTGCTAATGACGAGATATCTCATCCATCGGGATCTGACCAATTTTGCTAATGACGAGATATCTCATCCATCGGAATCTGACCAATTTTGCTAATGACGAGATATCTCATCCATCGGAATCTGACCAATTTTGCTAATGACGAGATATCTCATCCATCGGGATCTGACCACTTTTGCTAATGACGAGATATCTCATCCGTCAATTTTTCTAATGACGAGATAGCTAGTCATCGAGATATTGCCTATTTTTTGATGAAGACGAGATCAAGATCTGGTAAGTATTCTTCTAACGATGAAATATCACGTCCATCAAGATCTGGCCAGTTTTGCTAAAGATGAGATACCTCTCGAGACGACCACCAATCATTCTAGGAAACAAAACATTAGAACTATTCTATTATAGTTGTCAAACTAATCGTGCTCGCTTTACTAGACTATTTCAAGGAATTCTATCATAAATAATCTGGACAAGAATGCCTATTTTAAATTGTAGCACTACCCTTTGCAAGAACGTATTACTCATGAAATTCTATGGAAAATTACAAGACTTACAAAATAACTAGCAATATTTTTGTTTAAATGCCTCGAATAAACACCGTAGAATTCCTTCATTCAAAGCCTTATTTAAGAGTGAGTTATTTGCAAGTAGAAACCGGAATTTTCGACTATAAACCCTGTCTGATGATACGCTTAGCTTTATATCAACAGTTTCCGGTTAGCATTTTTCTAGAAAAGATAGTTATATAAAATTGAAAAATGGTTAAAAATTCCAGGTTTCATTTTTTACAAGCAACAATGATTGTACGCATGGAATACACAAATACTTCAAGAATGATTTCCCCCTACTATAATACCAGGTTCACTATTTTTCCATTTCAGCATTTACCTCTAAACAGTTCTCTGCATGATACGGATATTTTATGGAGTTGGTTGGGTTTTATGGCTCAAGGGACCTATTTGGTCAAATTCCGTCAAGTAAATGGACATACATTCACTATGAAAGTTCTATTAACACAGAAGAGACAGAAATGCACTCAGAGAGGAACTGAGCCATTTATTTTTATGGGGAGTATTATTCTCAGAAACTTAAATTTAGCAAGTTTGAATCGATGTTTTATTTTCAAGAAGCAATCAACTCAAATTTAAAATATTATCTCTCCTCCATTTCATTGTTTCTCAAATATTTTTAAAAAGTTAAATCTTACAGTGTTGCTAACCCTCCTGGTGGTTATCTCGACGAGGTAACTCGTCATATTAGCAAAATTGATCAGATCTTGTTTGGCGAAGATATCTCGTCATGAGACGAAAACACGATCACTATCATTGAAGAAGACTGCCCGGATCTTGATCTCGTCATCATAAAAGAATCGGTTATATCTTGATGAGATATCTCGTAAAATTGGTCTAATCTTGATGGACGAGATATCTCGGCGAAGCCACTTGGGGGTTAATTTAACTATAGGCGTAGTAAAAGATGAAATATACGCTCAAAACAATGCTTAATACGAAAGAATTTAAGCAGTGTTGCAAATAAGATCAGACAGGCAATTTATTTTTTTGTGTGCTAACAAATGTGATTTCTTAGATGATTTTCTAAGGCGAGTTAAATAATGGACAAACCTACGGTTATTACAGAGTTATTTCTATTCTTTGATTGAGGACTTTTTGAAGTTGTTGGTAATACAGCCTATATTTACCGCTGACTGCATACTTTATGTTGGTCATGGCTTTCAACAGTGATACAATGGAAAAGTCAGATATGGGCGTAGTTAAAGGAAATATTTAAGCAACGGCGACAGAAGGAAAAGTGGTAAAACACGCCAATAAAGATTCAATCAAAGATGTCTTAGATGGTGATAAATATTTAAATAGATGGATTGTGTGTGTGTGTGTGTGAAGTAGTGAACGAAAACTTCGAAATCAAGCTACCAACTGCAAAAGTACTGTGAATGACAAATTAAAATGTGGATAAGGAACAAAGAAAAGCCTAAAATTTCGCTTGTGGGATTCACTGAATGCCTTAAGGAAACCAGATGCAAGTGGAAAGTGCGGATACACTTAGAGAACAGGGAAAAGAATGCAGTTTTGCAATTGGAGATCCTCTGAATGCTTTTGTGAAACCAAACAGAAATGAAGTGCTAGTGGACACTTTCAATGAACCAAAAAGAGTTGTTGGTTTTGCAATTGGAGATTCTCTGAATACATTTATGAAACTAGGTATTAAGATTGCTAAAAATATTCAAACACGGAAGCGCACATCAGTGCTTGGATTCGAAGGTCTAGAAAGACCTAGAAGTATATACTTCTAGACAGTGACTCGATAATCTTGTCCAAAATAGAGAACTCAACACTTCCATCAGAAAATCGAGTTAGAAACATACTGAAAGGAAATAAACTGTTCCACTGAATAAAGAACTGCTTATAAAGAAAAACACCTGACTTTTTCGAAAGAAATAAAACTATTCTAGCATTATAAGTAGAAGGAGTAGAATTAAGGATTAACAATTTTGTTAAGAGTAACCATTTGTTTAATAATGCTTGGTTATTATGAGAATATGAATGTATTGCAATTTTATTCAACACTGCTTTAATTGTAACTGATAGTAGTAATATTAAGGATTGATAATTTTGTATGAGTATGTATTTATATAATGATGCTTGCTCATGATATCGATTAATTAACTTGGGTAAGGGCTATCTCCAATTGAATGAAAATTAACGAGATGTAAAGCTAAAGCAATCAATTTCATTGATGATACAGATATTAATGAAAGCATGCTTGCGTTAAAAATACTATTAGTGTAAAGTAACCTTTGGGGCGACCCTGTACATTTCTCGACTTTCCGTGGACCGAAGTTTGATACATTTTAGAATGCATCCACTTCGGCTCGGAAGCAACTTGAGGTGTCACAAAAAGCCGTTTCCATCTTCAGAGCTCGTGCTATCGATAAATTAACCGGGGTAAGGGCTATCTCCATTCGAATGAAAATTAATGAGATGTAAAGTTAAAGCTATCAATTTCATTGGGGACACAGAAATTAATGAAAGCATCCAATAGAAAAAGCATTTATAACGGATAGACTTAATTAAAAGCCTCTCCTCCTCCGTAGTATTTGCTTCTCTTCTTCGTTGCAACAGGCTATCAGGAGCCGAAGTTGGTGACAGTGATTGAGCGAGCTCGGAGGAGGTAACTCTTTATCACCACAAAGGGAGGATTAGACAACAATCAGGAATTTCGCACCTGTTTCATGGAGCGGCGGGAAGATTAATTCTAAAATTAATTATTTTAATCGGTGAGTGGCTAGAGCGCAGGCTTTGCAACTCTTCTTCCAAAAATAAACTTTTGCCATCAAAATTGGCTTTTCTTGCTGTATGTTTAGACAGAAACACGCAATTATATTCAACTTACTAAAACTTTTACATCAAAGTTGTCTTTTTTTTGTAAATTTAGATAGAAACGCGCCAAATACATTTAATTTATTGTAAACTTAAACCCTCCAAATTGGTTTTTCCTGCTGTATATTTAGTCAGAAACTCGCCAATCAATTTCAGTTTACTTAACTTCTACCTTCAAAATTTGTTTTTCTGGCTGTATTTTGAAAAAGAAATACGCAATTAAATAAATTTGTTACAAAGTTTTACCCATTACAATTGGTTTTTCTTGCTGTATATTTAGACAGAAACTCGCAAATTAAATTTACTAAAACTTTTACCATCAAAAATTTTTGTTTGTGAATTAGAAACGCCAAAAACATCCAACTTATAGGTAAGTAGTTGAATTAATGTCGCAGTGGAGCAACACAATGGGTGACGGTTCCGGGTCACCACTTTTGTCACCACTCTATAGAAATATGGATTCGCACACTTACCCCGTCATAAGATGTTACATCGCCAAACCAGGCGATAAAATGGCGAATCGGTTAACCACGTCAAGTTTTTCACAGATCAGTCACGTGACTACTAGTCGACACGTTGGTCATACTTTTTGAAGCTCCTCTCAATAGCAATGCTCAATCTAGTCATTGTTTTTTTGGGTTTTATGGCTCAAGTGCCATATTTGACCACTCAGTCTACTTAAATTTCACTGCTATGGTTCAACCCTCCTGGTGGTAGTGTTTATGATGTAGTATCTCACCGTAAATTTACCAGATCTTGATGGACGAGATATCTCGTCATTAGAAGGAAACTGACCAGATCTCGATCTCGTCATCATGAAAAAATCGGCAATATCTTGATGACGAGGTATCTCGTCCTTAGCAAAATTGGTCAGTTCTTGATGGACGAGATATCTCGTCAAAACCACTTGGAGGGTTAAAGCATTCTTTATATATAAGAAATGTTGTTTATTTGAAAAGAAAAATATTCACAGGTTATTCTTATGTTAGCTTTTCATGACCCGGTAGTCTAGGCAGAATGAGTATGATTAGCAACGATATTAAATATTTTTGATTAATGTTTTCAATGCAAATGGAAAAGGCTTACTGAATTTTATTTATATGAATTGTCTGAAAATATTTAAATTATAAGGCTACTTCCCATATTACTGAGAATAGTCCATTGTGTTACTCCAGTGCGACGTTTAACTACCTACATACCCATATTACTGAGTTTAGATAGCAGATGGCAGTTTTCAAGAAGATAAGACCATATGACCTACTTTAAAATTAAATAACGCTGTGTTCCATATTTTACAGGATTGAATTCTAGATTGCTTGATTTACATAATGCTATAAACCACCACATTAAGCAATATAAAGGCCAATTAGTACTGTTTTGCGGCTTCCAAACTGAAAAAAACTTGTAGAATTTTTGGTGTAAAAACATCACCTACTTCTTTATAATTCGCTTTAGCTTATACAGTTTCGACATCTATTTTTCGAAAAAGAGTAATCACATGCATAAAAGATGAATCTAGATCCAGAATCGTTGATAGACTGGTCCTCATACTACAAGCCTTGTCTAGCAGACGAAAGCACCGTTTTTGTACGAAAATGAGGAAGACACGGCTGCTGAACACACACACGAATCAGTCTTTTATTCCAATTTGTAAAGCACAGCCTTCTGTTTGTTCCAAATCGTTCAGCTCGTGGTTTATATTCGAATGTTCTTTTTCTACCTTCCAAATTTTTAACCAGTTTCTATTGTTTTTGTAAACGGAAGTTTTCGCGTTGTTCCAAATTTGACTCCGAAAGGTTCAAACAAATAAAATAAAAGTTTCATCGGCACAATGGGAGGAAAGCGACCAGAAAAATGACGTCCTAAGTGTTTTTTAAACGGGGCGTTTCTGAGGAATGTAAAGCAATAAACCCGCTCGGTTTCTTTATAGCACTCTTATCTTTATAGCACTTTTATAAGTCGTATATTCCCCTGTATTATTCAATTCGACCTAGATATTATTTCAGGTGATCAAAAATCCATGTAATAGAGGATTTTAATATCCTGCTACATTGGTGAATGGAAGACGTGATTATGAACACGCATGCTTATAAATAGGTAAGATGGCGCTTCTGACCAATTCCGGATGACGCTAGTCACAATCTCCGAGTAGTGGTTTACAGTGAACAGTTGAATTGCTAAGAATGCAATCACTTCCAACAACTTTCTGAAACCCTGTGATAACAGACACTGCTTCGATTTCTTTCACTCTTCGCTGCCCCACTTTACACGGCATCTCACATTTACTCGGTTGCTAAAGACAGGACAGTCAAACGTTCACAATCATATTTTGCACGACCACACATACGGAAGTGCTCGAAAGATCTTAATACAGGTCCACGCAATCGGCAATAAATGAATAGTAGCAGCATCTATCGAATTCAGCCACTGCTAAACTATGGTGGGGGAGTCCTGGGTGAGGTTAGCCGCAACTAAAAAAATTGCCACACAATATAGTAGTATATATAGCAGCTGGAGCCTTCTCGAACAGCTTCAGGCTTCTCTGTCTTATGGGAAAATTCTGCGATAACTTTGACGGAGATTGTTGCTGTTTGCCTTGCTGAAGTCGAGACCTGTCCTAAAAACAATGCATTTTTCATCAATTCTAAGACAGCAATATTAGCTCTTACAACCCCTAGTTAATATGAATATTATCCGTGGGTAACGATGTAGAGATAAACTAAACCTCCTTGGGTAGGAAAAGCAAAAAGTTGCCTTGTGGAGTGGATTCCAAGTCACTGTGGTGTATATATGGCAATGAACAGGCGGATCAGTTGGCTAAGCCAGGAGCACAGTTGCATCAACCTAAATCCCTTTTACCTCTACGTAACATCAAGAGGCTTATGTGGTCGTCTGTAAAGACTAATAAACTCAATCTACAGAGATGTTCACAGGAAAGAACTGGAATATTTTATTGAAGAATAAAGCTCGTATTCCAGGTTCCTTGACCAGAGCGGTAGGAGTCGGTAGATTCCGACTTCTTATCGGACATGACTACCTACAAACACTTACACCGTATTTGAGAAATGAAATCAGCTATCTGTCTCCATTGGGAACTGGACGAAATGACTGCAGAACACTTCAAGGACTACCCTAAAATTCCTGACAATAGCATTGCAAATTCTGATACTATTGATAATGTTTTTAAGCCATATTTTTCATTCTATTGGGCTGCTCGTCGATTGATGTCTCATAGGCCGGAGACAGGCGTAAGATAAAGGGAAATTTAATTGGAAATAAGAAAATAGGAAATAACACAAGTAAAAGTAAACGAAATGCTGGAAAATGTTTCGAATAATTTGTATTTCAACTAGGGGTATGGAATTCATTTGCGTGAATAGGATGATATATTCACTATAGATGGATTGAAATGAGACGTGAAATGTGAATGAATATAACGATCCTCTGCTAGTTATATTTATCAAGAAAGTGGGCATTTCTTTCAATACAAAAACCTGATGCTTCATACTAATTGATCAAAAGTTTAAATGCATGTTTTGCACAGGAAAAGGCGACAGTAGCTCTTTCTGTTTCAATACTAGACGGCTTGGGAGTGAGTCAATAAGATTGCGGAAGGTTGCTACAGGTATCTGGAGCCATGCAGACTACAGTACGTCCGACAGCAGCTGCAAGGTGCATGGTGGAGTGTCCATACTGCGAACATGGCGATCGAGATGATTCCAAAGATGCTCGATTGGGTTAAGATCTAGTGAATTTGGGGGACAGCGGAGCACTTGGAAGTCTTCATCGTGCTCCTCCAACCAATCGCAGACAATTCTGGACGTATGGCACGTGGCATTGTCCTGCTGAAAGATGCCATCCTTCTGAGGAAAAACAGTCAACATGTATGGGTGTACATGATCGGCAGCAATGGATACATAACCCAATCCGTTGAGTGTACCTTCCACAGGTACGAAAGAACACAGGCAATGCCATGAAAACATTCCCCACACCATAACACTGCCACCACCATATTGTGTTCTTTCAGCAATGGTTGCAGGGTGCTTGTTCTCGGACGTTTCTCGTTGGATACGTGAACGTCCATCCGTTCGATAGAGCAGAAAACGTGACTCGTCGGAGAAGGCAACCCTTTGCCAATCAGTAGCAGTCCAGTTCTGGTATTGCCGCGCAAATTGAAGCCGTTTTTGCCGATGCAACTTCGTCAGCATGGGTGTAGTGTCCATCAGTCTGCTTCGGAGCCCCATACGTAACAGGGTTCGTTGTACTATCGTCTTAGACACACGCCTAGAAGTTTCCTGGTTCGTTTGAAACGTTAGTTGCTCAACTGTTGCGTGTCGGTCAGTCCTCACACACCGTCGTAACCGACGTTCACCTCTCACATCAATGGCATGTGGTGCACCGCATTTTCCACGCCGTTTGTTTTCAATGGTGCCGTTACTCCAGTCACGGTACACTTTCACCACAGCAGCACGCGAACAATTCACAAACTGTGCAGTTTCCGAAATACTGCTGCCCTTGGCGCGAAAGCCAATGATCATTCCCCTTTTGCAAGTCAGATAAATCGCGCGTTTTATCCATCACAGCAACGAAGGATATGTTCCAAGATAGGTACATATCCTTCCATTTCCAACTTTTATACCCACCACGCCGGCTAGCGCCATGTGCCGCGTTTCATTGGCTGCGCGCTGTTGACGTCTGAGGTAGGGGGTGGTCATAATAATGTGACTCGACTCTGTAGTATTTAATATCTAAAAAGTAGATAACTTTTTCTAACGTCAAAACATCTGGTAGGTAGTTTAACTAACGTCTCACTGAAGCAACACAACAGGCTATTGGCGACTGGACGGGAATCAATAACGAATGGAATGATGGAATGTGGAAGTTTGGAGAGTGGAGTGCCAGCTCAGGTATTGACCTCGTCATCTGACCGTGGTTCAAAGTTACATGGTGTTGTCCTCGAATTTTCCCTTCGGGATTCCTCCCACACCGTCACCAATAATCCGTTGCGTTGCTCCAGGGCGACGTTAATTCAACCTACAAAAACAGACTATGATATAGAAGCGTTTGCAGGTATGTTCAGCAAATCTCCCATTTGCAAACCTGACGTTAAGGACAGAGCAATCTGTATGTAAATTTCCAACGCAAGCGTCACAAACAGGAGATGGCGAATGAGATTAGATCACTTCAAGTACAAACAAATCTTGTCAATCAAAGTAAGAAGAAAACACTTGACGAAAATGTTCCAACACCTCTCTCTATGTGCAAATTCAGTAGCTCACCTTGGGCTGGCTGCTAAGTGTACACTTACTTCAACATCCCCCAGTTTTGATGGAAAAAGGCATCAGGAACTAGACAACTGTTGTCAGTCCGCGATCGCTGTCTGCTTTGCCCTTGAGAAATACAAATGATTACATAAACTTCGAAAGCTATCTTGTCAGCAATAAGTTCTAGTGATCGCGATAAATCATTTTAATGGCTTTCCTGATTGGGGTGCCATTACATTGATTTATTGTCTGGTAATGATTTATGGCTATTATGATGTTCATCTTATTGTTGTCAGCGTAATTGCTCTAATCATTATAATGGTTGAAATAGTTCTCTTGCCAAACCTGGACGAACAGTGCATACCATTCTTCGGTCACTTTTTAGCACTTCTGAAATGCATAATTTATATATATTTTTTAACCCGTTTGTAAATGAATACATCCACTCGAGTCAGAATTCTTGCTCTTGATTTTGCTAAGCAATGGGCTGAAAGGAGTTTCTCTCAAAGTTGGAAAGTGTCCCTCACAGGCCACCACATGGGGTACCATGGTACCTGGTCAGGCACCTCTCCGGAGTGATTGTGAAAAGCTTCTGTACTTCAATGTGCACTCCGCTTTTCCTACGTGTAAGGGGACATAGTACCATTGAATAATTATTTTCGATTTTTGACAACAAAATGTTTTAATGCGCCTTACACCAAAACATGAAATATGCATAACGAAAGAAAATAAATCCCTTTTACATATACAACAATTAAAAAAATGTTTTCTTAAAAAAAATTAATTTTTTTTTTGTACAAAATAATTTATAAAAATATATTTCGGCGTTTTTTGGATACAAGCGTATGGCAGCAAACGAGTATAAGCAATATAAACATCGACCTACTAATGAAATAGACAGAGCCTGTGGACGGAGTCGCTGTCGTAAGATCTCGGAAGAATAAGTCACGTGGGCTTACGAATCCACATCGGCCGATTGGCTATCTAAGCGCAGACTAGTGTTCTTAATCACGCTGATAACCACCTTTAACCAATCAATAATTTGTCCCACATTAGAATTCATACTTTTCCCCACAACAACGGGACATATCTCCAAACCGAGCGACCAAAAGAAATAGCATGAAGCTGAGCACACATACTCCGTCTATTTTATTAAAAGGTCGATGAATATAAAATCAACCGCTGCGAGATTACATTTCAAATTTTGCTACAAAGTTTAAATAGGCCCAAGAGCTAGTTGCTGCATAATATTGCTAGAACCGCACGAAAGAGCCCTTCCCGCTCTAATAGAATTCTTCAGCAGTCTTCTGATTACAAAAAGCAATATATATATATATATATAACTTTGACCTCCCACGGACTCTCCTTCAAATCGCCTATATAAGATCAAATTACTCCTTCGTTCAGCCATCGACTTGACTTCTACCATTGAAGTTTCTTGATAAATCCCCTGGTCCCATAATCTTTCCCTTAATCCTTATCCCTCTAGTTCGGGTTCATTGTTTATTCATTTTATTCACGAGCCTTTTGGGCTAAGGAGCTCTCAGAGCCGTCCCAAACACTCAACAACCAACTCCTCCACGCATTGTGGCACCACTTGTTTGCTGTTGAAGTAATAAAGAATTGTTACAGAACTTTCTGCCTCCTTATTTGTGGAATGAATATTACACTCAATACCAATGGATCATTCTCTCCGGTTGCCTTATACCACTCTTTCCACTCTTGTCACGACTGCAGGCTTATAATTTCTGTTATTATGACATATACGTATATTACATAGACTCGCCTTTGAACAAGTGAATTGAAGTAGACGTTCAGAAGCTAATTGTAGTAACATGAGTGAGGTGTGCTTTTCGATATGCATTTTATTAAGAATTTACAACTGCAAAAATAAACGAAATGTTGCATATTTTTGGAAAATTTTATTTCATTTAGAGGTATGAAATATTTGTTAAGTATAGATGCTATATAAATTCAAATGGTTTGAAATAAGAAATGAATGTGGGAATAGCGACACTTTATCATTAAAAGATATAAATAATTTTAAAAGTTTAGTGCAGATGCTATGCGCGGTTCTGACAGTTATTTTTGATTTCCCTTTCACAACAAAATATTTACTGGACCTTATTGTAATACACACGTCACAAAAACAAAAATCAATATTTTTATAATTCGTCAACATTTTATGTTTCCAAATTCTGCAAATGTTTTTTTTCAAACAAATTTTTTCCTCTCTTGAAGTGCGTTTTGCAGTTTTGAGCATGAGCTTACATGTGCTATTGCTATTTATTTTTTTACATATATTTTAGTAACAACACTGTAAAAACAGTCATAATTGATTTTAGTAATAAAAATGAGCTATTCTTCTAAGTCTTTGTTCCATGCACAAATGTATCAAATACACTGCTGGCCACCGTAAATGCAACACCCTGAAGGAAGCATGCAAATAATATGAAATTTACAACATGCATTAGCGGAGGTGAGATATGCAAATGATTAGAATTTCAGCGCAGACGCACATCACGCGCGCCTGTGGCGCCACTTCAAAGCGCTATTTAAGGCTTGGAGATTTCGACGATTTCAAGTACGGCAATTGTGTTTTTCTTGTGTTTTTTTTAAAAAAAACGATCAAGTATGCCTCGTAGAAAACAGCGATCATCTTTTGATCAAGTATCCGAGTTCGACAGAGGAAGGATAGTGGCCTACCGAGATTGTGGATTATCTTTCAGGGAAATCGGTAGTCGTGTTGGACGAAACCAAACAACTGTAATGCGGATATGTGATCGTTGGATACAGGAGGGTACGACGGACTGATGTGTTCGATCGCATCCACCTCAGTGCACCACTTCACGTGATGACAGGCATATTGTGCGTATGGCAGTGACGGATCGCTCAGCCACATCACGAACCATAGCACAGCACATTCAGTCTGTACCGCATCATCCAGTGTCTGCGCGTACCATTCGACGCCGTTTACAGCAGAGTGGTCTGTCCGCAAGACGTCCATTGCTTCGTCTACCCTTGACGCAGAACCACAGACGTTTCCGCCGCCAATGGTGCGATGAAAGAAGGATGTGGACGGCAGAATGGAATGAAATTGTCTTTACTGACGAGTCACGCTTCTGTCTGCAACACCACGATGGTCGGATTCGAGTCTGGAGACACCGTGGAGAGAGGATGCTGAACAGCTGCGTTATGCACCGCCACACTGGTCCTGCACCGGGTATTATGGTATGGGGCGGTATTGGATATCACTCTCGCACTCCTCTAGTACGCATTGCCGGTACTTTAAACAGCCAGCGCTACATCTCCGAGATGTTGGAGCCAGTTGTCCTTCCTTACCTTCAGGGCTTGCCCACAGCCATATTTCAACAGGATAATGTGCGACCACACGTGGCACGCATTGTCCAAGGGTTCTTCGTCAATCGCCAGATTGAATTGCTTCCCTGGCCAGCTCGCTCTCCGGATCTTTCGCCGATAGAAAACATGTGGTCCATGGTTGCTCAACGATTGACCCAGAATACATCCCCAGCTGCCACACCAGATCAACTTTGGCAACGTGTGGAAGCTGCTTCGTCTGCTGTACCCCAAGAACACATCCAAAGTCTCTTTGAATCAATGCCGAGGCGTGTGGCAGCGGTGATCTCCAACAATGGCGGCTACTCTGGCTACTTATTTTGGCAGGAACCACACTTCACAGAAGTCTATAAATTTAATCATTTGATACTTGGTCAACATGTTATCTACAAAATAAATTTTGTTGTGATATCTCTTGTCTTTCTTGGTGTTGCAATTTGGGTGGCCAGCAGTGTACATCATAAAAACAACAAAAAGTTTCAAACTTCTGAATTATTTACAATAAACCTTAACATTTAAAATACATTGTAGTTATGAAAAACAGAAAGCCGAGGAAAAGAATCTTATGGTTTAAAAATTAGCCGGTTTCACTACTGACATTAGATAAACAAAATGGTCTTATAACTAGCTAAATAATGTCGCGACAATCAATAACTTGATTGACTGGATTGACGAAAAATTTCCAGTAATTACTGTCCGGATTTAAAAATTTCTTGTTACAGCTCGAGTTTCATTTTTCTGCCGCAAAAGCGCTGAATTCCGACCCCATGTTATTATTACAACTCAGAGAAAAGTTGGGTATTTGGGTATTTCAATTAACGTCACACTGGAGCAACACAATGGGCTATTGGTGACGGTCCGGGATCAATCCCAAAGGGAAAGATCCGAGGACAACACCACGTAATTTTGAACCACGGTCAGATGACGAGGCAACACCTGAGCTGGCACCCCACTCTCCAAACTTCCACACCACGCCAACGTGAGGACATTTGAGGCCACGACAGATTTAACGTGCACCAGCCCCCTTTGTACACGACGGTGTTTGGCTGGATTCGAACTCGCAACCCTTCGGTTGCTAGTTCGTTACTCTTCCAACCGGGCCACCGCGGCCCCAGAGAAAAGTTGAACTTGAAAACATTTACATCGTATAAATGCGTTGTTCGATTATTTTTGCAATTTCCAAATTTTTAAAATATTTTTTATATTTTAGAATCAAATGACTTCATAAAATTAGTTTTGTTAAAAGGAGACATCAATTTTAAAATGAAACAAAGCAGACTCCTCTGAATCGAAAACGTCATGAATAATCTCTCACAATACAAAAAATTCAATCTCACAAAAACTCATTGTAAATTCGAATTCGAAATAAAAATTAAAACGAAAAATGTTATTAGACATGGAATTGTAAAATAACGTATTTATTATAAGTTTATTGTTTGTTTCTCGTCACTCATATTCTTGCATTTGTCTTGTTTAAAAATGCTTTGTGATTATATTTATGCTACTTCTTTTTATAAAGCGAAATGTTTGAAACACAAAGGACTTAAAGGATGGTTGAAATGAAAAAATTTTAAAAGCCCATTTTCGCGTCAACAGAATGAAATTTTCAACAAAATATAATACAACGTATTTTACATCTACCAGTTGACCTTTAAAGAGGGTCGACGTAAAGCGCCCCAAGCAACCATTTTATTAACTACTACTAGCCAGTGAAATATCGCCCGTAGACAGAAAACTCGGATAGCCGATGCAAGAAGTTTTTCCTCAATCCAGTTAGCCGTGCTCAACTATGAAATTTGCTTTAATGCTGTACAATTAATACAGTACGAAAATCGCCATTTTTGGTCATTTTTAGAGTACTGCGTCCCTTTACAAGTTATGATTGGCCGCGTTCGTAAACAACTCTGAAAAAAGTGCAAATCAAAAAATAATCCATCACATGACCTCCGTTTCACAAGTTCTGAAGTTGCATTTACGAACGATTAGGTTTTCAGTCTCATTCGACATGTAATTGTCAATTTGTTTTCATAAATTCAACCTGAAAATGAGCCTAAACCACACACGCACGAGTAGAGATGCATTACGACATCCACATCTACCTTTACGGTCGCCAAAATTTCTGAACTGACCAAACCTAGCACAATCTCAGTTCGTTTCAAACGATTTTTTTTTCGTTTCCAGTGACTCATGAAACGAAGTGCTTTTCACACTAGAAAATTTGAGACGCTCGGTTCGAATAACTCGTACAACCGGTGCGATTTATTCGTGTTTATGAACAAGCCTCTTATTTTCATTTTGGCCTCGTTCGTAAACAATTCTCTGAAAAATGTGCAAACCAAAAAATAATCCGTCACATAACTTTCGTTTCACCAGTTCTGAAGTTGCATTTCCGAACGATTAGGTTTTTCAGTCTCATTCGCTATGTAATTGACATTTTGTTTTGATAAATTCAATCTGAAAATGAGCCTAAACCACACACACATGAGTAGAGATGCATTACAACATTCACATCTACCTTTCCGGTCGCCCATTTCTGAACTGACAAAACCTATCACAATCTCAGTTCGTTTCAAACGATTTTTTTTCGTTTTCAGTGACTTATGAAACGGCTTGTTTTTCCACACTGGAAAATCTGACTCTTGGAACGCTCGGTTCGAAAAACTCGTACAACCAGTGCGATTTATTCGCGTTTACGAGCGAGCCCTTTATGTCAGAAATAAAGATCTGCTAAAAGGTAGAGTACCCAGGATACATATTTTTATTTCTGAAAATTGAAAATACAAAATTGGTTCTTTCAGATTGATGACTAGGGTTAAAATTTTTATGATCTAAAAATTGATAGAAAATTCCATATAAAATTTTTTTAAAAATAACTACACATATTTATATATGTTTTGTAAAACTTTTAAAAAAGGATGTAGAATTTAGCAAACCCATGATAGTTTACCATTTTCCAAATTTATCGCAATTGGCGATGGTATCGTGTTCTTGAGTCTAACCCTGATCTTAATACATATAAGGCAAACTTCATCGACTTTCCAATTTCATTAGAATATCGATGGTATACTATGATTTACGGGTATAACTTTCTATCTCGTCTTATCATTAATTAAAGTTATATTTAAATTATCACACTCTCATTAGTTAGTTATATTGAAATATATTCATGGGAAATTGATCGCGCACAATAAATAAATTTTAAATCATAGCGGTATTGATAGAGAAACTTGGTGAAAACGTGCATGCGATACTATAGTTAAATAATAGAAAATAAGTATGTAATTTTCTATATATTTGGCAACACCAGTAACATATTTCATTTTCTAGTTCCATTTAGAATTGTTAATTGAGATGTAGTTTTGAGCTGTGAATCAAATCGGTTTATTTCTGTAATATTAAGTTTTTGTGAGATTATTACTGAGACAGAAGTATTTTTGAGTGGTGTGATTTATTAATTGACTAACTATTTTGAATATTTTGAGTTGTAAGTATCATAAGCGTGAAATATAAGTAGACTGAGCATTGCTATTGAGAGGAGCTTCAAAAAGCGTAGGGCTCAGGTGTTGCCTCGTCATCTGACCGTGGTTCAAAATTACGTGGTGTTGTCCTCGGATCTTTCCCTTTGGGATTGATCCCGGACCGTCACCAATAGCCCATTGTGTTGCTCCAGTGTGACGTTAATTTAAATACCCAACCCAACCCAAAAAGCGTAGCCAACATGTCGAATAGTAGTCACGTGACTGCTTTGTGAAAAATAGTCTGGGTTGGCCGATTTGGCATCTTATCACCTCGTTTGGCGATGTAACATCTTATGACGGTACATTTGTGAATAAGCATTTCTGTAGAGTGGCGACGAAAGTGATGAAATCGCTAATCTACTAACAGATGATCAATCAATGGACCAGTCAGATTATTAGTCAAAGGATGGGCGTCTTCACCCGTCCCTGTGGACCAATCAGATGATGAATGTTAGGTTCCATCCAGCAGACGAAAGCAGTCAAGTTTCTACTAGTTTTGGTTACATGATAATAGGCAAAAAAAAGGTTACTATTGCTCCCTCTACTTTTATATTTCCTCTATGGTAAATACTCGTGAGTATCGAAGCATATCAAGGACAAGTTTCAATGCACATCCATTATCTACTGGATAAGATAATAAGCGCTTGAATAGCAATAAGTTATAAGAGCCCGTTGTGTTCTTATCTCAACGAATTTTACAGCTAATAACTATAAATGGATTAAAATAAGCTATCAACGACACTGCCATCAATAAATGGCAGTGGCCATTAAGAAACTAGTGCAAGTGCTTTACGAGGGAGTATGGTAGCGCAGATAGTTTTGAACGGTTTATACAAAGTGCTAAAGAAAACTAACAACAGAAAAAATAAAAAAATCCACCGCACTCCATCATTCGGTTTATCGTAAGATCATCAAACCCCTTTTCAAAAAATACCCAAGCAATCTATGGTCCGGACCCTGCTCGCAGAATACTAAACTACCTCAGATTCCGAACCTCGAAAAAAGTAAATGATATTATTTAAATTACAAAAGAAGGCTGTGGCTTCCCTGCATCACAAACTTTTCAGATTCCACCTCGATATTCGCGCTTGATTTATGTTCCCGGTGTGCCAGGAGTTAACATAAATTAAGCGATAAAAATCAGGCAACTCCGAAGTAGTGTTATCTCCACTGGAGAAGTGTTCACGACAAAAGTTAAATCACATTTATTTCATTTCGGAATCGCGTGTCCTATCTATTTTCATCGACTTGTACGTGGGACATATTGAAATACTCGCTGCTCCATCTAATCTTGTGTCTTCTTATGAGACGAGATGAAATGGGCTTTTTTTTTTGCTCATAAATGATCCCTTCCGTCTTAGGAATGAGACGCTTGCTTCGCATTCCTGGCACGTATGGGACGAGCTATCAAGTTATGCCATCCGTTACGTGCTGAGGGGTATTCCTTAAATACCAGCAGGGTCACTTTTGCTGGACTTGGCATTCTGGATTGTTGGATCATCATTGGGTTGAGACTTATTTCCTTTTTGACCTTCCCTTATACCGTGTGCTTTCAAACCTTTTTTGTTGTTTTACCTAAACATGGATTTCAGTGGCTCCTTTAAAAAAACATTAACCCTCCAAGTGGTTTCGAAGAGGTATCTCGTCTATCAAGATCTGACCAATTTTCTCAGATTGTACATTTTGCACTGATGTCTGTCCATGCTCGACAAAGACAAGATCTGATTATTCTTGAATTCAGTAAACTTTAAATTTAGACTAGATTACCTCAAATTGCGTGGTCTATCTTGTCCTCAGGATAAGAGATTTCACATTTTAGAACTACACAAAAACAAAGATTTATATAATTTGTAGTTAATTGCTTTTGAACTCAGTGTACCTTAACCCTCCAAATGGTTTCGACGAGATATCTCGTCCATCAAGATCTGACCAATTTTTCTCATTTCGAAGTGTAGATTTTGCACTGAGAAAATTTCTTGGACTGGACTTCAGTCATGAAATCATGAATCATGGATGGACTTCAGTGCGAATTGTAGATTTTGCACTGAAGACCATCCATGCTCGACAAAGATAAGATCTGATTATTCTTCAATTTAGTAAACTTTAAATGTAGACTAGATTGCTTCAAATTGCGTGGTCTATCTTGTCCTCAGGACAAGAGATTCCGCATTTTAGAATACACAAAAACGAAGATTTATGCAACTTGTAGTGTTAATTGCTTTTGAACTCAGCATACCTTAACCCTCCAAGCGTTTACGAATAGATATCTCGTCCATCAAGATCTGACCAATTTTGCTAATGACGAGATATCTCGTCATCAAGATATTGACGATTTTTTGATGATGAGAGATCAAGATCTGGTCAGTTTTATTCTACTGACGAAATATCTCGTCCATCGAGATCTAGTCTAATGACGAGATACATTGTCGTGACAACCACCAGGGGGTTAACCAGGACGCTTCCCAAGTGGAAAGGCCTTCCTGTGAGAGGGCCTGTGATACCACAATGCATAATGTGCAACTTAGTGCAGCGATTTTCAACCTTTTCCATCTCATGGAAACAAATTACTAAAATTATGCATCACACTAAAAAAATATTTTTTTTGCGGATTTGACAAAAAAATATATAATTTTGATTGATCTACAAAAGATAATAGTTATTACCTGCCCTTTTTGCTCCAAATGGTCTTTTAGAAGGCATTTTTAAAACAATTTTTTTATGATACTTTGCACTAAAAATAGTCAAGAGTCGAAACAATTTGGAGGGTTAAATAAAATTAGTCCTTTAATCTCCAATCCAAGTGGTTTTGACGAGACATCACTCCAAGATCAATTTTACTTACGACTAGATACCTCGGCGAGACAAAACTGTCCTGTTACTCCAAGGGAATGAAGATATAAGTAAGAAAAATAAATTATCCCTTGCCTAGAATTGGTGACAGTTGGAACGGGTTTTTGCACCAGAGGCTGGCCACTACAGGGCAGTTTTCGACGCAAAGATAAACCACCAGGAGAGTTTAATTAATTGAATAGATTCGGTTACAT
The DNA here is from genome assembly GCA_933210815.1 of Meta bourneti. Lineage (NCBI taxonomy): Eukaryota > Metazoa > Arthropoda > Arachnida > Araneae > Tetragnathidae > Meta > Meta bourneti. The sequence continues at coordinate 35,729,449 of OW119930.1, read as the reverse complement.
TAAATTACTGGTATCTAAATTTCTTACATATCTACAGTTTATTTTTAGGCTTTCATTTTGTTATTTCAATTTTTATTTTCTTACTAAAATATAAATGCCATACTACTACAACTACATTCATTCTTCAGTTTTTCAAGGATGGCACCTTAGTCATTACCCGCCTAGGATTATCTTGGCAGTGACCTCAAATAATGACATCAGTGTTATAACAAATCTCAATTTGTTTAATGAAATACTAGCTGGCCCGCACATAAAATCTGCGCTACAATTTCGTCTTGTCGCTCCTAGCATTCCATTTTATTTAAATCCATTTACAATGAATATATGCATCGATATGCTTATTTCATACTCCAAATGAAATAAAATTAAATATGTAAAGCAGCATTTCTCTTGTTCTCCGAATGTTCTTACTTCAAATGAAGTGCATGACAAAAAAAGTGCACATAACTGAGTGATATCACAATTAGCTTCTGAACGTCGTTTTACAATTGCATGTCATTAACCAAGGCTATTTTTAAACATCCTCTTCGTTATTTTTAAATATCCTTTAACCCTATTTTCGCGTTCACTCACGTTTTCTTATATACACTAATTTCAACCTTCCAGATTTCTCATTGCCCTAAGTCATCAGTCCCGTTGGCGTGGTATGGAAGTTTGGAGAGTGGGGTGCCAGCTCAGGTGTTTCCTCGTCATCTGACCGTGGTTCAAAATTACGTGGTGCTATCCTCGGATCTCTCCCTTCAGGATTGATCCCGGACCGTCGTCAATAGCCCATTGTGTTTATCTAGTGCGAACTCAATTAATTACCATTACCACGCCCTAAGTCATCAGAATGCTAGCCTTAGAACCGCTAGTTCTTCCTTGTAACTTTAGCAACAATAAGCAGCTCCATAGCTCAAATAAGCTATTTAACCCTTCTCCTGGTGGTTGTATTGAAGAGGTATCTCGTCTCATAAGCAAACTGACCAAAGCTTAATACTAGATGAGATATCTAGTCATTAGAAGAAAACTGACCAGAACTTGATCTCGTCATCATAAAAGATTGGCAATATCTTGACTCATGATTAGCAAAATTTTTCAGATTTCGATGGGCAAGATATCTCGTTGAAACCACCTGGAGGGTTAAACTTAACGGCAAAATTGGCGATTGAATTCCGTGGCAGTTGATTTCATGTTGCTTTAAAGCAGGGAGTTACTCCATAGAGTTTTAACAATATTATGCATATATCTTAGCTCAAATCAAGGACATTTCAAATCAAGCATCCCTAGTGGTGGATTTTTGTTGAGGTAGGTAGTTGAATTTACGTCGTACTGGAGAAACACAAAGGGCTATTGACGACGGTCCGGGATCGATTTTTGAAGTTCAGTGGTCGTAAATAAAATTAATAGACATTTTCTGAGCGCGTGTGCAACTGCTACTACAAACTTACTTGTTAACGCTATTGTGTATTGATATTATATTTATTAAGCACGTGCAAACTATAATATTAGAAAAAGTACTTTTAATTATGCACGTGCAAAACTGCAACTGTGATATAGAATGTGATGAAAAATTAATTTGGAATTTAGAAGAATTGAAGACCTAGTGTGTAAGGAAGTAAATCTGCGTTTTTCGTAGTTTTGTATCGTCCTTAGTTTATAAATAAATGTTATAATTTGTTTACCAAGCTACATCGATGTCTGCAGCCGAAAAGCTAATCTGCAATTATTTAATGCAATCTTAGTGATATCTGATCACCCGAAAAGTGACTAGTCTTCATCTCGAAGCGGAATTAAAAGTCGACTCAAATCATCACGCTAATTCCCGACGTAAATGGTGACACCGGTGGAGCGATTCAATATCCTGACACATGTGTTGCTATAAAAGAGGAAAACTTTAGCATGCATGCACAATAGGAAAGTAATTTAGGAGATCTAACAATCATACAGTATCAACAAATTTTTAATAATAAGAAATGGAAGAAAATTTGTGTGATTTTAATTGAATCTAGATCAGTCAAACTTGATACCCTAATGAACCTCTCCCTCAGGGTACATCTCCTTTACGTGTGTACAGGCTTCACGAACCCGAGGTGCTCTCGTTTTCTTTTCCAATGAGGTTTACTGTCTTCAGTAAACACAGATGTTGCGATCCCGGATACCCAAAAAAGATTTTTTTTCTGTTTTCATCCCATTATTCTATTCCCAATACAGTATCAACAAATTTTTAATAATAAGAAATGGAAGAAAATTTGTGTGATTTTAATTGAATCTAGATCAGTCAAACTTGATACCCTAATGAACCTCTCCCTCAGGGTACATCTCCTTTACGTGTGTACAGGCTTCACGAACCCGAGGTGCTCTCGTTTTCTTTTCCAATGAGGTTTACTGTCTTCAGTAAACACAGATGTTGCGATCCCGGATACCCAAAAAAGATTTTTTTTCTGTTTTCATCCCATTATTCTATTCCCAATACAGTATCAACAAATTTTTAATAATAAGAAATGGAAGAAAATTTGTGTGATTTTAATTGAATCTAGATCAGTCAAACTTGATACCCTAATGAACCTCTCCCTCAGGGTACATCTCCTTTACGTGTGTACAGGCTTCACGAACCCGAGGTGCTCTCGTTTTCTTTTCCAATGAGGTTTACTGTCTTCAGTAAACACAGATGTTGCGATCCCGGATACCCAAAAAAGATTTTTTTTCTGTTTTCATCCCATTATTCTATTCCCAATACAGTATCAACAAATTTTTAATAATAAGAAATGGAAGAAAATTTGTGTGATTTTAATTGAATCTAGATCAGTCAAACTTGATACCCTAATGAACCTCTCCCTCAGGGTACATCTCCTTTACGTGTGTACAGGCTTCACGAACCCGAGGTGCTCTCGTTTTCTTTTCCAATGAGGTTTACTGTCTTCAGTAAACACAGATGTTGCGATCCCGGATACCCAAAAAAGATTTTTTTTCTGTTTTCATCCCATTATTCTATTCCCAATACAGTATCAACAAATTTTTAATAATAAGAAATGGAAGAAAATTTGTGTGATTTTAATTGAATCTAGATCAGTCAAACTTGATACCCTAATGAACCTCTCCCTCAGGGTACATCTCCTTTACGTGTGTACAGGCTTCACGAACCCGAGGTGCTCTCGTTTTCTTTTCCAATGAGGTTTACTGTCTTCAGTAAACACAGATGTTGCGATCCCGGATACCCAAAAAAGATTTTTTTTCTGTTTTCATCCCATTATTCTATTCCCAATACAGTATCAACAAATTTTTAATAATAAGAAATGGAAGAAAATTTGTGTGATTTTAATTGAATCTAGATCAGTCAAACTTGATACCCTAATGAACCTCTCCCTCAGGGTACATCTCCTTTACGTGTGTACAGGCTTCACGAACCCGAGGTGCTCTCGTTTTCTTTTCCAATGAGGTTTACTGTCTTCAGTAAACACAGATGTTGCGATCCCGGATACCCAAAAAAGATTTTTTTTCTGTTTTCATCCCATTATTCTATTCCCAATACAGTATCAACAAATTTTTAATAATAAGAAATGGAAGAAAATTTGTGTGATTTTAATTGAATCTAGATCAGTCAAACTTGATACCCTAATGAACCTCTCTCGACTCTTCCCCCTTTCACGACATTTTACTTAACGCCTTCTGTCTTGTGTTTGGCACAGCTTGGTCAGATACGGCCCTTGCGCCATAAAGCCCCAAAACAACCAACCAACTCGTAGTGATTGATTTTTGTTGGTGTAGGTAGAGGAAATTAGGGCCGCGGTGGCCCGGTTGGAAGAGTAACGGACTAGCAACCGAAGGGTTGCGAGTTCGAATCCAGCCAAACACCGTCGTGTACAAAGGGGGCTGGTGCACGTTAAATCTGTCGTGGCCTCAAATGTCCTCACGTTGGCGTGGTGTGGAAGTTTGGAGAGTGGGGTGCCAGCTCAGGTGTTGCCTCGTCATCTGACCGTGGTTCAAAATTACGTGGTGTTGTCCTCGGATCTTTCCCTTTGGGATTGATCCCGGACCGTCACCAATAGCCCGTTGTGTTGCTCCAGTGTGACGTTAATTGAAATAACAATAACAATAACAACAGTAGAGGAAATTACGTCGCACTGGAATAATACGACTGGCTATTGGCGACGGTCCGAGATCTATTTTTGTTGAAGTTCAATGGTCGTGAATAAAATGAGTAGACATTTGTCACTATAAAAGGAAATCTTTAAAGAACATATATAATAGGAAAAGTATTTTAGATCTAGCGATCACACAGTATCAACAAGTTTTTAATGTTAAGATCTGGTTTGAGACTGCTGTAATTTTAACCCTCCTGGTGGCTGTATCGATGATGTATCTCGTCATTAACAAAACTCACCAGATCCGGATGGACAAAATATCTCGTCATTAGAAAAACTGACCAGATCTTTATCGTCACGAGCAAAATTGGTCAGATCTTGATGGACGAGATATCTCATCTAAGCCACTTGGAGAGGAGGCTAATTGGAACTAGATATGGAGTTTGAGGCTTCTAATGAACCTCAAAACATTACTATATAGTTGCAGTGAGTAAAAACGTTTCCGTACGCACTTGCTATTTGAAATAAATTACTTTATTATTTGCAGAATATAAGTATTGAAGAAATAAAAATAGAAAAACAGATGAGCATAATTGCATAGAAAGTTCCTATTGCATTTAAACAAAAAATATTAATATAATTTAACACATAATTCACAATAACACAAAAATGTGGCAAATATGAAACAAAAAGCATGGTGAAAAATATTTCATTAAATGTTATTTCCCCCATGTTTCATCATTTAATCAGTTGAACCTGCTTTTGCTTTAATAACCTCTCTCAGAAGTTTAGACATGACTTCCACAAATTTCTTTGTTGTTTCTGGAGTAATTTTGTTCTAGTCGTCCAGAATGGCACTTTTCAAGTTATCTTTTCTACTGGTATCATAATTTTTCAGTTCACGACCAATTTCTTCCCATAAGTGTTCTATAGGGTTTAAATCAGGAAACTGGTGGTGTGTGAAATTGCTACGTCATATGGTAAAAGCATCATTCACATCACGTTGCCATGTGTTTTGAATCGTTGTTCTGTTGGAAGGTAAATAGTCTTCCAAGAGAGTTTCGTAGCACTAGCAAGGACCTTTTTTTCGAAATGTCCAGGTACACATAGTTATCCATGTTACCTTCAACAAAACATAAATTATACACACCAGAACTCCTCATGCAACCCTATACCTTTACATTTCCTCTGCCGTGTTTTACAGTTCTACATAAGTTTTTGTTTGCGTTTGATGTTTCGGTTTTCTCCATGTCATAACTCGTCAATCTAAACCATAGAGACAAAATTTTGATTCATCCCTGAAAAGTACAGAATCCCAAAAAAGTTAAGGGCTTACCTTACAAGCGTTTTTGCATATTCAAAACGCTTTCTTCTGTTAAGTTTGCTAATGAATGGCTTCTTATGTGCAATATGCCCATTGTAACCACTTTTTTTATTACTTTTCTATTTCTATTACTATTCTTTCTTTTTAGTTTTCAACAAGGATGCAAATTATGAAGCACTAATTTGTGGATTATCTCAAATATTTCGCAGAATATTCCTGGTATATATGGCTCAATTTCTGAGGTCTTCCGGATCGGTTCCTATTTTCTAGTTTCTACCCAATTATTATCTTTCTGTGATTTTTACCGTGGATTTAGATTTATTTGCGATTTCGCTTGTATTTTCCTCATTGATAAATCGTCATTTCTCAACTTTATCACCAACACGCGAATAGCTTTCGAAATTCCCATTTTAGGCGATCCCTGGTATAAAAATCGTTTGAAATGATTATTTACACTATACTGAAGTTCTTTTTCATTCAATAATTATAATAATTGAATGCGGGACAGCTGGACTACGTTCTAATCAATTTTAGGGCGCACGGAAACTCTTTTGCCTTTCATTTTATGTTTTTTTTCAAAGTTTAATAAATTGCTTTTATTTGTGAAAATTAAGGAATTTTTGTTGCGAATACGTTCTCTAGTATGTAATAAGTTTCTTTTGCAATTTCTGAATCTTTGGTGAGATTTCTTTAGAAATTATAATAATTTATACGCCATTTTCGTTTCCGTACGGAAACTTTTTTATCCACTGTATATACGCTATTACTATATATACAATAGGAAAAGTATTTTAGGAGATCGAATGATCACACGATATCAAGTTTTTAACGTTAAGATCTCGAAGAGACGTTGATGTAATTTTAACCCTCTTGGTGGTTGTATGTATGAGGCATCTCGTAATTAGCAAAACTGACCCCATTTTGAAGGACGAAATATCTCTTTATTAGAAAAATTTGACCAAATCTATCTCATCATCAAAAAATCGGTAATATCTTGATAACAACAAAAAAATAGACAAAATTGCACTGTCTTCCACACGTCTTGCTAAAGAACCTGACGTAACCGTCCTGGTGGTTGTCTTGAAGAGGTATCTCGTCACTAGCAAAACCATTAGCAGATCTTGATGGACGAGATATCTCTTCATTAACAAAACCACTAGGAGATCTTGATGGACGAGATATCTCTTCATTAGCAAAACCACTAGCAGATTTGATGGACGAGATATCGTGTTGTTCCAGTGCGACGTTAATTAAAGTACCTACCTAATGAACCCCAAAACATTAGCTATGCGGTCAAAAATTTGGTATTTTTTGTGCCCAACTGTCTATCTCCCAACTTCGTACAAAAATTCAGTTTTCTAGCCAACAAACCTTCCAAAGGTCAGTGTGCCTTTCCAGATTATTTTACTTTTAAACCCATCCACACACAGAATTTTAAATAGTTAAAATGCAGGTTTTCTTTAACTTTTCTTTTCAGCCGTCTAGCACACGAGCTTTTTCTTGAAAAGTCGATTACCATTTCTCTGCGCATTCTGGAAAGGCGCTCGGGTTCAAGTTCATGGGCTTCTTAGTCGCATGTCGTGTCCTTCTGACATCACTCAGATCCAGTCACACGGTTGGTTTTGTTTTTGCTGCTTCTCTTCGCTTCGCAGATAGAGAGATTGTGTTTTCGTGTTTTTCCGGCAGCTCGGAGACAGGTTTCTCCTCTGCTGTAATGGAGAGGAATTAGATGGGTTTATCTCAATGAGTCGGGGGAAACGCATAATTGTTGAGGTGACAGGGACGTCCATTCATGGGGAAGGCAGGACAAAGAGCTAATAAACGATTGAGGGTCCCACAGGTGTTTTTGTTTCTTGTGCCCCGGCTTGCAGGTATTTTTGAAAACATTAACCAGTCTCTAGATGAAGTGCAAAAATGGAAAAAATAAGCATTTTGACATAAGGGAGTGAAAAAGAAATGTGGTTTGAAAGAGTCGAGAAGAAATAATTTGCTAACTCGAAATCTTTGCGTTTCAGAAGCAAACGCATCGATTACAGTTAATATACCATTGTATCATTCATTGGCAAGACTGTTCAAAGAGCTTATTGAAGATTGAGGATCGCTCAGTTGTTTTTGTTTCTTGTGCCCGGCTTGCAGGTATTTTTGAAAACATTAACCAGTCTCTAGATGAAGTGCAAAAATGGAAAAAATAAACATTTTGACATAAGGGAGTGAAAAAGAAATGTGGTTTGAAAGAGTCGAGAAGAAATAATTTGCTAACTCGAAATCTTTGCGCTTCAGAAGCAAGCGCATCGATTACGGTTAATATACCATTGTATCATTCATTGGCAAGACTGTTCAAAGAGCTTATTGAAGATTGAGGATCGCTCAGTTGTTTTTGTTTCTTGTGCCCGGCTTGCAGGTATTTTTGAAAACATTAACCAGTCTCTAGATGAAGTGCAAAAATGGAAAAAATAAGCATTTTGACATAAGGGAGTGAAAAAGAAATGTGGTTTGAAAGAGTCGAGAAGAAATAATTTGCTAACTCGAAATCTTTGCGATTCAGAAGCAAACGCATCGATTACAGTTAATATACCATTGTATCATTCATTGGCAAGACTGTTCAAAGAGCTTATTGAAGATTGAGGATCGCTCAGTTGTTTTTGTTTCTTGTGCCCGGCTTGCAGGTATTTTTGAAAACATTAACCAGTATCTAGATGAAGTTCAAAAATGGAAAAATAAGCATTTAGACATAAGGGAGCGAAAAAGAGATCTGGTTTGAAAGAGTCGAGAAGAAATTATTTGCTAACTCGAAACCTTTGCGTTTTCAGAAGCAGACGCATTGGTTATGGTTAATATGATACCATTGTATCATTCATTGGCAAGACTGTTCAAAGAGCTTATTAACGATTGAGGATCGCTCTGTTGTTTTCGTTTCTTGTGCCGAACTTGATGGTATTTTCGCAAACATTACCCCTTCAAGTGGTTTTGACGAGATATCTCGTCCATGAAGTTCTGACCAATTTGCTTATGACGAGATACCTCGTCATCAAAATATTGCCGATTTTTTTATAATGACCGAGATCAAGATCTGGTTAGTATTGTTAATGATGAGATATTTCGCCAAGACAACAACAAGGAGGGTTAACCAATCTCTAGCCGAAGTGCAAAAGTGGAAAAATAACTATCGTGACTTCGGAGAGTAAAAAAAATGTGATTTAGAAGAGTTGAGAAAGAATTATTTACAAACTCGAAACTTTCGCGTTTCAGAAGAAAACGAATAAATTATAGTGAATTTGTTGATTCGGTTTTTCTATTGGGTCTGACCAACTTAAGCGTAATTTTGGCCTAAGACAAAGTGATTGAAAAAGGTACCATTTCTGGGAGTGGGAATGACCTTTTTTTACGAACCAGCCTACCAGCAAGGGTTTAAGGCCAGACATTTTCCGGAGGGGACCTCCTGGCTCACAGGAGACAGAAAGCATTTGTTGTCGTTCAATTCAAAGGTGTTACATATTATATATACTTACAATAATCCATTACAAGTGGAAATCTATACATATAAAGCAGAATTGGCGTCTGTTTGTTCTCTATACAAATCTACACCGTTTGACCAATCCACACCATGTTTGACATTTGTTTGTAATTCATAATGATATTGTCAATGTTATTCCTATGGGGATTTCGAATTGTTTTTAGCCACCTCTGCATTCCTAAGGTAAATAGAACGGGGTTAATACATAGCTTCCGTTACCCGCAGGGTTCTAAAGAATAAGTGCACCAAATTTGGTGTGGATTGGTCAAACATGGTGTGGATTGGTCAAACGGTGTAGATTTGTATAGAGAACAAACAGACCAATCCACACCAAATTTGGTGCACTTATTCTTTAGAACCCTGCGGGTAACGGAGGCTATGTATTAACCCCGTTCTATTTACCTTAGGAATGCAGAGGTGGCTAAAAACAATTCGAAATCCCCATAGGAATAACATTGACAATATCATTATGAATTACAAACAATTCAACCTGAACAATACCGGGTAATTCAGCTAGTAGGATAATAAAAAAAATTTTAGCTTCAGGAAAAACAGACCTCTTTCTAAATTACGCAAGCAAAAATTTTGAATAAAGACGATGACTGCCAAAACTTAAGTGCTATACATTTGAAACATAAAAATTCCAAATAAAGACGAGCAAAATGCCAAGACTAAATTGAGAGCATTCAAATATGATCGGCACACATTTAACATTAGATTACGATATACTATATTTCGGTACCGGAGAGCGTTTGCCGCTTTACCCTTTTCGCATTTTTTTTATCGGATTTTGACAATTTATCGTGACTTTTAATTTACTTGATAAGCTCACATTCTGTTATTGATTAGCTTACAATTATTTTGCTGTAATTCATTTTAGATAAATTTTTCAGCCTATCTAGAGCATCCACTGGTCTTTTCGATATCAAGCAGATTTCTCGGTTTAAATAGCTTTCGTTCATCAAAAAATAACTATAGTTAGCAAACCAAGCAGATTTCCAACAATTGATTTAATTAACAGACCTGCGATAGACTGCGACAACTACGCTAGACTTTCTTAATTTCTTATATCTATCGTACCATAGTGATCTATTTTGCCCAGGGGTTTTACTGCCTCTGGTACACAAAGATGCCCAAGCAATCTTTCTCTTCTTCCACCTCTCCATACTTTCTTTTCACAATAACTTGGCATTGTTGTGTTTATTGCAGCTTGGCCAAATATGGTTAAATCATTGCTTAAATCATCAATATTTCGATTCCAAACCAGATAACAGAATTTTTAAATAATGTCTAAGTAATTTCATAAAAATCGCGATTCAACATTGCATAGGTGGACAATGAACAACAATCTTAAAAAACATACATTTGTTAACTTACCTGATACACAATTCCCATTGCTATCCGCCAGAAATTCGAAACAAGGTCCTCACTTATTCTCCACCCTTTATGCTTTTGTAACCTCTGTTTTCCATATCACATCTAAGCTTTCCTTTATTTTCACACGTAACTGAAAAGGACCATAAATATATTGTGTCATTTAATACCCTTGCGAATATCAGCTGTTACGTGTGGAAGTTTCGTATTCATTATCATTACATAATATCAATGAGCTCTCCTCCATGAATTTGTGTATAGACTAGCAAAATTGCCCGACCTCACTCGGCTTGAATTGGCTAGCTATATAATGAAAGTGACGAGAAAATCACTTTCCTCTTTCGTAGAAAAATGCCAAATCATTTAAATGTGAGTAAAATAATTTTTTAACACCTTTTCGATATTTTTATAGTTTCTGCAACCTACTTTGGTCATAAATCCTATACACGCATATCCATCCATGTAATACATTTCACACATATCTCATCCCTGTTAAAGGTACAAATTGGCCAAAGGTGAAACAATAAGGTAACTAATACAAAAGACGATTTGAGGAAGGATTCCCTTTCTTAAGTGCTATTCCTGTAAAATTCCTCAACTCAATTCGTAAAAATGACGAATCTACTGCGGATACTCTCTCACATAATTTACCTGCCAATATATTTTTATTTGTGGCACTCTTTTCGAATTTCGCTACCATTAAGGGAAAGATGACTAATTTGATAAGATATTTATCACTAAGTTTGTTTTAAAAGCGAACCCGTTTTTCCTGAAAATTCCGTTTCGTGGCACGTGAAATAATAAAATAACTTGTTTTAAAATTTAATATCTTCAGTAGTGATAAAGCAAAGGTAACCTATCACCATTTTTTTAAATGGTAAATTAATTTGACAGTTTTTCTTCTAAAGAAAATCATTGTTTTAAAAAACTTTTCCTATATAAGTTGCTTAAATATAGTTTCAATGATTAAAATAAGCCACCTTGGCCATCTGTCGCTATAACAAAGAATTTGTAATATTTCAAAAGTCCTAGTTCGGATATTTTTAACATTAACATTCTTTCAATAGTGGCAAAAATCCACTTAAAATTTGCTTTATTCTAACTTACATACCGCTTTAAACAGAATACTTTGCGGTGGTGTTGCATGTGATGAAAAGGAATTACAATTTATTAAAATAATAAATATTTAAAACAGAAAAAAATAAAAGTTGGCTGGAAAAAGTTCTAAAGATATAAATTCATGATTCTTTTTTATCTCTTGATCTCGCACAGTTGCCACAACTTACAACTAAAAATTAGATAGAATTTAAAAATACGAAATTAATTTGGAGCGAAAAAATATCACTGTACGTAGCAAACGAACACGAGTTTCCATTTTGCTGCAAATTATCGTCTGTCACAAATGTTCGGAAATAGTTTACATTATCAAATTAGTATATAAAACATATAAGGCGCCAAATAAAATAGTATTCGAATTTAAATTCTGCTAAAATAGTTTTTACAAAGTAATTGATTTTTCAGCAGTACTAGTAAAATAATTTAAGTAATTGCAATGCTCAATATGCATTCCAGCTTCTCCAAAACTACCAAATTATCGATGATTTAAATAGAGCTACTCAGATGTTTTAACATGAAACTTGCTTAAATACGTAAACAAGGGAATTTCAAATAATGCATTCACAACTCTAAAATATGTTTTATTAAATATAGGACATTGCATTACAATATTTGGAATAAATCTGTGATACTTTTACAAACACACAGACACAAAATCGAACATAGAACCGGAAGATGGAGAGACAAGCTTACGCAACCAAGTTCAGTTTCTAAATGAATGTAAGAACTCACAGTATGCAAAGTTTCATGAAAATATATTGAACCGTTCGGACGTAGCACGGGCACACACATATACAGACAGACACCAAACGCGCAAGAGACTGATTTTGCATCAGAAGGATCCAAAATGGATAGAAAACTTGAAATGGGTCGAAAATACTCAATGTACAAACAAGCCCACCGTTCTTATTTATATAGATTAACACGGAATACGAAAGCCACTTTGCTCAACAAAATTGAGGTGAAATCATGAATTTAGGTTTCATAAAAATGAAATATAGCTATATTTTTCATTTGACCATCAATTGAAAATATATACAGGGTGATTCTACGGTCATGGGACAAACTTCAGGGGGTGATAGAACACAACGAAACAAACACTTATCCCCATAGAATGTATGGTTGCAAGTGCAGTGGTTGGCCGCTAGAGAGCGCAGTCAAACGCTTGTATAAAAGCCCATAGAATGTCTATTGGGTGAGTCTAAACTGATACGACAAACTTCAGGGGTGATAGAACACAACAAAACAAACACTTTTCACCATAGAATGTATGGTCGCTAGAGGACACTTTCCATTTCGGCACAAACACACGGTCCGACGCAAGTTGGAAAAAAGAGGCATGGAATATGGAAACAACGCTTTAATGTCAAATAAACATCAATAACTGTTTGACAAAACGAAATAATACAATTAGATTTGCATAAATTAAAGATAAGTTCAAGGAACAACGGGTAAGAAAGAAATGACATGGTACAAAACATGAGAAACTTTTCACATGGAAATGAAACGACATGTACAAACATCAGTCGGTAGGTACAACGCAAATGCACAATTATAGAAGCTGTTCAAAATGTCGACCACCGCCGACGTAACGCTTTTATACAAGCGTTTGACTGAGTTCTCTAGCGGCCAACCGCTGCACTTGCGACCATACATTCTATGGCGAAAAGTGTTTTTTTCGTTGGGTTCCATCACCCACTAAAGTTTGTCCCATGACCGTAGAATCACCCTGTATAAAGGTGAACAATGGTAAACATTCAGTTCAGTGCAATGAGTAAAGCTGTTTAAATTTGCTAACTTACCGGGTTCACATGTCTCATCGCTCATCCTCATGAAAGTCGAATCACAAAACACGCACTCGTATCTCCCACCCTCTATGACATAGAGGGTGGTGGATCTGGTGTTCGGGCCTAGCACCATAAAATTCCAAAACAACCAACCACTCGACTGCTAAACGTAACATAGGACAGTCCACGGTAGCAAACATCCATCGTATGACCACGCATACGGAAGTACACCTGCGATCTTAATACAGTTCTCACTGTCTCGGTAAATGACAATACAGGGTGTAATAATACAGGGTGTAATAATAATACAAACTTCAGGGAGTGATAGAACACAACGAAACAAACACTTTTCACCATAGAATATATGGTCGCAAGCGCAGTGGTTGGCCGCTAGAGAGCGCAGTCAAACGCTTGTATAAAAGCTGAGGTTTTCACGTGGTGGCCGACATTTTGAACAGCTTCTGTAATTGTGCATTTGAGTTGTACTTACCGACTGATGTTTGTGCATGTCGTTTCATTTCCATGTGAAAAGTTTCTCATATTTTGTACATGTCATTTCTTTCTTACCCGTTGTTCCTTGTACTTATCTTTAATTTATGCCAATCTAATTGTATTGTTTCGTTTTGTCAAGCAGTTATTGATGTTTATTTGACATTAAAGCGTTGCTTCCATATTTCATGCCTCTTCTCCTTTCCAACTTGCATCGGACCGTGTGTTTGTGCCGAAATGGAAAGAGCTCTTTAGAGGTCAACCTTCTGCACTTGTGACCGTACATTCTATGGTGAAAAGTGTTTGTTTCGTTGTGTTCTATCACCCCCTGAAGTTTGTATTATTAGTTTAGTCTCACCCTGTATATCAATTGTGGTGAAGTTAGCCACGGCTACAAAAGGCAACATACAATACATTAATACATACAGTAATGTAATTCATCTCCACCATGAAGTACTTTTAGGTAGACAAAGTTGCACTGTCTTCCACACGTCTTGCTAACGAGCTTGACTTAAATCTAAAATCCGCAACGGGGCCGCCGTGTCTTAGTGGGTTTTCCCACTGCGCTAGCATCCTGCGAGTTGTACTAGCGCGGGTTCGATTCCTTTCAGGTTCGACTCCCCCTGGCAGCATTTCTCTTCTGTGTCAGTAAAAATTTCCTTGTCCATTCCTTAATATTGCATGTCTTGTGTCTGGCGCAGCATGGCCAAATATGGCCCTTGCGCCATAAAACCCAATTCAATCAACTAACCAACCTAAAGTCATCGACGTGACTCAGTAGTATACGGTCACTGCGCTATCAACCTGCGAGTTGTAGTCGCGCAGGTTCTATTCGCGTAACACCGTGTGTAGTTCTCTCTCCTGTGTCAGTAAAACGCAAGAGTTCGGATTTGACTGACCTAAAAAGTTGGGTAAAGTTGGGCAAGTACGAATCCAAAACTTAAAAGTTCATAGTGAATCAACTTCAACTCTGTCCCGGTAATTTTGGGGAGTGGTCTTGCCCACTGCGCTAGTAACCTGAGAATTGTAGGCGGCGCAGTTTAGGTTCGATTCTTCCCTGAGTTCTCTCTTCTGTGTCAGTAAAACTTTCTTTGTGTGTGTCCATTACTTGACGCTGTAATTATTGTGTTTGGCAAAGCTCGGATAAATATAGCCCTTGCACCATGAAACCTAACCAACCTAAAGTAAGTAAATATAGAATCAAATGCATGCAATGGAGATTTCATCCACTCTAATTAGTTAGACGGCTTTTAATTCCTCACGACGCCTTAAACTCATCAGAAAAACACAAGCATCCCACAAAAAGGCTTCTTTTCCACCCCACAAGGGGTGAACGAACGTACGAGGTCACTTGACAGCTGGACAGCCATCCTTTCAACGTCACCCCCTATTCAACAATTACAAAGCCAACCCGAAAAAAGAGTAAAATAAATGCCCCGGCATAATTTCTCTGTTTCGAAAGAGGAGAGAAAAAATGGAAGCTTTCTGCAAGAACAGTTTGCTAATTGCACGCTGTCCGGACTATAGCAAGGGTCCTTTGACGGGGAACAAATACATGCAAGAAGCCCGAATAGCAAAAGGCGGCTCCCTCAAAGGAGATTTGCGCGTTTAACGCCTTTACGCCCGGCTTCTAAAACACTGACGTGCGAAGATGTATACAAAGGAACTGGAAGCATGCCCAGGCGTAATCATGGAATTAGGCATGGTCGGCTTTTGAGAAGCCAGCCAGCGTTTTCAATTATACTCCTTTTCATTTTATTTCCTTTCGCTGATTTGTATTGATTAGCTCTTTTAATTTTCCTCTGCGATTGAAAAGCTTCTTATGCGGTCTCTCGATTGGAAAGAAGCTCGCTTGGGTTGGAGTTGAAGTGAGAGAGGTTTGGCCGATACGGCTTATCCAGATAAGATGCACGCAATGTGCTGGCTGCTGATAGTCAATTTAAATTCGGATGGGTGGAGGACGCCGTTGATGAGTTGGATGAGCTAGATTATACCAATTATATCGATAGAGCTTATTGGACGAATTATGCTCGTTGAGAGTGATTTTATTGTTGAGCTCTGCTTAGTTTTCTCTGTTGTTGCTGGAGGAGCTAAGCGAATCCATTCGAGGTAGGTAGTTAATTAACGTCGCACTAGAACGACACAACGGGCTATTGGTAACTCTCGGGTATCAATCCCCAAGGGAAATATCCGTGCGAATCCATTCAAATCGATCCATTGAATTGCAAAGTTTTCAATTTAATTTTTGAGGATCTTTCCCTTCGGGATTAATCTCGTACCGTCAACAAATAGCCAGTTGTGCTGCTCTAGTGCGACGTTAATCCAACTACCTACCTACCTTATAGAGATAGGTAGAAAAATTACATCACATTAGAGCGACACAACGGTCTATTGGCGATGGTCCGGGATCAATTCCGAAGGGAAGGATCAAGGTCAACGCCTAGTAATTTTGAACCACGGTTAGATGAGAGAGAAGAACGATGCATGAACTGGCACCCCACTCTCCACACTTCCACACCACGCCAACGTGAGGACATTTGAGGCCACGACAGATATAACGTTCATCATCCTCCGTATACGAGGGTCTTAGGCTGGACCGAGTTTCGAACTCGCAACCCTCTGTTGCTAATCCGTTGCTCTTCCAAACGCGGCCCTTGGCTCTTGAGGAAAGACACTCGCCCGTTTTCAATTACTAGCTGTATGGCCCCGCGTTGCCGAGGACGTGTTAGTAAATATCTTCCTCTTGGATTTTTACTCTTTTTTGCTTGTCTTCTTATAGATTCGCCGATATATAATTCTATAAATTTATCATTATTATTCGGATTTAAAAGTTTTATGGTTTAATGTGTCACGGGATAACTGATTGTTACTAAACGACATATTAGAATTTTCGCCGTCTCATTGAAAGTCTTCATGTAAATTTCTGAATTTCACCCTGACGTTCAGCTTCGACTAGTCTTCTATTGGTAGCTTGTTCCTTAGATTCATTGTGACGTCTTTCACGTAGTTTATATAGAGCTGAATTGCTTGTTATGGAACGTTTTCTTTTTGGCATTGTCGTTAAAAAGAGTAATTACAACGCAAAAAATAATCGCTACAAAAGCAGCAGTTTGAAATTCCAAATTACGATGAATTTAAGAGTTGAGTTGTACAGGTTTGCTGTATTGAATGTGAAATAATTACAAAAAATAATGCTTACTTAAAGAAGTAAAATATAAGGCTCGAAAAAGTAGTGTATTAAATGTTTATTTGAAGAGTAAAATGTAAGATACGAAAAAGTACTGTATATTGAATTTTGAACATTTTCTACGTTTTTTTTCTCGAATTTAACACGAATGTTTAAGTCAAGTCTAACAAAAAAAACATAATAAAAAGTTGGGGCAAAAACCGCTACGGAAGCGTTACGGAATCAGCCAGTGACGTCACGGCACTCTGTTCAATCAGGTAATTTTTTGTACATTTTATGTTAAAATTTAAATTTTTGAAAATTTTAAAGGAGCGGAATAATTTTCCCAGCTTATTCTGCGTATTTTGACACCTCTCTCAGATCTCTACGTGCTGTGGTTGAGACGAAGATAGATTTCCAACAGACTATCACACATTAATAGTGTAGATACTCCTTTTCATTTTATTTCCCTTCGTTGATTCGTATTGATTAGCTCTTTTAATTTTCCTCTGCGATTGAAAAGCTTCTTTTGCGGTCTCGGTTGGAAAGAAGCTCGCTTGGGTTGGAGTTGAAGTGAGAGAGGTTTGGCTGATACGGCTTATCCAGATAAGATGCACGCAATGTGCTGGCTGCTGATCGTCAATTTAAATTCGGATGGGTGGGGGACGCCGTTGATGAGTTGGATGAGCTAGATTATACCAATTATATCGATAAGCTTATTGGACGAATTATCATTGCGAGTGCTTTTCTTGTTGAGCTCTGCTTAGTTTTCTCTGTCTCTGCTGTTGCTGGTTTCAGCAAAGCGAATCTATTCAAATAGATCCATTGAACTGTAAAGTTTTCAATCTAATTTTTGCGGATCTTTCTTTTCGAGTTCGAAACTTGATTCTCGTACGCGTGGGCTGATGCACGTTAAATCTGTCGTGGCTTCAAATGTCCTCACGTTGGCGTGGTGTGTAAGTTTGGAGAGTGGGATACCAGTTCAGGTGTTAACTCGTCACCCGACCGTGGTTTAAAATGACGAAGCGTTGTCCTTGGATCTTTTCCTTCGGGATTGATCCCGGACCGTCGCCACTAGCCCGTTGTGTTGCTCTAGTGAGACGTTAATTAATTACCTACCTCTATTTCATTTAACTGTATAGAACACATTAAATAAAATACTTTTGTGTGAATATTAAATGCATGTTTAAAGTACACTTTTCAGACACGTTTTTTAAGCGACTGGGCACAAATGCTCAAAAATTAAGGTAGACAAGTAGGATAGTTGGTAGTTGAATTTACATCGCACTGGAGCAATACTGAAAAGTAAAGATAATGCAATCCTAGATGAATCCCGTGCTAAGCTCATACAACCAAATTGGTATGACAGCCACCAGTTTCTCGTAGTTTTCTTTTTATTCTGTTACTCTTTGATTCCTCTTTGCATTTTGTATCCCTATATTTTTATCAAATTGTTTCTTGTCTGTTTTGTTGATGCGCGCGGCCATTGGAAATTTCAAAGTTTGTAGAGAGAAAAGGATATGCGTAGAATGGGACAAGAGCATACCAGCCATGTTATAGCATAACGAAGCTCAACTACCTGGAAGGACCGTGGGAATTGTAATAAATGCTTGAGTTCCCAAAGACCTGTTGACAAAGGTCACCAAAAGCCCATTCGAGAGTGTGAAATAGACGGTGAAACATTAAATCTCTTCAAAAGCGCATGAACTGATGATAGAAACAAGTCTAGATTCACATGGAAGAAAAAAACGTTTTAAAACCTGCTCGCTACAAATTAAGTTTTTTGAAAAACGGGAAATCTTATCTTTATTATTTGATGCTTGGTGACTTTTGAAAACCCCATTCCCACGTCTCGAACACCTGTAACTATTAATTATACCGGTATTGCTTTTCGCCAGTAGCGGTAATTGTTTCCTTGATATTTGAATAGATGTTTTGATAGATTTTGCACCAGGAGGTTTAAATTTGTTCAGTGCGCTGAGAAACAAGGAAACAAATCTTAGTATCATTCCCAAGTGATAATTCTACCCCGTTAGAAGTGTTTGATTTCAACGTAAGAATCCAAAAGCGAAAAGCGGAATACGAAGATGTCTTTTGCATTGCTTAACTTCAATCCATCTCTTCAGGAAAACAAATAAATCGATTAAACCTCTAAGTGGGTTGGACGAGATCAAGATCTGGTCAGTTTTCTTCTAATGACGAGTTACAAGGTCGAGGAAAGCACCAGGAGGGTTAAAAAAGCATACATAAGTCGAATTATTTAATGTTAACCCCCATGGTATCTCGTCATTAGCAAAACTGAACAGATCTTGATGGACGAGATATCTCGTCATTAGAGGAAAACTTACGAGATCTTGATCTCGCTATCATAAAAAAGGTCGCTAATATCTGGATGACGAGATATCTCGTCATCAAGGTCTTTCCAATTTTTCGAATTGTGGGAAATTGGTCAGATCTTGATGGACGAGATATCTCGTCGAAACGACCTGAAGGGTTAAAAGAATAATGTATGCTAATTGTCTCCCTGGAAAGTCCCCTATCTTTAAATAGCCTTCTGTATCATTTTGACCAATAGTAAATAAATCATGTTACATAGCAATGAACTTAACATGGAGAGTATTACTTTTATTTTAGCAAACGCAAAGCTATTTTTATATTTACATGAAATATGCAAATTTATTTTAACTAAAAAAAGCAGGAAATCGAATGGAACTATTTAACGGAGATAAATCGTTGAGTATTTTTACAAAGCACTTGAAAAACTGATTGTGTGGAAGACCCAAACCGTTGTTTAGACGTGAATACTCAGGCCTGATAATGGATTGTGGAATGAATGAAACAGAATGGGAAGCTTGTACGATTGTTTATTGTGTGAATATTCAGTAATTAATTTACGGTTTGAACTATTAAAGGGCAGTTTGATATTGTCATTGTTGTTCAATTTTAATTATAGCGCAACAGTGCTATAATTAAAATATAATTTTAAAGGATAAACTTTTACCTTACGTGTCGTTGTACTAGTACTGGGTGACTCATTTCACGCTCGGCCACCGCAACTTTCTTGTCTATACTCTCTGTCGTTCTGCTCTCGACTTGGGCATTATGAAATTTATATTTATTTAAATTATACTCAATTATCATCAAGTTCTTGGACCCGATTGTTGTTTAATATTAATTGTAGCGTAGTTCGGTAGCTTTTGAAAGACGCCACTTGCGCAGTCCTCTCCACGTAATTCAGAGTTACACTGGCCCAAAGATCGCCCATCATCGTAGAATTTCGACATATTGCGGAACCCTTCCGCATGCTCAGTGCGCCTCCGCACTCTGTCCGAAGGTCATGTCCGGTATGGGCATCCTTTATCTACACGACGCTATATTTATCTTCTTGATGTTTCTTCTAGTTCCGAAATCATAAGACAACACAGTTGTAAATCTTTTTTGTAACACTGAACTTTTCATGCATGCCCCCCAGTACTGTTTCGATTTTAAAGACGTAGTCACTTCAAAAATAATAAAGGGTGTTTTAGAGCATATTTTTACATTAAAAAAGACGAGGTTTCTTTCTACAATAGATTAACACTAAGAATTTTATTACTCATTTCATTGCATCGCACCATTTTTATTACTCATTTCGAAAGATCGCGCAGAGCACAAAAAGGCCCTTCTCGATCCTCCTCTTTTCAGAAGGGCTAAGAGGTCCTCATTGTATTCCAAAGAAGCACAAAAGAAAAGTGTGGTGGACATGTGGCATATGAAGGAATGTGTTCTCTTTTATACCTCTCTCTTCTTCCACTTTTATACCCTACCTTTGTGTCCAAAGTTCAGCAAGAGGTCAAAAAGTAGGATGTGCGTAGCAGGACAAAGCTCACATGTAACCGGTAAGTGTGGAGGTATTTATTTTTTACCTTTCTAGTCGCACTATGAGAAGCAGATTAGGTACGAAATACCGAGGACTCTTGCTTTTTAATCTTCTTTATTACCCAAAATCGCGCAACAATTCCAAATAGAGATCTGGGGGACTAATCGGGTGAGAGTGAAAATGCTTTGTGAGTGCCCGTGGTGGGTTTCAGAGTTTTGACGCTTTTAAGAGGTCATGTGTGCGATTATACTGATGAACTCGAGGGATAACTCTGGACGTGTTGCTTCTGCGGTTTGGTGTCGTAGTTTTATGAGGTATGTCTTCTGCGTCGTGGTCCTGGAATGGGTTGTATGTCTTTTAAGTGCAGATTGTGACACACTGCGGGTCAAAAATGATAAAAATTCCACCCAAAGAATTCCATCCATTCGGTATTGAATTCCTCTCCTATATTTGAAGGAAAGAATTCTGGATAGGTTATCAAAATTCTTGTGTATTATTCTGTCAACTTGTTTATAAAATCAATTTATAAAATCTTTTTGTATCTTAAATTTAATCTCTCTTAAATTTAATTTATGTAAATCTAGTTTTATTTAAAGTAAAGTTAAGTAAATTGAACAGAATTTGGGATTTTGTTTCTTCAGTTTCTGAATCACCAAGGGAACATTTTAACAAAATTCTCAATAAATAATACGTTGTGTTTATTTGTATTCCAAACCAGAATCCCTGTGCGGGAAGATTTATTTCAAAGAATAACGAACAATTGGCACCCATTTAGAAAGGCAGAAACACTGAAAATAGTGAAAAAAATCGACTCTTTTCTTATGCTACTCATTACTTTAAGATTCAAAGAATTTCATCCAGTTGATAATGAATTCCTTTCCTTTATTTGAAGGAAATAACTCAGTACTGTTATCGAAACTCCTTGGTGTGTATTATTATGTCAACTTGCTGTTGTCAACTTGTTATGTGAACTTGTGTTGGATTTTATGGTGCAAGGGCCATATTTGACAAAGCCGTGCCAAACAACTTCAAGAACTTGCTATGAAATAACGTTATAAAAGCATTTTATATCAGTAGTTAAACGTAAGTTATATAAATCTGTAATTTTATTTAAAGTAAGTTAAGTTGATATAAATTGGGATTAAGTTTTATCTCTTCAGTTCCTGAACAGTAAATGCGGAAACATTTTTACAAAAGAAAGAAAAAATAAGTTGCGTTTATTCGTCTTCAAAACCAAAGTTCCGGTTTGAGAAAGATTTATATTAGAGTTCGATCATATATTGGAAAAGGCAGAAACACTGAAAGTGGTGGAAATAATGGAACTTTTTTAATACTATTCTCTAAGAAAAATAGTTTACTTTTTAATTTAGAAAATGTTTCAGTACCAACGAATTCTATTGGATATTTTTGTCTCTATGATCTTCGTAGTCATTGTAACCAAGGTCTCCAATCATTTAATTTCCTATTTAAAAATTTCAGT
The DNA here is from genome assembly GCA_933210815.1 of Meta bourneti. Classification (NCBI taxonomy): domain Eukaryota; kingdom Metazoa; phylum Arthropoda; class Arachnida; order Araneae; family Tetragnathidae; genus Meta; species Meta bourneti. The sequence continues at coordinate 35,707,276 of OW119930.1, read as the reverse complement.
CACAAATTTCCTTCTATTCTCTTTTGATGACGATATCGAAGTAAAGAAAACATTGAATCACTGGAAAGTGGTCTGAATTTAAATGAAAGAGATCGCAGAAATTAGGGAAATTTCTAAGATTTTTTCCTATGAGGGAAAGTACTGAACTTTCCCTCTTCATAGTTTGGGCTCAGCCCCTCCGCTCCGACTACCTGAAGTCACTACGAATGTAGAGAAAGCCCCGTGGAAAATATGAATCTCGACAAAGTCTTACGAGAATCGTTATCCACAGAGTGTGAAACCAAAAATATAGACATCGCTCGCCTACCGCAGGTTGGTAAGCTTTCTCTCATGTGTTCAAATGTGACCGGGGATAGATGCCCTTCAGGTGAACCTTACATGAACCTTAATCGGTATCTTTAACCCTCCAAGTTGATTCGACGAGATATTTTGTCCATCACGATCTGGTCAGTTTTGTCAATGACGAGATACATCGTCGAGACCAAAATGCCGTATCACTCCAAGGGGGAACGGAGACACAAGTAAAGAAACAAATTGTGGTGACAATTTGGAACAGGTTTTTGCACCAGAGGCTGACCACTACAGGGTGATTAACCACCATGAGGGTTAAAGCTGGTGACGGATAGAGCCTTATCCCTATTGATTCGTCCTAGCATTTATAGCCTCACTCGAGCTTAAGCTTGCTGGGCTTGGGGGAAATTTCCCCATAGGCATCTGTCTTATTTCAGTGACCGTCAGAAATTCGAGTTACGTGAACCTACACGCCTTGTCATGGTTCTGATGACTGAACCATTATCGGAACCCTGGAATGTGGGCTAGAAGTTGTTTGCCACACAAATTTATCCAGCGGCTTATCAATCGGAGACACATCGGGTGATGCTTAATGCCACTTTCCCTCTTGATATGTTGTATAAATATTTACCCTCCAAGTGGTTTTGTCGAGATATCTCGTCCAAGATCTGGTCACCTTTAGTAATGACGAGATACCTCGTCAAGACAAAACTGCTCTATTACTCCAAGGGGAATGAAGATCCAAGTTGGAGATACAAATTGCGCCTTGCCTAGAACTGATGGCAACTTGGAACAGGTTTTTGTATCAGAGGTTGGTCAATATAGGGTAGTCTTCGACTCGAAGATTAACCACCAGGAGGGTTAATAACACTGGTTGACACAAGAGTACTTTTAAAACCATCCTTCCAAACTTTAGTCTGTTTTGATATTTTTGATGATTTTGGAACTCTAACAAGGCACCTAAAAGGAGTATTTAAGTTAAAAATAAAGCTTCTGTAGACCTGTTTTATTACAAGGTTCTTGTTCGCAAGGTTTCTTCAACTCTTAAACTTGTCTCCAAAACAGTAGAACTAACTTTTCCACTGGTCCGATAATGTCACTAACAGTTAGCTTAACAGACAGGTTTTCTTCTATCTGCTGTCATATATGATTGATTTAAAATCGTAATAATTTGCATAACTTATCGGGTCTAAATCACTCGTCTTTCAAACCCTCCGACAAAAATCTCTGTAGTGTAGCATTTTCTCTGTCAAGTAATATAAATAAGCTCGTAGCAAATATGAACAATCTCTGATACTCGATCCTTTTTTGATTTATTTGACAGAGCAGATCGATCTCTGTAGGAACGTCGAGATATCTCCCAATTGAATCGTTACCTGGAGCAGTATTTCAAAGCTTTTAATGATAAATTGTCATCCTTTACCGCCCTTTATGTTTTTTATTCTAAGACATCATATCCAACCTTTGACACAAAACTTATAAAAATATTCACCAATCCTTGTTTTTACGTGTTGAGTTGTTTGAAATATAGCTGTGTTAGCTTGACTAATGAAATGTCAACCATGCAAAGATATTGCTTTCAATTTATTGAAGAGAAGAAACTAAAGCTGCTTTGAATTTTTTAGTTTTTAATAAAATAGCTTTGTTCACAAACTTTCTCGACATATTTTTGATTAGGAAATTATTTTAAATCGAAAAGACATTATAATCCGATTGTCAAAGCAATTTCTTGTATGTAGAATGTATGTATATTTATGTTACACAAGACCGTGTCCTGACCACTTTGGAAATGGCGGTCTAAACTAATGCGCATGCGTAGTTTGCACTCCTATTTTAGAAATTAACTTCTTATTACGCATGCGTAGTTTGCAGTAAGCGAGATCACTGACAAAAAAGAAGGACGAAATGGAACTTAAATTTCGCATTCAATAGTGCCGATTTGAGGATATTATTGGGGTAAAGTAAATTCCCAGTCACGTTAACCCTCCAAGATGTCTCGACGATATATCTCGTCTATTAAGATCTGGTCAATTTTGCTAATGACGAGATGTCTCGTCGAGACAAAACTGCCCTTATTCTCCAAAGGAATGAAATCCAAGCAGGAAAAACAAATTGTCCCTTCCCTAGAACTTTGCTTTTGTTCAATAAAAAAAGTCACAACTCCCCGTGCACCACAGAAGTACACGTTACTTACAGAAGTATAAGTTGAATTAACAAAGAAACAGCGGAAAACAATTTAACTGAAATTACAAGATTTGACGAACTTGACAAATGAGTAGAAACGCAGATTAGATTTAATAAAAACGTTGAGTTTCACTGGCCATGTTTTACCTAATCTTCTCAAATCATTTTGAAGGCACATTCTTGAATTGAAAATTCAAGAATCAAAGAAAAGAAAATCAAATGCTCCACAGAGGAGATCAAATTCTCTCAATCAATGCTCCATAGAGGAGAAAATTCAAGAATCAAAGAAAAGAAAATCAAATGCTCCACAGAAAGAGAAAATCAAATGCTCCACAGAAAGAGAAAATCAAATGCTCCACATCTTGTGACTGCTTTTTAAAACACTCGCACATATCATTAGTCCGAAGATTAAAGTTATATAGGTATTTAGCCAAACTTCTATGGCCAGATAAAAATTGTGTTATTTTGAAGTTTGTGAAGAAAAATAATTCTGAGCTCAATCTATGCTGAATAGTAGGAAAATTTTTTTTGGTGTGGCCAGCTTTCTTAGACGAGACATACTCTTCGTTCCTCTCATCAACAAGCTTGTCATAGCATGAGGCTTTCCAGTAATACTTAGGGATGTTAACATTTACATCAACTGCTAAATTCAAAGCATCTTTGGCTAAAAAATCAGGTCTTTCATTCCCCTAAATCCCAGAGTGTCCACGCACATATAGGCAAAGAAAAACTCAATTCCTCTATTTTTAAGAGAACTAATTATTAAAAGAGTTTCAACAACTAATTTTTCTGTGCTTGTAACATTGTTCAGTAAATGTAAAGAGGAAAGAGAATCGCTACAAATCAGGTACTTTGAAACAGGTTTTCGCATCAGAGGTTGACCATTGGCAGCTTTTGACGGGAAGATAAACCACGAGGAGTGTTAAAGATATACTAGAGGGGACTGGTGCATAGCATCTATTCTAAGCTTTACTAACTGCTTATATCTATTGATCGCTACGTCATTACTCATATTTCATATCTTATTTTAATTAATTTATAATGGATATAACACGCCAATTATAAGTGTATTTCATACAACTAATTGAAATAAAATGATACAAAAATATATAAAATAAATTTTAAGTTTACTGGCGTTCTTTCTTAATAAAATGCATGACAAAAAGGGTCTTTCACTTCCACAATTGGATTCTGAACTTCTACTTTTCAATTGGTCCGTGGTAGCCCGGTTGGAAGAGTAACGAATTAGCAATCGGAAGGTTGCGAGTTCGAATCCAATCAAAGATCGTCGTTTACTAAGGAGCCTGGTGCACTGTCGTGGCCTCAAATGTTCTTACGTTGGCGTGGTGTGGAAGTTTGGAGAGTGGGGTGCCAGCTCAGGTGTGGCCTCGTCATCTGACCGTGGTTCAAAATTACGTGGTGTTGTCCTCGTTTCTTTCCCCTCGGGTTTGATCCCGGACCGTCGCCAATAGCCCGTCGTGTTGCTCCAGTGCGACGTTAATTGGAATACCTACCTATCAACTTTTCAATTTCTCCCCGTTTCCTAGTTCAAAGGCGATTTGGAATTTTTAGTGCATTAAGTCCGATTTTACTGTGCCAATAAATATTTTCTTTAAAGTTTCTTTTAACTATAAAAATATAGATTTACAATACTATAGCTAATTCAAAATATAACCATACCGAAAATCATTTCCTTTCATTCTATGCAGCGTAAAAACAACTGGGCAAATAAAACAATAAAATACAAGGTAGCTTTAATTTTACTTAACAATAGAAAGCCTTGCAATGAAATAAGGATACGATATTCTACCAAATAATAAATATTTAAAAAATGAATGTATATTTACTGAATCGAAGCCAATTAACTATCATTAAAATTTGATTTCAATATTTTTATATCATTAATGACAGTCATACTAAGTAAGTAATTATTTAACAGAGATGTTATTAGTCATTTCCCCCATAGCTAGAACGAGAAGCCACTGCAAGTCTTCCCTTCTATAGGTATAACAGAAGAGTTAGTACCATCACCAAATTATGTCATTTAAACCAATTAAATAATTAAGCAGCATTTTTCGAGTTGGTTTTTCTGTAGTCTCATTCCTGCCACACAAAGAAAAAACGAACAGAGAAAAAACACTGGCGCCTGTGTTGGAAGTAATCCCGTTTGAGGAACCCCGTCTAGGTGGTTGTCTCCCAGTTATCTATTCGGTAAATAACTTTTCGTGGTTAAAGTGGGAAGGCTCATATCGGAAAAGGTCGGCACGCAGGCCATCGTTTGGAAGCAGGGGGCCTCCTAACGGGGGCTCCTTGGAGAAAGAGCCCCCTTATCTTGACGGACGTCACTCAAGCGATGGCCTCGTCATGCACGCCATCCCTCCAAAAGACAGGCCAAAGAACAAAACCACCCAAAAACAAACGAAATGGAGAGGAAGTCAAAGGAAATATCCCCCGATCGGATCGTAAATCCGGATCATTTATGATTTGACGTTTATGATCGAGGTCTTTTCTTATGTGGTAAAGGAGGACATCGGGAACTGTGGTCGTCACAATGGCAGGACAACCGCGGTGTGTAATGTCGTCAATAGGGGCAATTCCGAGCTGTGCGTTTGCCTGCCACTCAGCTTTCGCAATTTTTCCGGCTTTTCATCCGCGACAGAAATAATCTTTCGAAAGGGAACGGAGGAATGTCTTTGAATTCTGTAGATTTATTACTCAAATGTGAATCGTGTAGGTCTGAAGTCGTGTATATATATATATATATATATATATATAGCATGCTGTAAAAGTTGAGTGCCGACTGATGCAAATGTTTTCGATATCAAAAGGTTTGGTTTGTATTGTCATTGCACGGCGCCATTTTTAAAAACCTTTTTGGTTCATAACTCCGGCTGTGCAGTTTACCAATTACTTATCAGTTATATTTGTGTCTTTAAATCTTAAATTCAGAAGTGTGCGTCAGAAATAATCTTTAGAAAGAAAACTGGGGAATGTCTTTGAATTCTGCAGATTTATTACTCAAATATGAATAGTGTAGGTCTAAAGCCGTATATATAGCATGCATGCAACAAAAGTTGAGTGCCGAGTGATGCAAATGTTTTCTATATCAAAAAGTTTGGTTTGGATTGTCATTCTACGGTACCGTTTTTAAAATTTGTTTGGTTCCTGGCTCCTCCTGTGCAGTTTGCCAATTACTTATAAGTTAAATATGTTTTAAATTTTATATTCAGACGTGTCTGCGAACTTCTCATGCTTTTTGTATTTAACCCTCCTCGTGGTTTTGACGAGATATCTCGTCCATCAAGATATGACTAATTTTGCTAATGACGAGATATCTTGTCATCAAGATATTGCCGATTTTGTTATGATTACGAGATCAAGATCTGGTCAGTTGTTTTCTAATGACTAGATACCTCCTCCATCAACATCTGGCCAGTTTTGCTAATGACGAGATACCTCGTCGAGACAACCATGTGGAGGGTTAAAAATATTGATTTTATTGAAATTACCAAACTTTTAACTTGTTTTATTGATACTAGTTTACATCTTTATTCCTAGAAATGTGTTTGTAGGGCCGAATGATGTCTTTGCCTATGTGCCACGATGCTTTTAAGATGGCCGTTACTATATATAATTCATTATACCTTTTGTCCATATTCTTGCGGGAAGTACGTCAATTAGCTGCTGAAAAAGATCCTCGGTACTGTTAGAAACTGTTTTTCTGAGAAACACGGACATTTTCCCGATGTGCCTAATTGGTGCAGGTTCAGGTTTCACGATGTCTCAAGAAAGTTGTTTTGGACAGCATGTTTCCCTCAAAACCCACTTTCGGGGTTTGCGAAAAGGTTTAAAAGGAGACATGTGTTCAGCTCTCTTTCCGGGTCGTCTGGTTCGAATCGGTCTTTCCCTTTGATATTCAATCTGTATTCAAAGCGGAAGGCAAACATCTGGTCCGTCAAGGAATATTCGTTTGGTGACCCAAACTACTCGCCCAATTTTCCATTCCAAATGAAAAGCCGTGATGCCAAATGAACATTACGCTCAAAGATTTTTAAAATTTCTTATAGACCTGGCTATGTGCATCTTACCTGTGTGATAAAAGAAACTTCGATTTACGCTCTTTAAATCAGCTCTAATGCTAAATTATTAATTATACCATCAACTTAGAACATAAATATTTTAATTAACAGCTTTTTTACTGAATAACTGTTAGATAAAATATAATGAGCATTTCGTTAGATATCATGAAACAATTAAAGCATTACTGCATTTCTCATCATCATGAAAATAAGCATTTAGTGTCTCCAAAAATGTCAGTTAATGTGTTTCTGCTGTAAGTCCCGACGATAATGCTTTTCAAAAACGTTCTTTTTTATGAGTGCTACCTTCATATTTTGCAATTAACCTTACATTTTTTTTATTTCGTCTGTTTAGGGCAGAAACACATTTACTGACATTTTTTGTAGACACTAAACGGGTAGAATTGAGTACTTTTTGGAATCGAATACTCAGTATTCGAGTGCTTTCAAGTATCGAATACGTATTTGAATGCAGTTCAAAAATGCAGTGCAAAATAAGTTGGATGAATACTTAGGTATTCGAATACTTAGGATGAATACTTTGGAATTCGAGTACTTTGGTGTTCGAATACTTTGGTATCCGAGTCTTTTGTATTTAAGTACTTAGGTATTCGAGTACTTTGGTGTTCGAATACTTTGGTATCCGAGTCTTTTGTATTTAAGTACTTAGGTATTCGTATACTTTGAATGAATATTTTGGTATTCGAATATTTTGGATGAATACTTTGGTATTCGCGAATACTTTGAATGAATACTAAGGATGAATACTTAGTATCCGAGTACTTTGGTATCCTAGTTCTTTTGTATTCGAGTACTTTGAATACTTTGTTATTCGAATATGCTACAAAGAATCGAATAGAACGAATACTTTTAAGTATGGAGTACCCGGTACTTTTGTATTCGAATAGTCCCACCTCTAGTTTAAATCCGTCTGCATTTTAGACTCGTTGCGGCACTGATTTCTAGCTCAGAGGAAACATGCTTTAAATCTCTCGAAACATCCTGAATCAAAACGCAAAAGCAGCAGAAAAATCTCGCGGAAAAGAAATATCCCATGTGAATGCAATCACCATTCCTTCCCTTCCCACCCGAGCCTCAATCAACACTTTAAAAATTTTCTATTCCCGCTGACTCACAAACACACGTTTGTCCCGGAACCAGCCAGCTCCAAGAAGAAACAAACTTGATTGAAAACATACAAGTCTGTGGCCAGAGACGATCCAATGATCTGGGTGGGGGGAAATGACAGGAAGCAACACCAACAAGAAACAGGATGCCTTCCAATATCTGGCGTGAGTCTGGAGCCCATGATAGCATCGACGGGGGGCACAGATCTGGAGGGAGGGACTCACCACCAAGGAAGAGAGAGCTACTATTAAGAATACCAAAGACGAAAAAATGATGGAATGTCGTACGGGGTTCCGGATCAGTGTTTTGCAGCAGCCACTGGTATTTCCTTCTGCTGCCTCCCCTCCACAGGAAAGCTGTTAGGAGAGGTTTTGTGTGCAAAGCTTTTCTTTGTTAATTCCTTTTGCGTCGCAGGACATGCCTGAAATTGATTATGTATTTTGTGTCCTTGCGAGGTGATGGGAGGGGACGGAATTCCGTTTGGGTTGTTGTTGGAGATTACCTTTGTGTTGAGAAGAATCCGCAGTGTTTGATAGAGATTAATAGATGGAATTTTAATGTGTGACGCGTGTATCTGGCGCTATGATCTGTCTCTCGTCTGTGCTGTGGCGTGAAGATATTTGGTAATTTGTGGGGTGTCTGGCAGTGGCGTGGTTGAGGGAGGGCGGTGGCTCCGAGCTCCCACAATCTAAAGGGGCGGCATTTCAAAAATGTTTATTTAAACATATTGTAGTTTTTTTTTGGAAAAACGAGGTTTTTTAAATTTTAAGAACACAAGTTTGCCATTTATCACAGTACATTCCAATGCTGTGCGAGTGGAGTGAATGCTTTATTCCACTCTATCTTTGGTAGGTATTTAATTAACGTCGCACTAGAGCAACACAACGGGCTATTGGCGACGGTCCGGGATCATATCTCGAAGGGAAAGATACGAGGACAACACCACGTAATTTTGAACCACGATCAGATGACGAGGTCACACCTGAGCTGGCACCCCACTCTCCAAACTTCCACACCACGCCAACGTAAGAACATTTGAGGCCACGCAGTGCACCAGGCCCCTTAGTACACGACGGTCTTTGGTTGGATTCGAACTCACAACCCTCCGCTTGCTAGTCCGTTACTCTTCCAACCGGGCTACTGTGGCCCCTCTATTTTCAGATACAAATTTTAAGTTAATCCTTCCTGTGAAGCCCCCTGAAAACGTATTACTTTTCACTACCATCAGAATGAAAAATGAAGCCCACTGCATTCGTATTCATCAACTCTCCTGGTGGTTGTCTCGATGTATCTCGTCATTAGCAAAACTGACCAGATTTTGATGGACGAGATATCTTGTCCTTAGAAAAAAAACTGACCACAGCATCATCAAAAATCGGCATGAAATCCATTTATAAGGTGCTATATTCATTATAAATGGATTAAATGAGCCTCTGATCCAAAAGTCTGTTCCAAATTGTCACCAGTTCCCGGGCAAGACAATTTGTTTTTCCTGCGTGGATTTTCATTGGAGTAATAGGGCAGTTTTGTCTCCGAGATTAGCAAAATTGTTAGATTTTGATGAAAGATATCCCGTCAAAACTACTTGTAGGGTTAATTAAAGAGGGAAGAGACCCAAATCATTAAAATTTCCTTGTTAAAAATATGTGAAGAGCACAAAACAAAGAAAATAAAACCTTTTCTACCTTCCTTGAAGCCCATTAATAGAAATCGTTATCGAAACTCAAGCATTTGCTAGTTTTAATGCATATTAGATAAAAATTGCAACCAACAAATTTGTATTGGGAACAGAAATTTTATAAAAACATACTGATTTAGTGTATTTTGCACACTAATTATTTTAATATACTTTATCATAATTTTAAATAACAAATTTTGTTTTGGACAGTGGGCGGCATGAACCTAATTTGACCGAGGTCCCAAAAAGTATAGCTTTGCCTCTGCTCTGGTGAATTGGAGCTGTGAATGGTTGGAACAGTCAGGGAACTGCTATAAGGGTCGATCCTAAGGCAATGGCTACTCACGTGCGTACCCCTCTTAGTCTATTTTTAAAAATAGAAGTTGATTTAAAGTAGCGATTTTCAACCGGTGTGCCACAATGATGCTGAAATGGTTTAAATTGTGTAAGATTTATTTCATTTCAACGGTTTAGTCTCGAACTTTTGACTAGTATGTTCATGAATAATTTCAAGTAATATCCTTATGAATCATTTTGAGAATTATTTTTATTACAAAGTATCATAAATAAATTGTTTTTAAGAAGCCTCTTTGGAATAAAAAGGAATGGTAATTACTACTATTTTCTTGTAAATCAACCAAAACCATACCTATTTTTCGACATATCGGTAAAAATATAATATATATTTAATATGCCACACAATTCTAGCAAGTAGTCTATGTTGTCATGGAATGCACATGATTGAAAATCTCTGTTCTAAGCATATCGAAGATGACAAATGACTTTTTTGTTTATTTTGATTTTGTAGAATAATAACAAAAATAAAAGCAACATTCTGAGATCCATAGATATCGTAACTAACACGAAAAGAAAAATCTAAAAAGATTGACTCACATATTATATGCTCTCGTGTCAATTGATAGGCAATGAAGTAATTGAATTTATATCTATAAAGTTCTCACAGCTTCCTTTTGTTATTGAAGGATTGTGCTTCAAGTTGTGAGTTCTAATTTTTCCTGTCTACGTGCAAGTGGGTCACTCATGACACCTCTCAGTAATGGCCATGTCTGGTATCTGAGGACTCGGACAAATGCTCCAAGGGTCGAATTGAAAATGACATTATAATTTTTAAATGATTTCATTGAATTTGTAAAATTTAAAACTTCTTCAAATGTAATACAAAATGCCGTATGGAGTTCCATAGACTTTCAAAGTAGGTGTCAAGTTTGCTCTGTCAGGGCAGTTTTAAGAGCATTATAGGCCCTGGGCCAGATTTGTACTCCTATATACCCATTCACGGAAAGTGTAAATGATAATGGATAATATATTATCAGTATGAAAAAAGTAATCTTTTGATAATTTGAATAAAGTAAATTACCAAAATGCTTCAAATTCTGATTGCTACTTTTTGGCCAAGAATAGTGAACAGTGCTAATCCATCGACACAGCTATTTTAAATTTGAGCATTTCTCAACTTGCTTCCTTTTGATACATGGCCCTCAGGGGCATATCCTCTTTAGATGTGTACGGGCATCACAATCCCAAGGAACCCGAATGATCTGTCCTTCCTTCTGTTTTATCCGCCTGCCCTTCTGCTTTTTGGATTTTTTTGTTCTTCATTGTTGTCTTGTGTTTGTGCAGTTTGGCCAAACATTGCCCTTGCGCCATAAAACCCAGAAGTCGTAAAGGAACTTGAACATTGTTCTTTCCTCAATATGCCCCTGGAGACAATATTTGAAACTAGTCGAAGCATGCTGGAGACAATAAGTAGTTTGGGCAGTTTGATTACTTTGTATAGCAACGTTTTTCAGGTTATTCTAAGTTGTACAGGGCGTTTTTTTATGCCAAGTCACTTGTTTAGAACAAAATTTAAATACTACATTTGTAATTAAAATTTTTTACATGTTTTGTTTACTCGAAGAATGACATTATTTACGAAATAGGGTTTTTTTAACCATTTCCTATTACGTTTGAGCACATTTCCGGGGTGATTTGTCCAATTTCTTCCTGAAAAGTTTGCTTAAGCTGTTGAATCGTTGTCGGCTTGTTAGTGTGGACTTGTCTCTTAAAACAAACCATTATAGGAAACATTGGTACGGTTAAATCAGGGTAATGGCAATTGCCAATCTAGGTCCAATCGCGTAAAAATTCATACACTAATTATTTCTCTCTCTTCAAAAATATCCTCATCCCTATGTATCGTGTAAAAAAACAGACATATCGTGTAAAATAAAAGACATATCAAGTAAAATAGTCCTTTTCATGACCTCCAGCACCATGAGAAGGTCATAAACAAATTGAGGCCCCGTGCTCGTTAAATCTGTGGTGGCTTCAAATGTCCTCACGTTGGCGAGATGTGGATGATTTGGTGTGCCATCTCAGGTGTTGTCCTCGTCTTCTGACCGTGGTTCAAAATTACGCGGTGTTGTTCTCAGATCTTTCCCTTCTGGATGGATCTTAGACCGTCGCCAATAGCCCGTTGCGTTGCTCCAGTGCGACATTAATTCAACTAATGGGACCGGGATAGCCCAGTTGGAAGAATAACGAATTAGCAACCAGAAGGTTGCGAGTTCGAAACTAGGCCCAGCCAAAGCCGGTCGAATACACCGGGGCTGGTGCAAGTTAAATCTATCGTGGCCTCAAATGTCCTCACGTTGGCGTAGTGTGGAAGTTTGGAGAGTGGGGTGCCAGTTCATGTATCGTTCTCCTCTCTCATCTAACCGTGGTTCAAAATTACTAGGCGTTGACATTGATCCTTCCCTTCGGGATTGATCCCGGACCATCGCCAATAGACCGTTGTGTTGCTCTAATGTGATGTAATTTAACTACCTACTTATCTCTATAAGGTAGGTAGGTAGTTGGATTAACGTCGTAAAGGTGTTCATCTCGTCATCTGACAGTGATTCAAAATTACGTGGTGTTGTCCTCGGATCTTTCTTTTGGGATGAATGAGGGACCGTCGCCAATAACCCGCTGTGTTGCTCCAGTGCGACGTTAATTAACTACCTCCTACCTACTTCAGAGACGAATTGCTTACTGCAACGGCGAGTGTTCCCAGAATTCCAAGTTTCGACCCACGACGAAAAGCAACTAATACGTTTTAATTATGCTTCTTTATAAGGTTAAAGCCCTTTGGAACGTCACCAATTCCAAACTTCATTCCCCATGCGTGGGTAAGATTAATGGAACATTTAAAGAAATAGCCAAACTGAAAAGTAATAAAAGAATTTAAGTCGTTGAATTTTACATTAATTTCTTAAACACCCTTTGATCCCCGTAATTAAAATTGGATAAAAAAATTCTAGTTAAATGATTCATAGAAATAAGGAATCTCGGCTATTACACGCATACTACTCTCACCAATATTCACTGTATTGATGTTGGATAATATATCATAACATTTGGTCAATATATCATAACGACAGTGAAATTTACGACAATATTTTTTAGCAAAAGTTCTTAATAGATTTAGATAGAAAAAAAGCATCAATATAATTACATACTCAGTCAAGACATCTATATATTCGTTGAGAATGAAAAATATATGATATCCGAGACATAATAAAGAGCCCGTTGTGTTGATCCACTGCGACGTTAATTAACTACCTATCTATCGAGACAATAATTTAAATTAACAAGCAGTGGCAAATTTAAATCCTTTTTAATGCTTTAATTACTTGTCTTTAGACTATTAAAGTCTGCGATGAATACTGATGTGCATTGAATAGGTTTTTCCTGTAACCCTAGGGGCGAAGTAGATAGGGTAGGTATTTAATTAACGTCGCAATGGAGCAACACAACGGGCTATTGTCGACAGTCCGGGATCAATCCCGAAGGGATAGATCGAGGGCAACACCACGTAATTTTGAATCACGGTCAGATGATGAGGCAATACCTAAGCTGGCACCCCACTCTCCAAACTTCCACACCACGCCAACGTGAGGGCATTCGAGGCTCCGACGGATTTAACGTGCACCAGTCAAATTACACGTTGAAGTTCCATTCAAAATGAGAGGAATTTTAAAAACAGTGAGCAGTTCTTCCTCCATCTAACAAAGTGGCTGCTATTCCTGTTGATGCAACAGGTGTAGCATGATTCCCTCTTCCTCTGATTGAGTGCAATAATGTTGAATACACAAAAGTTTTTCCTGTTCCTGCAGGTCCGTCTAAAAAGAAACGTCTTGGAAGATTGTCTTGATCTGCATATATTACATTTAGTACAGTTTCAACAACTAATCTTTGTTCAGCGTTAAGCTTTTCCATGTTTATTCGAGCTTTGTTTTGCTCCTGTAAAACATCCCAGGAAGATGAAAACATATCAATAGGAAATATTAAACATGGTAATTTAAGCTTCTCCAGAGTGAAACCATACGCCTTGAGAAGTTCATTGATTTCAGCAAGAGCATACTAAGGCCCAGTTTTTTCGGAGTATCTGCGAACCAAGTCTTCACACATGGAGTTTTCATGTTGAGTCCAAAGTTCAGAAACATTTTCAATCTCCCCAAATCCACATATTATAGCAAACAACATTCGCAAACGACTTGGCATTTGTGTCTTAGCTGCATCAGCAAGGGTATCATGCCAATGCTGATCTCCTTCTAGAAAACCAAGCTCCTTACATGCTTGTTGGAAGCTGTCACATACTACCTCACAGATTTCAAATAATCAAAACTCACTGCATCAGATTTTTGCAGCAACAGCATTCGAAGATAGACCTTTCAGTGTCCTGCACACTAACCACTGGCATTCTTCCGATAATGTTCTGCCCTCCTCGTTGGCTTTTCTTTCAGCTTGTTTCATTTTTATGAAACACATAATTCTGTGGGATGTCAGAGTAATTAATGTTATTTGCGTCTGTATCAGTGCGATTCAATTGAAACCATGCAGTTAAAGTTGTTTGTTTTACTGATGCCTGAGCAATAGCTTCATCCTCTTGACCTTCTTGATAAAAACCGGCTGCTGTTCGGGCAGATGAACTGCTAGTCTCATAACAACATGGGATTTGTTAGACATACTAAACTCATTAAAACGCCACATAGCTTCAGGAGCACTAACATATATACCATCAAGGAAGGTCAAAATTTCATCATGATGAATAACACCGTCATCCCTTTGCAGTTTAACAGATGCAGCATCGTGACCTTTATACACATATTTATAAGGATATTTAACGCTTTTTACTGAAGCACATACTTCAACGTTAATATGAGCATTAAATCTATTTAACAACCAAGGATTGTAAGGTACGACCCATCTATTATCTACATCATACTGACCAATTCTCACTGGTTGTATTGATCTTCGTCTATACACAGGGTACCCATTTATATTTTCTTCTTTGTCTCTTTGATCTCTTTGGGAAATTGTTTGCAGCATACACTGGAATCCTTCATACATGGAGAATTTTTATTCAACGTACCACAGGGGCCATAGATCATACACTTTGAAACAATTTCAAAAAACCTTGGATTGACATTAATATCTGGCAACTCTGCACTAGCAAATTTATCAATATCATCTTTTGTTCGAATCTTTGACCTTGAATCTAAAGTCAATAATATGTGCGCATGAGGTAAACCACTCTTTTGAAATTCAATGACATATATGTACGCAATAACAATTCCAAATATATTACGCTTTAAAATATCATCTAGTAACTCTCATAATTTCATGTTAAAGACTAACAATGATGTCTGGCCTGTGTTCAGGACGTTGAAAATGTTGCATAGCACTCAAAATTTCAGGCCACGTTGGATTGCAAGTGAATGTAATGAAAAGGTCTGGTCGTCCAAATTTCCTAACCATAGACATTGCATCTTGATAATTCTGCTGCACGTCGGCTTCCTTGGAAAGTTGATGGCAATATCATCAGCTTTCCTGTACGCAGACTTTCACTTTTTGCACGAGATTGTAATGCATCTAACAGTCCTCTGTACTGCTCAACTCTTAAGTCTTTATGGTTCATACGAATCTAGCTGAGGCGAGAACCTACAGTTTTCACATATGCATCAACAATATATTGTTGGAGCAATTTCCCACTGTTGTGTAGCAGGTTAAAACCATTGCGCACAGAAAGTCCATAGGAATATTACTGCAGCTGAGTTACCCGCACCCGTTTTGCAGACCGCCTCTCTTCAATGTGCTCCAGTCGGTCAAACCAACCACATTCTCCTCTTGGGAAAAGCAGAGGATAAACCATAGGGTCACTGCAGCGATTCATCGATGAAATGGTTTTGCAACTTGCATCCTTTGGGTAGATGCAAATATCCCGGTTTGCAGGTGGTTCTTCATCATCTCCAACAAATATTGCAACTTCTGTTCTAGAAGTAGGAGCATTGTATCTGCGCATATCTAATTCTGGATGCTCCATAAAAATCATTTTAACATTCACGGCAAGATTTAGTTCTGTCAAGTCATGAATCCGTAGTATGATTGGGCAAATGGATTTACTTCCCGTAATAATGCATCCAGTTTGTCCATTACAGATTGTAAACAGCCTGGGTTATTTTCAATACGGCAATAGTTTGTCCGCTAGAATCAAATATATACAACTGACCATACCCAGGTTTATTGTGTTCATTTTTGTACAATGGAGAAACCATGTGGTAGATCTGACTATGAATGCGAAAACAATATGACCCTCTTTCAGGAGGTGACTTGATTTCAGCTCCCATTGATGCAAAAGCTAAGGCAGCATTGTATTCTCGGATATGTAGCCGATAGTTTTTGGCTTCAGACGAATCGCCAGATAATAAACCTTTCAACACTTCAGGAGTTTCTGAAAGTGGTTGCAAGCTAACTTTACCATTGTGGCAGCAGTTCATGTATTTTTTATTGGAGTTTATTTCAAGCTTCCAATAGTATGCACAGCAAAAAGGGCAAACCTCCGACAAGTTTCCACAGTTATTCTCTTCAACGTCTAAAGTAAGGGCATTAGAATTCTTACGAAGTCGACTCGAGCGACGACGAAGCCTATTTTCTTGTTCCATGAAACTTTGGTTGCTGCGACGATTTCTGTCTTGAAGATTTCTAATCGACCTTCGTTCTTCTGAAAGTTCAGAGGTTTCAATAGAACGTCACGCTCTCTTTCGGGCATTTCTAATAACACTGTAGCTCCATAATTAAAATCAAAATATGCGCAAAATTTGCAAAACACTCGAGCGTGGATTCAAAATCGTAGATTATTTTCCTTTCCGTTCCTTTTGTTGCCATTAGGTGATTGAAAAATAACGGCGATTTCTGTGCCACTTACGTTAGTGAAATATATATATATATATTGCATTCGAGGCCGCAGTAGGCACTAGCTCCAATTTTGCCTTTGCGTGTGAAAACGCCCTAACATAGAAAGGGGATTCCCCGTAGCTGGGGAGCTGGTCGCAAGTCCGAGCGGTCGTTAAACAGGCAAGACGTTAAGCGAGTAGTACCTGTCCACAATCACTTTTCAATATGCAACTAGAATTTTTCCTTTCATTTCAGGGGCTGCGGTAGCCAAGTTGGAAGAGTAACGGACTAGCAACCGGAGGGTTGCGAGTTCGAATCTATCCAAAGACCGTCGTGTACAAAGGAGGCTGGTGTAATCTGTCGTGGAAGCAAATATCCTCACGTTGGCCTGGTATGGAAGTTTGGAGAATGGGGCGCCAGCTCAGGTGTGACCTCGTCATCTGACCGTGGTTCAAATTTACGTGGTGTTGTCCTCGGTTCATTCCCTTTTGGGATTGATCCCGAACCGTCACCAATAGTCGTTGTGTTGCTCCAGTGCGACGTTAATTAAATACCTAACCTTTCATTTCAGACCTTTAAATGTACATGCCAGTTTCGTGTTTTTGATGTGGCTATGGTTTTTTCGTCTCAAGATAAAACACTATTGTTTCTGTAGACTTTACCAATCATCAGCAATATTGAGTCCTGTGTGGAAACGCCAAACCAATCGCCTTTGGCCCTCGTAGAGGATCCTGTTTTATTGGTGGATAGTTCTCAAGTCACCCAAGTTCTCTCTCCTGGTTCGATAAAAAAGGAGAAAGACGATACCTCTCCCGTCCAATCACCATCTCCGCCAGTGATTGAAGCGCCGATTGCTCCATCGGTCCAAGACAATCCTCCACCTGTTCTAAGTAAATACAGCCCAGGGCAGGTAAGTTTGAAACTCGTACATTCTGATTATTTTCTATAAACAGGCGTAAAATCCCTGAACTATCCACTCCAAAGCCATAGAGTTGAGAGTATGCCTTGTCTAGTGGAAGACATCTTGCCATCACCAGACACCGTCCTCGTAAAGTCAGCATCTGGTATATCGAATACTAGCAAGAGCTTGAATGTCATGACTTTGTTAACTGTGAAGGTCTGTTCCCACGAAGGTTTGTTCCCCATACAGAAAATACGCCACCTGCTCGAATTCCAAATCCCAATTAAATCATAAAGCGAAATTCTGTAACTCAAGTTTGTTCCGTGTACTCCATAAGCTTTTGATCTGGAGACCGAGGGGACCTTGCGCTATAAAACTACAAAATCCGATGCAATCCTGGAGACCGAGGGCCTACGGCCCATGTGCTTCGTACACACCCACCAGAGTCCTGTTCAGTGATGTTGCCAGATTGCTTCTAAGTCCCCCTGTAGTGTAATATTCTGCCTCTTCACCCAACCCCTACTTGATGGGGAAAGCAGAGACGCAAGTGTCACGTGGCCAGAAAGAGAAGTGACCAAATGGTGACACTGTTAGGGGTTAGACTGAGGGGTGATCGGGTAGAAGAAAGGTCAGATAGGGACTGGGAATTAAAGAGCGAGGATATTTTGGTATCCCTCAAATCGAGACGTTGGATATTTTGAGACTGATCGTACTTTGTAAGGTTCATCCCTGAGACTAAAGATTGTCAATTGTTGTTTTATTTGTTGTCACAACGTTTATTCAATAAACGTCTGATGAGTTTATGTGTTATTCTTTTGACAAAAAGAACCACGCAAGGAACATTACACCCCCAAAGATATTGTTTATTTTTATATCGCTTTATCAATAAATTATGCACTATAGAATATACTAAAGAACCACATCGATTAATCGAAAGAATACGAGGAAACATTCCATTGGTCTAGGAGGTCAAAACTGGGTGGAAGTCATACTGGGAAGAGGCAGGTTGAATAACGGATATAAACGTGTGAATCCTTCAGAGGATCGATTATAAATGTTCGAACACAACTATGAATGATTTCTGTAAACAGATCAACTGAGACGCGTGATTTTTTTATCTTATCTCTCTAGCCATCCTAATAAATCTAGTGATGAAATAAAAGATGTGTATAAGATGCTTTTTTCGAAATTTCCTGGCTAAATTTTAAGGGTGGTAGCGTGATTCAAAATAATTTTTGGGGGTCAAAAAGTATGTTTGTCGCCAATTGCTGCGCATAGGTGCTACAGTGCGCTGTTAAACGCGTTTGCAAATCATGTTCTTAAAAAATATCGCCAGGCTCATTTTACACTAGAGCAACCCGGACCGGACTTATCGACCAATCAGCAACGAAAAAACAATCATTCCCCTATCAATCACTGCTGTTTTCGTCACTGATTGGCCGGCAAGACTGGTCCGTTGCTCTAGTGTTAAACAAGAATCATTCGCAATTAGGATTTCGCACGTGATGGAGCATTATACGAATTTCGAGATGACTGACATGCATTTCCATACCAAAAAACCAAACAACCATACTTTAAATGCTGACATGCATTTAAAGTATGGTTGTTTGGTTTTGGGGGTTTTATGGCACAATGGCCATATTTGGCCATGTTGCATCAGACACAATACAATATCAAATAATTGACACAAGACATACAATATAAAGTAACTGACACACACAGTGAAAGATTTACTGACACAGGAGAGAAATATACCCAGGGAGGAATGCACTTGGCAGGAATCGAACCTGCGCCGCCTACAACTGGAAGTTGCTAGCGCAGAGGGCATACCCACTGAGCCAAGACGGCCCCATTTAAAGTATGGAGCTGCCGATGGAAACGAAAGAGCTGCTCAAGGAGGTATTTGAATTAACGTCACACTGGAGCAACACAACGGACTATTGTCACGGTCCGGGATCAACCGAGGAAATATCCGGGGACAACACCACGTAATTTTGAACCACGGCCAGATGACGAGATCAACACCACAGCTGGCACCTCACTCTCGAAATTTGTTCACCACGCCATCGTGAGGACATTTGAGGCCAAGACAGATATAACGTGCACAAGCCATCACATGTACCACGGTCTTTGGTTGGATTGAATTTCGAACTCGTAATCCCCCGGTTTCCAATCCGCTGCTCTTTCAACAGGGCTACCAGGGCCTTCCAATCTACAGGACCATAGTTTCTTGCTCCAATGCGACGTTAATTAAAAACCTACCTACCTACCGTACCATAGTAATAATATAAATTAGCGTTATAATATGGGATTTCCAACTCCCCTTATCATCCATCGCTTAAACAACTTTTTTATGTGCTTTCATTCGTATAGTGACGTCCTTCTCAGTCAGAAAGAGCAAGTAATGTCCAAATTTGTACTGAAGACATCACAACGCACCAAAAGGACGTACGCCACAAAACATCAAGAAATTAATTTTGAATGCTACATATTTTTACTTAGTCGTTTTTTAGAACCCTATATTAGGTCTCGCATCTCGCTTCCTAATCTCCGTTCTCCTTTTGGTCACAAACTCATCAATCTTACCCCCTTGCTTTTGTTCCATCAAAATTTTTTTTTCGTTAGTGTTCAAGGAGATTTCACCTGGGGCGTAAAGATGGGTGATACTGTATCGATACTGTCATCTCTCTATACCCGATATTTTGGATCGATTCGAATAGTGGATCGATACATTTTGGTGAATACCGTTGCAAACATTCCATCAATTGAAATCGGGTCGGGCCGAAACTTTTCCCAAAAGATGCCAGGTCCGATACGAAGTTGATCCAATACGAAAGCAGTCGAATACCAAGCAATTTGTAGCAGTATGGAGACCGATATTCTTAATGTTCTCATACAGTTAAAACTGGGTATCGGACCAGTATTCGTTCGAATAGGAAGGATCGCTTGGAGATGCTAGTTCGATACCACGGTGACGTGAACGACGATGCAAATGAAGGGAAAGGGGCAACCAGAAGAAAACGGGGTACTGATACTACACAAAAAGCTTCTTTGCTGGTATCGAGTATCGATACTTCACGGATCGATACTTTTTGTTCGATATTTCAGGCCTATCGATTCTACGTGCTTCGAAACCGATCGATCTAGAGTCATCTGAACGTGGTTCAAATTACGTGGTATTGTCCTCGGATCTTTCCCTTTGGGATTGATCCCGGACCGTCACCAATAGCCCGTTGTGTTGCTCCAGTGTGACGTTAATTGAAATACCCCCCCCCGATCGATCTAGAATATCGATGGGGCGGATTAGCAACCGGTGGGTTGCGAGTTCGAAACTAGGTCCGGCCAAAGACCGTCGTGTACACGGGGCTTGTGCACGTTAAATCTGTCGTGGCCTCAAATGCCCTCATGTTGGCTTGGGGTGCCAGCTGAGGTGTTGACCTCGTCATCTGACCATGGTTGGAAATTTCGAGGCGTTGTCCTTGGATCTTTCTCTTGCGGGATTGATCCCGCACCGTCGCAAATAGCCCGTTCCGTTGCTCCAGTGTGATGTTAATTAACTACCTACCAGAATATTGATATTTTGATCAAAGGGGCCCATTCCTACTGGACCAAGCTATCATGTAGTCAGGAGTTTAAAATTTGGGCTGCGTTGTTAACTCTGAAAGTCTTTCTGTTGCTATGGGACAAAAAGTCACAACTGGATAAAGAAATGAGGATGAGTGGTGTCCGCGGTGAACAGGGAAATGTCCAGGGAAGTAGGTTAAAGGTCAATGGAGAAATATGTCGTCCTTCAAGATCTGGCCAAGTTTGCTGTTGACGAGATATACGTCCAAACAGCCATCATGGGGGTTAATTGCCAAAAATAGCAGGAAAAGACATTTTAGAAGGAGGTTTTCACCAAAACCAAACTCGACCACATTCATTAACCGTCACGGTGGTTGTCTCGACGAGGCTATCTAGTCATTAGCAAAACTGACCAGATCTTGATGGACGAGATATGTCATCATTAGAAGAAAACTGATCAGATGGCAAAATTGACCAGATTTTAATGGACGAGATATCCTGTCATTAGTAGAAAAATGACCAGTCCCTGATTTTGTTATTAAAAATTCGGCGATTGCTTTAAATTTGACTTGACTTAAAAAGTGACGAGATATCTCGTCATCAATAAAATTGGTCAGATCTTGATGGACGAAATATGTCGTCCTTCACGATCTGGCCAATTTTGCTGTTGACGAGATATAGAAGCATCCACCATGTGGGTAATTGCCAAAAATAACAGGAAAAGACATTTTAGGGGGAGATTTTCACCCAAAACAGGCTCGACCACATTCGTTAACCCTCACTGCGGTAGTCTCGACGAGGTATCTCATCATTAGCAAAACTGACCAGATCTCGATCTTATCAGAAAATCGCCAATATCTTGCCATGACGCAATATTTCGTCATAAGCAATATTGGTCAGATCTTGATGGACGAGATATCTCGTCGGAACCACTTGGAGGGCTACGGTGCTTCAAGGCAAGATTTGAGGGATACCAAAACCACCGACATAAGATCCAGTCACCATGTTCTAATTACGACCCGAGTCTTCCAGACATCTAACAGCTTCCCAGGTCAAAGCGACACTTTCAAGCGAACGCTGACTTTTATTACCATCAATTATCAAATGATACTAACACCTCTTTCATAGTTTTCCTTTTTTCGCAGAACATGATCTATGAGCTTATTGCATGCCGACTCCGGTAACAGTGTATCTTATCCTTACTCTGCGAAACAATGTACCCCTCTACTCCGTGTTATTAAATGTTGCAACTCTACCATCGCATCAATCATCGTGGAAGACAGTCATTACCACAGCATCGCAGCAATCGGAAAAATATCCGTCATCCTGAAGTCAAATATCTTGTATTTTTTATCAGATGGTGTGTGTTATTATTGTATTGCAGCATGGTTGAGTTAGTTTTTTCGACGATTAGGGGACATTGGGAAGATGGTAAAAAAAGTTGTAATTAGGGACAACCTAAGATGGATTGGTGCTGGTAACTGCTCATTCGGTTTTGGGGTGAACTTTCTGGTATCGTCAGCCCATACTGTGTTGCCGAGTGTGGATGGGATGTATACTCTCACCAGGAAGAGCAGATCGGGTGATGTATATTCGATGTGTAGATTACCATCGAAATGTCGGAAGTGATCAGAGCTGAATTTCATTTACTGTGTTAGCATTGGCAAAAAAAAGGCTACGGTACTTAACGGTCAATGTAAAAAAGAAAGTAATAATGAGTTTGGCATAGCCTGGGTCGAAATAAGAAATCACAGTTAATCACTAAAAAAGAAAGTCATAGTTAATCATAAATGATAAGAAAGTCTTAGTTGTAGATGGGATTTATACTCACCAGGAAGTGATGTATATTCGATGTGTGGATTGCCTTTGGGATGTCGGAAGTGATCTAATATTCCAATGCTGCATTTCATTTTGTGTGTTAGCATTTTGGAAAAAGGCTGTACGGTACTTAACGGTCAATGTAAGAAGGTAATAATGAGTTTGGTATAGCCTGGGTTTGATAAGAAAGTCAGTTAATCACAAATGATAAGAAAGTCATAGTTAAGCAAATTAAGGCAGTAAGCCCCACTAAAATAAATATAAACTAAAATTTTATAATATTTGAGATCAAGGTTATTTTTCTTTTTCAGTGTTTATTCATTCTGTTCTATACCGCGTGCTTGCTCTGCTCTGTAGATACAAGCCAAATGAGTCTATTTACCACGAGAACTTCTCTATCAACAAAGTCTGAATATGACGGCCGCTATAGGAACAGGGTTCGTTCATTTTGAGTAAGGGACTCAGTGGATGTGTTCATTTGCTATTTGAGAAATAGCTGTTCTCTTCGGGATGAAGTTTAACCAGTCACAAAAACAACCGTACGCGTAAAATAAGACGAGGTTAACAACTGAGTTGACCCCCTCCTCTCAAAACTTCAACACCAGGACAACGTGAGGACATTTGAGGCCTCAACAAATTTAACATGCACCACGTAACACCTCTACACGACGGTCTTAGATCGAGTTTCGAATACGCAACCCTCTGTTTGTAATCTGCGACTTGACAAAGTGGGTTACTGCGGCCTCCAATATTATCTGGAAATCGCAATATCTATCCCTTACATGCGAGCTGGCGGCGCGAGTTTGATTCCTCCCTGGATGTATTTCTCTCTTCTGTGTCAAACTTTCCGTATGTGGGTATGTCCATTCCTTGATTGTCTTGTGTTTGTCGCAGCTTGTCCAAACACATTTGAGTAGATTTGTGGGAAAAATGACTCCTAGCCCTCCACTGAGGGCTCGGAACTGGTTCAGGCATCAGGACCAGCACAAAGCGTGTAGGATCACGTAAGGTCAAAATTCAAAGTCACCGGAATAAGACATAGATGCCTATGTAGACATTTCCCTCAGCCCTGCAAGCTGAAAGCCACACCCGTCTCAAATGGGCGGGAAGGAAGAAATAGGGATAAGGCTCTATCCATCTTCCGGACAGGATATACGAGTATCACAAAAACATTTGCCAGCCATCGAGTTGATGAGCCTATGTCCTTTTCGTTTTTACGATAACCAAGTGAAAAGCGAGTTTCGTTCCTTACTGCCAAAACCTGTGGGGCCTCCTCCGCGAATCGGTAGTGACACCCCACCTGGTCAGGGCGGAGGTGCTGCGCCCCTGACTAAGAAGAAGAAGCTTGTCCAAATATGTCCCTTGCCTCATAAAACCCCAAACCAACCCTTATGTTTGAGAGGAGAGCGGACCAAACATAAAATATTGGACAAACATAATCCTCGGATCTGACGGGAAAATTAAAATAAAATCCACAGTTCAGAAGTTGAGATGAGCAATGGATAATTCTCTTAAGTAATGCAAAGGTCACCACACTGATCGTAAATTCGAGGATAAGAAAAGTTTTGCTAAATAAGATGTGAAACACGTTTATACTAGAGGAGAGACGACGTTGGGTAGTTTCATGAATGTGCTGTCTTGATGGCGATGGTATGTGTTTGGCGCCATCTGATGACAACTTCCAAAAATAATAGTTCGCAGAGCAAAATGACCACTTCGTATGTGAAAGTCACATGGTATCCCGAGCCGATTCCCCTGTAGAAGGGTCGTTCCTCAACCCGTAGAGACTTTTATTGGTCGCAACGGAAAACCAGGTCTAGCCCTTCCAAACATATGGAATAACTATATAAAATATACATGTAATATGGATTGTCAAATAGGTTCAACAGCATTCATTAACACTCCTGGTGGTTAGATCGACGAGGTATCTCGTCATTAGAAAAATGACCAGATCTTAATGGATGAGATATCTCATCATTAGAATAAAACCTTACAAGATCTTGATCTCGTCATCAAAAAAAAAAAAATCGGCAATATCTTAATGGCGGGATATATCGTCATTACGAAAATTGGTCCGTTCTTGATGAACGAGATATCTCGTCGCAACCACTTGGAGGGTTAACCCACCTGGTGGTTGTCTTGGTGAGGTTTCTCTTCGTTAGCAAAACTGACCAGATCTTTTATGAACGAGGTAACTCGTCAAGAAGAAAACTGACCAGATCTTCATCTCGTCATCATAAAAAAAAATCAGTAATATTTTGATGACGAGATATATCGTCATTAGCAAAATCGGTCAGATCTTGATGGACGAGATATCTCCTCGTAACCACTTGGAGGATGAAGTGATTTTTTGTGAAATTTTTAATAGACAGTAAAATTTCATCAATATTCCGGCAGAGGAATAATCCAGGGATTACGTCCTTCATGCCATCCCTTTCCAAGTGCGCGAGAATGCTAATGACCGAAGCGAGCAGTTCATTCAATCGTCCCAAGTACAAAACACGATTAGCATGAGATTACATGACAAAGTACGACAGTGATGGACATGTTTTGACATTCGCATGGATTGCATGCGCTGGAAAGGAATTGGAAGGTGTTGGTTGATAAATGTTTGACACTCCGATAGTCACTAGATGATATGGATGCAACTTTTGTTTATCCCCAGTTGAATTTATCCATTTGCTGTTCCCTTTTTCTTGGGGTTTTCTTAGACACCTACTGAAAAATCTCCGTAGCTTGAATACTAATATCGAGTATGTTTTTCTTTTTAGACAGATAAATGAGAAAAAGTTGGGTTGCGAAAGCGATGAAGAAAATACTTTGACCTTCTATTAAAATTCCTTTGAAGGGATTTAAGTGTGAAGTTGATGTTTCCCGTCTGAGATGTATATGAAAGAATTATTTCCTTCGCTCTGTCTGATGGTAGTCTACTTGGGTACTTTGTCAGACTGGGAATATATTTCCACACGTCAACGAGAGCTCTCATCAATCAAAT
Source organism: Meta bourneti (assembly GCA_933210815.1). Lineage (NCBI taxonomy): Eukaryota > Metazoa > Arthropoda > Arachnida > Araneae > Tetragnathidae > Meta > Meta bourneti. The sequence goes on along the minus strand of OW119930.1, from coordinate 35,681,417 downwards.
CCGAAAACATATTTCACACTAATCATTTTGTGCTAAAAATGGGATAATATGTAAGATTTCGCTTTTTAAATAAATGAAAACGACAACTTTACCGATTACCACCACACAGAAGCACTTATTAATCCTCCTGGTGGTTGTTTCCACTAGGTATCTTGTCATTAGCAAAATTGACCAGATCTTGATGGATGAGATATCTAGTCAGAAGAAACTGACCAGATCTTGATCTCGCCAGTCTTCTTTCAGATAATCTTTTCGCATCATCAAAAATTCGGCAGTACCTTGATGGCGAGATTTCGTCATTTGCAAAAATGATCAGATCTTGATGGACGAGATGTCTCGTCCAAAACACTTGGAGGGTTAAGCTAAGCATGAAGTGATGCATAAAAGGCTCAACTAAAATAATAAGAAACATTGTGACTTATCTGCGATATTTTTTTGTTGAGTAATTAAAAAAAGTGACATACAATGAAGAAAAAGTGTAGGAATGAATAAACTGGAAAAGATAAATTCATCTGTGGGGTTGATTGTTTTAGGTTTTATGGCGCAAGGCCCTATTTGACCAATCTGCGCCAAACGCAAGACATCAAGTAAAAATGTGAAAGGAAAAATGAGGGATTGAGGAACAGGGATGAAAGGGGGGGGGCAGAAAAAAATAGTTTGGGTATACGGTGTAACGTCCCATTATCCTGAATACAGAACTCTTGCTAGGAGGCGCTCTCTCCTGTTCTGGCTGTGCAGATGACGTCAGAGTACATCTGCAGGAGTCGTCTCTCGAGCTGACCTTGGAGGTTTTTTAGGTTATTAGTGTATGATGAAATCGCAATCGAGAGATGGGTGCGGTTGCGCTTTTGCGATGTGTCTCGTCTGTGAAATTTTAAACTGCAGCTTTACAATATGTAAATATTTGTTGATAATATAGAATTATTTTGTTAAAAAGTGGCCTTGTTTTATCGTCGATATGGTACAACGGTAGCGCGATCCCTCCCAAAGAAATATTTTGAATAAGCAGCTGTGTGCTCCATGAGAAGAATTTTCTGTCATGCTAAATGTAGGCTTCAGCAGCGGAACGTGTTACCTGTACGTATTCCAAATGTGACGTCACTTGGCTTGTTTTAGAATGCCATTTCAGAACTTCACCAATAAAAGCTCCAAAGAATAAATTTCGAATTGAAATGTAATAGTTGATTGGTCAACGCCAATTAGATTGAACGCCAAACTTCACCGAAAGAGCCATAAACTACATTTTAAGGTAACCCCCGATGTGTATAATGCGAGAGCGCTTTGGTAGATGAAGTAAAATCTTCACATTCCGTGTGGTTTGTTTGCTTACACTGAACATCTTTCTCATATACCGTCATCTGACCATGGTTCAAAATGACAAGGTGTTGTCCTAGGAACTTTCTCTACGCTTCGTTTGATCCTGGACCATCACGTCTATTCAGTTTTAATTAAATCTTGGAGGTAAACGTGAATGGGACCAAGAATGTGGCGATTTATCAATCCAAAAGTTGCAAAGCCCAAAGTTGTTTCCTCTACAAAGTCTGTACTTATACAGCGTGGACCAAAACCAAAACCCAGGGTAGACCATTTTAAAATATAATAAATTTTTGCTATTAATTTTTTTTCAGATTACTTATATGTAATTCTTGGAAAAAGTTATGGAGAAATTCACGACAGAGCAAAGAGTAGAAATGATCCAATTTTATCTACAAAATCAACTGTAAATTGTACTAACCCAAAGAGCTCACCTGACCTTAGAGCTCCAGACTTTTTCTTGTGGGGATATCTAAAAGAAAGAGTATACCGTAACAAACCTCGGACCATCTAACAATTGAAGGCCAACATCCGTGAAGAAATATAAGGAATAAGCCAAGAAACATTACGAGAGGTGATGAAGTATACTCTAGAAAAAGCCCGCCACTGTCAAGAACAAAATGATGGCCATTTGAAGGACATAATCTACAAAACTAATTAAAAATAATTTCCAAGAAGTGTATTTATTGTTTATGAAAGAATAAATGTGAATTTTTAATACATAAAAGAGTTATTCTATTTTTAAATGGTCTAGTGACTTTTGGGTCATCCTGTACATACGTAAATTAGCTTGCGTTTTCGAATTCGTAGAAGCTCATTCGTCTATAAGTTTTATTTAAATCTTGGAGGCAAACGTGAGTGACCAAAAACGTGCCGATTCGGCAAAAGTTGATCTGTAATCGACTAATAAATTTCAAAAAATTAGTCTACCAATCCAAAGGCTGCTGCACCTTTAGAAAGTCAGTACTTTATATGCGTAAACTTTTATAAAGCTAGGTGCCGAGACAACAATCCATACCGGTTTTTCAAAAGACTCACCCTTTCGAAACGAGACGCCGCCGAGAGTTTCGAACAAGAAGATTACAAACATCCACCCTGACAAACACCCTTCGTAATGAAGTGTTGAGACGAGGAAAATTACACGGATTTAAATCAAAACATGACAACAGGTAACTGAAAATTAGCCGTATTAGTTTCGAGAAGAAGCAACAAGTAAGGATCATCCCGCCCGTGGTAGACACTCTTAGAAATTCGATCACGTAACGCCGGATGGGTTGGCAAAAAAGAAAACAAACAAAAGAAACACCACTCGAGATCTGTGGGCTTAAATGATTATGTGTGCAATAACCTCGAAAAATGATAAAATAACCGGGTATTACGTCATAAAACTCCGCTGAGCTTATGACATCGGCGTAATTTATACACGTCTTTCGTATTCATCTAGAATTATTCTTTTAACTATATATATATCATGATCGTCCCCTTGATTATGCATTTGGTGCCTGGGAGCTATCACAGAGAGAAATACGCGTTTTGGTCCAGTCCAGTCTTGTCTCCTAGGTTACGTACGCCATACGGCGCCGGGCACGTCGGAGAGAAGTGGTGGAATATTCCTGGCACGCACATTGTTAGTATAGGAAAGCAAGTGCGGAGAGAGCTAAACTATTAAGTGCTTTGTTGCTGGCTAAAGAAAAATAGGAATAAATCAGGAAGTTGAGAGAGGACCTTGAACTTCGATATAGGAACGAGCAAATAAGGAACTTGGGATTTGAAATTGCAAAATATTTTATACAGATGGGAAAAATCGGGTGCTTACGTATTCGAGTACATATGCGAAACGAAACGATTAATCGATAGAGAGAATCAGCTAACTGCCCTGTCAGGTTGTATTTCAAAAATAATGCTTTGTTATTCTGATTTTCACAAAAGTAGGAATACATCGTCAGAATGTTGTGGTAAGACCTTGAACTTCGGTAGGGGAGAAAACAAGGAACCTAGGATCTTAAATTTCGGAAAATTTTACACAAATTGGCAGATCGAGTACTTTTAAGATTTGTTTATACAAACTTGGCGAAAATGTGCATGTAATAGTATAATTAAATGTTTAATAGGTATGTAATTTTCTATATCTGGTAAATAACATAATATGTTCAATTTTTTAGCTCCATTTAGAATTACTAATTGAGATGTACTTTTGAGCTATAGTTTAATTGAGTTCTGTATTTATTACTGAGTTTTTGTGAGATTGTTAATGAGACAAATGTGCTTTTGAGATTAATTGACTTGCTATTCTATGTATTTTGAGTTGTAAATATTTCTGAACAATGAAGCATATCAAGGAACTCATTATTTATGATTACTTCGCAAAGGATAATAAGCACTTGAATAAGCGATTTCCAGAACACGTAGTATTCTTATCTTAACGGGATTTATAGCTAGTGCATAATACATTACTAAAAGGATGTTATGTGAGAAATGTGTAATCAAGTATTTCGTTTGAAGGTCTCTGGACAACATGATAAGCCACAGAAATATGTTGCTTCAAAATATTGAAAACAAAATATTCAAGCGGATCAAAAATTTCTGATTGTTCGAATGAGAGCGTAATACTTAGATGTTTAAGATAACATGATCTCGTTGATAGTGGATAAACAATTACAATTTAGGAATTTTTTAAAACTTGAAAATTTTTCTGAAAATTTGAAGTCCAAAAGTGTCCAAAAGTGACCCTTGCTCCATAAAACCCCAAAACAACTGATCAATCACGTGACTTACTTTTAGTTATCTGAAGGTTATAATATGCCTCAAACTCTTTCAATTCTCCATCCATGGCGACATTGCAACATCCAGCTATTAACAGTCGTACTTTTTCAACTGTAAAACTTTTTTCGTTTCTAAAATTCTAGTTTATATCTTAGAAAATTCCAGCCCATCTTTCTACTAAAAGACTATATTTTACAATAGAATTTGATTCGGTTCTTAAAAGGGAGACTAAAAGCCAGGATCCTCGTTTATTTACGAGTAGTTCTTTTACTCGTGAGGGTTAAAGTATTCGATTGCACAATCAGGGTGAAAAGTTCCCGCCAGTCTTACGAAGCGGATGTCAAAGTGAGGTGGAAATAATTTCTTCCAGTGGAAATCCCGATTCACTGATGAAATCCCGTCTCTCGAAACTGTTATCGCCTTGCAGATGAAATACGATTCCGCATCTGCTGTGGAGAGCGTCCACAGTCGTAAAATACGCGTTCTTACGACTCTGCCTTGAGAATTGTACGTCTTTAATCCAAAAAATTCTGGGGTAAATCCTCGAGGGTGAAATATGCGAGGTGTTAGGTTATAACCCTCTGTTCGCGTGCGACTGTTCCCCTGTTTCCCTCTTGCCTTTATTTTAGGACCAGGCGCTTGGATATTCGCATGGAAATGTTGTAGTTGACAGCTGTTTCGATGGAAATGTTGGGAATTGGACTTGCAAGTGCTCGTCCTTTTTCGGGTATGATGTGAAGGTTCATGTTATTAAATCTCCCACTTATACTGGATGGTTTGAAAACAACTGTTTTTTTTTTTTTTTTTTTGGGGGGGGGGGGTTCGGAGGGGATCGTTCGGTTCGTTACCTGATGATGAAGTTCGCTTGTTGTGTATTCGAAGCAGCTGTCTTTGAAGGTCCGGACAAAGTGAGTTCTTTGTTCGTTTGCTTTATTGTAATTGGATGAGGAAGCATCAAGTTTCGCTTTTTATTAGCGAATTTTTCGCTAATAAAAATAATTTTCCGCCGCACTGGTGCTACACAACGGGCTATTGGCGACGGTCCGGGATTAACCTCCAAAGGAAAGATCCAAGGACAACACCTCGTAATTTTGAACCACGGTCAGATGACGAGGCGAATTTTTCGGTGGGTTTTGGCTTGGTAGGTTTTGGTTTGATAAGAAGGTAGAGGAATTAACGTCGAACTGGAGCAACACAGAGGACGATTGGCGAGGGTCTGGAATCAATCTCGAAGGGATAGATCGAGGACACCTCGTAATTTTGAGGCATGGTCAGTTGACGAGGTCAACACTTGAGCAGCTCTCTAAACTTCTACACCACGCCAACTGGAGGACATTTGAGGCCACGACAAATTGAATGTGCACTATCCCCGCGATCTTTGGTTGGATCGAGTTTCGAACCCCCAACCCTCCGGTTGCTAATCCTCTACTCTTCCAACATGCTCTATGTTTTGGTTTGTAAGAAGTCCGTTAAAATGTGGAATACATTTCCGTCTTACAAGTATGACTGTAAGCACTAGTATTACACTGTGAGCATTCACATCACTTTTCCTCACAAGAGGGGATACCATGGTCTACAACACTCGGCCAAAAGGGCACCCCTTGGATAGGACGAGAAATAAACCAAAGAGACGAGAATCTGGGGAAAAGATAGGAGACAGCAAGGTTGAAGAGATGTGTGATCCATTGAAGGGCTTTGTGATTTTTTCGGGGTTTGGTATGGTCCTGCTTCCCCAAGAAGACAGTCGAGTTCACTTGGTTTAGAACGAGTATATTCTCTAAATTAGATAATAACCAATGGCATTGCTCGCTACTCGAATTCGGAGCTAACCGTTGAAAATCCGAGCGGGGAATGGCGCCTTACTCCACAGAAGCGATGTTATTGACTGACCTAAACAGCGCCCTGTACGACATATGAGACACATTGTACCACATATTAGCGCCCTGTTCGACATATGAGACGCATTGTACCACATATTAGCGCCCTGTACGACATATGAGACGCATTGTACCACATATTAGCGCCCTGTACCACATATGAGACGCATTGTACCACATATTAGCGCCCTGTACCACACCGGAGACGCATTCATTGACGAAAACTGTTTATTTTGGGCCTCTCTACCACATTTTAAAATTTGGCCAGATATTTTTGAAATACCGTGAATATCATGCTTAAACACATGACACGAATTAAGCTTTAAATACACCCTTTTATTAAAGAAATTCGTTTTGCAGTCGGGGGTAGGTGTATTGGAATGATGTGAACCATTCCCCGTTACAACAAGCAGTTCGTCTCTCAGTTCCTCACATGATGATGGATTTGATATAGCAATCCGCCATTTTTGGCAATGGAGAAATGGAAATTATGTATTGCTGAGATTTATATTTAAATGAGCGTTGGAATGGGGTTTGAAGAAAATTAAATGAAAGACGAAAATAATGCAAAAGGATTTAAAATGAATGAAGAGAGGGAACAATTTTATGCATGGACATGTATCGTTCGTGGGCTGAAGGTAGATGGGTAGGTAAGTAGTTGAATTAACGTCGCACTGGTACAACACAATGGGCTATTGGTGTGGGTCCGGGATCCATCCCGAAGGGAAAGAGCTGAAAACAACACCTCTTCGTTTTGAACCACGGTCAGATGACGAGGTCAACACCTGAGCTGGCGCCTCAGTCTCCAAAATTTAACACCACGCCAAAGTGAGGACGTTTGAGGCCAGAACAGATTTAACCGTGACTAGCCCCCGTGTACGCGACGATCCTTAGTTGGACCGAGTTTCGAAGTCGCAAGAGTCTTCTGAAGACTTTCTTAAATGCTTGTAAAGGCCAAAAGAATGGTTGGTAGGTGTTTTATGACGCAGAGGCAATATTTGGCCAAGCTGCGGCATGCACAAAGTTTACGATAATTGACATAGACACACAAGGAAAGTCTTACGGGTAGAGTAGACAGAAATACACACAGGGAGGAATGGAACCTGATAGGAATCGTATTTGCGCCACCTAAAACTCGCAGGTTACTATGGCAGTGGGCAAACCACTGAACCATGCCGAACCCCAAATAATAAAACAATTGGGTTTTACTTGGATTGACCTCAAAATTTCCCCAAGCGAATACCACCTGGAATAACCCTCTTGGTGGTTGTGTCGATGAGGTATCTCGTCATTAGCAGAAGTGATCAGATCTTGATAAACAAGATATTTCGTGGTTAGAAGAAAACTGACCAGATCTTGATCTCGCCACCAAAAGACATCGGCACTATTCTAATGTTGACGAGATATCTCGTCTATAGAAAAGACTGACCAGATCTTGATGTCACCACCAGAAAACATCGGCACTATTCTAATGTTGACGAGATATCTCATCTATAGAAAAAGACTGTCCAGATCTTGATCTCGCTACCAAAAAACATCGGCACGATACTAATGTTGACGAGATATCTAGTCTATAGAAAAAGACTGACCAGATCTTGATCTCCCCACTAAAAATCATCGACAATATCCTAATGTTGACGAGATATCTCGTCTATAGGAAAAGGCTGACCAGATCTTGATCTCGCCACCAAATCATCGGCACTATCCTAATGTTGACGAGGTATCTCGTCTATAGAAAAAAACTGTCCAGATCTTGATCTCGCCACCAAAAAACATCGGCACTATCCTAATGTTGTCGAGATATCTCGTCTATAGAAAAAGACTGATCAGATCTTGATCTCGCCACCAAAAAACATCGGCACTATCCTAATGTCGACGAGAATGTTGTCAATAGAAAAAGACTGATCAGATCTTGATCTGGTCATCATAAAAAACATCGTGGCAGCATTCCAATGATGACGAGATATCTCGTCATTGGCAAAATTGGTCAGATTTTTATGGACGAGATAACTCGTCGTAACATTAATAATTGGGCCTTTTTTTCGGATAGATATTGAAAAGTAAAATTCTCTGCCATAATCTGAACGCAAATCGTGGTTCTACCAAGGCTATTAGTGTACGAGGTGGAGGAAACAAAAAACATAAAAGACAGAAAGAAGCTACCAGTTACGTCCGATCCTGCGTCTCCTGAACCCTTTTTAAAATAATTATAAGGGCCAAAAGATTAATGGACGATCTCGCGGACTGGATATTCAGGAACCGGTGGCAAAGCAGATACTGTCCGAAATTAAATAATTAAATTGTTATCCGATGAGTTATTAATGACTTTTTCGTCATTCTGCTCCAGGAATGCTCGATTCGAAGGTCGCGAGGCAAGGGAGCAGCAGCATGCTGTGGTCGGGATGTTTGCTAATCTGCTTTTGTGGGATGTCTTTAATGACCGAAATTACTGGAGAAGATAATAAACAACCCGAAGCGAATGGGGGAGATCGTGAGCTGGGAAGGAATGCCGTTTCTTGTTTGGTTCGTGTCCCTTTAAGCAAATAATTAGCGGTGTAAAAATATCAGACGTGTCCCGTGGGTATGAGACAACTCAATAGCCCAGATAAGTCTTTTGTGTTCGAGATTAGGTATGAGTGATGCTCCAATCGCGATCTTTCCTTCTATTGGGGATGGTTTGTGCAATTATAACGCACTAAGCCGCTTTGGAAGCATTGTGGGATCTGGTTTTAATCAGAAGTTAATGGGTTGATTACGAATTCTGGAAGTGGAATTGTTCTTATCGAAGTTTGAGGAGATTTAAGTAGACTGATCAACAAAATTATTTTTATTGGCATGAGGTTTTTGAGTTTGTGAATAAATTCTATAAATAGTATTTTTTTATTGACATGAGGAACTTACGATGGTGAGTAAATTCTAAAAAATACATATTCATTACCATGAGGTATTTATATTGGCGAGTAAGTTCGAAAAATGCATATTCATTGGCAAGAGTTACATACACCGCTAATTATTTGCTTAAAGGGACACGAACCAAAGACGAAACGGCATTCCTTCCCAGCTCACGATCTCCCCCATTCGCTTCGGGTTGTTTATTATCTTCTCCAGTAATTTCGGTCATTAAAGACATCCTACAAAAGCAGATATTCTACATCCTACAAAAGCAGCAAGAGTAAATTATGAAAAATACATTTTCATTGGCATGAGGTATTTATATTGGTGAGAAAATTCTAAAAATACATTTTCATTGGCATTGAGGTATTTAATCGGCGAGAAAATTCTAAAAAATAAATATTCATTGGCATGAATTTATATTGGTCAGAAAATTAAAAAAACATATTCATTGGCATGAGAATTTCTATTGGCGAGTAAATTAGGAAAAATATATTTTCATTGGCATGAGGTATTTATACTGGAGAGTAAATTAAAAAAATAAATTTGCATTGACATGAGGTATTTACATTGACGAGTAAATTCTAAAAAATACCTTTTTATTTGCATCGCGAAATTGCGCATTGTGCGACGTGCTGAAACCGTATATCGAGAAACAAACGAAGTGAGTTCGGAATACGCACATGAAACAAGCTCCGCAGTAGAAACATTACCACCATCTATATTAGCTTGGCAGAAAATGCCTCTTATAGATTAAGTTGAATTAGGGTTAAAACTTTTATCAAGAAACACGAAGAATAGGTGAGAATTGTTTGTAATATTAAACAGGAAACAAACTAGATAATCTAAGACCAAGTCTCACTGCTTATTAATAGCAACCCTCTCCTTCAACGAGAATATGTTAAGGGTGAAAAGTAGCTTTATCTGTATGCATTTTAACCTACTTAAATTTCGCCCAACGAGTTTCGGTAAATTTTTAACTCCCAGATAATAGTTTTGACGAACAGTGGATATGACAGAAAATGATACAAAAATCTCTTGGAGAGACGCAAGGTTTCATTAAAATTTTTTAACGGCAGTCACAACAAATGCATTAGACAAGGGAGGAATAGTAAATTGCAGCTGATTTTAGCACGATTATCGGAGCCTTTTATGGATTAACAAGTCTGCAATGAAAAAGTTGTTTTAATTGGTTTCAATGTAACTTTGAACGCAGAATTCGAAAATGCAAGCCATTTTTCTCCACCAAGTCAAGATTTTTCACAAGAGGGAAAATATTATTTGAAATTATACACTCATCGTTTAACGTCTTTGAAGGATAATGTTTGACTGTTTAATTTTGTTTGATAATTTTTGACTGAATTTAGAGAATGCAAATAATTTAACCTTCCAAGTGGTTTCGACGAGATATCTCGTCCATCGAGGTCTGACTAATTTTGCTAATGACGAGATAACTTGTCATCAAGTTACTGTCGATTTTTTGATGATGACGAGATCAAGATCTGGTCAGTTTTCTTCAAATAACGAGATATTTCGCAAGATCTGGTCAGTTTTACTAAGGACGAGACACCTCGTGTCGAGAAAACCACTAGGAGTGTTAAGGCAGCAAGGACATATTTTGGACCACGGCCAGTATTATCCAGTTTTAGGGATTTCGAACAATACTAGGAATCAAGAGATCTGACATAGTATAAAAGTGCTTCGCAGAAATGAAAGATTTTGAAGTGAGAGTTAAAAAGAAAGATTGGTAACAAGAATTGCCTTTAAGATTTTGATTGGGAAGAATTTGTATTATCACGCTTCCGCGGTCGTCTTAAGTAGATTGGGAACCTTTGAAACCTGCTGTTGCCTTTTTCATTCAGTAATATTGCCGTGCTTCCACCAAATAATCGAAAAGATCTTTTTCAAATGAAAAAAGAAAACCTTAACCTTCTGAAAGAATTGTCCGATCTCTTTTTCCCCCGATCTTTTCTTTGTTTAGCTCGTTCACCTTCCGGCAACACCCACCGATGGTCAATTTATGACCTTTCTGATTACCCATCGAGATTTCAACGCCCTGACAACGCACACTTCCCTTGCCCCAAGACCCGAAGTTGGGTAGGAAAAAAAAAGCAGCCCTCGCTCGATAAGACTGCAACCGCTTCTTGGCCCAGACCCGTGGGTGGCTCACAGAGAAAAGGAACAGTGCAAAAGCAAAAGAATGAAGGGTAAAGAAGAAAAAATAAAAGAATACCTCCGTGTGTGCACCTGAGTATTTTATCGGTCCCGATTTTATCTCTTTGGCCGGTAGCTTTTAAGTTATTTTTGCATTCCGTGAGTCTGGGACTGAGCGTGCTAACGTTCATCACCATACAACTCCTTGTTCTGTAGGGAATGCTTTTCTTTTGTTTTCCCTTGCCCGAAATTCGGTTTGATAAATTTGATTAGACAGTGATAAATCTTCCCGGAGAGGAGGTGGGACATATTTAAGGATTTAATGAACCTGCAGGGCAGGCGTACGCTTGCACGAAGTCAGAAAGAAAAAGGGGCGGCCGAAAGACAGGCGCAGTACTTAACCCTCCAAGAGTATCGACGGTACCTCGTCCTGATCTGGCAAATTTTGTTAAGGACGAGATTCCACGTCGAGATAAAACTGCCCTTTTACTCCAAGGGGATTGAAGATCCAAGTAAGAAAAACAAAGCTTCCCTTGACCAGAACTGGTGACAGTTTCAAACAGTCTTTTGCATCAGAGGCTGGCCAGTCACGTAGTCAGAAAAAATAGGGGCTGCAGAAAGACAGGCGCAGTACTTAACCCTCCAAGTGTTTCGACGAGATATTTCGTTCAAGATTTGGTCAATTTGGCTAAGAATGAGATAGCTTGTCAAGACAAAACTGCCCTATCGCTGCAAGGGGAAATGAAGATCCAAGAAGGGAAAACGAATTGTCCCTTGTCCAGAACTGTTGACAGTTTCGAACAGATTTTTGCACTAAAGGCTGGCCAATCATGTAGTGGATAAAAATAGGGGCTGCAGAAAGACAGGCGCAGTACTTAACCCTCCAAGTGTTTCGACGAGATATTTCGTTCAAGATTTGGTCAATTTGGCTAAGAATGAGATTGCTTGTCAAGACAAATCTGCCCTATCGCTGCAAGGGGAAATGAAGATCCAAGAAGGGAAAACGAATTGTCCCTTGTCCAGAACTGTTGACAGTTTCGAACAGATTTTTGCACTAAAGGCTGGCCAATCATGTAGTGAATAAAAATAGGGGCTGCAGAAAGACAGACGAAGTACTTAACTCTCCAAGTGTTTCAACGAGATTTCTCGTCCAAGATTTGGTCAATTTGGCTAAGAACGAGACATCTCTTCGAGGCAAAACTGCCCTATCTCTACAAGGGGAAATGAAGATCCAAGAAGGAAAAACAAATTGTCCCTTGTCCAGAACTAGTGACAGTTCCGAACAGGCCTTTGCACCAGAGGCTGGTCACTATAGAGTAGTTTTCGACTTGTCTATAAACCACCAAAAGGATTAATAACAATGATTAACCAACAAATTGGCTATACCAGTGGTTGCCAAACTTTTCAGTCCTTGAAATTTTTTTATTTTCAAGGAGTTCCTAGGCTCCCTACTGGGGGTCCTAGTAATCTGGGACTTTGCAATCTCAAAGGGTCCGTGAAAATTAAAAATTTTCACGGACCCCTAGAGATCGTAAAATTTAATGGGGCACATGAGGAAGTGCTAAGAACAGTAAGGATTAACGTACAATAAAAGTTATTAATGGAAAATATAAAACAAAAGAAATTGTAAAAACAAACACAAAAATTAATAATACTCCGAAAGAATTCAAAATTATATCCAGATTACTTTCTTACTTGATATAATAAGCTAGGTACAAAATGACAAACCAACTTGTTTCCTTTGGTAAATAGAGTGACTAAATATTTTCCATCATTGATATTCAATTCATTGAAGAATTATATGTGTATACAAATTTCGAATATTTGAATTACACTTTCCTGAGATGCTCCCTGGACCATTCATTTACCATATATTATCATAATACTATAAAATTCACCGTTGTTTTGCCTTTAACCCTTCTGGTTCTTACCTTGATGATATATCTCGTCATTAGCAAAACCATTATCCGTTCTTGATGGACGATATATCTCGTCATTAGAAGAAACCTGACCTGATCTTGATCTTGTCATAATAAAAAAAATCGGCATTATCTTAATGACAATATATCTCGTCATCAGCAAAATTGATCAGATCCTGATGGACTATATATCTCGCCGAAACCACTTGGTAGGTTAATTTTTGATTAGGAATTTCTTCAGCACAAGGGTCATACACTTCAAATGATTTTAGGATAATTGAGAAACTAAGACCGGTATCAATGATGACTATACCTCCTTTCTTATGCAAGTCCATCAAGGTCAATATTCTAGAATTTGATAATCAACTGAGGAGAATTACCAGACAGAGCAGATTATCACATTATCGAGCTGTGTTCACGGAATTAATGGTAAAACTCATATTTCTTAGAAGTATTCCAGCTGGGGGAATTGGATTATTCACCTTATTCCTTAAGTACCTGCTATTATGGCATCTAATGCTATGTAAAATGCTCGATGAATGTCAAAAGTTCTTTAATCGCTCAATATTTGGCTGTTACGATTTGAATTAAAAATCACTAGAAAAGAAAGCATTTAAGAATATTTGCTATATCCTTGTATTTCAAAGCTTGAACTCCTTGGAAACTCCTGTACCACATATTTTATTTTTTAAAGAAGTAAGCAATAAAAGTTTAAAGCGCATTATGATTGAAGTTAATACTTTTACAAGAAAGCATTAACGAATTTTGAAACTAAAATAAAAGCTATGTTCGTTTGAACTAAGTTCTCAAATGGTTTTTTACGTCTATTCAGAAATAAAGATTGATTAAGAGAAAATGTTTTAGTGGAGTACTGGAAGGTGTGTTCAAGTTATTAAAGTAGTTAATGATCATGTTGAAAGGGAATAGCTATTTAAGAGTTCAATGGAATTTTAACACAATGAACCCACTCGTGATTCTTACTGCAGGTAATTGAGTCCACAAGATTGTTCAGATTGAAGAAAAGAAAAAATAACTTAACAGAGACATCCCTTATTGATGCTTATATAGGAATTTTATTATGGTATTCTAATTGTTCAGATCGGATTTCATAAATTTCATTAATATGACATTTTAATTCTCTAGTTGTTATGTACCATGCAATGCTTTACAATGCCAAAATACAAGAAATTTTGAGGGTCAATCTAGCACTAAATATTAATAATTTTTGTTTAAACTTATATTTTTTTGTTTATAACTTAAAAGGAACCATTTAGGGGATAAGAATATACTGGATTCCACACACTGGAATAGCATGCGTATTATTTCTTCGCATGTTATTCCAGTGTGTCGTCGGGTTTTCACTAGCAACAACGGACAATGAAACCTATAACGCTGATGTAACTATTTCAATTTAGTTCTCAACAGGAATAATATTGTTGTGCAGAAATAAAGTGGCCATATTTGAATACCTTTTCGGCTGATTAGATGTGTCAATTTCTGAGCCAGATTTCATCGTGTGTATTTTCCACAGCTTGGGAGATTTCGATTATTTTCTCGTAGGTAGGTTTTTAATTAACGTCGCACTGGAGAAACACAACGGGCTATTGGCGACGGTCCGGTATCAAACGAAGGGAAAGATCCGAGGACAACACCACGTAATTTTGAAGCACGGTCAGATGACGAGGTTACACTGAGTGTGCACCCCACTCTCCAAACTTCCACACCACACCAACGTGAGGGCATTTGGAGCCATGACAGATTTAACGCGCACCAGTCCTCTTTGCACACAACGGTCTTTAGTTGGATTCGAACTCGCAACCCTCCGGTTGCTAGTCCGTTACTCTTCCAACCGGGCTACCGCGGCCCTATTTTCTCGTTGTAGAGCTGTTCTTTAGGATGGTAATCGAGGGCTTGAAGAGAAGCTACAGGCAACAGGCAGGTTAATAGTGATTAGGTGTGACTTTATCGCCCAGATTACATTGAAATTTAAAAAGATTAAGAAAGTTTTGGAGGGATCTAATTTAAGAAATTCAAAGAATATTTTTTTTTTTAATTTCATCCGTCAATAATCAATTAGAACAGGCAAAATAGATGTACTTTCCATAACGATTAAGCGCAATTTCATCTGTCATAAATGTCATAAAAATCATAACAATTGAGAGATTTTTAATAATTTTGTACCTCCGTACTTTACAGTGAACGGGTACGTTCGTCCTAGAAGATGTTTTGAAAAAGCAGAAAATTTTGTATTTTCAATTCTATCGAGCATTACATTATTATGTTAATATTATAACATAAAATATATATATATATAGTGTATGTTGGGTCAAGAAATTACTAGCAAATATTCTTGCTACTGTAAAAACATTAACTCCAGTTATAATTGAAGGCATCTTTATTTGTACGCACAAAATGAGTCGTGTCGTTGTGTGTTTTGATATTTAACGTCTTACATTCTGAGACCCAACAGTTAAACAACACATCTCGTCAGTATTTTCGTCAGACTCATATCTGCGAACCATTTTTTTTATCTTACTTCAAAGTTTCTTAGAAATCATGTTTTTTAACTAAAATAGTAAAAAAAATCAAATGTATACAAAAAAGACCAGAGAATTTTATTACAGTTTTATTTATTTTACACATCAATGCTTCTTAGAATGCTACAAATACCTTCCTGGGTAATAAGTGATGATGATAGAAGATGAAAGTAAATATGACCGATTAAATGTCATACATATAATATATGTCGCTCCTTAAATGACTTTTTTACGTATTCATCTTTTCCCCACCAGGGGTGAAAAGTTACGTAAAATTTTTACAGTATTAAATATGAATATTTATTGTTTACTTAACACAGTTTAATGGTTTTACTCAGTAACCATTGTTCAGACTCCCTTATCTAATGTATACTTATAATCTCAAAAGGTTGCGATTCATATTATATTGAAGGCATACGATGGTTGTTATGGAACAGTGGTTTAGAAGTTATTACTCCGCACTTTCAAAATTGATAATCTTTAGTAAACTGACAAAATAAAGAATGCTATCAATTTCGATTTTCAGATAGTTCGTTTAAAAGCAAAAATAGGAAAATCTTTCCTTAATTTTCGAAAATACTATGTGGATTATTCCTTTGTACTTATTCAGTTTTACAAACATTTATATCACAAAACTTGTTGTCTAGGTAGTTAATTAACGTTGCACTGGAGTAACACAACGGGCTATTGGCGACGGTCCGGGATCAATCTCGAAAGGAAAGATCCAAGGACAACGCGACTTGTAATTTTCAACCACTGTCAGATGACGAAACTTGTTGTCTAAGATTATAATTGTAAAGAAATGTTATTATATGAAAGATATTGTACAAATAAAATCACATTCTTTTACACTGCAGTGTACGATTGCATGTAAAAATATCGTCGGCTAACAAGCGAAACATACTAAATTAAAAAAAGTTCTGAGACAACATAGGGGAAAAATTCTCCTCCCTATGTTTTACTCTCTAAGTGAGTTTCTCTAAAAGAGAGAGAAATCTAACCTTCATGCAAAGAAAAAACGACTTAGTGAACTTCACTAGTCTACAGATCACCACATTCTGGTTTAACACTAAAAAACTCATATCTTGAAAATTTTAAATTTGTGTGTTTCACTTGTAAGCCGACGATATGTTTGTTCACGGGGAAAATTATTTAACACACGATATTACTTACAAAACATCTTTTGCGAACTAAAAAATATTAAATTATTTATAGGTGGGTATTACCTTGGCCTGTAATATTCGTCATTAATTTATTAAGATATGAAAATATCTTCAATTTCAACCTTTTCTACTTGAAACAGCAAACGTTTAAATCTTGGAATGCGCAGATAGTTTTTGCATATAAACTGGTTAACCAAAGGAAAGATGAGTAGTTGACGTTTTCGCATAAATAATGCATCGGAAGTTCGTGGTTTATTGTCGTGCACTTTTCTGCTAAAGTATGAAGGAAAACACTTTTATTCTGTAGCATGTCTGGCACAACTTCTTCCAAAAATATAATATTGAAACTCTAATCTTATTTCTTTAAAACCTCAGAGTCTAATGAGAATTTTGCATGCGTTTCTTCACTCAACGCCATCTAGAAAAGGAAAGATTGAATGTTACAACTGACTGAAATGAATAGAAGATTTATTTAAAATTTTGAAACTGAAATGTACAATTCATAACTGTATATTGGCAAACATTTCACTCGTTATTTGTTTTTTAAGCTTCCTTAAAATTTGTGCTTTACTTTCAACAATAATTGCAATTTTCATACATGATTTTAAGTCTTCAAACATTCTTTGACAAAACAAAAATCATGCTTGCATATAGTTGGTTGGGTTTTATCCCACAAGAGCCATACATGACCGAGCTACACCAAACACGAGATAGATAACGTTGAGTTACGGACATCCATGCACAAGGAAAGTTTTACTGACACAGATGAGAGAAATACACCCAGGGTAAGTTACAGGAATCAAACCTGCGCTGTCTACAATTCGCTAGTTGCTAGTGCCGTGAATAAACCCACTGAACGACGGCAGCCTTACTTATAGAAAACTTATTTACAGCTTACGAGGAAGTATTCACAGAGAGAGATGGAGATAGAGAAGGAGGGAGATGGATAGAGAAGAGAGATGGAGAGAAGAGAGATAGGAAGAGAGATAGGAAGAGAGATAGGAGAGAGATGGTGAGAAGAGAGACAGGAAGAGAGATGATGGAGAGAAGAGAGACAGGAGAGAGTTAGTGGAGAGAAGAGAGATAGAGGAAGAGAGAAGATAGATGAATTGAGAGAGGGAAGAGAGAGAAGAAGGATGGCGAGAGAGAAATGTTGAGAAATGGAGGGAAGTGAATAGAGAGAGAGAAGAAGGGGAGATGGAGAGAGGAAGGGAGAGAGAGGAGAGGATGGAGAAAGAGAGCTAGGGAGAAAGAAGGAGAGGGTGGAGAGAAGAGAGAGAGCTAGGGAAGAAGGAGAGGATGGAGAGAAGAGAGAGAGAGAGCTAGGGAGACAGAAGGAGAGGATGGAGAGAAGGGAGAGAGAGCTAGGGAGACAGAAGGAGAGGATGGAGAGGAGAGTAAGAGAGAGCTAAGAAGATAAAGAGAGAAGTGGGAGCTCTGGGGCCTCCAAAAAACTTTCATTATATTTAAAAGACAAATGCTGAGTTAATTTAATTTATCAATAACGAATTTTTATTCAGCCCACAAGAAGAAAAATCGTGGACAGGGTTGAAAATTTGTCTGCAAAATCACGAAAAAGTACCATTAATCCCATTTCAATTCATTGCCTTCCAAATTAATTAATTTATGACAGAGCTTGCTGAGTTAAATTAAAAAATGAAATAAAGATTAAAAATAAAATTTCGGAAATTATTGCATTTTTCAGAGAAGAGAGAGAGAGAGAGTCCTCTAACGATTAATATTAACAATATCATTTCATCACAATTGCTAACATGAAATATGTTAACAACTGTTTTTGTGCACAAGCAACAACCATCGGCAGTGCATAAAAAAGCAATTTCACTCACATGAATTCTTACTCCCACCATCCTCCTCCACCACCTCCGCCTCCATTGCCACCACCTTTGCCTCCCTTGTTATTTCCGTTCGTTGCGGGCTGCTGAATCTTGATCGGGACTGCTAATAGCGCCAGCGCCATCTGTTGATCTGAAAGGATATTCAAGAGTAGAAGAGGATTTCAGTAATGTGTTATAGATACTGATTTATTATAGATTGATTCAATGACAGAAATTTTTAAAAATAGTACCCTAATGGCAAGATAAAGGGTCTGACTAAGAAATTGAACTTTTTGCTACTATAGATAAGTATTTTATGAGGCATTTACTCCATCACTTAACTATCAAATGTCAGTAAAATGTAATTAGAAACATGCAAATAAATCTCCAGTTCCAATATCTATACGGGATTTATTGATTAAATTATTGCACACAATTTTTCTACAATTTATTTCGCTATGAACTTAATTGTAGCTCAATTTTATAACTTGTTTTTTTTAGCTAAAACTAGTACTTATTGTAAACAAGTACTAGTTTTAGACAAAAAAACTTTGAAAAGGACTGGAACATTTTATAGTGTCGCCATCTGTCGTTTATTTGTAGAACATCAAACAAAGAATTTAAAGGGATTATATCAGAGGCAAATGAACTTCCTCCTGAAGTGTTAATCTAAATAAGAGATTAGGTGTGCAACAAAACTGTTCCCCCAAATATATAAATTCTTATAAAGATTAAAAAATTTATGCCGTCTGAGAATAAAATATTACCAAACTACAAATATTTTATGAAGAAAGTTTTATTCGGTATTTTAATATGTAACGGAATTTTCATTTTTTCGCTCAACTTTACAAAAGGTTGTTCCATATTATTGTGTGTGATATTAAACTACTTAATCAATATTTCTAGATAGATCTCATAACTCACCTTAAGGTGAGTTAATTAGGGATTTTTGCTTTGAATGCTAAATAAACTATAGTCATCTAATCACATTTAAGAATTAGAAAAAATAATTTTACAAGAAAGTGTCCTATTCATTACCTCCATTTCCTCCATTTCCTCCACCTTTTCCTCCATTCATGGTCCAACCACCTCCGTTGCCTCCTTTCCCTCCATTCCCGCTGGGCCATCCACCCCCTCCGCCACCATTATTACTAGGCCATCCACCACCATTGCCACCTTTGTTGTTGCCCTTCATCATCATCTGAGGCATGATGCTGATCTGCACCGGAATAGCCTGCACTTGCAGAGACTGACCACCTAGGAACATTAAAATGACCACAAATCAAGGCACAGATTTAATTGCAAGACGTGTGCAAGGGAGGGGCCTCGAAGACAAGGAAACGGCGAAAGGAGTTGTAGTAAATTATGAATTTATGAGTGCTACTTAAATATTTTGCAATTGAGAGAGACTGTAAAACTTTTAATGTTCTACAAAGCAAATATACTTGATGTGACATATGTTTAACCTCTATTGAAAACATACTTTTAGAAACTGTTGAATTACACTGTCTTGATGCAATTTATTTATGTCATGTGTTTGATCTGTCATCGATGGCATATATACACTTTACAAATTTGATATTCCTGCAATCTCGACTAAGTGTTCATGTTTAAAAATGTGCTAGTAATTTTATTCATTTTAAAATTTATTTTTGTATATATCATATTTTATAAGGTAAAAACTGTAAACTAGTGAAAGAGGAAAAGAAAAAGTGGGTTGAAATTAAATTCTCTGCCCTCTTGTAAAGATTTTTGATAGTACTATTACTAATATACAGAGATTAGACAATGAACCTGAAACACTGGGTTTTAAGGCATAAGATCAGTTCAGTTTGAGGTCTCCTTTGGCAACCAGCTTGGTTTCCTTATGCTGCAAAAATCCAACCATCCTTTGGTACATAATATACAGGGTCCCACAGGGCTTAAAAGGCATGATTTTTCATTTCAATCTCTAAAGGGGCGGCATTTAAGAAATATTTAAACATTTTGTAGTTTTCTTGAAAAATGTTTCATAATTTTAAACTCAATGTATATATTATTATAGATATGTTTATGTATGTGTATGCATGCTTCATTATTATGCTTTCTTCTTCCATTATCTGATTTTTAAGCTCACTTTGTAAATTTTGTAATGAGTAGTCTCTAAGCAGTTAAGTTGTCCTATTGGATGCAGTGTCTGTAACATTACTTTTGTTCATTATTTGTATTTGTTCTGTATATCTCTATTGTAT
The DNA here is from genome assembly GCA_933210815.1 of Meta bourneti. Classification (NCBI taxonomy): domain Eukaryota; kingdom Metazoa; phylum Arthropoda; class Arachnida; order Araneae; family Tetragnathidae; genus Meta; species Meta bourneti. Next base: position 35,660,732 of record OW119930.1, on the reverse strand, counting down.
TTTGTTTATACAATTGGGCTAAGGACCTTAAGGATCTTATGGGAATGAAGAATGTCCTCCCGACCGCCTCTAGTATAACTTCCTTACACCCCCTGGGTAAATTGGATGGTTAGGGTCTTAAAAAGAAGCACAATTTATGACTTTTAAGCTCAGTTTGTTACATAAGTATATCCCACTACTGTGTGTGTGAAGTGGCTGCCATAGGGGAAATATAAAAGTAGAGTGAGCAAGGGTAGCCTTTTATGTGCCCAGGATCATGTGACCAAAACTAGTAGTAACGTGACCTTTAGACTACTTTCTTCAGCTGTTTGGAAGCTAACATTCATCATATGATTGGTCTACGGGACGAGAGAAGGCGTTCATCCATTGATTCATCATCTGATTCGTCAGCGCTACATAGAACCAGACTGGCGATTCACTAATTTTATCGCCACTATAGAAGGCGCAATTAAGCACCTATCCTGTCATTACATGTTATATTGCCAAACGAAATGATAAGATGTAAAATCGGCCAACAAAGTCAAATTTCAGAGCAGTCACATGACTACTAGTCAACATGTTGATCACAGTTTTTAAAGCTCCTCTCAATAGCAATGTTCAGTTCACTTACATCTCACGTCTATGGTGGATGCTTTCATGCACTAAATCTCCGAATACAAACGTTCAAATGTCAATCCTTCCTTAGATGTATTATTATTAAAAGAGAGAGGGGACGCACAACACACACACAAATAACTGAAATTATCTTATCACATATGTTTAGGTAGGTAGTTATTGTTGAATTTACGTCGCACTAAAGCAATACAATGGGCTATTGGCGACTGTTCGCGATCAGTCCCGAAGAGAAAGGCAACATCTGACAATTTTTAAACACGATCAGATGACGAGGTCAACACCTGAACTGGCATCCCACTCTCTAAACCTCCACACTACGACAACGTGAGGACATTTGAGGCCTCGACAGAAGACTTAATGTGCACCAGTCCTCACGACGGTCTTTGGTTAGATCGAGTTTCGAAATCACAACCCTGCGGTTGCTAATCCGGGACTCCACAACTGGGCTACCACGGCTCTCAAATGTCTATAGAGCATAAAACAAAAGAAGTGGCGGATTTTTTTGCTTCCATCCTTGAAACCCATTAACGGGAGTCATGATCAAAGCTCAGCCTTTTTCCAGTTTTTTATGCATGTTCATTACTACCAAAAATTATTAATATCGGGGACAGTAATTTTATAACAAAGTACTGTTTGGTATAGCTTGCACACTTATTATTTTAAGTAGCAAATCTTGTTTTGGACAGTGGGAGCCTCATTTCATCTCAAGAAGTCTAGCTTCTCTGCTTACAACTGTTTCAGAATCATCAACCTACCTCCATTTCCCCCTTTGCCATTTCCCGGTGGACTCGGCCACCCGCCTCCAGTCGTTCCGCCGCCCCATCCGGTCGCCTGCACCAGCAAGTCGTCGATGTCGTCGATGACTGTGATGGGGGGCTTCCGGGTCGTCGTGCTGCTGTTGGGGGTGGTGGGGCCAGCGTTGCTCTTTCCGCTGCTCGAGGTATTGGGGATCTGGGAACTCTTCTTCTTAGTCAGAGCGACACCAACGATCACTGACAGGGTGAGAACGGCACAGGTCCACTGCAAAGAAACCCAAGAGATGGTATTATGGATAAAACCGATACATAAAAAAAGCTACATGGAGGGATCCTTAACCCCCCAAGTGGTTTCAACGAGATATCACGTCCATCAATGTCAGAACGGATCCCTTCTTTACTACTATGAATGACGCTTATTCGGGGTGTTTTTCCATATATTTATTTATTTTTAATATATTTTTTTCATACATCATATTTACATATATATATTTAAAACATTCCGTCTGTAAGAATATGACATCGATGATGCCTTCCATCCTTCCAAGTCCCTTTTCTCACCCCCCATCGTTCTATTTTTTCCTCTTCATCCTGATGATCATTCAAGGACGCCTTCGCCAAAGTCCCTCGGGATCAAATGATTCCATCAGGTTAACATTCCTCAGTGTCTGGTCGGAGAACCTCATAATCAAGATCTGACTAATTTTGCTAATGACGAGATATCTCGTCATCAAGATATTGCCGATTCTTTTACTGTGACGAGATCTGGTCAGTTTTCTTCAGCAGGAGGGTTAGAGTCAAATTTCCCAATCTTAACCCTCCTGGTGGTCGTCTCCACCAGGTACCTCGTCATTAACAAAACTGACCAGATTGTGTTGGACAAGATATATCTCGTCCAAGAAAACTTTTCGTCATTAGACTAAAGCTGACCAGATCTTGATCTCGTCATCATTAAATTCCCTCAGGGTCACATCCTCTTTAGGTGTGTACGGGTTTCACGAACACGAGGTACCCTAGTGATCTATTCTTTTCCCAGGGAGTTTACTGGCCCATGTGTGTGTGTGTGAGTCGTAACCCAAAGATGCCGAAGCGACCTTTCCCTACTTTCTTCTCTTCCTCCCCATTCCCCCATCTTTTCACAATTTATTAACAATGTCTGTCTTGTGTTTAAATACGGCCCTTGTACCATAAAATCAAAACCAATCAACCAATCTAAATGACAACCTAAAAACCAATCAACCAATCTAAATGACACTTTGATCACATACTTGTTTCACATATCCTATTTTCATCGCAAAACACAAGAACTATTTGAAATTTGTGTAATTTACATATTAAACAGTTGTGTATACAATCTAGGAAATATGGGAAAATTGCCAAAAAGTATCGACTTTATCCTCCTGGTGGTTGTCTGGACGACGTATCTCGTCATTAGCAAGACTGGCCAGATCTTAAGGGAGTAGATTTAGAAGAAAACTGACCAGATCTTAATACCATTATCATAAAAAAATTGGCAATATCTTAATGATATCGTTTTTAGCAAAATTGGTCAGATTTTGATGAACTAGGATGAACCAAAACCACTTGGAGGATAAATACGAAATTTTAGATCCAACATGCATTTAAGATAGAACTAAAAAGGCAAATGCAATGCAAAATTCTATGCATACAAATTCAAACAGTACTGAACAAAAAGAATAATATTTACAAAATGAAAAAAAATCTGTACATTTTTAACTGTACATTTGGTTTAACATTATTTATAACGTCAAATTTCGTTTGGAACTTTTAAGGAGAATTATTTTTCAATTTCTATTTAAAAAGTCAAAGTTCGAATCATGGTATCAAATTATTCATCGATCTATGATTCGGTAATGGGAAAAGTTATCGTAAAAGCAGTTGACAAATGCGTAAGACAAATTTAAGAATATTGATTTCAAATAGCATAGCTGAAAATTTGCAATTTGGGTTATCAGATATCCTTAGCACTTATCAATCAATAGTCTTCCAATTGAATTACCAATCAAGTCAATCACATTGCATTCCTGCCAGAAGCTTATGAACCAACTTCTAAATTTGATGGGTTGCATGTCTTTCATGCGTTGTTTACCGTAAATTCTTTCTTCAATCGCTAACTTCCATTCACTCGTGGGTCGGCTATTCGTAATTTATGTCCACAGCGTCGTTATTTCAAGTCTCAATTTATCCGCTTTTTTAAGTCTCAAACATCAAACCAGAGACTGCCTGTTTTAAATGCGACATATATTTAGGCGAAACACATTTCAGACCATTAAAAACATTTAAATTTTATTCAATCAGATAATGACAAGTCTGGACTGAAAGACCAGAAAATTTCAAAACAGTCGCTATCGACTACTTCCATACCAAAAGACCGCAGGGACATATGTAGTGAGGGAAGAGACCAGGGAAATGAAGTGAACCCTTCGAAATATTTGTTTCAAAAATAAATTAGGAATGCTGAAGTTTGAAAACAAATGCTGTTGAAAAATACTCCTTTATTTTAATAGGTTGCTAACAAACAAATAATCTATGTACTCGCTGACTATGTGAATGGGAAGGGATTGGACAAGACGAGACAAATCTCTTGTCTGTTCACCTAGACCAGCAGTTCCCAATCTGGGATACGCGTACCCCTAGGGGTACGTGGCGGTCCCAGTTGGGGGTGCGCGAAAATAATATTAGTAATGACGGAAAACACCTAAAAAAGAAAAAAAAAGGAAGTAATTTGTGTAAACCTAGTAATTGATTGATCATTGCCCCGCCCACATCCAATCATATCACGAGATTACTCTTGTGCCCCTCTCATTGTTTCTTTCGTTTCTAACCATTCAAAATATCGAATCGTCTCAGAGCTTCCGGCATCGATATTTTTATTTAAAATACGATTGAAGGCAGGTCATAATTTTAGTTTTCGATTGGGCGTCAATTGAGTAAAGTGAATTAATAGGCCTAGCTTCGTTCCTTTTTTATAAGTGCTTAATTTGAAGTGTTTAGCTGCTATTACTTTAATGTTTTAAATGACTTTCTCTCGATACTGTTTTGTGTCTCAAAATGAATAAGTGGTTGAAAACAGGTACTATTATGAGAGCTGCAAATAGCATTTAAATTCAACCCGCTGAATCGGAATCTGCAAGTACTTCGGAAAAGTCTGATGATTTACAAGTGAAAGGGAGCAACAAGCAAGGTAACCACAACAAAAGTGCTCGTCGAAAAGAGAAAATATTACGATGAATACTTGTCATATGAATTTTCAGTAACGGGAGATGAAGACTGCCTGCCCAAAACCACTGTGCGTTGTTTGTGGAGAGATTTTGTCGAACGGTGACATGAAACTATCTTTATTAATGCGCCATTTAGGGACCAAGCATCCAATTTATAAACATAAAGACGTTAGTTTTTTTTTGCTGACTATCAAACGGTCCTAATCTAACATCTTTTGTGTTATCTGCAAACAAAGTTCATGAGAATGCGGTTGAAGCATCGTAAAGAATAAGTTATCGTATTTCTAAAAGCGGTAAAAATCACATAATCGCTGAAAATTTGATATCGCTTTGTATCTAAGATGCTGTTCGTTGTATGTTCGGTGAAGACCATGTCCGAAAAATTAACAATATTCCATTCTCAAATAACAGTTTCTCGAAGAATTAACGACATGTCTGACGACATTGAATCTACAGTAATTGAAAGAATAAAAAACAGTCTCTTCTTTTCAATACAGAGGATGAAAGTACTGATGTTTCCAATCTGTCAATTTTGCTTGTTATTGCAAGATATTTACATGACGACGAGTTTGAAGAAAACTTTTTACTATGCTACCCTCTCACTTTAAGATGCACAAGCGAGATTATATTTCATGCCATTCTGTGAAAGAGGTATTGATTGGACCAATTGCTATAGTGTTTTCCACGGATGGTGGAAAATCTATGTCTGGCTGCTATACAGGCTTACGCGGTCGCGTCAAAGAAATCGCTCCCCATGTAGCTTGGAGCCATTGCTGTATTCACAGACAAAGCCTAGCGTCCAAACCCCTAACACGTTCATTGAAGAAAGTGCTCAATCAATCCGTGAAAGTTGTTAATTTTATTAAGGACAATTCAACAAACTCCAGACTATTCAAATCTTTGTGTGAAGAGATGGACAGCCTCTACAAAACATTACTTTTGCACACTGAAGTGAGGTGGCTTTCACGAGGAAAAGTACTCGCAAGATTGTTTGAATTGAAACATGAAGTTCAACTTTTTTTGAAGACCACCCTTTTCAGTTGAGCTCTCTCTAAGTTTCATGAAAGCGAGTGGCTTCAACAGCTTGCATACTTATCTGATATTTTTTCAGAAATAAATAAACTCAACTTAGGATTACAGAACAGTTCTATAACCGTCTTTAAGGTGCCTGATAAAATCGAGTCTATGATCAAGAAATTGGATTTTTGGGAATCATATCGAAAAAGACCAGCGTGAAGTTTTGAGACACTTCACAGTTTCGACGAGCTGAAATTGTCAAAAGTAAAAAGTAGTATAATAGCTCACTTAAAAGGACTTAAAGTGTCCTTCAGACAGTTTTCCCAAAGCGAAATAGTGAAGATAACTGGATTTCAAATCCATTCGACGAATTGTTCTTTCAACAAGCCGAGAAATTATCAATTTCTGAAAAAGAAATGTTGATTGAACTTTTGACTGATTTTTTACAATCTGATTTAAAAAAAAGAAATCTCATTAATTTCTGGGTAGCAGTGAAAGAAGAGTACCAAGAACTCAGTTACATAAAATATTTATTGCCTTTCACGAACACGGAGCTTGTAGAAAGAGCGTTCTCGTCTTATGCGTATATTAAGAATAAATATCGAAATAAGCTTGATGCTGCTCCTGACATGAGAGATTATTTCTGTCTTCATTTGAATCTGATTTTAAAAAATGTAGCTCCATGAAACAAGCTCAAGGATCGCATTGAAATTCTTGAAGGCCACGTTTGAAAACTTGCCTATCAAGTTGAAAAATTGTTGTGAACTTTCATCATAAGTTGATATGATTGAAAATTACTATAATGCTATTTGTTTTGATGTTAGGCTGCTATTTTAAAAAATTGTAAAATGTAAAATCAAAAATAAAAACTATAAGTGTCATTAATTTGCTAGCTAACCTAAGAACATTACTACCTAACAAAACAAACTTTTTTGCGTAGATTGTAGAGGGTTATGAGAGAAGGGGGTACTCATAAATGAAAAGTTTTATCAAGGGGTACGATAGAGAAAAAAGGCTGGGACACACTGACCTAGACCAAGGGAAAAGGGTTTGAATCCACCCCGAAATATTTTAAACATTAACCCTCCAAGTGGCTTCGACGAGATACCTCGTTCATCAAGATCTGGTCAAGTTTTTCAATGACGAATTATCACGTCTATAAAGATTTGATCAGTTTTGTTAATAACGAGATACATCGTCAAGACAAAACCGCTTTATTGCTCCTAGGGAATGAAGATCGAAATAGGAAGAGGTTTTCTATCAGGCTGGCTACAAGGCATTTTTCGACACAAAGATAAACCACGAGGAGGGTTAATAACATTATTCAACTAAGTAAATTTGTTTTTGGAGGTTCGTTGAGTAAGGTAGCAAGGACGAAACCTGAAAAAACTTCGCCAAACGCAAGACAAAGATTTGATAAACGCGTTAAAAAATTCAAACAAGCAAACAAACCAACATTAAAAGGTATATTAACCCTCCTGGTGATTGTCTCGACGAGGTATGTCTTGTCATTAGCAAAATTAACCAGATCTCGTCATCATAAAAAATGGTCTCTGTGTCTTGTCATTAACAAAATTGGTCAGATCTTGATGGATGAGACATCTCGTCGAAACCACTTGCAGGATTAAAAAAATTTGCACACTGAAGTTAATTTATTAAGAGTAAATGGAAGTTTCATTTAACACACAGATAAGATGCACTTAGGGATGTCTGAAAACAGTCAAAAATTATTAAACGTAATGTTAGTTTAGCATTACGGCCGTTCGATTGGAATAAAACCCCCACAAGAGAAGAATTTCATTCCAAAATTATTTTCTTATACGTGCATGCGCTTTACATTCAGAGAAAGCATACCTCTTGCAATATTACAGGTATCGTTATATTATGCCATTATATAGTACGCGCCGTTATATTATCAGCATTTTAAAACTTAATCGCTAGACCCGCGACTGTCTCGCTTAAATATGGCATACATTTATTCGAAACATTTCACACCATTCAAATCATCTGAATTAGATTCAAGTCTGTGAAATGTCTGTCTATATTCAAGTCTGTGAAATGAAAGATAAAAAAATTTAGAAAGTAGTCCCTTTAGACTATTTCAAGACCACATTTCCTTCAGAGTATTATTCAGTATTACAACTGCAATATTACAGATGTCATTATATTATATCGTTACATAAATGTTGGTACGTTATGTCTCAATAAATCAGCTTTTTCGTTTTCCACTAGGTACACGACTGCTTCGTTTAAATGCGACATATATTTAGGTGATATTAATTTTAGACATTTAAATTCAAATTCATTAAATTTGATTCATTAAATTCACAAAATAATTCATTAAAATTAAATTCAACAATACAACAAATTCATGAATTGACGAATCAGGGAATTTCAAACCAGCCCATTGAATCTTTGAAGACTACCCTACCTTTGATGAAAGCATCATGCTTACAATAATACAAATGTCGTTAGATTATATCACTATATAAATACCGCTACATTATGCCTCAATAGTTCATCTTTTCTAAGTCTTAACCACTAGGTATTTGATGTTTCGTTTAAATACGACACATATTTGGGCAAAACCAATTTTGAACCATTCAAGACATTTAAATTTAATTACGCAAATCCGTGTACGGAATTTCGAGTCGTCCCTATCGACAATTTCACCTTACATTCAACGAAAGCAATAGGCTTGCAACATTACAAATGTTGTTATATTATATCGCTATATAAATACCCCTACATTATGTCTCAGCAATTCATTTTTTTAAGTCTTAATCACTAGGAATTTATGGTTTCGTTTAAATACAACAGATATTTAGGCAAAACTCATTTAAGACCATTTAAATTTGACTATCGACTATTTGAAGACCACCTTACCTTAGGAGAAAGCATCACGCTTGCAATACTACAGATCTCCTCAATCGCCAAGGGGCATGTGACACCCATCAGACCCAAGCACAGGGCCTTTATACCCCGACTGACCCATCGGTTACCGTAAAGGGCCATCCGCGCATGAGAGAGTGGCCAGGTTCTCACGCAACAGGTGGGCATGGGCGGAATAAACGGTCTCACCTCCATCTTATGATTACAAGTGGCCGCATTACTAAAAAAAGTCTCGTTTCCACTGTTCGGGAATCGGTGGGCTCTGTCGTGCGTGTCTTCGGTCTGCTTTGACCGCCTTTCGTTGTCTTGTCGGCGGGGGATGAGATGGACAGGACTTCATTTTTCGTACCGCTGGTCATTTGGATCTGCATAGCGTGCTGGGGGACAGACGGACGCTGGGAATCTTGACATTGAGGGATTGGAAAGAGATTGCTGTTTTTGTCTCGGTATTGTTACTTAATGGGTTTGATTGTTGGATATTAGGTTGGTTGGTAATTGAATTTACTTCACACTGGTGCAATACGAAGGGCTGTCGATTAAGGTCCGGCATCGATCCCGAAAGGGAAGATTCGAGGATGATACTTCGTAATGTTGAACCATGGTCAGATGACGAGGCAAACACCTGAGCTAGCACCCCACTCGCCAAACTTCCACACAACGCCAACGTGGGGATATTTGAAGTCAGGACATATTTAACGTTCACCAGCCTCCACGTACACGTCGGTTTTTGGTTGGATCGAATTTCAAACTCGCCACCTTCCGATTGCTAATCCCCAACTCTACCAACTGGGTTACGACGGATCTTGTATATTAGGACATTAAAACTATAGCAAACTCTGGTATATCGCGCTGTTTGGGGGACAAAAATAAACTGCGTTATAGCGTGGTTGGGTGGTTTACATTGTGCAAGGACCATATTTGGTCAAGCTGCCCCAGGACACCAGGCAAACAACGTCAAGAAAATGGACATACACACACAAGGAAAGTTTTACTGACACAGAAGAGAGAAATACACCAAGGTAAGTTATCAAAATCCAGCCTGTTCCTTCTGCAACTCACAGACGCAGAACAAGAGCGATACGGTGAAGTTCGAGAAAAAATAGATACAAAAATGCACAGATTATGTAATAAATTACGTGCTTTATACTTTAAAGTATGTAAAACTACAAATGAAACAAATTTGATCGCAAAACATTTTAAAATTGAAGGGCTTTTGGCAACATAGAATAGTCTGTTTTGTTGCTCCAATGCGAAGTAAATTCAACTATCTACCTACCTGGCAACATAGTAACAAGCCACAGAAATATGTTCCGTAATGAAAAAAAAATTAGAAACGTATTCAAGAGGATCAAACGAATTTCGTTTCTGATTGTTCGAAAGAGTGCGGAAAGTTTAAGATAATATGGCCTCTTGTATAGTGGATAAATCATTATAATTTTGGAATTTTATAAAACTTGAAAATTGCTAGTCTGGAAAATTTGAAAAATGGATTATCATATGCTACCAGAGCCCTTCCATTTTACTTAAATTTAATATTTTACTTAATTCCAGTTTGAGCAACAAGTATGGCATAATTATAGTTTCTCAGTTCGAAAGACACCTAAGTTCCACTCCTTGTCAGTTATAAGGATAGAAAACTAGCCTGAAATTTTTGAAAAGTGACTTATAATTGCCCAGTCCCTTCAATTATACTAAATACGATTTTATAAAACAGAAATTTCTTCTCATTCATGTTTTCGAGACACCCAAATAATTTTTGCTAGTTTATTTTAGGTTTGGTTTGTTGCTCTACCATTACTTTTTACTACATAAGAGCTAATAAAATCGTCATGCACTCGAGTTTAAGATAACTGCTTGAAACAAAACACTTTTGAGCTACTAATTCCAAGCAGATTAAGAATTCTTTTTCTGTTCGCAAGCCAAATATTCATTGGGTGAGCGATAGAGCCAAATACGCGATATATAGAGCGATATAACGAGGGGATATAGTATTTGAATACAGTAAAGTAGTTCGTATTTTGCTTCGAAGTGAGCCCAAAACTGAAAATCGAAATTTTGTGCCAAATTGAGATTTTATTACATTTTTAAAACGGTCTTTTACTATAAAGTAGAAAATGGTCTGTGGGACACCAAAACCAATTCATAGATTAGGAAAAGTTTATCAGAAATTAAATATTGTCTTAAGCCTAAATTAAAATAGAGAGGGTATTCTCAGTAGAGGGTATTAAATCCCATTTAATCCCATATAAATTCATCAAATGTTACAATAGATGATACAGTCATGTAACCTCAGAAAATTGTGTCTTTTACAGAATTATACATAGTGCAATAATACAGACAGAAAACGGCGTATTAGTATAATATAATGTATATTTCACCTTTAACGAATTTAATAAACCAAGATGATATCTTACCTGACGTTTTAGTAATCTTTGCTATAGATAATTGAATAGATCTTGTCTATTATGTGTGCAGTTAACATGCAAACTTTCAAAGCTACCATAAAATATGTCTTCAAATAGAGCAGCAAGCCAATGAGTTCAGGTGGTAAATCCTTGGTCATTGGCCTCAGAAGAGGAAAATCCATCCACTGCAATACCTCCAAAGCTGTCGTTTTTTATACTTTAACACACAAATGTACCGCCAATTTTCTGTTAACTCCTCCTATTCACCTTCATGAATGTGGTTATCTGAATATAAATGGTTAAAATATATAAACGATAGAAATTTATAGGATTGTATTTCTTCATATTTTATAAAATTTGCTTTGTTCCTTTATCCTATTTACGCCTCGCTTTATGTAAAATTCATGTTGAATCGTTTTTCGCCTATTGTGATATTTTATTTGCAAAGGACTGTGTGACTCAATTTTTCCAGGTTTTTAAATAGGATATTTGTATTCTATGCCCTTTTAAGGAATTTTAGTTGACAGGATAGATCCGTTGCTATCAGTTATTGTTATTGAAACTATGATCTATCGGGCTCTAAAGTTTACTTGACATTCATACGTTGCATTTTTTTGTATTTTACTCATATATAGGCTTTACTGATATTAACTTTTCCAGATTTTAAGAAAAGATGTTTGTATTCTATGCTCGTTTAACCCTCCCGTCCCTTTTTTAATGACGTCCATTTTTTAATCTCATCCGTCAAGAACTCCCCAATTTTGCTAATGACGAGGTATCTCGTCATTAGCAAAACTGAGCAGATCTTGACGGATGAGTATCTCTCGTCATTAGAAAAAACTCACCAGATCTTGATCTTATCATCATAAAAAAATCGGCAATATCTTGACGAGTCGTGATGACATAAATATCTCGTCATTAGCAAAATTCGTCAAATCTTAATGGACGAGATATATCGTCGAAACCACTTGGAGGGTTGAGGCATTTTAGTTGACAGGATGAAACAATTACTATCAATATTGGTTTTTAAGCTATGAAATTCTATTTGTTTCTTAAAGTTTACTTACAATCATTTATTGCATTGTTTTGTATTTTACTGATATTAACTATTCGGTGTTTTGAGAGAAAAGGTGTATTCTATTCTCTTTTAATGTATTTAGGTTGACAGGATGAAACAGTTTCCATCAGTTATTGTTATTGAAACTATGAAATTCCATTGGATTCTAAAAGATACTTGAGAATAATTACCCCCATTGCACTTTTTTGTATTTTATTTAGAAATTTTTTCAACATGCTTGATAATTAATATTTTAGTTCCATTTGTTCCATGCGTGTTACTAATCTCTCATATCAATAGAACTTTTTTAAAAACTACTGCTTTCTTTTAATTTAGGAAGAAAGAATATTCTTCAGAAGGTGTTATTCTTCCTCTGTCACTACAAGCAGTACAACTATTTTTAAGATGCATTTAAATATAAAAATTCCAATACCACTTGGAATTAACTTTTTGCATGGAGGGAAAAAAGAATTTTGGATATGAGCTAAAACTTATGTACGTAACGATGAATGTTCTAAAATATTGCAACTTAATTATATAGTCGTTTTTTTTTATCTTGAAGTCGAAATATAAAAATTTCAGGAACGATAAAAACTAGAGTTGTCTAGGGACAGGGTGGATCAAACCGCATCTTATAGATTCAGAAGCGGGCATTTAAGGCAGGCCCATCAAGTTTACACAAGGAGTAAAGAATTTTCTACTTTGCACCTAGTGAACAACCGTCCGTTCCGTCTTCGCCTGAGCACCTTCTTTTATGTATTGGAGGATTTCTTAAAATGCTCGCTTAAATGCTTTAAAAAATTTAAAATGCTTAAAAATTAAATGCTTTCTTAAATGGCTCTCAACGGCATGGCCTTAGGGCTAACGATATTTTGGACCTGGTCTTGCTCAGACTAGGCCAAATAGATAAGTAAGAGGAATGGAAGTTTTTGAAATTCCCACGTAACAATCTTCAATTCTAAAAGACCAGACTTGGGGATAAAGCCTTTTTATTAGATAGGCAGTGTACCAACCAGTACATACCGACTGTAATACTGGAAAGGTGTGCTCAAAAGTGACTTCTGGTGTACAGTTTCCTCAGCACTCGCTAGCTCATGTCATCAAAGGGTTGTTGATCATGAAGGATAAAATCACTTTTAATTTTTCTGACGCCTTGTGAATGCTACAGAAATAGGTTTTATTATAAAATGTACATTCTACATTATGCACATCTATGCACATTCTACACTAGATGTAAATATTTAAAAACATAAGGTATGCCTATTTTACTACCTGGCCACCTAATGCTCAATATCGTAATAGGATCCTCCACATAAGTTTGGGGACTCCTGCTTTAGGTAACTACTTTTTCGTAAATAATCTGTGGAATCAAAATTTAGTTCCACTACAATATTAAAAAGTCCAACAACTGGCTTATTGTAGGAGAAAAATTACTCTATTTACAACAAAAATAATATATTATTACTTACAAGAGCGTGATTGATTAACTTTTTAAGACATCCAGACTTTCAGAGCTCAGATAACTCCATTTCAATAATGAATGAATAGAATCCTTAACTCTCCGAGACTTCCGAATCGTGTAGTATTGCTTTCACTCCACAACACACATAATGACTCTTGGTTGAAAGAATCCATAGATTCTTAAAAAAGAAAAGATTATATTGCCTCATTTCCTTAGTATATACATCCCTAGAAAGACTATTGGTTAAAGTAAAAACTGATTAGACGTCATGCAGAGACTTCAGGCTAGAGAAAGGATATATGTGTCTGAGTCCCTCTGGAGGTTAAATCTGGATTAATAAAACCCTTAAATATTGTTGAATAGAATCCTTATTTTTAAGGGTTCTATTAATTCATAAATATAATTATTATATTTGAATTAAACTAATAGAATCTTTAAAAATGTGAATTAATAGGTAAAAGTAATAAATAATAGGTAAGGTATCTTTAAAATTGGATTAAATAAATGAGTTAAAATTTTCAAAAGATACAGGAAATTCCAAGGAAGAAACAAATACAAGTGTCCTAATTTAAAAATGAGCATTCTTCAAAGAACCAAAACTAACATCCTGTTGTAAATCACCCACGATGTACTGAAGCAATATTTTAAAAACTCTCGGTAATAAACGTCTCGCGTTTCGAAACAGACTACTTCAACGAAGAAAAAATTTCGAGACATAATAGAGGTTCTCAAACTAGAATGGCACTCTCCAAAGTTCAAAACTTTTTTATGGATATTCGTCTCTTGTCCAAATGCGTGATTTTCGTCTCCTATTTTTAGATCCGTGTCTTTTGTAGGCATGCAAAGTGGATCACATTTCGTGCGAAACTCAATTATTTTCGTCTTCCTAAAACTCTCAAAAGGATCTCAGATCCGAAATAGATTACACATTCACGGGTTTGAAATAGAGAAGTTGGCTATTCTCTCCATGGCTTTGGGGAAATTGTCATCCAAATCGTATACCATTGTCTTGGAAACTGAGTCATATATTAAAGCTTAGGCATTGACAAATATTTGAATACACCATTTCACGAATTTATAACTTTTACTTATGTCGTCACACTTTATCGCTTTTATCAATTTAATCGCCATTTTTTACACTGCGAAGACAACATCTGTTTATATAGATATTGTTTTCTATCTTCCCTCATTTGTAATGCCAGTTTCATTTCTTGATTCTAAACACGCTTTAAAATTCTATCGAGCAAAATGTATTTTGTATGGTTATGTATAATATTAAGGCTCGAAATCCTTCATAACTTGATTAACTTATTTGGAGTTATGATGCATATTCCGATTATTGTAGTATTTGCACAAATAAAAATTCATTAAAAACTTATTCGTGCTACTTACAGAGCATTTAATACCTATTTCTTTGAATAATAAAATTCTGTTATGAATAATGGAGTCCATTTAATTTTACTGAATAAGAATTATATGGTTCAAAGCAACTTCACTCCAAACTACTCGTACTTCAGAACATAGCTTCAATTAAACGTTTTACATGTTTAGGTTTTGTAACCAACACAGAAAATAAACGTTTTCTATGTTCATTATTTCACAGATGTTAAATGTCGTAAACGCAACGATTGTTTCTAATAAAGCAGACAGTTTTGTTCTTTCTTATGTTAAAAAAACTACAGGAAAATTTAGATACTTTAGTGCATGTATTAAAGTGAAATTCCTGAATTACAGATCTTTATAGCAGTATAAAATTACTCTCTAGATGCGTTTCATGTTGACAACTTCGATCTAAATCGATCGATTTAATTAATTTTTCTAATATGTAGAATTTCTTATTGGAATTTTATGATCATTGGTAATAATTTTAAAATGCATTCAAAAAGACATATTTTACAAATAAATCTTTTTTCTGAATATTATATTTGGATGACTAGAAATTTTTACTGCCCAAATATACAGAATTTATCCACTCATTAACAAATATAAATTGTTATATAGATAAAAACTTACCATATTGCTATTGAAAAACATCTAATTCTAACTGATTATATTATCATTGGACATTACCTATCATGTTATTTATTTAAACTTGATAAATTACCATGAAGCTATAAGAATTCTAAATAGCTTTAGAACGATTTTCTGAAAATGGCGCAATACAATAAACGATTGCAATTGTGCGATCTTGATCGCACAATTGCGAAAATCTGGAACTGTATGCAAAACTGTAACTTATATCCTAAATATCGAAGTATTTAATAATTATGACTTTTGTATGACTATTTCATATTCGTACTGTACAAAAATTATTTGAACCAACCTATAAAGTAAACTAATTAAACATGATACTCAAACAATGTTACTAATGACGTAAAGAAAGAAAGAAAAGGATGATATATATCAGAACCTTATTTTTAACTCATGCTTTAAGAAATGTCTTTTCCATTTTCTTAACGATTTATGATATACAAATTTATTGTCAAGTGTTATTTATCGGACGACATGCTAACATAGTGACAAATGTATGAAAATGTGTTCATATTCATCAAAATCATTCTACAATAATCTGATAAATATATATAAGCTATTCCGTTATTGATAAATCACCATTTCTTCTATATGGTACCATAAAAATGCGGTTTAATTTTTCCTTATACTCTATATTTAGTATTGCTCTCTTGGCACTCAGCTGTATCAATGATTTGAATTCAAATTACAAACAAATCTTTGGAGGAAGGAGTATAATTTTTGAATCCATTTATTGCTTTCAGATTCTAGTTTGAGTTGTAATGCTCCGATGGTTCTCATGAAGGGTAGTAAATCATGTTTTTTATAGAAACTATTATAATCCACTACCATTTGACACTGATTCTATTTAATTCTTGAAAGGATAGTTCTTGTAAAACTTGGCTTACTTTTAATTATTGTCTAAGAATTTTCATCAGCTCTTATAATATTTGATCCCAAAATATTTCTCCCTTGTCCCACACTTTTTGTTTCGGAATATCCTTTGACTATTTCTTCTTTGAATTGAAATGTATAAACAAATCATTTTGATCTTTGAATTGAAATGTTCTCTGAATATTTCTTCTTTGAATTAATGTTTTTATTAAGTAACTGACGATTAAGAATCAAATAAACAAGACATAAAATAATTGCGTACACATGATATTTTGTTACTTCCTTCGCATGTAATAAGGAAGAATTCGGTTAATTTTATTCTTTGATCGTGCTGCTTGTTTTTTCAGATTCAAACTGTTTCCATTGCTCTTGAAGATGATCACTAAAATATGCAATCTAAGTTTCAGCATCAGCTTGAATGATAGGAGCCTCTAATGAAATACAAATATGTATATCAAGTATTCAAGTTTTGAACACTCAAATGTGTGCATTTTTCTTTATACATTTATTGTATAGCGTGGGTCCTGGAAGAAGGCAATCGACCGTGGGACAGTTTATTTCTGAACAGGTGTGAAAGCTGCCATACGCAAGAGAATGAATGGCGACCACCGTGGATGTTTCTCCTGCCGACTCGTCAATGCTATTATTTACCTCACCGAATGATAAACTTTGAATCAGAATATTCGAGCCAAACACGCTAATTGTGAGAAGGATTTGTTTACGTAACGACCATCCCTTAATTCAATTAACAGACTCGTCCAAAACCACGTGACTCAACTGACTTCAGCAGTACGATAGTTTAATTAGAAAAATAGAATGAAATCCCTGACTCGTCCAAACGGACTACCGCGGCCCTCGATGTTTTATGGGAAATTATCTTTTTGGATCTGTCCTTATATTTTTATATTTAACCGTCCTGGTAATTGTCTCGACAAGGTGTCTCGCCATTAGCAAAATGATCATGTCTTGATCGACGAGATATCTCGTCATTAGGAAAAAATTGATCAGATCTTGATCTCGTCATCATACAAAATCGATAATATCGTGTTGATGAGGTATCTCGTCATTAGCAAAATTGGTCCAATCTTGATGAACGAGATATCTTATCGAAACTACTTGAAGGGGTAATTTATCCAATGAATATTTTAATGAAAACGCATGACCTTTCCGCAAATCCCAAAAGAGAATAAAATTTCTTATTAAAACACCAAATCGCTGCAGTTACGGTAAAATAACACATAAAAACGTATTCCATGTGAAATTCTGATGAAAAACATCTATTTCTAGTGGATTCCTTTTCATTATGTAAACAGCGAGGTTGCTTCATTCAGTCTCCATCCACTCTCTTATACATAGCAATGAGAAGTGGAGCACTTTTATAGCGCATTTATTAATATTGATGACCGCTTGAAGGTTGCTCCGAAAATTACCATGACCATGACTATTCTTGACCATTAGATTGAGGCTGTGACTGTGACCGGGAAGCCATGGCGTGCCCCGGCACGCCATGGCTTCCCGGCGACGAACGACACGCACCGCGACTCGAAGACGTATTATCGAAAACATTCTACAAATGTTATAACAGACACGGTCTCGCGGTCGCCTAATCGCGGTGTTCGTGAGCCGTGGGGAAGTGACGTCACAGGCTGATGGGCAATTGTTTTGTTTATCGGTGACTGTTCGCAGGTGGGAAGAAAGCAAACTCAAATAATTCGTAGCAACAACGAGGCTTTTATTTACAAAAGGGAGCACGAGTCAGGCACGTTTGTCAAAGGGATGTCTAAATCCTCATATAAGCATCGACCTTCTAATGAAATAGACGGTGCTTCTTGCTGTTTCTAAGGTGTTTACTGCCTGTTGTAAACTGGCTTAACCCCAGGTTGCACAAAGCGATTTTATCTTACTACTTTCCATCCTTTCTTTCCACACTTACTTAACATTGTCTTGTGTTTGGCACAGCTTGGTCAAATATGGTCCTTAAGCCAAAAAATCCAAAAACAGCCAATCATGCTATTTCTTCGGTCGCTCGGTTTGAAGATTTGTCGCGTGATAGTGGTTTGGAAGCTAATTAACGTCGCCCTGGCACTTACTACTGGTTATCGTCGAAGATCCGGGATCAGTCCTTAAGGGAAAGACCCGAGGACAACACCTCGTCATTTGGAACCACCGTCAGATCACGATGTCGACACCAGAGATGGCGTCCCACTCTCCAAACTTCCCCACCACGCGAACGTGAATGCAGTTGATGCCATGACAGATTTGACGTGTGATAGCCCACACGAATACGACGGTCTTTGGCTATTTTCATTGCTTTGGTTATTTGGAAACAGAGAAAATTGAGCATTTCGTAACAACTTCAAGGCTTTTATTTTGCAAAATGTTGCAGTACCACATTTGCGAAAGAGATGTCTGAATCATCATTCAAGCATCGAGACCTTCTAATGAAATAGATGGAGCATTGTGAGGGCATATTCATACTATTTCTTCCGATCCCTAGGTTTGAGGATCTGTCATGTGGTTGTGTGTAGGTAGGTAGTTAATTAATCCTCCTGGTGGTCGTCTTGACGAGGTATCTCGTCATTACAAGAAAACTGATCAGATGTTGATGGACGAAATATCTTATTCAAAGAAATCTGACCAGATGGCTATCTCGGCATCATAAAACAATCGGCAATACCTTGATGACGATATATCTCGTCATTGTCAAAATTCATCCGTCTTAGTGGATGGATTAGATATCGCGTCGAATCCACTGGGACGGTTAACGTCGCACTGGATCAACACAACCGGCTAATCAATCCAGAAGGGAAAGATCCGAGCTCAACACCTCATAATTTTGAACCAACCAAGGTCAGATGATGAGGTCTACCCATGAGCTGGCCCCATACTCTCCAAACTTCCACACCACGGCAATGTGAGGGAATTTATGGCCACGATGTATTTTAAACGCGTACACGACAATCTTGGGCTGGATCGAGTTTCGAATTCGTAACCCTCCGGTTACCAACTGGGCTACCGCGGCCCCTAATTTGGATATGGAATCACGTGTTGTTCAATGAAAGAATCGATATTCTTGATAAACTTAGACAATCGTCAGTGCCTTTATGAGATACATTTAAGAGAACAATAGATAACTTATCATGTGGACCTCAATAAAATGGCAGACAATTTCGCAGAGGAGAGAGCATCTCAGAGTAACTATCAATTGCTTTTCTTGCTTATGAAATTTTTCTGAAAAAGAAAACTAACTTCAGAACAATATCTATTGGAAAATTTCCTTCCGCCTACAGCCAGTACCAGAAAAAAAACATCCCGGAAGTTACCTTGAAATGGATGGTGAAATAGGTCAGTATACTATATTTCTAGACTGACCAGTGGGCTTCTGAGATTTATTTAATTTGGTCATAGTATTAACCCTCCTGGTGGTTGTCTCGACGAGGTATCTAGTCATTAGTAAAAACGGATCATACCTTGGTGGACGAGATATCTCGTCGTAAGAAGAAAAATGATCAGATGATCTTGTCCTCATCAAAAAGTAGACAGTATCTTGATGTCGAGATATCTCATCATTAGCGAAATTGGATAGATCGTGATGGACGAGATATCTCGTCGAAACTACTTGGAGGTTTAAAGTCTCCCCATCTGTTGGAAGTGTAATATGGTTCAAGAATCCCCTTGTCATGCCCTTGCTTGTCTGGGGCAGCCCAGAGAGGATCTGTATTTTAACCCTCTGATGGGTTCACAAGCACATATCTGTTCTGCAACCCTTGTGTGATTTCTAACCAGTTTTGAATTCTTGAACAATAGAATCCTTTAGAGGATTCTTTCAGTCAATAGATGTGGTTAATTTAGTCACTGTGTGTTGGAAAAGACAATACTGCACTACTCGGAATACTCGTGAAACCCTTTGGGTTAACCCTCCAAGTGGTTTCTCGTCCATGAAGATCTGACCAATTTTGCTAATGACGAGTTACCTTATCATCAAGATATTGCCGATTATTTATGATGACGAGATAAGATCTGGACTGTTATTTTTCTAGTGACGATATATCTTGTCCCTAACGATCTGGTCAGTTTTACTAATGACAATCGTCGTGACAACCACCAGGAGGATGCCCATCTTAAATGTACTTGGACTTACGGACGTGGTCTAGCTTATCAAGCCCAAGCCCGTGAGGTCATGTACCTCATGGTATATATGGTGATGTATGACGCTTCACACATATGCATGTATGACTCTCACCATAGGTGATTATTTGTCTGTCCAACTCGGATTCACTGTTATAGCTGATGTGTTTTCTTACCTCAAGTGGTCTAACTTATCTCGACCAAATGAGATAAGATACAACTAAAGCTTTTATAGTGATTCCTAGTTGGTGAAACAAATAATCACCCAAGACGATTGTTATACATAATTTTTCTTACGGCACCCTTTCCTCTGAAGTTACTACCTTTCGTGAAACGGAATTTCCTAGGGTCATCTACCATCTCCTCACTACAACAGTTCTTGGTGATCTCAAGTATACGAGCGAGCAAGGTCATCTGCATCTTAACAGAATCGCACAGGATCTGCTGATGCATGTTTGTTTAACATTAGAGATTAGTCAATTGTTTTAGCTAGAAGTACAGCAGCCGGGAAAATTCACGCGCTGATACTCGAAAGCTTCGAGGTAACTGATAATTTAAAAATGATTTCAACAAAAGGACGGAACGACTGCGAAATCGAAACAGAAATTATCTTTAGATTGAAGTATACTATTACGATTTCAAAGCGAAAGCAATGTTTTGGAAAATGTCTTTGAATATGTCATCAATACAGTTACGAATCTGGATTATGTATGTCTGCTTTGTATTTATTTTATCCATGAGCCCAATAGTAAGTAGCTTTCCGAAAGGAATGTCAACTTTAGACAGTAAATTTTCTGCAGGTAAACATGTATTTTTGAATTCTTATTTTTCTAAAGAAGGTGCGACATGTATTCTGAAAATGTGAACTCGTTTGTGTTCCTAAAAACTTGTCAACTCTCTAGAAACTTGTATATTTATGAAAATTTTTATGTTTTTATGTTAAGTTATGTGTTACAAATTGTTCTCTTGATCTCTAACAAACCATGGAAATATAGGCAACACATCTTTTTGTAAACGTGACCTAAATCTCCACATTTTATAATTATAAGTAAAATACGCGGTATTAAATTTTTTTGGCCTTAAGCGAAATATAATTTTTTTTATTTTATTATTTTTCTCGCGGGAAAGTGCGATCTATATTCAGAAAATGTGAACTCTTTTTTGGATCCTAAAATTTACCAACTCACTAGAAACATCTATATGTATGGAATTTTATGTTTAGGTTTTGCGTTATTATGTGTTTTGATTCCTAAAAATACTAGAACTCACTAAAAGCATCCATATTTATGAAAGTTTTTATGCTTTTATAAAAGTGATATTTTCAAGTGTTTTTTAAATCCACGAAATCTTTTAACTCTCTTATCGTCACAAGATTTTCGATTAGTGTAATGTTGCTTTCACCTCACAACACACATGACTAAACAACTATATCGATTGGTTGAAAGAATCCGAGGAAAGATTTTATTGAAAATCAAAACTGTATGAAGTTATGCAGTGAAGGCTGCAATTTATAGAACTGATATATGCCTGTGAACCCGTCAGAGAGTTACACCTATCTGGTGTAAATGAAACTTGACAGTGTCATTACGAAACAAATAAAATTAACCCTAAATGCCAGGTAATTAAAAGTTTCCAATGTGAAAAAGTAGAATTTTATCAGAAATCTTACAAATTAGAGCAAATGTAACTGTGAGAGATTAATTAATAGTCTCATGCAATCTAAGACTGATGGGAGTTCCTTCCTGTAAGGAAAGAATTTTATTACATAATTTTATACACATCCAATTAACGAAATATTAATCATTATCCACCCATGCAAATCTTCAGTTGTGATTATTTTTCAAATTACTTAGAGTCAATCCAGTAAAAAGCTCTGTGTTTAGGGTCATTAAATTATCATTAAAGATTTAACTAATGCACAGTCGTGGAAAAAAAGACTAACCACCCCTCTTCATTCAAATAATTTTAACAGTAGAGCAAATTTAAAGTTAGCATTCGACAGGGAATAACGTCTTCCATAAATTCCTATGCATAAAAGCTGTCTTCATACTAAATTCAGCACCAACTTCATAATTTCCAACAGCAAAATTAAATAGTAAATGTTGATTACCATTCTTTCCAAATTTCTCGTCCATCATGATCTGGTCAATTTTGCTAATGACGAGATACCTCGTCGAGACAACCACCAGGAGGATTAAGGTTCTTCGTAATCTTCTTTCAGTCAAGCAACAAATGAACAGTTCCTGATTAACTAGTCTCGATATACGAATAGGGAAAATGTGGAGATGATCCCTGAAATGGGCAACGGCTTTAATATTGAATATCTCCGGAAATAAAGATAGTAAATTCGTGAAATTTTCGTATTTAGACTAATTTTAAGATAAAGAATCTGATTAAGGCATCAAAACATGGTGTCGCCATTGGAAATTTTATAGTTTATGTAAAATCTGATATTAAGACGGCTCTTTATGCAATGGTTTTGCATTTGAATTTGTAGAGGACGTTATTCCTGATATCTTTGAATTTGATCTACTATGAGGTGCTCGAAATAAAGGGGGAGGGTTCGTTTCTTTTCCGCGACTGTAAATGATCCCATATGCAAGTTGAGAGTCAGAAAGTACACTGAGAGTTCTCTGATTCTCAATGAGTCGATAAATTTGAATTCCGTCTTTCCCAAAATTGAATCTTTAGCCGAATGCCACTTGTCTTCAACAGAACAAAAACAAAAGATTTCATGAAGAGATAGGTAGGTAGGTAGTTAATTAACCTCACACTGGAGCAACACAAGGGGCTATTGGTGACTGTCCTGGATCAACCCCGAAGGGAAAGGGTCGAGGATAACATCTCGTAAATTTGAACCACTGTCAGATGACGAGGTTTACACCTGAGCTAAGGGTTAAAAATCTTGTACAAATAAGATAAGCTGGATAATGTGTTGCATGTAAGTCTGCGGAACGAAACTGCTAGATGAACAAATCTCATGGAATTCTTTTAAGAACCCATTTCGGAGATTTTTGTAATCACAAATAGTATTTAGTAGTATTGTTCTTCAGCAGAACTCTTGTCGTCCACCAAACATTCATTTAAATAAAAAATGCATACTTTTGCATGTACCGTTGTTAAATGTTAAATATATATACATACATATATATATATATATATATATATATATATATATATATATATATATATATATATATATATATATATATATATATATATATATATATATATATATATATATATATAAGAATCCTTCTCTCCATAATTTAAACTTAATCAGGTAGTTGATTATTTTGGGATTTTATGGCACAAGGGCCGTATATGGCCAAGCTGCGCCAAACACAAGAGAACGTCAAGTAAAAAATGTTGTGAAAGCGGGAAAACAGGGATTGGCTATCAGAGTAGTGGGATGAAAGATGAGAAAGAAGGCTTTCCGATCCCCGTGTTTACTAAAGACAGTAAACACCATGGGAAAAGAAAAGATCACTAGAGTACCTCGGTTCCGTGAAGCCCGTACACAATCAGATAGATTGATGTGCTTTTGAGGGTATTTCTGGTTACTTCTCATATAAATTCAAGAAGGCTCATCAAGTTAGATTGCAATGAACGTAAACCTTCCCATAGATTTATACATATTTATATTTCAAGAGTGTTCAGAATTTAACTTGCTATTGCGTTTCGTCCAAAATCTTGGTGTTGTGGTATTGAGTGCATATTTAGGTTTTCTTTGAATTTTATTCTTTTCAGGCTTCTTTTCTCAAACAATTAAAAATTGTCAATCAAAAGTTGACTTTCCACTTACCCCTATTACACAATGTATTGACAAATTTAATTTAATTAAGAAACTATTGTCTGTAACAGTTAGTTATGTGTTACAGCATTTAAAATTACAATTTCCTCAAATATCAGAAAGATATATAAATTGTCAATTATTTTAGTACGGAGTTATGCTTTTATTGTATTTTTATTACCCATTGTTACATTCATATTTTGTATCAATATTTTCATTACTCATTACATTATTTAGTAAGATGTAAGTAAAAAGATATTTGAACCCAGTTTTCTTCATTATATATATATATATATATATAGATTGCAAATGCGTGAATGGGAAATGCGTAAAAGAAGGAACGAAAGATGTTTGCGTTTGCAATCCTGAATTCGGAAAATACTACAGCTATGAGTGCAGAGGTATGTAAGCATTTTTATTCAGTAAAACATTTCCTTGTAACATCGCAGAGTATGCTTTTTTTGCTAAAAAAAGCAGCAATATATTTACAAATTGCAAAACAGGAAAAATATAGGAATAAATATGTACACGTAACTTTGAAGGTAAGAGTAACCAAATCTGACAAAAAATTTTAAATACTAAGATTCCGAATTACAACTCAAACCTTAGCAGTTATTTGGAGCTAAATTACACGGAATTGTTCTATCTTGTAAAAATCGCTAAATTATAAATCGGTTAGGATTGAACATAAATACTTTTACTTCTAGTTAGATATTTAATAAATATCAGCTATATACAGAAGGTCATAAAGTAGTCGTCCGCATGAGATTTTTTACTATTTTCATGAATTTTATAACAATATAGAAAGATTGCGATTTTACCATATAAAAGCTGTCTCTTCTATTTTAGCCTATCATCAAAATAATCGAATAATGCTCAAAATATTTAAATTGTAAAGTAATGTAACGTAACCCATGAAATCTGACACACAAAGTATATTCGGCCACATACTGTAAACGTACAAATGTTGAACAAAAAGATGAAAATCAATGTTTATAACATGTTTTCGAAAAATCTTGCACTTTAGGTTGTTTTAAGTCTAAATATCATTGTTTACATCAGGTTCAAACTGGAACGAATTTCGTTATATCCTTGAAAATGAATTTTCAATGGATTTTACTTTTTTAGAATAAAAAATTGAGAAAACTGAGGTGAGATTTTATGTCATTTTGGGTACTTTTGAGACGATAAATAGCAGAAAGATTTCCAGGTTTAAAAATGACATTTGACTTTAATTGCAGATGATAGTTTTCATTAATTATTTTAGAGCATGGAACTCTTTCTGCTATTTATCGTCCTCACTGTTTGCTATTTAATGTCTGCGGGAAAATATAATGTATCTCCATCTCTGCCCTATTTCGAAAATGAAATTATTAGATACTCTTTTAAAACTTGTGGTTTTCAAAAATTGTCAAATTCATGTGAACCCAGATGTGTATAAACAGTGTATAAGTCTTCATCAGATACATCATTTAGCTCTTACAAAAGTTTCAGAATTACTTCATCGGATAAGAACCGGATTTGAGCAGCCATCATTCACAGTAAATCACTTGAAAAGCTCAAAACGCACACATTAGTTGGTGTTTAAGCATAATTAGCACAAAATAGTTTTTGATTGAAGTATCGCTATTTAAATGGTGGGTAGATTAAATTCATAGTGACATTTTTTTTCAGGTTGTGGGAAAAAAGTGTGATAAAATAACATCGTGGGAAACTTCAGTCAGAAGCAAGGCATCTGACTGAAGTCAACGAAAACATTTTGGAATGTCATACTTTGAAAATGAAAATGGAATTAATCAAACCAGAGGGTGTAGGAAGACTAAAATATTATGGTTTTTTGATGCCTTTGTTTTTTCTTCTGGCAAATTTCTCATTTCAAACCTTTTTATACAAAGAAGGTTCAATGACAATAATGATATAAGTAGGAAGGTTGGAAATTGTTGGAAGGTTGGGAGGTTGGGATAAGTTGGAAGGTTGGGATACAATTAATCTTTATATTTTTACTGTCCCTAATATAAATACTTCTTAAACAGCATGCGAGTGTGGAAAAGGTAACAACTGCACTTTTGATGTTGGACACTTCAACACTGACAAATATTGCCTCTGCCCAGGTGGTCAGAAACTGAAAAACAAACCTTGTAAAGGTAATTGTATGAAACATGTTTTTATTGTACTATAATCATGCCAATTTAAACGAAAACTTCTCTTCCTTAAGATTTGATACAAAGTATTAAATAATTTCAGACCCATAAAAACAATTCTATAAAACTATTCTTGATACGAAAAATCTTTCAGTTGCCACCCTCTGAGTTGTGGTCTTTTCCATCTCAACAGATTAACAACTCCATATCTTTAAAATTTTTAATCCATAAGATAACAGTTGAACCTCTAACTCATATTCAAATGAAAAAAAAGATGGCTTTAAGTCAGTTGTCTGTAAAACCTGTTAAAAGCTTTTCCTATTCTTATGGTCTCAGCAATAGAATATAAATAAAAATGTGTATTGATGTATGTGTATATGTGATTGATGTATTTGGAATACGTATTACAATTGCATGTTCGTAATATAGTAAAATAAACAAAAATTATTTTCATTTTTGTGATCATGGATTATTTTCCTGATATATTTTATAAAATGGTTTGTCGAATTAACGTCGCACTGGAGAAACACAACGAGTTATTGATGACTGTCCAGTTTCAATCCCAAAGAGCAAGATCCGAGGACAACTCGAAATATTGAAATATAGTGAGATCACGAGGTCAATACATGAGCTGTGGCACCGCACTCCCCAAATTTAAACACCACGCCAACTTGAAAACAGTTGATGTACAGTCACGGAAAAAAAGACCCTTTTTATTTCGAGCATTATTCATAGTAGAGCAAATTCAAAGATGTAATTAAATAATGAATAACGTCTTCTACAAATTCAAAAGTATTGAATAAGGGATCTTCATATAAATTTTGCATAAACAACAAAATTTACTATAGCAACACCATGTTTTGATGCCTTAATCCGATTCTACATTGTCAAATTAGTCTAAACACGAAATTTCACGAATTTACCATCGTTACAACCGGAGATATTCAATGTTAAAGCCGTTGTCCATTTCAGCCATCAACTCCACATTGAAAGTCGCTATTCGTAGATCGAGATTATTTGTAATTAATCAGGAACTGGTCATTTGTTGCTTGACTAAAAAAAGATTACAAAGAATCTTAATCCTCCTGGAGGTAGTCTCGACAAGGTAGCTCGTCAGTAGCAAAATTGACCAGATCTTGATGGACAAGAAATTTGGAAAGAATGTTAATAAATATTTACTGTTTACTTTCAACGTCAACTTCAGTTTTTAACACTTAATGATAACTGTTAAACTTATTCAGTAACTATTAAATAAGTTTCCCATAATAACAGTTAATAATAAATGTTATTGCAACATGTCCAGAACATGTATGGACCTTTGAAGGAATTGAAAAATATTCAGTTTACGATAGGAAAAGACAAAAAAAGAACATGTTTCCACTGGTTTCGTTTATTTAGGAGAAAATTTGATGACTCATCTTAAACTTATTCCGATGGATTAAACTGGCTCCTGCAAACCTCGTTTCCTTAAGGATAAGCTCAATCCAACACAATAAGGTTACGAAACAATTAAATGAATGGAAACTCGATTTCCTTTCAATCAAACGACGCATCATATTTGATTCTAAATACGAAATTGGAAAAATTAAGGAAATACTTTTTCGTTTAAATTTAGTATAACAAGTGTTCCAAGAAATAAAAACAGATATTCTATAATATAATGGGTTTCACTTCTTAGATTCCCTTATTTGATTAGTCGTAGTCAAATAACATATTGGGGCTTCCGTATACCAAGTTCGTTTTAATGGTAACCATAGAGGTGGAAAATGCAACACATTTTATAGTATATTTCTTTAGAGACTTGCGTACATATCAAAATTAAAAATTCAATATTTTTATCATTTAACATTTGTGAGACGGATCCAATACATTCTACTATATTTCTTATAATTATGAAGAAAAGCATCAATTGTCTACGAATATGTGCCATTTTATGGGTTTTTGTGCTATTCCGTCGATACATAAATGGAAATAATCTCCTCTAGATTATTTAAAGTAAGGCATGACAGAAAGAAAGGAGTTTCATCGGATTCAATTTATTTTGAAGAAACATTGTTGTAGCATATCTTCCCCATATTCCGATGAATCAAAGTAGCTTCGGTAGATCTCGTTCTCTGAAGCATGTAATAAGAACAAATATTCTTAATTACAGTTCATTTCTTCGATTTTCTTACTTTATTATTTAGCGTTTGAAATAGCATACACGGGCTTCCGTATTTCAAATACGTTTCAATTCTTATCTTAGAGATAGGAAAAGAAAACATTTTACAGTTCATGTCTTTATAGACTTGAAATCCATCAAATTAAAAAAAAAATTTCATTGTTCCACATTTGCTTGCACCCGTACCCATACCGATAACATCTTTTTCATAATTATGAAAATAACCATCCAGTGTCTAGGCATATGTGTCATTTAAAGGGTTTTTGCCCTCTTCGCCATCTATAAATAAATTCATGGAACCTCATCTAGATTATATGAAAAATCAGAATATCAAACACTTCAAATAATTGTTCCCAGTATGGAGCTTGTGTATAAATTTGTTTCATATATTTATTCTCTTTTTAGTCACCTGTGGAAATCAAGGAAAAGAACTTTGCCTAGAAAGAAACAAGGATTGCGAAAACTTACCCCAAATGGGTTATAAGTGCAAACCTTGTAAAGAGAATCTAATGGAGAATGAAGAAGGAAAATGCGTACCTGGTATTTTGAATATTTTCCTTTTCATGATTTTCCTTTTTAAAATGACACAATTCTACCCAGCAGGGAGATTGTGTATAAAGCTGTTTTATATATTTATTCTCTTTTTAGTCACCTGTGAAAATGAAGGAAAAGAATTTTGCCTACAAAAAAACAAAGATTGCGAAAACTTACCTCTAAAGGGTTATAAGTGCAAACCTTGTGAAGAGAGTCTAATGGAGGACGAAGAAGGAAAATGCGTACCTGGTATTTTGAATAATTTCCTTTTTATGATTTGCCTTTGTAAAATGGCCAGGATTAACACGTTGCTAATAAAAAAAATTAGATTAATTAATACCATATAATATTTTCTAGCGAATTTAAATCAAATATTTTTTTATGTACCCAAAACATGTATAGATTTTAAAGGAATTAAAAAATATTCGGTTAAAACCATTAAAAGAAATAAAAAAGAACATGTTTCCACTTGCTTCGTTTATTAAGATGAAACTTTGGTGACTAATCTTGACCATATTTCGATGGATTAAACTGGCTTCTGCAAATCTCGTTTCCTAAAGTATAAGCCCAGTCCAACACAATAAGGTTACGAAACAATTAAAAGTATCAAAACTCGATTCTTTTCAATCAAACGACGCATCATACTTGATTCTAAATGCGAAATGGGAAAAAATTAAGGAAGTATTCTTCCGTTGAAATTCAGTATAACAAGTCTTCCAAGTAATAAAAAGAGATATTCTATAATATAATGCATTTCACTTCTTTGAGATGCCTTATTTGATTAGTCGTAGTCAAATAACATACTGGGGCTTCCGTGTACAAAGTTCGTTTCAATGGTAACCATAGAGGTGGAAAATACAACACATTTTACAGTAAATTTCTTTAGAGACTTGGATATATATTAAATTGAAAAATTAAATATGTTTATCGTTTAACATAATAATTGTTCCCAGTATGGAGCTTGTGTATAAATTTGTTTCATATATTTATTCTCTTTTTAGTCACCTGTAAAAATCAAGGAAAAGAACTTTGCCTAGAAAAAAGCAAGGATTGCGAAAACTTACCCCAAATGGGTTATAAGTGCAAACCTTGTGAAGAGAATCTAATAGAGAATGTAGAAGGAAAATGCGTACTTGATATTTTGAATAATTTCCTTTTCATGATTTGCCTTTGTAAAATGGCCAGGATTAACCCGTTGCTAGCCAAAAAAATTTAGATTAATTAATTCCATATAATATTTTCTATCGAATTGAAATCAAATTTTTTTTCTATATACCCTAAACATGTATAGACCTTTAAAGGAATTAAAAAATATTCAGTCTAAAATAGGAAAAGAAATAAAAAAAGATATTTTCCACTTGCTTCGTTTATTTAGGAAAATCTTTGGTGACTCATCTTGACCTTATTCCGATGGATTAAACTGGCTTCCGCAAATCTCGTTTCCTAAAGTATAAGCTCAGTGGAACATAATGAGGTTACGAAACAATTAAAGGAATCGAAACTCGATTTCTTTCCAATCAAACGACGCATATTTGATTCCAAATACGAAAAAGTTAAGGAAATACTTTTTCGTTTAAATTTAGTATATAGCAAGTGTTCCAAGTAATAAAAACAGATATTCTATAATATAATGCATTTCACTTCTTTGATTCCCTTATTTGATTAGTCGTAGTCAAATGACATACTGGGGCTTCCGTATACCAAGTCCGTTTTAATGGTAATCATAGAGGTGGAAAATGCAACACATTTTACAGTATATTTCTTTAGAGACTTGGATATATTTGGTCGAGTCATAAATAACTTCAAATGCAGCTAGGTAGAATCTATGTTCGTATCTACCCACTATAAGTCACCGGGACAAGCGAGCTTTTGCTTTCACTAAATAGATATGGGTTCAGTTAGTATTCTGACAACTGGTTTGTGTGGTGCACGTTTCATTAAACTGCAGTTCATAATCCCTTAAATGGAGAGTGAAAAAGTGCATATTCGTCATGTGATGCTTTGGGAATTTAAACAAGGCAACAGTGCTAAGGCGACAGCTGAAAAAATATGCAGTGTATACGGTGAAGGTCTAATAAGCGATCGGGTAATTAGAAATTTGTTTGACAAATTCCGTTCTGGAGATACGACTTTAAAGGACAAATCGAGGGCGGGAAGTACTTCCGACCTTGACGACAGCTTTTTAAAGGCAATATTGGAGCAAAATCCACGTCAATCAACAAGAGATATAGCAGGAAGGTTGAATACATCACAATCAACTGTTTGCCGCCACTAGGAGAAATTAGGGAAAGTCAGAAAGTTAGGAGTATGGGTACCTCACAATCTCAGTGAACGGAATAAAGAAGATCGAATGTCAATCGCCATAAGTCTGCTATCACGTGTAAAAATCTAGCCTTTTTTAGCCAGGATTATAACAGGCGATGAAAAATGGGTTACCTATGACAATATCGTATCTGGTAGGGGTGGTTGATCCTCATCAACCACCCCTACCAGATCCGAAAGCAAACATCCATGGAAAAAAGATTTTATTGTGTGTATGGTGGGATTGTCGAGGTATAATTCATCACGAGTTTTTGAAGTCAAATTTAACGATTATTGCGGATACATACGTTCAGCACCTGCAAAGAGTGAAAGAAAAACTCTATGAAAAGCGTCCTGCACTCGTCAATCGCAAAAACATCATTCCTTGCACGACCACATACAGCAAGGGCGACCCAAGAAAAATTCTTGAACTTGGATGGTCAGTTTTACTAAACCTACCTTACTCCCCGGACCTTACCCCAAAAGACTATCACCTTTTCTGTTCCTTGCAAAACTTTTTGAATGGAAAAACCTTCAATTCTGAAGAGCAAGTCAGTCAGGCTATCGAAAATTTCTTCCGGACCAAACCAACCACATTTTGCAAGGTAGGAATTGATAAGATGCCAGGAAGATGGGAGAAGATCATACATAATAGTGGTGAATACATAATAAATTAATATAGTTTTGTTATTTAATGAAAGCAAAATAAATGTCTGATAAAAAAACGGAAGTTACTTATGACTGGGTTTTTGCGCTATTACGTCCATACATAAATGCAAATAACCTCCTCTAGATTATTTAAAGTAAGGCAAGAGAGAAAGAAAGGCGTTTTATCGAATTCAATTTATTTTGAAGAAACTTTGTTGTAGTATATCTTCCCCTTATTCCGATGGATCAAAGTAGCTTCAGTAGATCTCGTTCTCTGAAGCATGTGATAAAAATAAATATTATTAGGTGCAGTTCATTTCTTCGATTCTCTTATCTTATTATTTAGTCTTTGAAATAACATACATGGGTTTCCCTATTTCAAGTTCGTTTCAATTGTAATCTTAGATGTGGGAAAAGAACACATTTTACTGTACATGTCGTTATGGACTTCGAATCGATCAAATTAAAAAAAATTTCATTGTTCCACATTTGCTTACAACGGTGCGCATACCGATAACATCTTTTTCATAATTATGAAAATAACCATCCAGTGTCTTAGCATATGTGTCATTTAAAGGATTCTTGCCCTCTTCTCCGTTTATACATAAATTCATGGAACCTCATCTAGATTATATGAAAAATCAGAATATCAAACACTTCAAATAATTGTTCTCAGTATGGAGCTTGTGTATAAATTTGTTTCATATATTTATTCTCTTTTTAGTCACCTGTGAAAATGGAGGAAAAGAACTTTGCCTAGAAAGAAACAAAGATTGCGAAAACTTACCTCAAATGGGTTATAAGTGCAAACATTGTAAAGAGAATCTAATAGAGAATGAAGAAGGAAAATGCGTACTTGGTATTTTGAATAATTTCCTTTTCATGATTTGCCTTTGTAAATTGACCAGGATTAACCCGTTGCTAGTAAAAAAATTTAGATTAATTCCATATAATCTTTTCTAGCGAATTTAAATCAAATTTTTTTCTATATACCCAAAACCCGTATAGACATTTAAAGAAATTAAAAATATTCAATCTAAAATAGGAAAAGAAATAAAAAAAGAACATGTTTCGACTTGCTTCGTCTATTTAGGAGAAAATTTGTGACTCATCTTGACCTTATTCCGATGGATTAAACTGGCTTCTGCAAATCTCGTTTCCTAAAGGATAACGTCAGTCCAACACATTAAGGTTAAGAAACAATTAAAAGAATCGAAACTCGATTTATTTTCAATCAAACGACGCATCATATTTGATTCTAAATGCGAAAAGGGAAAAATTAAGGAAGTACTCTTTCGTTGAAATTCAGTATAACAAGTCTTCCAAGTAATATAAACAGATATTGTATAATAGAATGCATTTCATTTTTTTGAATACCTTATTTGATTAGTCGTAGTCAAATGGGGCTTCCGTATACCCAGTTCGTTTCTAAAGTAACCTTATAGGTGGAAAATGCAACACAGTTTACAGTATATTTCTTTAGAGACGGATATATATCAAATTTAAAAATTAAATATTTTTATCGTTTAACATTTCTGTGAAACAGATCCAATACATTCTATTATATTTCTTATAATTATGAAAAGAAGTATTAATTGTCTACGAATATGTGCCTTTTTATGGGTTTTTGCGCTATTACGTCGATTCATATATGCAAATAACCTCCTCCAGATTATTTAAAGTAAGGCAAGACAGAAAGAAAGGCGTTTTATCGAATTCAATTTATTTTGTAGAAACATTGTTGTAGCATATCTTCCCCTTATTCCGCTTATCTTCCCCTTATACATATAAAGCAGAGTTGGCATCTGTCTGTCTGTTTATCTGTCTCTGTCTGTTCTCAATACAAATCTACACTGTTTGATTAATCTACACCAAATTTGGTACACTTAGTCTTTGGAACCCTGCGGGTAATGTAGGCTACATATTAACCCCTCGGTCTATTTATCTTGGATGTACAGAGGGGTGAAACGTCCCGTCATCCTGGTCAGAGCACTTGCTAGGGGGTGGTGTCTCCCGGTCTGGCTGAGCAGATGACGGCAGAACATCTACAGGAGTCACCTCTCAAGAAGACCTTGGAGCTATTTAGAATCTTAGAGTATGATGCAATCGCGGATGGGTGCGGTTGCGCTGAAAATCGTTCAGTATCATATCGTTTATATATCCCGTCTATAAGTACTTAAACTGTAGCTTTTTTTGGAATGTAAACTTTTTTGGCAATATAAGGTTATTTTTATAGAAAGTGGTCTTTTTCTATCGTTGATATAGTACAGGGGGCTAAAGACAATTTGAAATCCTCATAAGAATAACATTGCGTATTTATATGATCAATGTCAGAACAATTCACACTACTTTTGGTACATTCATTGGTACTTTGATGAGAATGAGAGATAGGACATGTGAACCAAGTAAGTTGGTAAATTCATAGTTTTACCCGTATCCACTGAACTGAATATTTACCTGTATCCATCCTTATATGTTTTCAATTGATGATCGAAAGAAAAAAATAGAGCCATATTGTCGGGTCTCATACAAATATACAACTTTAGTGGAATGTAATTATGATATTTACATTGATTGCTGTACTATCCTAAGTACATAAAGAGTTATACTAACTGAAGTACTCAAAAGAGTGGATTCCTGGATCGGAACGCTGGAGATTCCGACTTATCGTGTCAAGAGATCAGGAACAAACTGAGAAGTTGGGAACGTTCTTGGCGCACTACAAGAATGAAAAGTTACACCAATTAATCATTAGCGCAGACAACTGTCACGGACACGTATGGTGCGAACACATATTTTTATTTTCACGAAACCTTAATTCATAATTTAACCTCAATTTTATTGTGCGAAGAGGTTTTCGTATTCCGTGTGTGTCCCTTCATACATAAATTCATTGAACCTCATTGATATTATGTAATCATAATGAATATGAAACTTCCCACGTAACAGATGAGATTCGCAAGGGTGTTAAATAACAGAATATATTTATGGTCTTTTTAAGTTACGTGTGAGAATAAAGGAAAACCTGGATGTGATATGGTAAACAGAGGTTTTAAAAACTTAAAGGGAGGAGGATATCAGTGCGAATTATGTATTTCGAATTCCTTGGAGGATAGCAATGGGAATTGTGTATCAGGTAAGTTAACAAATGCATGTTGTTTTAAGATGATCCAGTGAACCAGTTGTCAATCATTATCCATTGTTGAATTGAGATTTTTATGAAATTACTTAGACCTAAATTTAGAAATACTGTTATTTAGTTTGGAATCGACATATTGATAATTTAACCCTCCTGGTGGTTGTCGTCTCGGCGAGCTATCTCGTCATTAGCGAAACTGATCAGATCTTGATGGACGAGATTTCTCGTCCTTAGAAAAATGACAAGATCTTGATATTGTCATCGTAAAAAATAAGCAATATCTTCATTCGAAATTCAATCGGCCTTCTTGATGAGATATCTCGTAATTATTAAAAGTGATCAGATCTTGATCGACAAGATATCTCATCAAAATCTCTTAGAGTGTTAATGAACTTCTGTAGTGGTGCAGCAAATCTACTGCCTTGGGGAGGACCTGTTTAGATGTACAGTAAAAAAAAGCACGGAAAAAAACGAACCATCCTCTTTATTTCGAGCACTATTCATAGCAGATCAAATTCAAAGATATCATTCAATCGGTAATAATGTAATCTACAAATTTAAAATGCAAAAAAATGCATAAGGGAATGTCTTCGTATCGAATTTTGCACAAACAATAAAACTTCCAATAAAACACCCTGTTTCGATGCTTTAATCAGATTCTGCATCGTTAAATTAGACGAATCATGAAATTTCATGTATTTACTACTTTTATTATCAGGAGATATTCAAAGTTAAAATTGCTGTCAATTTTAGGGATCATCTCCACATTGAAAGTGGCTATTCGTAGATCGAGATTGATTATAGTTATAGCTACCGGAATTATTATATTCGTTATGCAAGTGGAAACGATTCCAGAAACATGCTATTATATTTATTATGAAAGTCTCAAACGATCCGAGAATAATTATATTTATTATACGAGCTCGAACGATAATATTTTGAATCGTAACCATGATTAAAATGTGATAAAAGGATCTGGAATTGAAAACAAATCGAAACGGAGAAAGTGTTGATCGATGTTCTGTATAATTTAGTATTCTTAATAAATGTTAATTTATTTTATTAGCGTTCGCTTCTATATATGCCACTAAAAAGCCTACCTACAATGATTTAATACAAGCGAACTGATATTCCGATCTTACAAAAAGTGAATACAGTGAGGCATTCAAAGAATCATTTATTAGTAGAGTTCATCTATACTACACACAACTGGCAAAAGGCGATGTAATTTAGATTAACATGAATGAAATTTCCAACCATTTTTCCAAAATGTAAAAATTCAGCAGGTTTGTCAGATGATTTTAAACTTTTGGTTTTCCCGTAAAATCGCCATAATGAGGAAAATTTAATGTAGCGCAACAACTAATCATTGGAATAAGCTGAAAGTTTGCATGGTCATATTAGAAGTCGATCCAAATCGATTCCTATCATAGTATAATAAGGTTCTAATTCATAATTTTTTCAAACATTAATTTAATAATTATTATTGCATACTAAAAATTATTTATAAAATAAAATATTAGGTGGATTTGGTCTGGGTTGTTTAACAGTAACATGGTACAAAATATCAGCGCTATAGAAATAATATTTAGGAAGATATCCATAAAAGTCTGAGAAACTGATTTAACATTAGGAGCTCCAATCTATATATATACTCATAAAGTCGAAAAGGCAAAACATGACATGCAATTAGGTATCTGAAAAATTGTGATGCAGATTCGAAATTGTGGGTTAAAAAATAGGTGTTTCCATCGGAAATTATGAAGTTGGTGCTCAATTTAATATGAAGACGGCCCATTATGCAAATTTGATGCATATGAATTTATAGAAGACGTTAGTTGCTGTCTAATGCCATCCTTGAGTGTGCTCTACTGTTAAAATGGCTCGAATGAAGAGGGGTGGTTCGTTTTATTTTCCGCTACTGTAAATCAACCTATATATAAGTTGAGTCAGCAAGTGAACTTTTCTGACTCTCAACAAGCGTGAAAATATTTAACTTAGAGTTTTAAGCTGTCAAAAAATGGATTTCGAGTATTCTTCAACCCAACATTTCGTAAAGAAAAGCACTTACAAAATACCGTTGGTATAGAGAAAAATAAAATATTCGCTGTAACACTCGGAATTCTCTGAATAAATGTTTTACACTTTAGAATAAAATCAGAGGGGAAAATACAAAAACATTGCTCTTGCAGGAAAAGGATTATCTTAATCTTTCTGTTTATTTATTCCAAATCTTAATTCATGATTTAAACTTAATCTGATAGAGTGAATATATATATATATATATACATGACAATACTGAAGAGAAACCTTTCCATAGCAGCTGACATTCGTAAACATATCAAATGTCTCAATGTATTTATGATATTTTTCAATCACTTGTGAAAATGAAGGAAAGGATAGATGTTATATGCAAAACAGAGTTTGCAAAGACCTAGAGGGTGGAGGATACGAGTGCGGATCTTCTATTTCGAATTTCTGGAGAATTTTCGGTGATGAGAAATATGTGTGTGTGTGTGTGTGTGTGTGTGTGTGTGAACAAGTTAAATTAACAATTGATATATACAGTTTCATTCAGATTGGGCGATTGGGGCGTTAATTGTTGTTCATCCATATAAGTATATTTACAATTGATGGTCAATTATTTTATAAGAAACCTCAATTCATAATTTAACTCTACTCTGATAGAGAGGTGTCTTTTATACGACTTGTTCTTCCATACATAAATTAAATTAATGTTATTAGGATAACGTGGTTATAACGAATACAAGCCTTTCCATAATAGAGGAGATTCGGAAGCATATAAAATGTCGGTACAGCTTGGATATAAAGATCATTTTGTGGTAACGCTTTTGGCGTAGGGAAAGGAGGGGAATTCCGATCACCAAATATTTAGCGCTACCGTACATATTTAAGAGTTCTAAAAGATGATGTCATCTGGGAGGTGACTTGTTGACTCGATTCCAGCATTGAAAGAACAGTCAAGCTTGGACATTTTGTGCTGTATCGGTATTGTGATTTTTGGAGATTTTGTTATAATTCTGTGCGTCTGACAATGGAAGGTAAGTCGCAAAAATTGTTTTATAAATATCTTGGTTAATCATAGTAATAAAAGCCAATATTCTTTTGATATAGTAGCATATTTCATTTGTCATCGCTATAACCAGTATCATGACAACGAGAGTGAAAATGAAAATGGATGCCAGTGGGAAAATTCCGATCAGTTCGTTCAGGACCATTTGGAGGTCAAGTCGAGACGGTAGTTGAAGATACGCCTGCCTCAGACATGGATTAGTTAAGGACTATTTCCCAAAACAAAGAAGTGGCAGATCAACCATCGATTGACCTCGAGCAGCCCTCTACTTCTTCAGCATCTCAGGCTGTGCAAATAACAAATGGTTCAACAGTACCTTCCAGACTGTTTGTTGCCAACAACTCAAATGCGTCAAAAGGGTCCCGAAAGAAGCAACATCCAGAAATATTGACAACTGCTCCCTTAAAGAAATGTTGGTCCAGAAAGAAAACCGAAAACCTCATTCCAAGGATAGCAATGTAGTGACTTGATAAAAAAAACAGAAGAAATAAGTAGTACAGCTAAAGAAGACTAACAATAAGGTATATAAAGAAGGCTCCAAAAGCAAGATGGCAACGAGAAGACAACTTTCGTTTCAAACATCGGAAAGTGAAGACTGAAGATATTGCGTACGATGATGACAATCTTAGTGAATTTGACGAGAACACATGTTTAGTTTATGGAGAGGTAGGGAAAGGAGGTGAGCTTTGGTTTAGATGGGCACATTCCCTGTGCAGTGGATGGGATACACCAGATAAATATGTTTGTGATTTGCATAAAATGGGATTTAGATGAAACTGCTATCAGATCGGTATTACCCATTGTGTGACCGGTATTACCATCCTTGGATGGGAAATGCCGATCGATGCCTCTTTTCATTTTTCTTGCTTTTTACATTCTTATATCTTTCTTAAATAATTAATTTTTAATAATGTTCTTTTAAATATATTTTAATTATAGATGTCTGTTTCACGTTAATAAAATATAATTTCTTTGATTTATAGCAATTTTTGTTTAGGTGATCGCGATTCCCCTCTCTCCCTACTCTTCGTAGCGAGTTATACGTAGCAGGTAAAAGCAACCCGCTAGGATTATATCTACTCTTATGGCCAATCTCGAGAAGCCTACCATTTCATTTTTATTTAGCTGTTTCTTTGTTTCAAAATTCCTGCGAAGACAAAAATAAATAGATTTTTTTCAATGCGTTTCTAACTGTGTCCGCTAATTATTTTCCGTAAGGAAAAAAGATGTTTTTCTTTGAAATTCTTCCTTGGCGACATAAAAAGTGCGCCAAAAAACAGGCCGAAAGCGTTGCCACAAACAAATATTTATATCCAAGCTGTACCATAATGCTTAACTAAAATAATATTTTATTTAAAAATAAAATTTTATTCAATTTCAAAAATAAAAATACCTTTTAAAATATATTTATGATCTTTTTCAGTCACGTGTGAAAATATTGGAAAGGCTAGATGTGATATTGATTACAGAGTTTGCAAAGACATAGAAGGTGGAGGATACAAGTGCGGATCTTGTATTCCGAATTTCGTGAGAATTTTCGGTGATGAGAAATGTGAACCAGGTAAATTAACAATTGATGTATACAGTTTTATTCAGATTGAGCGAACGGGGTGTTAATTGTTGTTCATCCATATATATCTACAATTGATGGTCAATTATTTTATAAGAAACCTCTATTCATAATTTAACCCTACTCTGATAGAGAGGTGTCTTTTATACGACTTGTTCTTTCATACATAAATTAAATTAATGTTATCAAGATAACGTGGTAATAACGAATACAAGTTTTCCATAGTAGAGGAGATTGGAAGCATATAAAATATCGGTATAGCTTGGATATAAAGATTATTTTATGGTAACGCTCTTTATTTTGGCGTACTCTTCGTAGCGAGTTATAGCAAGTAAAGCCACCCCTCTAGGATTATATCTACTCTTATGGCCAATCTCGGGAAGCCTGCCATTTAATTTTTATTTAGCTGTTTCTTTGTTTAAAAATTCCTGTGAAGACAAAAATAAATAGATTTTTTCAATAAGTTTCTAAGTGTATGCACTAATTATTTTCCGTAAAGAAAAACGATGTTTTTCTTGGAAATTCTTCTTTGGTGACATAAAAAGTGCGCCGAAAAACAGGTCGAAAGCGTTGCCACAAACAAATATTTATATCCAAGCTGCACCAAAATGCCTAACTAAAATAATATTTTATTTAAAAATAAAATTTTATTTAATTTAAAAATAAAAATACCTTTAAAAATATATTTATGCTCTTTTTCAGTCACGTGTGAAAATATTGGAAAGGCTAGATGTGATATTGATTACAGAGTTTGCAAAGACATTGAAGGTGGAGGATACGAGTGTGGATCTTGTATTCCGAATTTCCGGAAAATTTTCGGTGTTGCGAAATGTGAACCAAGTAAATTAACAATTGATATATACAGTTTTATTCAAATTGGGAAAACTGGGCGTTAATTGTTGTTCATCCATATATATTTACAATTGATGGTCAATTATTTTATAAGAAACCTTTATTCATAATTTAACACTACTCTGATAGAGAGGTGTCTTTTATACGACTTGTTCTTTCATACATAAATTAAATTAATGTTATCAGGATACCGTGGTTATAACGAATACAAGTCTCTATTGTAGAGGAGATTCGGAAGCATATAAAATGTCGGTACAGTTTGGATATAAAGATTATTTTGTGATAACACTTTTGGCGTCGGTGAAGGAGGGGTATTCCGATCAAAGGTTAATGGCGATCACCAAATCTTTATCCCTACCGTTCGTATTTAAGAGTTCTAGAGGATGATGCCATCTGGGAGGCGACGTGTTGACTCTATTCCAGCTTTGAAAGAACAGTTCAAGCTTGAACATTTTCTGGTGTATCGGTATTGTGATTTTTGGAGGTTTTGTTATGATTCTCTGCGTCGTGTGAATGGAAGGTAAGTCACAAATTTGTTTTATAAATATCTTGGTTAATTATATTAATAAAAGCCGATATTCTTATTGATATAGTAGCGTATTTCATTTGACATCGCTATTACCCGTATCATGACAATGAGCGTAAAAATGAAAATGGATGCCAGTGGGAAAATTCCTATTAGTTCGTTCAGGACCATTTTGAGGTCAAGTTGTGCCTTTAGTTGAAAATACGCCTGCCTCAGACATGGATGAGCTAAGGACTATTTCCCAAAACCAAGAAGTGACAGATCAACCATTGATTGATCTCGAGCAGCCCTCTACTTCTTCAGCATCTCAGACTGTGCAAATAACAGATGTTTCAACAGTTCCTGCCAGACTGTTTGTTGCCGACAACTCAAATGCGTCAAAAGTGTCCCGAAAGAAGCAACATTCAGAAATATTGACAGCTACTCCCCTTAAAGGAATGTTGGTCCAGAAAGAAAATCGAAAACGTCATAGCAATGTAGTGATTAAATTAAAAAACAGAAGAAATTAGTAGTACAGCTAAAGAAGACTAACAATAAGGTATATAAAGAAGGCTCCAAAAGCAAGATGGTAACGCGAAGACAACTTTCGTTTGAAACATCGGAAAGTGACGACTGAAGATATTGCGTAAGATGATAACAATCTTAGTGAATTTGACGAGAACACTTGCTTAGTTTATGGAGAGGTAGGGAAAGGAGGTGAACTTTGGTATAGATGGGTACATTCCCTGTGCAGTGGATGGGATACACCAGATGAAAATGTTTGTGATTTGCATAAAATGGGATTTAGATGAAACTGCTATCTGATTGGAATTACCCATTTTGTGACTGGTACTACCCTCCTTGAATGGGAAATGCCGATCAATGCCTCATTTCTATTTTCTTGTCTTTTTTACATTCTTATTTCACTTTCTAAAATAATTACTTTTTAATAATGTTCTTATACAAATATTTTATTTATAAATGCTATTTTCACGTTAATAAATTATAATTTCCTTGATTCATAACAATTTTTGTTTAGGTGTGATCGCAATTCCCCTCCCTCCTCTACTCTTCGTAGCTAGTTATACGTAGCAGGTAAAGGCAACCCGCTAGGATTATGTCTACTCTTATGGCCAATATCGGGAAGCCTGCTTTTCATTTTTATTTAGCTGTTTCATTGTTTAAAAATTCCTGTGAAGACAAAAATAAATAGATTTTTCAATAAGTTTCTAACTGTATCCGGTAATTATTTTCCGTAAAGAAAAACGATGTTTTTCTAAGAAATTCTTCCTTGGCGACATAAAAAGTGCGCCACAAAACAGGCCGAAAGAGTTGCCACAAACAAATATTTATATCCAAGCTATACCAAAATGCGTAACTAAAATAATATTTTATTTAAAACTAAAATTTATTCAATTTAAAAATAAAAATACATTTAAAAATATATTTATGTTCTTTTTCAGTCACTTGTGGAAATATTGGAAAGGCTAGATGTGATATTGATTACAGAGTTTGCAAAGACATAGAGGGTGGAGGATACGAGTGCGGATCTTGTATTCCGAATTTCTGGAGCATTTTCGGTCATGTGAAATGTGAACCAGGTAAATTAACAATTGATATATACAGATTTATTCATATTGAGCGAACGGGGCGTTAATTGTTTCTCATCCATATGTATTTATAATTGATGGTCAATTATTTTATAAGAAACCTTTATTCATAATTTATCCCTACTCTGATAGAGAGGTGTCTTTTATACGACTTCTTCTTTCATACATAAATTAAATTAATGTTAGCAGTATAACGTGGTATATATATATATATATATATATATATATATATATATATATATAATAACGAATACAAGTTTTCCATAGTAGAGGAGATTGGAAGCATATAAAATATCGGTACAGCTTGGATATAAAGATTATTTTATGGTAACTCTCTTTATTTTGGCGTACTTTTCGTAGCGAGTTATAGCAAGTAAAGGCAACCCGCTAGGATTATATCTACTCTTATGGCCAATCTCGAGAAGCCTACCATTTCATTTTTATTTAGCTGTTTCTTTGTTTAAAAATTCCTGTGAAGACAAAAATAAATAGATTTTTTTCAATAAGTTTCTAAGTGTATGCGCTATTTATTTTCCTTAAATAAAAAGGATGTTTTTCCTAGAAATTCTTCCTTGGCGACATAAAAAGTGCACCAAAAAACAGGCCGAAAGCGTTGCCACAAACAAATATTTATATCCAAGCTGTACCAAAATGCCTAACTAAAATAATATTTTATTTAAAAATAAAATTTTATTTAATTTAAAAATAAAAATACCTTTAAAAATATATTTATGCTCTTTTTCAGTCACGTGTGAAAATATTGGAAAGGCTAGATGTGATATTGATTACAGAGTTTGCAAAGACATTGAAGGTGGAGGATACGAGTGCGGATCTTGTATTCCGAATTTCCGGAGAATTTTCGGTGTTGCGAAATGTGAACCAAGTAAATTAACAATTGATATATACAGTTTTATTCAAATTGGGAAAACTGGGCGTTAATTGTTGTTCATCCATATATATTTACAATTGATGGTCAATTATTTTATAAGAAACCTGTATTCATAATTTAACACTACTCTGATAGAGAGGTGTCTTTTATACGACTTGTTCTTTCATAGATAAATTAAATTAATGTTATCAGGATACCGTGGTTATAAGGAATACAAGTCTCTATTGTATAGGAGATTCG
Organism: Meta bourneti; assembly: GCA_933210815.1. Lineage (NCBI taxonomy): Eukaryota > Metazoa > Arthropoda > Arachnida > Araneae > Tetragnathidae > Meta > Meta bourneti. Next base: position 35,616,778 of record OW119930.1, on the reverse strand, counting down.
GAAGCATATAAAATGTCGGTACAGTTTGGATATAAAGATTATTTTAAGATAACACTTTTGGCGTCGGTGAAGGAGGGGAATTCCTATCAAAGGTTAATGGCGATCACCAAATCTTTAGCCCTACCGTTCGTATTTAAGAGTTCTAGAGGATGATGCCATCTGGGAGGCGACGTGTTGACTCTATTCCAGCTTTGAAAGAACAGTTCAAGCTTGGACATTTTCTGGTGTATCGGTATTGTGATTTTTGGAGGTTTTGTTATGATTCTCTGCGTCGTGTGAATGGAAGGTAAGTCACAAAAATTGTTTTTTAAATATCTTGGTTAATTATATTAATAAAAGCCGATATTCTTATTGATATATTAGCGTATTTCATTTGACATCGCTATTACCTGTATCATGACAATGAGCGTAAAAATGAAAATGGATGCCAGTGGGAAAATTCCTATTAGTTCGTTCAGGACCATTTTGAGGTCAAGTTGTGCCTTGAAGATACGCCTGCCTCAGACATGGATGAGCTAAGGACTATTTCCCAAAACCAAGAAGTGACAGATCAACCATTGATTGACCTCGAGCAGCCCTCTACTTCTTCAGCATCTCAGACTGTGCAAATAACAGATGTTTCAACAGTTCCTGCCAGACTGTTTGTTGCCAACAACTCAAATGCGTCAAAAGTGTCCCGAAAGAAGCAACATCCAGAAATATTGACAGCTACTCCCCTTAAAGGAATGTTGGTCCAGAAAGAAAATCGAAAACGTCATAGCAATGTAGTGATTAAATTAAAAAAAAGAAGAAATTAGTAGTACAGCTAAAGAAGACTAACAATAAGGTATATAAAGAAGGCTCCAAAAGCAAGACGACAACGCGAAGACAACTTTCGTTTGAAACATCGGAAAGTGACGACTGAAGATATTGCTTACGATGATGAGATCTTAGTGAATTTGACGAGAACACTTGCTTAGTTTATGGAGAGGTAAGGAAAGGAGGTGAGCTTTGGTTTAGATGGGCACATTCCATGTGCAGTGGATGGGATACACCAGATGAATATGTTTGTGATTTGCATAAAATGGGATTTAGATGAAACTGTTATCTGACCGGTATTACCCTCCTTGGATGGGAAATGCCGATCAATGCCCCTTTTCATTTTTCTTGTCTTTTTACATTCTTAAATAATCACTTTTTAATAAGGTTCTTTTAAATATATTTTAATTATAAATGCCTATTTCACGTTAATAAAATAGAATTTCTTTGATTTATAGCAATTTTTGTTTAGATGATCGCGATTCCCCTCCCTCCCCTACTCTTCGTAGCGAGTTATACGTAGCAGGTAAAGGCAACCCGTTAGGATTATGTCTACTCTTAAGGCCAATCTCGGGAAGCCTGCATTTCATTTTTATTTAGCTGTTTCTTTGTTTAAAAATTCCTGTGAAGACAAAAATAAATAGATTTTTTCATTAAGTTTCTAATTGTATCCGCTATTTTTTTTCCGTAAAGAAAAACGATGTTTTTCCTTGAAATTCTTCCTTGGTGACATAAAAAGTGCGCCAAAAAACAGGCCGAAAGCGTTGCCGCAAACAAATATTTATATCCAAGCTGTACCAAAATGTCTAACTAAAATAATATTTAATTTAAAAATAAATTTTATTCAATTTAAAAATAAAAATACCTTTAAAAATATATTTTTATGATCTTTTTCAGTTACGTGTGAAAATATTGGAAAGGCTAGATGTGATATTGATTACAGAGTTTGCAAAAACATAGAGGGTGGAGGATACGAGTGCGGATCTTGTATTCCGAATTTCTGGAGTATTTTCGGTGATGAGAAATGTGAACCAGGTAAGTTAACAATTGATATATACAGTTTTATTCAGATTGAGCGAACGGGGCGTTAATTTTTGTTCATCCATATACATTTACAAATGATGGTCAATTATTTTATAAGAAACCTCTATTCATAATTTAAGCCTACTCTGATAGAGAGGTGTCTTTTATACGACTTGTTCTTTCATACATAAATTAAATTAATGTTATCAGGATACCGTGGTTATAACGAATACAAGTCTCTATTGTAGAGGAGATTCGGAAGCATATAAAATGTCGGTACAGTTTGGATATAAAGATTATTTTGTGATAACGCTTTTGGCGTAGGGAAGAAGGGGACGTTAGTTCGATCTATAACAATTTTTGTTTAGGTAATCGCAATCCCCCTTCCTCCCTACTCTTCGTAGCGAGTTATACGTTGAAGGTAAAGTCAACCCGCTAGGATTATATCTACTCTTATGGCCAATCTCGGGAAGCCTGCATTTTATTTTTATTTAGCTGTTCCTTTGTTCAAAAATTCCTGTGAAGACAAAAATAGATTTTTTCAATAAGTTTCTAACTGTATCCGGTAATTATTTTCCGTAAAGAAAAACGATGTTTTTCTAAGAAATTCTTCCTTGGCGACATAGAAAGAGCGCCACAAAACAGGCCGAAAGAGTTGCCACAAACAAATATTTATATCCAAGCTATACCAAAATGCGTAACTAAAATAATATTTTATTTAAAACTAAAATTTATTCAATTTAAAAATAAAAATACATTTAAAAATATATTTATGTTCTTTTTCAGTCACTTGTGGAAATATTGGAAAGGCTAGATGTGATATTGAATACAGAGGTTGCAAAGACATAGAGGGTGGAGGATACGAGTGCGGATCTTCTATTTCGAATTTCTGGAGAATTTTCGGTGATGAGAAATGTGAACAAGTTAAATTAACAATTGATATATACAGTTTCATTCAGATTGGGCGATTGGGGCGTTAATTGTTGTTCATCCATATAAGTATATTTACAATTGATGGTCAATTATTTTATAAGAAACCTCAATTCATAATTTAACTCTACTCTGATAGAGAGGTGTCTTTTATACGACTTGTTCTTCCATACATAAATTAAATTAATGTTATTAGGATAACGTGGTTATAACGAATACAAGCCTTTCCATAATAGAGGAGATTCGGAAGCATATAAAATGTCGGTACAGCTTGGATATAAAGATCATTTTGTGGTAACGCTTTTGGCGTAGGGAAAGGAGGGGAATTCCGATCACCAAATATTTAGCGCTACCGTACATATTTAAGAGTTCTAAAAGATGATGTCATCTGGGAGGTGACTTGTTGACTCGATTCCAGCATTGAAAGAACAGTCAAGCTTGGACATTTTGTGCTGTATCGGTATTGTGATTTTTGGAGATTTTGTTATAATTCTGTGCGTCTGACAATGGAAGGTAAGTCGCAAAAATTGTTTTATAAATATCTTGGTTAATCATAGTAATAAAAGCCAATATTCTTTTGATATAGTAGCATATTTCATTTGTCATCGCTATAACCAGTATCATGACAACGAGAGTGAAAATGAAAATGGATGCCAGTGGGAAAATTCCGATCAGTTCGTTCAGGACCATTTGGAGGTCAAGTCGAGACGGTAGTTGAAGATACGCCTGCCTCAGACATGGATTAGTTAAGGACTATTTCCCAAAACAAAGAAGTGGCAGATCAACCATCGATTGACCTCGAGCAGCCCTCTACTTCTTCAGCATCTCAGGCTGTGCAAATAACAAATGGTTCAACAGTACCTTCCAGACTGTTTGTTGCCAACAACTCAAATGCGTCAAAAGGGTCCCGAAAGAAGCAACATCCAGAAATATTGACAACTGCTCCCTTAAAGAAATGTTGGTCCAGAAAGAAAACCGAAAACCTCATTCCAAGGATAGCAATGTAGTGACTTGATAAAAAAAACAGAAGAAATAAGTAGTACAGCTAAAGAAGACTAACAATAAGGTATATAAAGAAGGCTCCAAAAGCAAGATGGCAACGAGAAGACAACTTTCGTTTCAAACATCGGAAAGTGAAGACTGAAGATATTGCGTACGATGATGACAATCTTAGTGAATTTGACGAGAACACATGTTTAGTTTATGGAGAGGTAGGGAAAGGAGGTGAGCTTTGGTTTAGATGGGCACATTCCCTGTGCAGTGGATGGGATACACCAGATAAATATGTTTGTGATTTGCATAAAATGGGATTTAGATGAAACTGCTATCAGATCGGTATTACCCATTGTGTGACCGGTATTACCATCCTTGGATGGGAAATGCCGATCGATGCCTCTTTTCATTTTTCTTGCTTTTTACATTCTTATCTCTTTCTTAAATAATTAATTTTTAATAATGTTCTTTTAAATATATTTTAATTATAGATGTCTGTTTCACGTTAATAAAATAGAATTTCTTTGATTTATAGCAATTTTTGTTTAGGTGATCGCGATTCCCCTCTCTCCCTACTCTTCGTAGCGAGTTATACGTAGCAGGTAAAAGCAACCCGCTAGGATTATATCTACTCTTATGGCCAATCTCGAGAAGCCTACCATTTCATTTTTATTTAGCTGTTTCTTTGTTTCAAAATTCCTGCGAAGACAAAAATAAATAGATTTTTTTCAATGCGTTTCTAACTGTGTCCGCTAATTATTTTCCGTAAGGAAAAAAAGATGTTTTTCTTTGAAATTCTTCCTTGGCGACATAAAAAGTGCGCCAAAAAACAGGCCGAAAGCGTTGCCACAAACAAATATTTATATCCAAGCTGTACCATAATGCTTAACTAAAATAATATTTTATTTAAAAATAAAATTTTATTCAATTTCAAAAATAAAAATACCTTTTAAAATATATTTATGATCTTTTTCAGTCACGTGTGAAAATATTGGAAAGGCTAGATGTGATATTGATTACAGAGTTTGCAAAGACATAGAAGGTGGAGGATACAAGTGCGGATCTTGTATTCCGAATTTCGTGAGAATTTTCGGTGATGAGAAATGTGAACCAGGTAAATTAACAATTGATGTATACAGTTTTATTCAGATTGAGCGAACGGGGTGTTAATTGTTGTTCATCCATATATATCTACAATTGATGGTCAATTATTTTATAAGAAACCTCTATTCATAATTTAACCCTACTCTGATAGAGAGGTGTCTTTTATACGACTTGTTCTTTCATACATAAATTAAATTAATGTTATCAAGATAACGTGGTAATAACGAATACAAGTTTTCCATAGTAGAGGAGATTGGAAGCATATAAAATATCGGTATAGCTTGGATATAAAGATTATTTTATGGTAACGCTCTTTATTTTGGCGTACTCTTCGTAGCGAGTTATAGCAAGTAAAGCCACCCCTCTAGGATTATATCTACTCTTATGGCCAATCTCGGGAAGCCTGCCATTTAATTTTTATTTAGCTGTTTCTTTGTTTAAAAATTCCTGTGAAGACAAAAATAAATAGATTTTTTCAATAAGTTTCTAAGTGTATGCACTAATTATTTTCCGTAAAGAAAAACGATGTTTTTCTTGGAAATTCTTCTTTGGTGACATAAAAAGTGCGCCGAAAAACAGGTCGAAAGCGTTGCCACAAACAAATATTTATATCCAAGCTGCACCAAAATGCCTAACTAAAATAATATTTTATTTAAAAATAAAATTTTATTTAATTTAAAAATAAAAATACCTTTAAAAATATATTTATGCTCTTTTTCAGTCACGTGTGAAAATATTGGAAAGGCTAGATGTGATATTGATTACAGAGTTTGCAAAGACATTGAAGGTGGAGGATACGAGTGTGGATCTTGTATTCCGAATTTCCGGAAAATTTTCGGTGTTGCGAAATGTGAACCAAGTAAATTAACAATTGATATATACAGTTTTATTCAAATTGGGAAAACTGGGCGTTAATTGTTGTTCATCCATATATATTTACAATTGATGGTCAATTATTTTATAAGAAACCTTTATTCATAATTTAACACTACTCTGATAGAGAGGTGTCTTTTATACGACTTGTTCTTTCATACATAAATTAAATTAATGTTATCAGGATACCGTGGTTATAACGAATACAAGTCTCTATTGTAGAGGAGATTCGGAAGCATATAAAATGTCGGTACAGTTTGGATATAAAGATTATTTTGTGATAACACTTTTGGCGTCGGTGAAGGAGGGGTATTCCGATCAAAGGTTAATGGCGATCACCAAATCTTTATCCCTACCGTTCGTATTTAAGAGTTCTAGAGGATGATGCCATCTGGGAGGCGACGTGTTGACTCTATTCCAGCTTTGAAAGAACAGTTCAAGCTTGAACATTTTCTGGTGTATCGGTATTGTGATTTTTGGAGGTTTTGTTATGATTCTCTGCGTCGTGTGAATGGAAGGTAAGTCACAAATTTGTTTTATAAATATCTTGGTTAATTATATTAATAAAAGCCGATATTCTTATTGATATAGTAGCGTATTTCATTTGACATCGCTATTACCCGTATCATGACAATGAGCGTAAAAATGAAAATGGATGCCAGTGGGAAAATTCCTATTAGTTCGTTCAGGACCATTTTGAGGTCAAGTTGTGCCTTTAGTTGAAAATACGCCTGCCTCAGACATGGATGAGCTAAGGACTATTTCCCAAAACCAAGAAGTGACAGATCAACCATTGATTGATCTCGAGCAGCCCTCTACTTCTTCAGCATCTCAGACTGTGCAAATAACAGATGTTTCAACAGTTCCTGCCAGACTGTTTGTTGCCGACAACTCAAATGCGTCAAAAGTGTCCCGAAAGAAGCAACATTCAGAAATATTGACAGCTACTCCCCTTAAAGGAATGTTGGTCCAGAAAGAAAATCGAAAACGTCATAGCAATGTAGTGATTAAATTAAAAAACAGAAGAAATTAGTAGTACAGCTAAAGAAGACTAACAATAAGGTATATAAAGAAGGCTCCAAAAGCAAGATGGTAACGCGAAGACAACTTTCGTTTGAAACATCGGAAAGTGACGACTGAAGATATTGCGTAAGATGATAACAATCTTAGTGAATTTGACGAGAACACTTGCTTAGTTTATGGAGAGGTAGGGAAAGGAGGTGAACTTTGGTATAGATGGGTACATTCCCTGTGCAGTGGATGGGATACACCAGATGAAAATGTTTGTGATTTGCATAAAATGGGATTTAGATGAAACTGCTATCTGATTGGAATTACCCATTTTGTGACTGGTACTACCCTCCTTGAATGGGAAATGCCGATCAATGCCTCATTTCTATTTTCTTGTCTTTTTTACATTCTTATTTCACTTTCTAAAATAATTACTTTTTAATAATGTTCTTATACAAATATTTTATTTATAAATGCTATTTTCACGTTAATAAATTATAATTTCCTTGATTCATAACAATTTTTGTTTAGGTGTGATCGCAATTCCCCTCCCTCCTCTACTCTTCGTAGCTAGTTATACGTAGCAGGTAAAGGCAACCCGCTAGGATTATGTCTACTCTTATGGCCAATATCGGGAAGCCTGCTTTTCATTTTTATTTAGCTGTTTCATTGTTTAAAAATTCCTGTGAAGACAAAAATAAATAGATTTTTCAATAAGTTTCTAACTGTATCCGGTAATTATTTTCCGTAAAGAAAAACGATGTTTTTCTAAGAAATTCTTCCTTGGCGACATAAAAAGTGCGCCACAAAACAGGCCGAAAGAGTTGCCACAAACAAATATTTATATCCAAGCTATACCAAAATGCGTAACTAAAATAATATTTTATTTAAAACTAAAATTTATTCAATTTAAAAATAAAAATACATTTAAAAATATATTTATGTTCTTTTTCAGTCACTTGTGGAAATATTGGAAAGGCTAGATGTGATATTGATTACAGAGTTTGCAAAGACATAGAGGGTGGAGGATACGAGTGCGGATCTTGTATTCCGAATTTCTGGAGCATTTTCGGTCATGTGAAATGTGAACCAGGTAAATTAACAATTGATATATACAGATTTATTCATATTGAGCGAACGGGGCGTTAATTGTTTCTCATCCATATGTATTTATAATTGATGGTCAATTATTTTATAAGAAACCTTTATTCATAATTTATCCCTACTCTGATAGAGAGGTGTCTTTTATACGACTTCTTCTTTCATACATAAATTAAATTAATGTTAGCAGTATAACGTGGTATATATATATATATATATATATATATATATATATATATATATATATATATATATATATATATAATAACGAATACAAGTTTTCCATAGTAGAGGAGATTGGAAGCATATAAAATATCGGTACAGCTTGGATATAAAGATTATTTTATGGTAACTCTCTTTATTTTGGCGTACTTTTCGTAGCGAGTTATAGCAAGTAAAGGCAACCCGCTAGGATTATATCTACTCTTATGGCCAATCTCGAGAAGCCTACCATTTCATTTTTATTTAGCTGTTTCTTTGTTTAAAAATTCCTGTGAAGACAAAAATAAATAGATTTTTTTCAATAAGTTTCTAAGTGTATGCGCTATTTATTTTCCTTAAATAAAAAGGATGTTTTTCCTAGAAATTCTTCCTTGGCGACATAAAAAGTGCACCAAAAAACAGGCCGAAAGCGTTGCCACAAACAAATATTTATATCCAAGCTGTACCAAAATGCCTAACTAAAATAATATTTTATTTAAAAATAAAATTTTATTTAATTTAAAAATAAAAATACCTTTAAAAATATATTTATGCTCTTTTTCAGTCACGTGTGAAAATATTGGAAAGGCTAGATGTGATATTGATTACAGAGTTTGCAAAGACATTGAAGGTGGAGGATACGAGTGCGGATCTTGTATTCCGAATTTCCGGAGAATTTTCGGTGTTGCGAAATGTGAACCAAGTAAATTAACAATTGATATATACAGTTTTATTCAAATTGGGAAAACTGGGCGTTAATTGTTGTTCATCCATATATATTTACAATTGATGGTCAATTATTTTATAAGAAACCTGTATTCATAATTTAACACTACTCTGATAGAGAGGTGTCTTTTATACGACTTGTTCTTTCATAGATAAATTAAATTAATGTTATCAGGATACCGTGGTTATAAGGAATACAAGTCTCTATTGTATAGGAGATTCGGAAGCATATAAAATGTCGGTACAGTTTGGATATAAAGATTATTTTAAGATAACACTTTTGGCGTCGGTGAAGGAGGGGAATTCCTATCAAAGGTTAATGGCGATCACCAAATCTTTAGCCCTACCGTTCGTATTTAAGAGTTCTAGAGGATGATGCCATCTGGGAGGCGACGTGTTGACTCTATTCCAGCTTTGAAAGAACAGTTCAAGCTTGGACATTTTCTGGTGTATCGGTATTGTGATTTTTGGAGGTTTTGTTATGATTCTCTGCGTCGTGTGAATGGAAGGTAAGTCACAAAAATTGTTTTTTAAATATCTTGGTTAATTATATTAATAAAAGCCGATATTCTTATTGATATATTAGCGTATTTCATTTGACATCGCTATTACCTGTATCATGACAATGAGCGTAAAAATGAAAATGGATGCCAGTGGGAAAATTCCTATTAGTTCGTTCAGGACCATTTTGAGGTCAAGTTGTGCCTTGAAGATACGCCTGCCTCAGACATGGATGAGCTAAGGACTATTTCCCAAAACCAAGAAGTGACAGATCAACCATTGATTGACCTCGAGCAGCCCTCTACTTCTTCAGCATCTCAGACTGTGCAAATAACAGATGTTTCAACAGTTCCTGCCAGACTGTTTGTTGCCAACAACTCAAATGCGTCAAAAGTGTCCCGAAAGAAGCAACATCCAGAAATATTGACAGCTACTCCCCTTAAAGGAATGTTGGTCCAGAAAGAAAATCGAAAACGTCATAGCAATGTAGTGATTAAATTAAAAAAAAGAAGAAATTAGTAGTACAGCTAAAGAAGACTAACAATAAGGTATATAAAGAAGGCTCCAAAAGCAAGACGACAACGCGAAGACAACTTTCGTTTGAAACATCGGAAAGTGACGACTGAAGATATTGCTTACGATGATGAGATCTTAGTGAATTTGACGAGAACACTTGCTTAGTTTATGGAGAGGTAAGGAAAGGAGGTGAGCTTTGGTTTAGATGGGCACATTCCATGTGCAGTGGATGGGATACACCAGATGAATATGTTTGTGATTTGCATAAAATGGGATTTAGATGAAACTGTTATCTGACCGGTATTACCCTCCTTGGATGGGAAATGCCGATCAATGCCCCTTTTCATTTTTCTTGTCTTTTTACATTCTTAAATAATCACTTTTTAATAAGGTTCTTTTAAATATATTTTAATTATAAATGCCTATTTCACGTTAATAAAATAGAATTTCTTTGATTTATAGCAATTTTTGTTTAGATGATCGCGATTCCCCTCCCTCCCCTACTCTTCGTAGCGAGTTATACGTAGCAGGTAAAGGCAACCCGTTAGGATTATGTCTACTCTTAAGGCCAATCTCGGGAAGCCTGCATTTCATTTTTATTTAGCTGTTTCTTTGTTTAAAAATTCCTGTGAAGACAAAAATAAATAGATTTTTTCATTAAGTTTCTAATTGTATCCGCTATTTTTTTTCCGTAAAGAAAAACGATGTTTTTCCTTGAAATTCTTCCTTGGTGACATAAAAAGTGCGCCAAAAAACAGGCCGAAAGCGTTGCCGCAAACAAATATTTATATCCAAGCTGTACCAAAATGTCTAACTAAAATAATATTTAATTTAAAAATAAATTTTATTCAATTTAAAAATAAAAATACCTTTAAAAATATATTTTTATGATCTTTTTCAGTTACGTGTGAAAATATTGGAAAGGCTAGATGTGATATTGATTACAGAGTTTGCAAAAACATAGAGGGTGGAGGATACGAGTGCGGATCTTGTATTCCGAATTTCTGGAGTATTTTCGGTGATGAGAAATGTGAACCAGGTAAGTTAACAATTGATATATACAGTTTTATTCAGATTGAGCGAACGGGGCGTTAATTTTTGTTCATCCATATACATTTACAAATGATGGTCAATTATTTTATAAGAAACCTCTATTCATAATTTAAGCCTACTCTGATAGAGAGGTGTCTTTTATACGACTTGTTCTTTCATACATAAATTAAATTAATGTTATCAGGATACCGTGGTTATAACGAATACAAGTCTCTATTGTAGAGGAGATTCGGAAGCATATAAAATGTCGGTACAGTTTGGATATAAAGATTATTTTGTGATAACGCTTTTGGCGTAGGGAAGAAGGGGACGTTAGTTCGATCTATAACAATTTTTGTTTAGGTGATCGCAATCCCCCTTCCTCCCTACTCTTCGTAGCGAGTTATACGTTGAAGGTAAAGTCAACCCGCTAGGATTATATCTACTCTTATGGCCAATCTCGGGAAGCCTGCATTTTATTTTTATTTAGCTGTTCCTTTGTTCAAAAATTCCTGTGAAGACAAAAATAGATTTTTTCAATAAGTTTCTAACTGTATCCGGTAATTATTTTCCGTAAAGAAAAACGATGTTTTTCTAAGAAATTCTTCCTTGGCGACATAGAAAGAGCGCCACAAAACAGGCCGAAAGAGTTGCCACAAACAAATATTTATATCCAAGCTATACCAAAATGCGTAACTAAAATAATATTTTATTTAAAACTAAAATTTATTCAATTTAAAAATAAAAATACATTTAAAAATATATTTATGTTCTTTTTCAGTCACTTGTGGAAATATTGGAAAGGCTAGATGTGATATTGAATACAGAGGTTGCAAAGACATAGAGGGTGGAGGATACGAGTGCGGATCTTCTATTTCGAATTTCTGGAGAATTTTCGGTGATGAGAAATGTGAACAAGTTAAATTAACAATTGATATATACAGTTTCATTCAGATTGGGCGATTGGGGCGTTAATTGTTGTTCATCCATATAAGTATATTTACAATTGATGGTCAATTATTTTATAAGAAACCTCAATTCATAATTTAACTCTACTCTGATAGAGAGGTGTCTTTTATACGACTTGTTCTTCCATACATAAATTAAATTAATGTTATTAGGATAACGTGGTTATAACGAATACAAGCCTTTCCATAATAGAGGAGATTCGGAAGCATATAAAATGTCGGTACAGCTTGGATATAAAGATCATTTTGTGGTAACGCTTTTGGCGTAGGGAAAGGAGGGGAATTCCGATCACCAAATATTTAGCGCTACCGTACATATTTAAGAGTTCTAAAAGATGATGTCATCTGGGAGGTGACTTGTTGACTCGATTCCAGCATTGAAAGAACAGTCAAGCTTGGACATTTTGTGCTGTATCGGTATTGTGATTTTTGGAGATTTTGTTATAATTCTGTGCGTCTGACAATGGAAGGTAAGTCGCAAAAATTGTTTTATAAATATCTTGGTTAATCATAGTAATAAAAGCCAATATTCTTTTGATATAGTAGCATATTTCATTTGTCATCGCTATAACCAGTATCATGACAACGAGAGTGAAAATGAAAATGGATGCCAGTGGGAAAATTCCGATCAGTTCGTTCAGGACCATTTGGAGGTCAAGTCGAGACGGTAGTTGAAGATACGCCTGCCTCAGACATGGATTAGTTAAGGACTATTTCCCAAAACAAAGAAGTGGCAGATCAACCATCGATTGACCTCGAGCAGCCCTCTACTTCTTCAGCATCTCAGGCTGTGCAAATAACAAATGGTTCAACAGTACCTTCCAGACTGTTTGTTGCCAACAACTCAAATGCGTCAAAAGGGTCCCGAAAGAAGCAACATCCAGAAATATTGACAACTGCTCCCTTAAAGAAATGTTGGTCCAGAAAGAAAACCGAAAACCTCATTCCAAGGATAGCAATGTAGTGACTTGATAAAAAAAACAGAAGAAATAAGTAGTACAGCTAAAGAAGACTAACAATAAGGTATATAAAGAAGGCTCCAAAAGCAAGATGGCAACGAGAAGACAACTTTCGTTTCAAACATCGGAAAGTGAAGACTGAAGATATTGCGTACGATGATGACAATCTTAGTGAATTTGACGAGAACACATGTTTAGTTTATGGAGAGGTAGGGAAAGGAGGTGAGCTTTGGTTTAGATGGGCACATTCCCTGTGCAGTGGATGGGATACACCAGATAAATATGTTTGTGATTTGCATAAAATGGGATTTAGATGAAACTGCTATCAGATCGGTATTACCCATTGTGTGACCGGTATTACCATCCTTGGATGGGAAATGCCGATCGATGCCTCTTTTCATTTTTCTTGCTTTTTACATTCTTATCTCTTTCTTAAATAATTAATTTTTAATAATGTTCTTTTAAATATATTTTAATTATAGATGTCTGTTTCACGTTAATAAAATAGAATTTCTTTGATTTATAGCAATTTTTGTTTAGGTGATCGCGATTCCCCTCTCTCCCTACTCTTCGTAGCGAGTTATACGTAGCAGGTAAAAGCAACCCGCTAGGATTATATCTACTCTTATGGCCAATCTCGAGAAGCCTACCATTTCATTTTTATTTAGCTGTTTCTTTGTTTCAAAATTCCTGCGAAGACAAAAATAAATAGATTTTTTTCAATGCGTTTCTAACTGTGTCCGCTAATTATTTTCCGTAAGGAAAAAAAGATGTTTTTCTTTGAAATTCTTCCTTGGCGACATAAAAAGTGCGCCAAAAAACAGGCCGAAAGCGTTGCCACAAACAAATATTTATATCCAAGCTGTACCATAATGCTTAACTAAAATAATATTTTATTTAAAAATAAAATTTTATTCAATTTCAAAAATAAAAATACCTTTTAAAATATATTTATGATCTTTTTCAGTCACGTGTGAAAATATTGGAAAGGCTAGATGTGATATTGATTACAGAGTTTGCAAAGACATAGAAGGTGGAGGATACAAGTGCGGATCTTGTATTCCGAATTTCGTGAGAATTTTCGGTGATGAGAAATGTGAACCAGGTAAATTAACAATTGATGTATACAGTTTTATTCAGATTGAGCGAACGGGGTGTTAATTGTTGTTCATCCATATATATCTACAATTGATGGTCAATTATTTTATAAGAAACCTCTATTCATAATTTAACCCTACTCTGATAGAGAGGTGTCTTTTATACGACTTGTTCTTTCATACATAAATTAAATTAATGTTATCAAGATAACGTGGTAATAACGAATACAAGTTTTCCATAGTAGAGGAGATTGGAAGCATATAAAATATCGGTATAGCTTGGATATAAAGATTATTTTATGGTAACGCTCTTTATTTTGGCGTACTCTTCGTAGCGAGTTATAGCAAGTAAAGCCACCCCTCTAGGATTATATCTACTCTTATGGCCAATCTCGGGAAGCCTGCCATTTAATTTTTATTTAGCTGTTTCTTTGTTTAAAAATTCCTGTGAAGACAAAAATAAATAGATTTTTTCAATAAGTTTCTAAGTGTATGCACTAATTATTTTCCGTAAAGAAAAACGATGTTTTTCTTGGAAATTCTTCTTTGGTGACATAAAAAGTGCGCCGAAAAACAGGTCGAAAGCGTTGCCACAAACAAATATTTATATCCAAGCTGCACCAAAATGCCTAACTAAAATAATATTTTATTTAAAAATAAAATTTTATTTAATTTAAAAATAAAAATACCTTTAAAAATATATTTATGCTCTTTTTCAGTCACGTGTGAAAATATTGGAAAGGCTAGATGTGATATTGATTACAGAGTTTGCAAAGACATTGAAGGTGGAGGATACGAGTGTGGATCTTGTATTCCGAATTTCCGGAAAATTTTCGGTGTTGCGAAATGTGAACCAAGTAAATTAACAATTGATATATACAGTTTTATTCAAATTGGGAAAACTGGGCGTTAATTGTTGTTCATCCATATATATTTACAATTGATGGTCAATTATTTTATAAGAAACCTTTATTCATAATTTAACACTACTCTGATAGAGAGGTGTCTTTTATACGACTTGTTCTTTCATACATAAATTAAATTAATGTTATCAGGATACCGTGGTTATAACGAATACAAGTCTCTATTGTAGAGGAGATTCGGAAGCATATAAAATGTCGGTACAGTTTGGATATAAAGATTATTTTGTGATAACACTTTTGGCGTCGGTGAAGGAGGGGTATTCCGATCAAAGGTTAATGGCGATCACCAAATCTTTATCCCTACCGTTCGTATTTAAGAGTTCTAGAGGATGATGCCATCTGGGAGGCGACGTGTTGACTCTATTCCAGCTTTGAAAGAACAGTTCAAGCTTGAACATTTTCTGGTGTATCGGTATTGTGATTTTTGGAGGTTTTGTTATGATTCTCTGCGTCGTGTGAATGGAAGGTAAGTCACAAATTTGTTTTATAAATATCTTGGTTAATTATATTAATAAAAGCCGATATTCTTATTGATATAGTAGCGTATTTCATTTGACATCGCTATTACCCGTATCATGACAATGAGCGTAAAAATGAAAATGGATGCCAGTGGGAAAATTCCTATTAGTTCGTTCAGGACCATTTTGAGGTCAAGTTGTGCCTTTAGTTGAAAATACGCCTGCCTCAGACATGGATGAGCTAAGGACTATTTCCCAAAACCAAGAAGTGACAGATCAACCATTGATTGATCTCGAGCAGCCCTCTACTTCTTCAGCATCTCAGACTGTGCAAATAACAGATGTTTCAACAGTTCCTGCCAGACTGTTTGTTGCCGACAACTCAAATGCGTCAAAAGTGTCCCGAAAGAAGCAACATTCAGAAATATTGACAGCTACTCCCCTTAAAGGAATGTTGGTCCAGAAAGAAAATCGAAAACGTCATAGCAATGTAGTGATTAAATTAAAAAACAGAAGAAATTAGTAGTACAGCTAAAGAAGACTAACAATAAGGTATATAAAGAAGGCTCCAAAAGCAAGATGGTAACGCGAAGACAACTTTCGTTTGAAACATCGGAAAGTGACGACTGAAGATATTGCGTAAGATGATAACAATCTTAGTGAATTTGACGAGAACACTTGCTTAGTTTATGGAGAGGTAGGGAAAGGAGGTGAACTTTGGTATAGATGGGTACATTCCCTGTGCAGTGGATGGGATACACCAGATGAAAATGTTTGTGATTTGCATAAAATGGGATTTAGATGAAACTGCTATCTGATTGGAATTACCCATTTTGTGACTGGTACTACCCTCCTTGAATGGGAAATGCCGATCAATGCCTCATTTCTATTTTCTTGTCTTTTTTACATTCTTATTTCACTTTCTAAAATAATTACTTTTTAATAATGTTCTTATACAAATATTTTATTTATAAATGCTATTTTCACGTTAATAAATTATAATTTCCTTGATTCATAACAATTTTTGTTTAGGTGTGATCGCAATTCCCCTCCCTCCTCTACTCTTCGTAGCTAGTTATACGTAGCAGGTAAAGGCAACCCGCTAGGATTATGTCTACTCTTATGGCCAATATCGGGAAGCCTGCTTTTCATTTTTATTTAGCTGTTTCATTGTTTAAAAATTCCTGTGAAGACAAAAATAAATAGATTTTTCAATAAGTTTCTAACTGTATCCGGTAATTATTTTCCGTAAAGAAAAACGATGTTTTTCTAAGAAATTCTTCCTTGGCGACATAAAAAGTGCGCCACAAAACAGGCCGAAAGAGTTGCCACAAACAAATATTTATATCCAAGCTATACCAAAATGCGTAACTAAAATAATATTTTATTTAAAACTAAAATTTATTCAATTTAAAAATAAAAATACATTTAAAAATATATTTATGTTCTTTTTCAGTCACTTGTGGAAATATTGGAAAGGCTAGATGTGATATTGATTACAGAGTTTGCAAAGACATAGAGGGTGGAGGATACGAGTGCGGATCTTGTATTCCGAATTTCTGGAGCATTTTCGGTCATGTGAAATGTGAACCAGGTAAATTAACAATTGATATATACAGATTTATTCATATTGAGCGAACGGGGCGTTAATTGTTTCTCATCCATATGTATTTATAATTGATGGTCAATTATTTTATAAGAAACCTTTATTCATAATTTATCCCTACTCTGATAGAGAGGTGTCTTTTATACGACTTCTTCTTTCATACATAAATTAAATTAATGTTAGCAGTATATATATATATATATATATATATATATATATATATATATATATATATATATATATATATATATATATATATATATATATATATATATATATATATATATATATATATATATATATATATATATATATATATAATAACGAATACAAGTTTTCCATAGTAGAGGAGATTGGAAGCATATAAAATATCGGTACAGCTTGGATATAAAGATTATTTTATGGTAACTCTCTTTATTTTGGCGTACTTTTCGTAGCGAGTTATAGCAAGTAAAGGCAACCCGCTAGGATTATATCTACTCTTATGGCCAATCTCGAGAAGCCTACCATTTCATTTTTATTTAGCTGTTTCTTTGTTTAAAAATTCCTGTGAAGACAAAAATAAATAGATTTTTTTCAATAAGTTTCTAAGTGTATGCGCTATTTATTTTCCTTAAATAAAAAGGATGTTTTTCCTAGAAATTCTTCCTTGGCGACATAAAAAGTGCACCAAAAAACAGGCCGAAAGCGTTGCCACAAACAAATATTTATATCCAAGCTGTACCAAAATGCCTAACTAAAATAATATTTTATTTAAAAATAAAATTTTATTTAATTTAAAAATAAAAATACCTTTAAAAATATATTTATGCTCTTTTTCAGTCACGTGTGAAAATATTGGAAAGGCTAGATGTGATATTGATTACAGAGTTTGCAAAGACATTGAAGGTGGAGGATACGAGTGCGGATCTTGTATTCCGAATTTCCGGAGAATTTTCGGTGTTGCGAAATGTGAACCAAGTAAATTAACAATTGATATATACAGTTTTATTCAAATTGGGAAAACTGGGCGTTAATTGTTGTTCATCCATATATATTTACAATTGATGGTCAATTATTTTATAAGAAACCTGTATTCATAATTTAACACTACTCTGATAGAGAGGTGTCTTTTATACGACTTGTTCTTTCATAGATAAATTAAATTAATGTTATCAGGATACCGTGGTTATAAGGAATACAAGTCTCTATTGTATAGGAGATTCGGAAGCATATAAAATGTCGGTACAGTTTGGATATAAAGATTATTTTAAGATAACACTTTTGGCGTCGGTGAAGGAGGGGAATTCCTATCAAAGGTTAATGGCGATCACCAAATCTTTAGCCCTACCGTTCGTATTTAAGAGTTCTAGAGGATGATGCCATCTGGGAGGCGACGTGTTGACTCTATTCCAGCTTTGAAAGAACAGTTCAAGCTTGGACATTTTCTGGTGTATCGGTATTGTGATTTTTGGAGGTTTTGTTATGATTCTCTGCGTCGTGTGAATGGAAGGTAAGTCACAAAAATTGTTTTTTAAATATCTTGGTTAATTATATTAATAAAAGCCGATATTCTTATTGATATATTAGCGTATTTCATTTGACATCGCTATTACCTGTATCATGACAATGAGCGTAAAAATGAAAATGGATGCCAGTGGGAAAATTCCTATTAGTTCGTTCAGGACCATTTTGAGGTCAAGTTGTGCCTTGAAGATACGCCTGCCTCAGACATGGATGAGCTAAGGACTATTTCCCAAAACCAAGAAGTGACAGATCAACCATTGATTGACCTCGAGCAGCCCTCTACTTCTTCAGCATCTCAGACTGTGCAAATAACAGATGTTTCAACAGTTCCTGCCAGACTGTTTGTTGCCAACAACTCAAATGCGTCAAAAGTGTCCCGAAAGAAGCAACATCCAGAAATATTGACAGCTACTCCCCTTAAAGGAATGTTGGTCCAGAAAGAAAATCGAAAACGTCATAGCAATGTAGTGATTAAATTAAAAAAAAGAAGAAATTAGTAGTACAGCTAAAGAAGACTAACAATAAGGTATATAAAGAAGGCTCCAAAAGCAAGACGACAACGCGAAGACAACTTTCGTTTGAAACATCGGAAAGTGACGACTGAAGATATTGCTTACGATGATGAGATCTTAGTGAATTTGACGAGAACACTTGCTTAGTTTATGGAGAGGTAAGGAAAGGAGGTGAGCTTTGGTTTAGATGGGCACATTCCATGTGCAGTGGATGGGATACACCAGATGAATATGTTTGTGATTTGCATAAAATGGGATTTAGATGAAACTGTTATCTGACCGGTATTACCCTCCTTGGATGGGAAATGCCGATCAATGCCCCTTTTCATTTTTCTTGTCTTTTTACATTCTTAAATAATCACTTTTTAATAAGGTTCTTTTAAATATATTTTAATTATAAATGCCTATTTCACGTTAATAAAATAGAATTTCTTTGATTTATAGCAATTTTTGTTTAGATGATCGCGATTCCCCTCCCTCCCCTACTCTTCGTAGCGAGTTATACGTAGCAGGTAAAGGCAACCCGTTAGGATTATGTCTACTCTTAAGGCCAATCTCGGGAAGCCTGCATTTCATTTTTATTTAGCTGTTTCTTTGTTTAAAAATTCCTGTGAAGACAAAAATAAATAGATTTTTTCATTAAGTTTCTAATTGTATCCGCTATTTTTTTTCCGTAAAGAAAAACGATGTTTTTCCTTGAAATTCTTCCTTGGTGACATAAAAAGTGCGCCAAAAAACAGGCCGAAAGCGTTGCCGCAAACAAATATTTATATCCAAGCTGTACCAAAATGTCTAACTAAAATAATATTTAATTTAAAAATAAATTTTATTCAATTTAAAAATAAAAATACCTTTAAAAATATATTTTTATGATCTTTTTCAGTTACGTGTGAAAATATTGGAAAGGCTAGATGTGATATTGATTACAGAGTTTGCAAAAACATAGAGGGTGGAGGATACGAGTGCGGATCTTGTATTCCGAATTTCTGGAGTATTTTCGGTGATGAGAAATGTGAACCAGGTAAGTTAACAATTGATATATACAGTTTTATTCAGATTGAGCGAACGGGGCGTTAATTTTTGTTCATCCATATACATTTACAAATGATGGTCAATTATTTTATAAGAAACCTCTATTCATAATTTAAGCCTACTCTGATAGAGAGGTGTCTTTTATACGACTTGTTCTTTCATACATAAATTAAATTAATGTTATCAGGATACCGTGGTTATAACGAATACAAGTCTCTATTGTAGAGGAGATTCGGAAGCATATAAAATGTCGGTACAGTTTGGATATAAAGATTATTTTGTGATAACGCTTTTGGCGTAGGGAAGAAGGGGACGTTAGTTCGATCTATAACAATTTTTGTTTAGGTGATCGCAATCCCCCTTCCTCCCTACTCTTCGTAGCGAGTTATACGTTGAAGGTAAAGTCAACCCGCTAGGATTATATCTACTCTTATGGCCAATCTCGGGAAGCCTGCATTTTATTTTTATTTAGCTGTTCCTTTGTTCAAAAATTCCTGTGAAGACAAAAATAGATTTTTTCAATAAGTTTCTAACTGTATCCGGTAATTATTTTCCGTAAAGAAAAACGATGTTTTTCTAAGAAATTCTTCCTTGGCGACATAGAAAGAGCGCCACAAAACAGGCCGAAAGAGTTGCCACAAACAAATATTTATATCCAAGCTATACCAAAATGCGTAACTAAAATAATATTTTATTTAAAACTAAAATTTATTCAATTTAAAAATAAAAATACATTTAAAAATATATTTATGTTCTTTTTCAGTCACTTGTGGAAATATTGGAAAGGCTAGATGTGATATTGAATACAGAGGTTGCAAAGACATAGAGGGTGGAGGATACGAGTGCGTGCCTTGTAAATCGACTTTGATGAGGATGAACGATGGGACATGTGAACCAGGTAAGTTGACAAATTTATAATTTTACCCATATCCACTGAACTGAATATTTACCTGTATCCATCCTTATATATTTTCAATTGATGATCGAAAGAAAAAAATATATCCATATTGTCGGGTCTCATACAAAAATACAACTTTAGTGGACTTTAATTATGATATTTACATTTATTGCTGTACTATACTAAGTACATAAAGAGTTATACTAACTTAAGTACTCAAAAGAGTGGATTCCTGGATCGGAACGCTGGAGATTCCGACTTATCGCGTCAAGAGATCAGTAACAAACTGAGAAGTTGGAAACTTTAATGGCGCTCTTCAAGAATGAAAAGTTACGCCAATTAATCATTAGCGCTGCAACTGTCACGGACATGTATGGCGCGAACACATATTTTTATTTTCACGAAACCTTAATTCATAATTTAACCTTAATTTTATTGAGCTAAGAGGCTTTCTTATTCAGTGTTCCTTCATACATAAATTCATTGAACCTCATTGATATTATGTAATCATAATGAATATGAAACTTCCCACTTAACAGATGAGATTCGCAAGGGTGTTAAATAACATAATATATTTATGGTCTCTTTCAGTTACGTGTGAGAATAAGGGAAAACCTAGATGTGATATTGTAAACAGAGGTTGCAAAAACATAAAGGGAGGAGGATATCAGTGCGAATCATGTGTTCCGCATTTCGTGGAGGATAACAATGGGAATTGTGTATCAGGTAAGCTAGCAAATGCATGTTGTTTTAAGATGATCCAGCGAACGCGTTGTCGATAATTGTCCACCTATGAAATGTTGAATTGAGATTTTTATGAAATTACTTAAATTTATTGTTTAGAAATTCTGTTATTTGGTTTGGAATGAAATTTCATTTTTGACTCAACCCTCCTGGTGGTTGTCTCAGCGAGCTCTCTCGTCATTAGCGAAACTGACCTAATCTTGATGGACGAGATTTCTGTTGTTGAAAGTCTATTGTCTTGGGGATGTATCTTTTTAAATGTGTAAAGGGACCTTTAAGTACTCCATGGGAGAATCATAAATTTATATTTCACCTCCATATAGAGTATGATATTCTGAACCCCATATATTGACAATATGCTAGTTTATTAAGTAATACATTCATTGTACGAACGAATATTACTCGTTCCCTCAAAGCCTGACTATCATTGCCTTGGAAATTAGTCTATCGTTAGTAGTCGAGATGACCCAGTTCGATCCACAAACATAAATCACACTGCCAAATGAATGTATCAGTTCTACAAAAAGATAGGAATGCATGAATCGTTCCCCCGGTACACTCATGGTATCGTGTGAATCGCCTGGAAGACCTCTTGCTCTCAATTGCGACAGACATTCAGACAACGCTCTCCCGCTTTTTCAGTGGCCATCTGAGGATTCTTGATTGCTTGAAGTCGTTCCGAGACGACCTCTTTTCTGAACCTCTTTTGGTGTATGATTTTGTGCGGGTGAGTCTTGTGGATTTGGTCCAGCTGGAGCTAGACCTGGCGATTAGCAACAACAAGAAAATCCATTGTTATTATATTTCATTAAATTTAATTTCTACTAACGTATATACCGGATTTGGTTGTTTTGGCATTTTATGGCGCAAGGTCGAGATTTTTTAAGCTGCATCAAACACGTCAACAAGACAACGTCAATTAAACAATGTTGTGAAAGGAGAAAAAGAGGCATTGGGGAACAGAGTAGAGGGATGAATGTAGGAAAACATCGCTTGGGTATCGCAGGAGCACGACCCCCTGTTTACTAAAGACAGTAACCCCCACGTGAGAAGAAAAGGTCACTAGAGTATCTCGAGTCCGTGAAGCCAGTAGACACCTAAAGGAGATGTGTCGCTGAAGGCGTAAATTTACCGGAATATGTCTAAATGAGATTCCGTCATTAAACAGGGGATGTTTTGGTAACTAAAGGGGTAGTTTGGTAAGTAGTTGAATTTAAAGTGCAACAGGTGCGACACAATAGGCTATTCTGTAGGAGCAGTAGACGCCAGAAACTGTATCTTGCTCGCGTGGGTGGTTGAGCGGAAAGGTGAAAACGTGGATGCTCTCAAGGTGCCACAAGCGCTACGAGGAGATAGTGATGACCAATAGAAGGAGCTATAGAACACACCCCAGTTTGTATGGATTAGCCAACATACTGCCCGATCTGAATGCCATTGATCCTGTATGGGTCGCTTTGAGGAGACGTGTTGCTGCGTTCATCCTACCTCCCTGAACTCCGCAGGGGCTTCGAACTGTGTTGCGGGAACAGTAAAACTGCCTGCATTCTGACCTCAAAGACAACCTCATTAAAAGCATAAAATCGCACGCCTTTTTGAGTTATTTTATATTAAATTTGTGTATGTGAGTTTTGTTCTTGGTATGTCTCAGACAAAATGCGTATGGTTTATCTTATGCGACAGACAGATAGACCCCTAGTTTCTATTGTTTCCTATTGTTCCATAAAATATGATACTGATTTACACCAAATTTCGTACAACTAGGCTGAATAGATTTTGAGTTATTTCGATTTTTGTAATTTTTTCTAAATTGATGAAAAAAACAGTGTTTAATGTGTTCAACACCAAAATCACTGTGGATTATTGATTTCTATTGAATCCACCGATCTAAAATTTTCCGTAATTTATTATTAAATTCCCTTGAAATAAAAATTTGCATACATTTTCAATTTTACCCAAGTATTTTTACTGTCTTACGTTCGAAAATATTGTCTCATATGTTCTAATCAGATGATTGTCTTGAAACACTAGTATTTTTCAGACCCCTGGTTCGATTTTATCGTTGCATTCTTAGTGTACATGTAACCCGCAAAGTATGCAAAACAGGCATTGTATAGAATGCCTGGCGTTTTGGGGCAAAGTTATGAAACGATTAATATTTCACACATTTCCTAGGCATTCTATGCAATGCCAAAAGACAAACCGGCGAAGTATAAAATACTCCCGTTAATGACATTTCTAATGTCACGTGGCAAGGCTTTTTTCATTTATGTATTTTTAATGAAGGCCTTTTCACGACTATCTTTAAGTTTTACTTTTTTGCGAGAAAGACAATTAAGTGCAATTTAAAATAAAATTATTTCCTTCCATGTTACAAGTAGGTTCATATTTTATTTTCTCTTGTTTTCCTCAATAAGAAAGTCGTATACTTAATTTGTATTTCATTCTTTTTCATATGCATGTTTTCATAAAATCTTTTTCATGACTATCTGTTAATACTTTGCCTAAATAGCATTTATCATTCTTTATAATGTCTTGGTATTGCATAGGGAACATATATATAATATTAAAATAATTTGGATACTTCAAACTTTGCCCCCAAACGCCAGGCATTTTATATATTGCCTAGGCATTCTATAAAATGTCTGCTTTGCATATATTGCCGGTAACATCCATACTTCTGGCTTAAAAATATGTTTATTAGTTGATCTATCATAAATTTCCTAGATTAGCACACTTGAATTCGATTCATTTTCAAAGATTTTTCAATTTTTAGATTTGTGTTCCAATAATCCCTGTAGAAACAATGGCCTTTGCAAAATGGAGAATGGTACCCTTTCATGTTATTGCAGACATCCTTTCTATGGTAAAACATGCGAGAAAGGTAAGCTATTTTTATGATCTATTTGCGAAATTATGAAAATATTACTTTTTTTTTCGACATGGAATTTTAATTCACAATAAAGCTGGTTGGTTTTGGGTTTTATGGCGCAAAGGTCATATTTGGCCAAATGCAAGATAATGTCAAATTATTGTGAAAAGAAAGGATGCAGAGAAGGAAGAAGAGAAAGATCGCTTCGGCATCCCGGGTTCGTGACCCTCATGTTTACCAGAGGCATTAAACCCCATAAATAAAGGATCCCAGCAAAACCTACGAAAGGCTCTGATAAACTTGCTTCTGTTCAGTTCAACCAAAACTTTTCAGGATATTGAGGGCCTTTAGCCCAGGTTCTCCCACTTCACTACCGGTCCAAAAAAGATCACTAAGGTACCTCTTGTTCGTGAAGTCCGTACACACTTGAAGAAGATATGCCCTGAAGGTGACATAAAGCACCAAGAACATGAGATTTTTAATTTTGTAAGAAAATTTAAATTAAAGACAAAACGTCAACGTTAAGAGATCAAATAAGATATCAGATAAGTTACACACAATTTATCAGCTATTTGAGAAATAGTTGTTGTTTTCGTCGGGATGAGATTTAACCAGCCAGTCGCAAAAAACCATTCTCGTAAAATAAAGGACCATAAAGGTAAATGAATTGCAACGAATAAATTGATCTCAGGCCAGGGGACTAGATGCGGCCCTCGAAATATATTTTTCAGACCCGAAGATCAGATCCGAATAGGTTTAACTGGCCTGCAGTGCAGATACGGCCCTCGATGTGTTTCTATCAGCCTGCAGACGAGATACAGAAAAGCTTAAGTAGCCAACAGATCTTATACACCCTTTCGGATAAGTTTAGCTCCCTACAACGCGAAATACGGCCATTTCAAAGGTTTTATCCAGCCCGCCGGCTAGATAGAGCCATCCGAAAAGGCTTTCCCGATCGGCCGGTAGTATACGTCCTCCTCCAATAAATTTATAACAAACAGACCAGATATGGATACCATATATTCCTAGAGGATACTCATTTAGAAAAATAAATATTTAAAAAGTAGCAAATCGGAGCTTAGAGTGGTTCATTCAATCACTCGTGAGCTCCAAAATATGTATACAGATTATTCAAAGGGTGCGAAAAAGGGTTCTGCAAATTAAAACAAAATGCTGTATTAATCTGTTGTAAAAATTTTATATCTTTATAAGAATTTGGAAAGTTGTAGGGAATGCTTTTTTCTTCAAGAGTATCTAATCTCTACGGAGATAAACAGTTTGGGAAAGTTTGTCTGATGTGTATAAAATAAAATCCTTTAAGTTCTATCTATTGTTTCAACAATTAATTGATAGATGGCGCCACGTTATAACTTACAGTTTTATCTCGTTATCCGTGTTATTACAGTTATCCTTGAATCATAAAAACCCAACCAACCATTTCACTGTTATTTAGACAAAGAGCGACTGTTATCTCAAATACCCACCCCTTTAAGTGTCATATTCTGAATCAGTAGGGATTTTATAAAGTATATAGTCATTTTAAATTAACATTTGTCTTTCAGAATACAACCCTTCAACAATTGACCCAACTGCATTTATTTCCACAACTAGTCCCGGAATCGGATCCACACTCAACATCTCTTTGGAGACCACTTTGAATATTTTCGACAGGACGACGTTCATCCCTTCGAATTTCACGGATGACATTGAAGGGACATCGTATCAACCCTCGAATTTTACTAATTACGATAATCTGACAACTGCTGAACAGTGGAACACAACTGTTGATACAATCCATGAGACATCAAAGTTCACAAACGACTTCAACGTTACGGTAATACCACCAGAATTCACTTCGGATTCCAATGTGACGTCCGTCAGCAACCAAACTGAACCTTGGAATACCACGGATGATTATTACAGGACAACTAAGGAATCTTCGAATTATACTCAGTATCAGACATCTGAGAGGCCACTGGATTTCACAGTCGAATACACTAAAACAACCGATTTCAAAGACTTGAAGACCGGCCGTGTATCATCCGATACAACACCCATCGATATCACATCAACTCCGATTACAGCTTCAACCTCTAAACCTGGTGCAGAATTCATTTTCCGTAATGTCTACACGATTCGGAATCTTACAGAGATTATTATTAAAACGTAAAAAAATAATTTTATATATGTTGATTTGGATGAAGCATGATTTTTAACAAAGGAATTCAGCTCACTGAAATTTGAAGAACAATTTCGATCTGTTTGTAAATTAAATTTTAAAATAAGATAATAAATACCATTTAAAGTTAGCTACTAATATATGATTCACTGTGATAGAATAGATATATCGGTAAACTGATGCTGCTGTATTAACTACATCTCTTACACTAATTACTATAATATATATATAACTACTATACATACTCTTATGTTAATTATTAAAATAAGTTTCTTCTAGGGTTATTACATTTTTTGTAGAAAACTTCCATGTATCTACTACGTATTTTCTACAAGAATACGTTATTTCTCATTTCTACGTATTTCCCGAATATTGAGTCTAAATTTGAAAATAAAGTTTATCTTTGGTTCGAAGTATAAGCTGTTCTGAAATAAATGTGCTATTAATAATATTTTAATGTGATATTTGTGAAACTGAGGACAATTTTAAAATGATCTTTACATAGCATATTAGGTTTAATTTTTACACATTGTGTACCGCGTTTCTTTCAACATTTTCCCGTATTGTTTCGATTTCTAAGTTGAATGTAGTTGGCCATTTTTAAAAGTGAGATGAAACGGCTGTTTGAAGATAACATATTTGAACTGTAATATTTGTAAATAGTAACGCTATTTACAATTCTTTCCAATTTATCATTTAAATTCTTTGGAAAAAAGTGTTTATAGATATTTCCTTTCTTTGAAAAACGGGATGCGATAACTTAGAAAAGCAATTTTCAACAGTTCAATAAGAGTGGCACTATAATTTGTTACGGCTGGGACAAATGAGTCCCATCAGAAGTTTTCTTCGTGGAGCGGCTTGGGAATGTTGGAATTTTCCCCCTTTTAAGTGACCGCTGACATCGATCACGATTTACGAGCTGTTAGCGACTGGCCTTTAAGAGGGTCCTTCCTTTTGTTCGGTGTCTCCCCTATCTATCATTGTGTGAACTCTTTGGGAACGATAGAAAGTGGTGCAGGTGATATCTCTCTCACTCCAAAGAATAAGCAAAGAAGTACAAAGGCATTTATGGGAGCGCATTTCTCATTCAACGCTACTCTTAGGTAAATAACATGTCATACCTTCCTTTATCACATTGGTGGAATGGCTTAAAACATACCGACAGCAATCTGACTCGAGGGGGCACGAATGGTTCTCACGGTGACCATCGAAACATCTTTTCTTTGTATTGTCAAAGCATCACTCACGACGGAACAGTTGTACAGCACTTCTTTCTTATCTCCACTTCGATTGGAAACATTTCAAATGTTAGCACTATTTTCAATCTTCCTCTTTCAGTCGGTCTAATTAACCCTCATATTGCAATACATGACCATGACCAAAATCAATTTGCTTTCAATACTAAATATTACGCGGTAGTTTGTTTATATTTAAATCTATTTATCCATTAATGAAAAAATAGGTCGAAGGAATTCGACGAAGAAAATTTTGCTGATAGCTATTCAGAATGCGAAATTGAGCATCCTGTGACGGATCTTGTGTCCGAACAAGAGACTTTTATAGTTGATAGCTCATCTACATAATTCCCAAATATAAATTGGAAATTTCCCGAACCATCAGATGAAGTAACTGTTTACGACTTCATTGGAAATGTTGGGCTTTCCTCAAATGTCCAACCGTTAGAACTGAAACAAGAACTTTATTATTTTCCCCTGATGCGCAAATCGGAAGTTTTACGAATTTTAGTTGAAAAAACTGTATGCAGTACAAATTTTGAGCATACGTGCAAACTCTTCAAAGAGAAAACACTCATCGGATTGGAATCCCTCCACTGCTTCAGAAATGCAGAAATTCTTAGGATTGGTTCTACTCTCATGGGCCACATAGAGAAAGAAATTTTCCACTAACTTTAAATATTTTACTTTACAAATTGCCAATTTTGAATTGGTTGATTTTTACCTCATTTGCACAAGGGTATGTTGAAGAATACGAAAATTTTAAATTTCTAAGTTTACAAGTTTACTAAGCATCAAAAGCGACGCATTTATGTTATTTTAATGTTGGTTGGTTTGGGTCTTATGGCGCAAGGGCCATATTTGGTCAAGCTGCTCCAAACACAAGACAGACAACACAATGAGGGAGGAATGAATACCAACGGAAAAGCAATGATAAATTAATGAATGACAACGGGAAAACACTGTATTAGTGGATGACAACTGTGGCAATTTTAACTTCGGCAGGTGAAAAGTAACAGCAAATATTAATCTTGACAACGGGAAAACATTGGCATATATTAGTGGTAGCAGGAGACGAGAGACAGAAGGCAAATATTAATGGATGACAACAGAAAAACAATGAAAAATATTGATGAATGACAACTGAAAAATAGTGGGAAATTTAACTCCTAATGGGTGGAAAACAGCAAATATTAATTTTGACAACGGAAAAAGACTATCATATATTAATGTAGCAGACGACGAGAGAGAAATATGGAAAATATTAATGGATGACAACGTAAAAATGACAGATATTAATGGATGACAACGTAAAATAATGACAGATATTAATGGATGAGAACTATAAGCAATGGCAAATATTAATTAACGACAATTGGGTACATGACAACACTAAATCAAAATTTTATCTTCTTGAAAAGAGGAAAGAAATTTTTTGAGTATTTAGAAAAGTAAACGGAGTAAGATTCTGAAACCCAAAAATCAAGGCAGGAAATACCTTAAGTGAAATGTACATAAAATATATCTAGTCGTGAAAAATAATGGAGCAAATTTGAAAGATTTGAGTTATGTTGTGTTAAATAAAGAAGGTATAAGAACAAAAACGAATCCTTAAAAAGAAATACTGAAGTAATAAAGGCGATGAACGTAAGATAGTCTATAAAAACCTGATTCAACGAAAAGAATTTACTTAAACAAGGAAACCAGTAAAAGAACTTAAATTAATATCAAATTCCAAAACATAACAATGGAAAGATTCAATCACCCTAGTACAGTGACACATATTCACATCACTGTATATAGTCCATAATTACAAAAATTTGAATCAATTCAATGGGAAAGAGTGACAAATTTTATAGTGCGAATGGTTTTGTTATCTTGAAAGCAGAAAGTTACTTCTGAGAAACAATGACGTTGAATTGCAACATGTGTGCTAATCGCAATACAAAACTGTAACTCCAAAGCGAAATACTACCACCCTGAAAAAGAATCGATTCATATTCTGGGAAATGAAATCAATTTCATAAGTTTGTACCATCAGCGTTTGTTATTTAAGGAAAAAACATCAAATGCTCAAATGTGTAAACCTTTTGAACCAGTAGTTAGGGATTTTCGACATTGCATGACACTTCCACATCGAAAGAAAGAGCATGTAAAACATGAAACACTACAGATTTTCGCTTTGGGCCAGAATTGCCGCATCAGTCACATAATCCAGAAGAGAAATCAAGTTTCTGGTGTTTGACAATGATTGTTTCATGGTTTATTTTCATGAAGCGTTCTCAAGTACATGAAAAGTATAAAAAATATCGTATCTAATAAAATAAGCCATTCGGATCCAATAATTATTGTGACACAAGATGCATGAAATGTAACTTATATCTCATATCAATGTATATATCTATTTATTCTCTTCATATAATTTTTAACTTATATAAAAACCTCTAGATCTTATAAAATGCTGTCTAAAATATGAATAAAACAATATCTATTCCCCAAATTGATTATTGTTGCCATCACTTTCATTGATATTTTTCATCTTGCTTATAAGATTATTTTGATAATATATTTATTATTTTGATAATATATTTTCCGCATATTCCGTTGTACATTGTTTTAGTGCAACAAGAGACTGGCACAGTTTGTCTTGTTTTGGACTGACCCCCTAAACACAACCAACTGATAACTACGTATAGGGTACTCTCATAAGCTCAACGGCGGTACCATGGTACCAGAGTCTATGGTCTATGGAGGGGAGCCCTGGAAATGTGAAAACGTATTGTAATGGGCAGGTTATTCTGTCTAAAATGTATAAATCTTTTCATTATATTTATAATAGGTGTACAGTAATGGAATGAGAAAAAAGAAAATGTATGCATTTGTTTAAGTTATCCTGTGTTTGACGTAATTTGGAATGAAATAGTATAAGGGGCCAGACATCAAACAAATTCAGAGTGCAATGTTATCAATTTTGAGGAAGAGAGATCATCTTCAACAATTAAATAACGTTTATTTACAAAAGTCAGCATACTTATGAAATCAATCATGAATTTTAATGCGATTTGGATATATATAATTATTCAAATCCCAATTATCCCATCCACGCATATATAACTATATAAATATCCCCATATATAATTCCATAATATTAAATGAAATTGAATTGACTCCCTTCCATATGTAACACTCTTGCGCCATTAAACTCAAATCAACCAATCATATAACACTGAAAGTCGAAAATAGCATAATCCGAATCATGAGAAATTACACTGGCTACAAAAGTGTCGGTATATACACTGACGAGCCAAAACATTATGACCATCCCCACATTTTTCAATGAACTCGTCTGGATGACGTGGAGGGCACGTGATTAAGTGAGAATGGTATTTAACTGCTGCTGGAGAAGGTAAGTAATCATTCTAGCACTTACTTTTGCGAGTGATGGGAAAGGCTGCTGATCTAAGCGAATTTGATAGAGGGCAGATCGTAATGGCCCGAAGACTCGGAACGAGTATCACCGAAACTGCACGACTGGTAGGGTGTTCACGATCTGCCGTTGTTAGTATTCATGCAAAGTGGATAAATGACGGTGACACCAGCAGTAGACGCCAAGGTGTTGGTCGTCCACGCGTCATCAAAGAAAAAAGACGTCGGAGACTGTCCCGCTTAGTAAAGCAAAATCGGCGTGAGACAGTGGCTCAGCTGACAGCCCAATACAATGCAGGTCCAAGCGCAAGTGTATCGGGACACACAGTTCAGCGGACACTGTTGGATATGGGACTGTGCAGCAGACGTCCCACTCGTGTGCCTCTGTTGACCAAGCGCCATCGTCAACCACGCCTACAGTGGGCCCGGGAACATCGAGACATGGGAACATGGATGAGTGGAAGAGAGTTGCCTGGTCAGATGAATCCCGATTTCTCATTCATCACGTCGATGGTCGTGTCAGGGTACGCCATCTGCCAGGTGAACAGTTGCTCCCGTCTTGTACAGCAGGTCATATACAGGCTGGTGGTGGTGGTATTATGCTTTGGGGGACGTTCTCATGGGCGACTCTGGGACCCGTAGTTGTGGTTGAACAGACCATGAACGCTGCGAACTATCTGAACATCATTGCGGATCAGTTGCACCCTTATATGGCGTCTGTCTTCCCAACTGGAAATGGAATCTTCCAGCAGGACAACGCCCCATGTCACAAGGCTCGGATTGTGTTGGAGTGGTTCGAGGAGCATACTGATGAATTCCACTTAATGTCCTGGCCACCTAACTCGCCGGATATTAATCCGATAGAACACATTTGGGATGTCATGGAGCGGCAGCTCAGAGCTCAAACACCATGTCCGAATATCTCGACTTTGTGTGACCGCTGCTTAGACATTTGGTACAACCTGTCACCTGTCATGTACCAAGAACTTGTGGCATCTATGCCCAGGCGAGTTGCAGCTATTTTACAGGCCAAAGGAGGCGCAACGCGTTATTGAGTAGGTGGTCATAATGTTTTGGCTCTTCAGTGTATATCTTTCGTATTATGACGCTAATGATACCTCTAACCTACTTCTTGATGTGTACGCTTGGAATTCGCATTCACACATTCCAATATTTTGACGAAACTTGATCATGTTTGGTGACCCTTGAGCCATTAAAGTCCAATCGACCGAACTACTTGGAAATATTGTTTTTTTCATCGTGTGTTTGGTGAAGCGTGGTGGTGTCTGGTCCTATTATTATTAACCCTCCAAGTGGTTCGATGAGATATGTCATCCATCAGGATCTGACCAATTTTGCCAAAGATGATCTTGATTGTCGATATTTTTTATGATGATGAGACCAAGATCTGGTCAATCTTCTTCCATGACGAGCTATGTTGTCCATCACGATCTATCAAGTTTTGATAATGACGAGATACCTCATCGGGACAACCATCATTAGGGTTAAAATCTAATCAACCAACTTGATACTGAGCTCAGACTATAGATGCAGCTATGTTGAATTGTATGGGGACCTTGAGCGTTCGAGCGGCAAGTAGTTATGGTTTTCTTTCTCGGAACCTTAACGAATGCATCTTTGACTTGACATCGGTGTAATTTTTACTCGGTCCCTCAGAGAAAGCGGTGAATGGTGGACAGGAATAGATCAATGAAGTTCTCTGCGTATGGATATCGACGGTCCCGTGGGAACGCATCTCCTCTCCCATCCTCCAATCGCCTCGTCGTACGGATTGATCGGTAACCTCTTTTTTGTTCTTGCGCCTCTTTCATCTCTCCCTCCCATTCCTCTTTCTTTTCTTCTTCCAACAAAAGTCTTTTATCGCTTTCATTTTTACATGCATGTACAAGAGTTAACTGTTTCTCATACTTTCCTCTCTCTCCCCGGCTAGAGACAATATCCGAGGAAAAAACGGGAGTGCAGAAAAGAAAGGTTTTTCTTTTCGCCAGGACTATACTTGAAAGTTCTTTAGTTATGAAGGTGATTTTTTTCCACTTCGCCTCTCGCTGAGCTTTACGACATAAAAATGAGTGTGTGCCGTATTGTGAGGAAATAAAACAATGGAGTCAGATAAAGCTGGTTGTATCTTTATGACACCCATATAGATGGCACCACTGTCGGGGTTTAGGCTGTTTTTTTCTCATTTCTCAATAAACCTTCCTTTGTTGGGTTGTTTATAAGCAATTAATCGATGAGGAAGCTGAGGTGAAAGTATGCATGGGGTTTTTTAAGTGTTATTAAAATTTTTATTTTGACAATATTAAAATGAGGATTAATTGGATGAATGGGCTTAATGGGTATTTTAATTTCGAAGATAGTGAATCGGGGTGAGTTGATCTTTTTCATTATAATTATTTTAAAAATACAATAGCTTCAGGTTTCAACTTTTTTAAAATACTGTAGAGCCCGGATTATCCGAATTCCAATTAAAATGAAATAAATCTTATACAATAGAAGTCGTTTCCGGTCGGCACACCATATGCTTAATTTTGGTTTAAAATTTCTGGTGTAGAGCAACGATTTTCAACTGATGTACGGATGGTGAAACGGTTTAAATTGTGTAAGATTTATATCATTCAAACGGTTTAGTTTCAAAATTTTGATAAGAGTGTTCACGAATAATTTCGAGTTGTGTCATGGTTTTTTATATCCGTATAAAAAGTTTTGAGTATTATTTTTTCAAAGTATAAATAAATTCTTTCAAAAGAGAGTTTGAAAATTACCATGTATAAAAAAATAGGTAATTAATGTAATTTGTGAATCAATCAGAATCATACCTAAACCTTGTTAGATTGGCAAAAATTATAATTTTTGGTGTGCTGCAGAATTTTAATTTATGTGCGTCATGAGATGAAAAAGGTTGGGAATCGCTGACTTTGAGCAGTTTTTAATTAAAATAAATTAAAATAAAGCGATATATCTTATTAGAGTTCTTATCAGAAATCAATTGACAAATTACTAGATTCAGATCAGTTGAAGAAATAAGTTGTAACCAGCTGTCACATGGCGACAAAACCGTTCAGATCTGAAATTGTTCCTTTTGTTGCAGACCTCAAGGTCACATCTTCTTTAGGTGTGTACGGACATCACAACCCCAAGGTACACGAGTGATCCTTCCTCCCTTATGTTTTACCCTCACCTACACTTCTGCATTTTGCTGTTTTCTCCCGCCTTTTATATGGTGCAACGTGGCAAAATATGCTCCTCCTTGCACCGTAAAACCTAAAATTGACCAACCAATCCTTTAGTTGACATCCATAGATGTTGCTCAAAATTTAATTTGACAAACGTAAAGTATATAATCCACCGATAACGTAATTATTTTAACCACCTTGAAACCATTTCTGAAAACGTTTCTAAATTAAATTTGTATTTCTTGGATTGGAAGTTACTGAGGAGCAAAATGCATATACGGGCATTAAACTGTCTTATATCTAATGTAAAAAGAAAATTCTAACAAGAACAGTGACCAAAAATTTGTAAAACATTTTATAGGTAATATGATAGAGTAAGCAAATAACAACGCTGTTATAAAATTCTACACTTCATTAAAAAATTTTTATTAAAATTCCAACAACTTCATTCTGAAAATAACATATTCCTCTGTCCAGTAGTAAAGCAAGATTGAGTTTCAGAATTTTGATCCAATGCACTTGATTTACATAAACTAATATGATATATCTGTAGTTTTATTTAGGGTTTCGGACATTTTGTATGTGGACTAGGAAAATAGAAATAGAGTGAGGTAGGGTATGTAAAGAGGGGAAAGATAAAAGTAGAGCGATCAATGATAACCTTTTAGTGTGCCCAGGAACATGTGACAGACTACTTTCGTATGCTGAGTGGAACGTAACATTCATCATAATTGGTTCACGAAATGAGAGAAGACGCCCAACCAGTGATTCATCATGTGATTGGTCCATTGATTGATCCTTCGATAGTAGACCTTGTTGGTTTCACCATCTTTGTCGCCGCTATAGAAATGCGCATTCACAATCCTATCCTGTCATAAAATATTAAATCACCAAACGAAGTAATAAGATACCAAATTGGCTAAACAAGTCCATTCTTCACAAATCCGTCACGTGACTACTAGATCACATGTCGGTCAAACTGTTTGAAGCTCCTCTCAATAGCAATGCTGACGTGGTAGCCTGGTTGGCAGAGAGCGGATTAGCAACCAGAGGTTTCGAATTCGAATCCAACCGAAGACCGTCGTGTACAAAGGGGACTGGAGCACGTTAAATCTGCGGTGGTCTCAAATGTTCTCACGTTGGCATGGTGTGGAAGTTTGGAGAGGGGGTTCCAGGCCTGGTGCTGACCTCATCATGGTTCAAAATTATGTGGTGTTGCCCTCGGATCTTTTCCCTTCATTGATTACCTGAACGCCGCCAATAGTCCGTTGTGTTGCTCCAGTGAGACGTTAATTAAATACCTACCTACCGTTTATCAATCCGTGACACCTTCTAACCATCATGGGGCAAATTAAAAACATCTAAGCAGATTTCACCAGTTC
Organism: Meta bourneti; assembly: GCA_933210815.1. Classification (NCBI taxonomy): domain Eukaryota; kingdom Metazoa; phylum Arthropoda; class Arachnida; order Araneae; family Tetragnathidae; genus Meta; species Meta bourneti. Next base: position 35,580,981 of record OW119930.1, on the reverse strand, counting down.
AAAGATTTTCTAGACCACATTCCGATCTAGAAAAGCCAAAATGCTGAAACCTTGAAAATTTTCACTTAGTGTGTTTCACTTGTAAGTCGACAATATTCGGTATCGATCAGTATCGTATGTGATTCAGTATCTGACGATTGACGCACTTACCTCGCGAACACACTTACCCAACCTCAACTTAGTTGGAACTGGGAACAAAAAATATGCTACGGTTACATAAGTGGTCGTGTTCTAAAGCTTAAGTGACTTAATACGTTCCAGACTCAATATGTTTTCATAATAAGTTCCTTTCTCCTTGACTTGAGTTTCACAGCATAGAAGATTATATAGCAAAGAGTTTCGAGGAGATCGAACAGCGAAACCAAACACACTCCAAGCCATATTCCTAAGAAGCCGCCGAGATAACTGAAGAGCGAATTACTCTGAAAAACGATACAGGATATTAGTAGACAACATAGTAAAAAATAAATGCACAGTAGTTTGCATGTAAAAAAGTTAGGAAAACATTGTAAACTTCTATAATTGCAGTGTCCTGTTTCTAGCACTTTGAGGGTCACATTTTTTGGTGTCAGAACCCCGAGGTACCCTAGTGATCTTCCTTCCCTTTTATTTTTATTCTCATCTACCCTTCTGCTTTTTGCTTTTTCTTCCTCCCTTATTGTGTTGTATATCTTGTATTTCTTCCATTATTCATCCATGGTTCCATTATGGCGCTCGGCCAAATATGGCCTTTGTGCCATAAAACCCGAAATCAACCAACCTGCTTCGAGCTTCATCTATTCACCCGAACTGGCACTTTTCATAGAGGAAATATAAAAGTAGAGTGAGTAACGGTAGCCTTTTTATGTGTTCAGGATCATGTGACCAAAACAAGTAGTAACGCGACCATTAGACTACTTTCGTTTACCGGGTGAAAACGAACGTTCATCATATGATTGGTCAAATGAACGGAAGATGCCACCCATCATTAACTGATTGGCCCATTGATTGATCATCTGACTTTGGTGATTTCACCACTCCATATATAGAAATGCACATTACTACACCCACTTTGTCATAAGATATTACATCGCCAAACGAGGTGATAACATAACAAATCGGCCAACCAAGGTAATTTCTCACTGAGCAGTCACGTGACTATTAGTTACCATGTTGGTCAAACTTTCTGAAGATTCCCCCAATAGCAATGCTCAGTTCACATATATTTGTATGACACTGGGGCTGTAGTAGCCTGGTTGGAAGAGCAGCGGATTAGCAACCGGAGTGTTGCGAGTTCGAAACTCGATCCAACCGTTGTGTACGTGGGTCTAGTTCACGTAAAATCTGTCGTGTCCACAAATATCCTCACGTTGGCGTTGTGTGGAAGTTTGGAGAGTGGGGTGCCAGCTCAGGTGTGACCTCGTCATTTGACCTTGGTTCCAAATTACGAGGTGTTCTCGGACCTTTCCTTTCACGATTAATCCCCTGACCATCGCCAATAACCCCTTGTGATGCTGAAGTGCGACGCTAATTCAATTACTCTACCTCCTACCTACCTACCAGTTTTTATACACGAAATTAAAGCAATCCTGGTAGAGGGTTTGCCCATTACGGGAACAACCTACGACTTGGAGGGCAGGTTCAATTCCTGCCTTGGTGTATTTTTCTTCTTGGTGTCAGTAAAACTTTCCTTTGAGGGGTGCCAGCTCAGGTGTTGACCTCGTCATCTGACCGTGGTTAAAAATTACAGTGTTATCCCCGTATCTTTCTCTTCGGGATTGATCTCGGACCGTCGCCAATAGCCCCTTGTGTTGCTCCAGTAGGACGTGAATTGAACTACTAACCTTTGCATGTTCATTACTTTACTTTGTTTTGTGTTTGGCTCAGCATGGCCAAATATGGTCCTTGTGCCATAATACTCAACCCAACCAACTATACACTAAATTGGGTTAAACGCACATGCGTACAGACATGTTTTCTGTAAAGAAACAGAATGAGCACGCGCATGTTTTGTCGCCTAGCATGCTGTACCAGGGTTAAGATCCTCATGTAAAAACATTATATGGAGCAGCATGACCAGGTCTGTCACTTAGAATCTGGTCTAATGAATCCAAATAAGTCCTAAATTTTTTCTTTTTATATTTATTACATTTTCAGAATTGATACCTTTTAATACAACATAATTGAAAAATGTCTTGGTAAAATTGCATTATGACATTTAATTCTACGAGTGATTTGGTGTTGATTCTGATATTCGTGCCGCTACTTCTAGGTAAGTAGTTTATTAACGTCGCACTGGAGCACCACTACGGATTATTGGCGACTCTCCAATAATCCGTAGCAATCCCGAGGACAACACCACGTAATTTTGAACCACGGTCAGATGACGGGACTAACACCTGAGCTGGCATCCCACTCTCCAAATTTTCTCACCACGCCAATGTGAGGATATTTGAGACCACGACAAGTTAGACTTGCACCAGCCCCCACGTATACGACGGTCTTTGTTTGGGACGAGTTTCGAACTCACAACCCTCCTGTTGCTAATCATCCGGGCTACCACGGCACAAGCATCGATTGGAAGAGACTGAAGTCTGATTTCAATCCAAAATGATTTGTTAAGTAGGTATATGTGCGTTAGTATAAAATTATAATAAGTATCTGAGATACAATGTAAGGCATAGTTAATTATAAAATTAAAAATGCGTTTAGAGAAAGTATACAGTAAGTTACTTACATCATATTTAGGATAGTAGGATATACGTGTCAATATATAACGACTGAAGAGCACATCCAGCTCAGTTTTGCGCATCCTAAATATTACAAATTTATATCACCATATCCATTAAACTGCAATAATTTATTTCGATTTGTTAGCACTACTTAATCGTACACTTACATTTATCATATTCTGTAAGGGATGAAAATATACTTACTCGCATCCGTCAAAAGCTCGGTTTGCAAGGGAACACTAAATAAATAGTGAAAGAATTTCAGTTCCTGGTGATTTCAATACTAAAATCGATAACTAATACCAAATACGATGTTCAGATAAAATATAAAAAAATTTTAAAACTAGAACAATTTTTCCAAAATTTTCTAAAACTAACCCACCCGTCTAGATTGAAGGGTTTATCTCGTGATGACAGCATTTTTTACACATATTTCATCTCTCTCACATTTTGCCTTGGACATTGATCCCTGACCGTCGCCAATAGCCCGTTGTGTTGCTCCATTGCGATGTTAATTAACTATCTACCTACCTCTAACATTGGTTTATGAAGTATGTAGTTAAAGGTTCAATGGATGAATCAGTAATGAGAATGACTCATTTGCCATCATTTTGTTTTTATAATGGTGGTTAAAATTTTACCGAGACAGTTTATCTAATTAAAGATTTAGTGACAAATAACGGACAGTAAAATGACTAAATGCCTTATAAGTGGCAAAACACGCACTACAACAAAAATTGTGGGTAAAATAAGCCTTTGATGAAGGAGGCAAACAATTTCAATCATATACAGGCACTACTCATATAACGAGAGTTCCGTTCCTATGATTAGGTTGTTAAATGAATTGGTCGCTAAGCGAGGAATTGATAATCTATTCTGAATAAAGAAAAGATCTAAAGGAGAATCTCAAACTTGAAATCAAAATTGTAGGCAGGATAAGCGTTAATGAAAGAGAGATCATTAAGTAAATTGGTTGCTAAACGAGAAGTTAATAGAGTTTTTGATTATGAATAAAGAAAAGGTTTAGTGGACACTCTAACTTGAAATTCTTTCTTTGGGGGACTATCCAGAACTTCGGCACTTCTGAGTAATCATAACAGGAAATGACAGGTGCAGGGTAAACAAGGCACCTATGGAAAATGCTGGAAAAACAATCCGGAATCCTATTTGTCGAGTTTAACGTCGGCTGCATTTGCTGATGTCGGCAACCGGACTGGCAAATCTATCGGACCATGAAACGTCGAAAACCGCCGATTATAAAATTGTCAAATGTAATCAAATGGAAGAAAATGTATTCAGTCAATCAAATGTAATAATTGTATCAAATGTAATCAATTATCCGGAGTCGGAGGTGGCATCTACTCTAGTTTTGCTGTGTGTGCGAAAATGCCCTAAGGGGATTCCCGAGACTGTTGAGAGGATGCGAAAGTGGATTTCCCAGACTTAGACTGAGATAGGGATTCTCAAGCCCAAGGCTGAAAAAGAGGATTCCCGAGGCACTGGAAAGCAGGTCGTAAGTCCAAACGGTCTTTAAACAAGTAGGTCGTTATGTGAGGAGTGCCGGTATGTAAAGTTGATTACAACGTATACTGTAATTATCGATTAACTTAATGAATTGAGGAAAATACTTCCTACACATTTCATACTTCCTAATAAAATAAAATTGATAAAAATAGAAAGCAGTTCTTCGTGTATTTTTACTAGACTTTAAGTTCAAGGTTTAGTTTAAGTTTAAGTTTCCTCCAATTAAATGTTCCGGTCGACATGAGAAAAAGTGCACGATTGAGTCATGCTTCTAGAATCATGCCTCTGAACGTTCACCGAAAACTCACTCGTTCGATGACCGTTCGTTGTTTTTCGACGTCTCAAAATCCATCTAATTTCGCATTCGCTCAAATTTTCTCTACCGTGCTCATCTCTATTTCTAGATTTCCCATTGCCTCCCTTTCACCGGTCTGATCCTAATCTATAAATGGTTGGAATTGAAACTTGGAATACGAGGCTAAATTTTGATATCTAATTCGGCTTCAAAATTGAGTATTGCCATTGGAGCTAAAAATGTTTGTTTGCTACTTGATGTTATGTTTATGCATACTGTATACATATGAATAAATAGATGCTATTCCCTGTCGCATGGTATTTTCGAATTTGATGTTTTTGAACGATGTTGGTCTTTCCATGTCAAAACGCATAAAAGAGTGATATTTTCAATTGGACCCTCTGATTAAAATCTTTTTTTTGTTACCCAGTCACCTATAAGACTATATCAAAATGTTAGCTTTCAACTTGCAATAATTTTTTATTTATATTAATTTTAAATTTGAAACATACAATATTTTCAAGATTCTAGATTCTCTAGCCCGTATATCGGACTAAATTCGTGCTTATTTTGTAGATAAATATACACTTCCAAAGATGTATAATTTAACCTTACATTTCTAATTTAGTTTCAAGGACATTTAGTTTGACAGTTGACCTTGAATTATGAAAAAAGTGTACTTTTTTAAAAAATGTATGCTAAATGTTCGCTACTTATCTTTTCTTTCTGTATGTTGAAAGACGCATTGGTTCATAGCCGAAAATATATTCCAAATAAATCATATATACAGTGCTACTTGGATAAAACGAACGTCTCTAATTCGAAATCGTCGTTAATTCGAAGATTTCTCTTAGTCCCTTGAACTTCTCATTAAATCAATGTTAAAAAATCGTGGATAAGTTCAACTTCCTTAATTCGAAGTTTTTTATAGAAACTTTCGAACCATAACGACTTTTCGGCCTTTCATCGTTAAGAAATCATCGCCGGAATACCCCCACCTGTTCGACACGTGAAAGCTGAAATCCCCTTCCCGCCACCTGTTCAACACGTAACAGCTGAGACCCCCTTCCCGCCACCTGCTACGTAAGCTACAGTACATGAAATATGTACTGTTGCTTACGTAATGTAAATCTTATTTTGGTTACATACATATAATGTTTAAGTCTTTCATACCATGATCTTTCTGAATAAATATTTACTTATTGACAGAATAATCTTTTCAAGCATTCAGTAGACCTGAAATTAAAGTTAAAAGATGTAACATTTTCAATTCGAAGTTTTGGATAATTCGAATTTTTTTAGTGGTCCCTTCAGCTTCGAATTACCCAAGTTGCACTGTATAATCAGCACCCATAAACACCGGTATCGCCTGACCCAAATAGAATAAACTTTTTATTTTTAAGGTCCTTCCACATTTTACCTTCGACCTCAAATTACAAAAAAAGTGTATGACTATTTTTTTCTAAAACATATACATGTTAAAGTTAAACTACTTATCTCTGCTCTTTAAAAGTTTCAAGTTGGAACATGTATTGGTTCGTAAAAAAATATATTTAAATTGAATATAAACGATACAAACAAAATACCCATAAACACCTGTATCTTTTAACCTGGCTGTCTAATTGCGCTGAAACAGGAATTATTTTTTAGATAAATGTATCCTAAAATAAGTCTTATTTTAGGGTACATTTATTTTATTTTAAAAGCCATTGATTTGATTTAAAAATACGATTATTCATAAAAGTCTTATTTTGTGAGTAATCGTATTTTAAAATAAAATCAATGGATGCCAGCGACTCGTTCAATGATAAGTAGCGTTCACTTGAAGATTAAAATAATCAAAGATGTATAACCGTGTAGTGCTCAAATACTTACGTCATAATTGCCCACTTCTTCAAAATTCAACTCGAAAGTCTTGTCTCTGAAAGAATTAACACATTCAACAAACAGATGACTGATTTCGTTTCTACGACTAGGTCGTTCACCCTCCAAGCAGTTTTGACGAGATATCTCGTACATAAAGATCTGAATAGTTTTGCTAATGACGAGATACATCATCATCAAGATATTTTGTTATGGTTACGAGATCAAGATCTAGTTTTTTCTAATGACAAGATACCTCGTCCATCAAGATCTGGTCAGTTTTGCTAATGACGAGATACCTCGTCGAGATAACCACCTGGTGGGTTAAGTGAATTACTCGATAAGCGGGTATCTTAATCGGTTTTATTAATTGTGAATGAAAAAAAGGTTTTCACACATCAGCACTGACGGTGTCGATAACTACTTTGCTTTAGGGGACTATAGAGAACTTTGGATCCCCTGAGTAATCATTACAGGAAATGAGAAGTGCAGGGTAAACAAGGCGAGTTTATTACTAACACAACATATAATGAGAACATTCCGGAATTCGATTTGTCGAGATGAACGCCGGTTGCATTTACTGGTGTCGGTGACAGGACTTGTATGCTCGTCAATCCTACGTTATTTCTCCATTGATTACATAGTATTCGGAGCTGGTGTTGGCAACGCCTTCGGATTTGCCCGTGTGTGTGGAAACGACATAAGAAACGGGACTCCAAGCTGGTCGTAAGTCTGAATGCTCGTTAAATAGGTAGGTTGTCAAGTGAGAACCTGTACGTGTGAATGCTTTATAAAATTTTTATGCTTTATAAAACATTGATTTGCTTCATCAACGGTTCATCTAAGGAGAATACTTATGGGCTTTAACAACCCGCAAAGCAATAGAAAAATGAAGTGTTCATCGAATCGGAAACATCATGAACTGAAGCTTGGTAAAATTGCTAGATTCTACATCAATCCAAAAAAGCTTTTTAATGTTTTATAAGATTTTTAATGTTTTATAAAATAGTGACATGCTTCATCAGTCACGCATCCAAGGAGAATAATTATGGGCTTCGTCCACTCACAAAGCAATAGAAAAATTAAGTGTTAATCGAATTGGAAACATCCTCAAGAAACTTGGTAAAATTGCTAGATTCTACATCAATCCAAAAAAGCTTTTTAATGTTTTATAAGATTTTTAATGTTTTATAAAATAGTGACATGCTTCATCGGTCACGCATCCAAGGAGAATAATTATGGGCTTCGTCCACTCACAAAGCAATAGAAAAATTAAGTGTTAATCGAATTGGAAACATCCTCAAGAAACTTGGTAAAATTGATAGATTTTATATAAATCCAAAAAAGCTTGACGGTATTTTAAACTTGTAATGTTTTATAAAACATTGATATGCTTTATCAGTGGCACAAAGAAGGTTAACGGGTTTCAGCCACCCACATAGCAATAGAAAAATGAAGTGTTCATCGAGCTGGTAACATCACCAATGGAACCTTAGCAAAATTGCAAAAACTTCTATTTCAATTCAGAAGCTTGAACTCCTGTTTAAGGCTGAATTCATATATAGAGGACCTCATAAAAATGGACTTAAAGAAAAAAAATACAAGAACCGAGTAGGAAATAATCAGTACAAAGTATGTCTCATTTAAATCAAAATAAATAACTGTTATTAAGATCACTTTTAGTACTTACAAGCAAGGATTACTGCAGAATTTAGTGCAATTTATCACAATTGCTTCGATCAGTTTTACTGTATCTGAAATCAGAAAGTTTTAAGTGTACAGTAGAGGGAAATTGCATTTCACGAAATGAGTCAAAATGCTTAAACAATAAAACCTTTTTACCCAATGGAGTAGGTAGAAAATACCTTTCAAATACTATTATACCAAGAAGCCGTATTTACGAGGTTTAACTGCGCGTTTTTCCCTTGATCGAGCAATGGTGGAATTGCAGCAAACCGTCGTGTAACAGATAGGGTCGAGCGTTGCACTGAATATTACTGTGATGAACGCAGAGAGACGAGGTAGGTGGTTGAATTAACGTCACACTGGAGCAATAAAACGGGCTATTGGTGACCGTCCGGGATTAATACCGAGGGGAAAGCTCCAAGGACAAAATCCTCGTAATTTTAAACCACGATCTGATGACGATGTCAGCACCAAGTCAAAACCCCACTCTCCAAATTCCCACACCACGACAATGTGAGAACATTTGATATCACGATAGATTTAAAGTGCACCAACCTCTACTTACATGACGGTGTTCTGTTGGATCTAGTTTTTCGAACTCTCAATTCTCCGGTTGCTAATCCACTACTCTTCCAACTGGGTTACCGCTGCCCACGGAGGGAAGGAGTTAATTTACTAGTACAGACTTTCGCGCCTGCAAGCATAGGTCTAAATACAAGTTTCCAATTGGATCACCGACCAATCGTTCTAGTAGTCAAGACATTGGTATCTGAATCGCAAGGTTCCTGTTTCGAATCCGGGGTCAGACATGGATGTTTGTTCATCTCGAATGAACGCATGAGGCCTCTATATAAACGGGTTGTGCCTAGAATGGTCGGAATGTGAGCTTCAATGTGGACCCATTCCTCGAGGTGCACCAGGGACCACAAGGTGGTTCGGAAGTCTCCCCTTGTAGTGATGACTCTCCCTAATGATTAACTGTCCTGGTGGTTGTCTCAACGAGGCATCTCATCATTAGCAAAACTGACCAGATCTTGATCTCGTCGTCATAAAAAACGGTAATATCTTGATGACGAGTTATCCCGTCATTAGAAAAATTGATCAGACCTTGATGGCACCCCACTCTCCAATTGTATACACCATGCCGAAATGGGGGCACTCAAGGCTACGACTGATTTAACGTGCACCAACCCCCAGGTATAAGACGTTGTTTTGTTAGATAGAGTTTCTGACTCGCAACCCTTCGGTTTCTAATTCGCTACTCTTCCGACCGGGCTACCTTCCAGAGAGGGACGCAATATCACCATAAATCATTTGTTTCTATGCAGTGTACTGTTTACACTGACTGTATGGACATCGCACCGGCCAATCCGAAACTCCGTTCTCAAAAAGAAAAAATCTGAAATTGCCTCCTTTTATTTCAGGCTGATACCCTTGCCAGCACATTTTTTTGAATTTTCATTGAAGTTACTTTATTTATTTGTCTAGATATTTATGGCTCTAATCTGCATATGGAATCATCTCCACCCAACGCATACCTTTTCCCAACCTTCCTGTTTTTTCCTAGACTGTCTTGCCTAGACTCTTTTTTTTTCTCTCCCGTAATGGCCAAAAGATCCTCCATTGGCCGAAAGCTCTAAACCCATGGTGCTTCTTTGTGAGGAAAAGTGATGTGAATTTCATACGTCCTTTTAAGTGACATCAATGTGTTTATTAACCCTCCTGATGGTTTATCTTCGATTCAGAAACTGCCCAGTAGTGACCTGTTCTAGGAAAGGGGCAATTTGTTTCCCTACTTGGACTCCCTCTTAACCGGCCTCCGCTTTAACTGGTTGCCACTGACCAATTATGTACTGTAAATACAGTAACCTACAGTAACATGTGTTTAGTTTTTCCAACAAAGCAAAAGTTCTTCCAGATTAAGTTTTCTTAATTATACATATCATATTACAATAAAGTAGGCTATATACTTAGTTTTATTCTAAAAAAAAACGATTTCGGGAGTATATTTTAATGCTATTAAGGGAACGACGGTTTAACCGGCCAAATCGTTATCCTGTCTGGGACTGGTCCCGAAGTGGTCGTTTAAGAGGGAGTCCACTGTATCTTCATTCCCTTGGAATAAAATATGGTAGTTTTGTATCGTCGATACTACGGTAGTTTTTTGCTGTTTTCATCCAAATAAATTTTCTAAACTGCTTTATCGTGGAAAAAGCACAAACTACGATCATATCCTACATAACCCAAATTACCACGCAATGTAATACAATATTTTATTACTTCAATGTAGAAATTAGTCTTATTTTTGCAAAAAGTCTAAAAACTGCATTTCACTACATTTCTTATAGTGACAAAACTACCAGGAAGAACAGCCTTAACTCTCAGCGTTGGTTTATCTTCGATTCGAAAACTGCACTATAGTAGCCAGTCTCTCCTACTTGGATCTTCATTCTCCTGGTAATATGTTAGTTTTGTCTCGTCGAGATATCTCCTTAAAAATATTGACCAGATCTTGGACGATATATATCGTCGAAACACTTGGGGAATTAAGTTCTCGTGGCAAATATAGTGGAACCGGCAAGTCACCAATAAGCTACATTCTATAAAACCCATCATTCAGCAGAGGACAGCGCCACAAATGCAAAGGATTGAAAGCAAACTGACCCTCCTTTGCATTGGAGACACCATTCACTCATCATATTTCAATAGAAGAGAGCGCTCCCAATTGTCAAACATACTAAACTCTTTTCTCTGTAAATCATATTTCAATTGCCTATCCTATCTTTCATCCTCGTGCTACATTTTTTAAAAATATAATTTTTAATCAGATAAATTTGGTTGGGGGAACCCCATCCAAACCTTTTCGCATTCTTCTGTCAATCTCATCAATTTTTCTTAAATTCAAAATGACTCATCAATCGACTTCTTTAACAGTTCAATTTTTCAAATTTAACGAATTCAAAATTTTATACAGGTAAACTAAAATCTTACACTACTGTCAATTCTTAGTTTCTCATTTTTAAGCCTTCAGCATAAATCTGCTATTTGTATTTAATTTCATAATTTTGCCTCTGGCGCAGCCTGTCCTGTTTAGATAGATATGCAGTTGATTAACGTCGCACTGGAGCAATACAGCGAACTATTTGTTCTAGTTAGGACCTTTTGCCATAAAATTCAAAATCCAATCCGAGTATCTTCGGGTTTGATCCCTGACCGTCGTCAATAGCCCTTTGTGTTTGTTGCTCCAGTGCGACGTTAATTAAAATACCTAGCTACCTTCCAATCCGAGCATCAGTTACTTCTCACGAGACCATTATAAAATTGATCATGCGATCTCACCTGTATCACAAACTGGCTCTTGGTGAGGGTAGACGATCTTTCCATCCATACAGTCTCCTTTCTCTAGGAGACTCTTCATTTTACAGTATTCGATGCACGACTGCAAAGAGAAAAACATCTCATCTTTCTGATGGGTAGAGCAATTCTTTCCCGAAATGCGCATTCAAGTTATTTCAACACTAATTTTAAAATACCGTAGAGCTTTGATTATATCCTAGGTAACGTAAACTGAGACCACCTGGGATAACCAGGAACTCGGATAATAAGGTAATGGTAATGGTTTTAATTAACGTCGTACTGCAGCAACACACCGGGCTATTGACGACGGTCCGGGATCAACCAGGAAGGGAAAGATCCGAGGAAAAAGCCACGTAATTTTGAACCACGGTCAGATGACGAGGTTACACTTGAGCTGGCCCCCACTCTCCAAACTTCCACACCACGCCAACGTGAGGACATTTGAGGTTAAGACAGATTTAACTTGCACCAGATCCCTTTGTACACGACGGTCTTTGGCTGGATTCGAACTCGCAACCCTCCGGTTGCTAATCCGTTACTCTTCCAACCGGGCTACCGCGCCCTTTTCAACTACGGAAAATCTGATAGTTGAAAAATTGAAGCCCTTGAAGGACTTCAGTTTCTAAAAGTACTTTCGCATATGCAAACTGCATCATTTCATCTTTCACACCAATGCCTTTTAAACACCATTTAGTTTTTTTATGTTGAGATGTTTTTGGTACATTTACTTTATCCATACTTTTGAAGTGGTAATTTTGTTCTCATTATGTTTAAAATGTTTTACTATGCTTTTAATGTTGGTCCGGTTGTTACTCTGGTGTTGCAACTCTCCTTGTGTGTCTCGACGTAGTATCACGGGAAGGGCCAAAATGGTCTCTATCGCACTTCGCAGTGATAGCGCGAAATTTTCCCTGATTGATGGCTATAATTACCTTGTAACGACATTGAAAGTAGTTTTATTTTACCTTCCCTCTACATCCTGTTTACAAGCATTAAATCTCTCTCCAGCTGTGAGCTAAGATTAGTAACACAGCAAATGTCAATTAGTAGTGATTGGCGACCCACTTTGGGAAAGGGAGAAACATAACCCCACATATAACTATTTTACATCCTCTAAAATTGAAATGCACAAGCTTTGTAGGAACATTGAGAAAAACCACAGAGAGGTGCCACCAACAGCTAAGTTTGGAAAACAACCTCTTCATTCCACAATAGTGTTCAGAAAAGGCTCAGATATAACTCTTGCTGCTTATGAGGGAAAGATTAACAAAAATGTTCTGCTATTAAGTTCTCTTCACCCTACTGTTACCATCGGCAATAATGAGAATACATCAGAAACTGTACATTTTTATAACCAGACTAAGTACGGCGTCGACATTGAAGACCAAATGGTACTCCTGCATACCACAAAATCAGGATCTTGTCGCTGGCCTATGCAAATATTTTTTAATATTTTAGACATGTCTGGTAAATTCTTGGGATTTGTACAAAGAAGTGAAGGGAAAGCATACTTATCAGGAGAAATTTCATCTTGCTGAATTGTGAAGAACTTCGTACTCTATACGTGGCATCTAAAATTAAAGCAGCAAATACTCACATTTTGTCGCCGGTAGTTATAAAAGAAGACATCACCAATAAAAGATTGAAATGCAGTGTGGAGATTTTGCATGGGAAACCACACAAAAAATAGCCCCTCGAATTGCAAAAAGGCAGTATGCGGGAAATGCTCATCGAGAGAGAAAAATGTGGATTGCTTCTACGGATGAACAAAATAAAATTATAAAAGCATTTTTTCAGTTTTATAAATTTTCAATTTGAATACTATGTATATTCTATTACTTATTATCCATCATTTGAAACCTAAAATATATGCTGTTTAATATAATCTAACGTTAATTAAGAGCCGAGGCCAAATTGGTCTCTTCCGTCTTTTTAGTATTAGGCGACTTCCCATCTTTCTAGTGATAAGAATAATAAAAAATTCCACGATGCAGAACATCGAAATTTACAGAAATTATTCTTTGCCAAATTCAAGCTTTACTTTGAAATAGAGTAAAAGTCGAATGCGCATTATTTTCTTACTTTTTGTGTGAGAGGTCCTCTGCCATTTCTTTTTTTCCACTGTCTGAGATAATCCACGCACTTTGTGTCATAAGGTGGCGGCAGATACTTCCTCTCAGTCTGAAAAGTATAGAAGTTTGATATTTTGATTTTGCTGTATAAAAACAATTTCGAAAACTAAACTCATTGAACATAAAAAAACTGAAACCATCTAGGATTTGCATGATTTTGTATCCTTTTTTGCAAGACTAAATACGAATAAATTTTTCGAAATAGAATTATTCGAACATAAATATTTTTCATAAAAAAACTAAGTCGATTTAAAAGCCTTTGTAATGACATTACTTTTCGTTTTTTTAATCATTTTGAGGTAATTTTTGTTAGTGTTGTCTTATTAAGTACATCTTTTTGTTTCCAAGAAAAAGACATTCTCGGATTAATTACCCTAAAACTTCGTTTTCACTTCCATAGTTGAAGGGGGAACAGTACCTTTAAACGCTCAGGTTTCAGTGAAAAGAGGTAGACGTTTCAAAGCTCTGTAAAAAATTATTCAGTGGTGGATTATTTTCGAATTTGGGACTTTCATAGCGTGGATGGTATATTTATATAGTAAATCCCTTTAAAGCTTCTATCATTTAAACTTTTATGTTTATGAACCAAAATATAAGAACCAAATTTGGCCAAGTGTTGTTCTGCGGGTTGCAAGGTAACTCAAAAACTAGTTACTCCACAATAATGAAATTTTGCACATTAAAAGGATTCATTACCTAGAAAATAACATACTCTCAAAATCTTAGCTAAAAATTTTGTCTTTTTGCAATGATATTCTGATGTGTTCATCTGGGAGGTAATGTTAAAACACATTTCTGAATCCATTAACCAAATAATTGCAAAATTATCATTACAATTATTAGTAATTTTATAAGTAATGGGGTATTATATATAATATATATATATATATATACATATATATATATACATATATATATATATACATATATATATATATACATAGACTCACCATAGACACAAAAGCTCTGTAGAGGATTCCGCCTTTTAATACGATACCATCTTCATATGGATTGATTGCAGCCTTGCGATCGTGTATAGATACAATAACTGAAGGCAAATCTTTAACATTCAAGTAATCTTCGGTATGTGTTCTGAGGTCTAATTTTACACCTGAAATAGATCAAAAGTACAGTAGAATCTTGATTATCCGAGCTTCGATTAACGAGTGTCAGAGTAATCCTAGCTGAATTTGATACCTAATTTTCTTAAGAATCAGAGATAGATAGTTTTCTTAAGCTAGCGAATTAGATACCTCATTTTCTTAAGCTAGTTAATTTGATTCCTAGTTTTCTTAAGCTAGCGAATTAGAAACACGGTTTTCTTAACCCTCTTTGCGGTTATCTTGACTATGTACTACCTCTCCACAAGCAAATTTGACTAGATCTTTATGGACAAGGTATCTCGCCATTAAAAGAAAATTGATCAGACCTTAATCTCGTCATCATACAAAAATTGCCAATATTTTCATGACGAGATACCTCGTAATTAGCAAAATTTATCAGATGTTGGTTTACGAGATATTTGGTCGAAACCATTTGGAGGGTTAACCTAGTGAAGATATATAGTTTCCTTCAGCTGGCGAATTTTATACCTAGTTTTAAAAATAAAGCTTCGAACACGACTTTACGTACTTTGTCCTTGACTGGTCTGGATTGGCGAGCATATGGTTTGGATTTTATGGCGCGAAATCCTTAAAACAGATACGCTTCACCAAACTCAAGACAAAATAAAATTCAATAAAAACAGGTTTTAAAATATCAGGATTAATAACCAGACTAACTTTAAAGGCATGATAAAACATTTAAGTAAATAACATGAAAACAAAAGAAACATTTCCAAAAGAATGAAAAAAGTACTATATGCATTAATAAAATTTTATCAACATAAAAAAATCAAATGTAGTTTAGAATGCATTGATGTGGAAGATGAAACAATGCATTTTGTGTGTGAAAATGTTGTAAAACAAAAGACGATTAATGACTTTTAGTACAACTGTATCATACGGCTCGTTTGGTGAGAACGCTCTTGGCACTTTTTTGGTGCACATTTTATATCGCCAAGGAAAGGATTCTTAGAAAAAATCGTTTTTTTAAATGGAAAATTATAAGCTTCAGCGGAAAGTAATTAGCGGGAAAGAATACAAAACTGAAAAAAACCCTAATAAAGGTGGGTTGTCTTCACCTGCCATAACTCACTACTAAAAGTTTGCCAAAAAACGTACCAAGAGCGTTGCCACCAAACGAGGCATATAATACAGCTGTACAGACTTTTTCAAGAGGGTTTTTAAAAGGTATGCAATCCAAGTCCAGATCTATTGTAAAATAATCACAGTAAATACTATGATACAAATCCGAATATAGATTATTCTGAATCCTTACTCTTTGTAAATCTTTCATTAGCTGTAGTAGTAACATGTAGTACAGTAATTTTATCTGTATTTTTATTATACTATTTTGTGTTACTCCATCCAAAATTTGGGAGTTTTTATTAATCTGTTGTGACCTCGGTTCACATTACATAGGATAATAAAGGTTCTACTATGTATTATCAAGATTGTTAAATGCATAAAAGCAGCTGGGTATTGACCAATCAAAGGATAACAAAGGAATATATAAATATACTAACTACTATTATTACTAATATGTATTAACATGGAATATTAGGTAGAATAAGAAAATAACATTTTCTACATTTATTGCATACAGTTTAATATAATTTTGAAAATAGTAATAGTCATGGAATAAGAATTTAGAAAACGTTAGTAGAAGTCGCTGCATAAAATAGGAAAAGTTAGTAAATAAAATCCGGTAAAGATGTAGAATCCGTGGAATGTTTGTCGCCAAGCAATTTTTGTCGCTAAATCAAGATGGCGTCCAAAGCCAATATGTTCGTTAAAGAAAACGCGGACTTTCCTTTCGCTGGTGCCCCGGATTCGACATCTCCACCTAAAATCCAAGCCTTAAGCTGTTACTAAACCTAAAGGAATCAAATTTGAAGATTCATACACGTTTGGGCGAAATTAACGAAAACAGTTAGAGGTTTAAAAACATTGAATAAGTTAGCATACATACGAAATGTGCTATCATGGAATGTAGGTTGAGCTTCCGGATTTCCAACCTGAGATTCCACAGTATAACACATGTTTACTCCAAAGGGATGATATATATCTCTTGCTGGAATACGCCTATAGGGTTCCCTAAAACATAGAGCTCCTATGATTACATAATACAGAAAAATGATCTACATACTGGATATAAAATAACTTTAAATATCCAACAGTATCTCTCTAAAAGTTTTGACCATCCAGTTGACGAGGTCTTTTTCCCAAAACCTTCATCTGCACTCTAGGCCCAAGTAGAGTAAGGAAGGCCAAGTAAAACGGAGACCTAACGGAATTCTAATATTTATTTTAAGTAGAGATGGGAGTATTCGTATACAAAAGTACTCTTGTTCTCGATAGTTAAGCCTCGAAATGGTTTCGACGAGATTTTTCCTCCATAAAGATCTGAGAAATTATGCAATTGACGTGTTATATCACCATCATGATATTGCCGATTTTTTGATGACGACGAGATCGAGATCTGGTCAGTTTACTTCTAATGACGAGATATCTCGTCTGTCGAGATCGTCTAAAGGTTTTACTAAAGACGAGATACTTCGTCAGGACAACCAACAGGAGGATTGAACGCTGAACTCTCCGGATTCAGGCAGTATGTTAGGCTTAAAACTAACAAGTTGCGTTTAAAAGAAGCTTTCCCGAATCTTGATTTAGTTTTTACTGTATTCAGATTGATTGGATTGATCCAGACTCTGTTGATATGTATCGGCCCTTAAGGCAAACTTGCCTTCTTAACTAGTACGGCAGCGTTTACTTTTAACGTACTAGCTGAATTTACCCGGCGCTGCTCGGATTTAATTGGTTAAATGTTGATTGAAATTGGCCCCAAAATCACTTTTATGTCATAGAAAATGTAAATATAGAGAAAAACAAGCGAGCGCAAAATACAATTTAAGATTTTTATAGCTTCTACAATCTACTTTAGATCCATTTCACGTATAGGTAAGACAAACCTACAAAAACTTATACTGAGATGACTATATACAAAAGTCAATTTTGAGTTTTGGAGTGATTGTAAATGCCCTTTAAGTAGCGTGTTCATTTTCTTAAAAAATATTACATATGTATATCGTATTATTGCAGTCAATTTTGTTTCTTATCAATGTTTTTTATTGGTAGCACCTTGCACCACGAATGCGAATTTCGGAATTCTACAATCATTACGAAATGCTGACAAATAATAGTGATACGATATCATGATAAACGTTTCAAGCAATTACACTTCATGCTTGAAAATTCCATCCCGCATTTTACTGACAGGATACATAAACGGTATACTGAGCGATTTTCAGCGCAACCGACCCATCTGCGTTTGCATCATACTCTAAGACTAAAAAAACTCCAGGGTCATGTGGAGAGGCGACTCCGGTAGATGTTAACTCTGACGTCATCTGCACAGCCAGACCGGGGAAGAGCGCCCCCTAGCAATGCTCAATGTTATTCCTAAGGGGATTTCGAATTGTTTTTAGCCCCCTACGACAAAGAGAAAGGGGATTAATTTGGTGCCTACGTTAATCGCAGGATTTTAATGTATAAGTTACCAAATTTGGTGTGGATTGGTCGAACGGTGTAGATTTGAATATAGAACATACAGATAGACGACAACTCTGCTTTATACTGCTTTTATTTGCACTGAAGAGCAATTGAATTAGGGATAGCTGGCATGCAAATTTTGAGCTGTGCGCAGGCCTGGAAGCGGCTTGCAAATGACGTAAGCAGCTGTTTGACAAGATAAGGAGTGCTACTCACGGTATTAGTAATAGTCAAAAGCAGCATGGGTAAGAGTGCGGATCTAAGGAGTGCGGATCTAAGCGCATTTGATCGAGGGCAAATAGTCGGGGCCCGACGAATGGGTCACTCCATCTCGGAAGTAGTGCAGACACTCGGATTTTTACGCACCACTGTGGCAAGGGTGTACCGTGAGTACGTCGCTTCCAGTAAAACCATCCCTGCCAGACAACAGCGTGTGGATGAGCGAGGTCGTCGTCGGCTAGCCCGTATTGTAACAGCGGATAGTTGGGCCACAGTGCAACAGATCACCCATCGATTTAGCGCTGGTGCACAACAACGTGTAAGCTGCCACACCATCCCAAACCATCTCTTCCCTATGCGGTACAGAAGCCATCGTCCCACGAGAGTCCCTCTGTTGACTGCACAACACAGGGCGCAACGATTAGCATGGGCACGGGAACATCGCCAATGGACCGTCGAGATGGGGAAAAATGTTGCCTGGAGTGATGAGTCGAGATTAGCTTTGGTACATGCCGATGGCAGAGTACGTGTACTGCGTAAACCACATGAAGCGATGGATCCTTCCTGCCAGCAGGGGACTTTTCATGCTGGTGGAATTGGCATTCTCGTCTGGGGACTGTTCACATGGACTGAAATGGGACCCCTGGTACATGCGACATCGTCTCTCGCAAGTGAACGTTACTGGGATATCCTCGACGACCATCTGCTCCCGTATGTTCGTTTTCGACAGCCCACTACAGAGATTATCTTTCAGCAAGACAATGCAAAGTGCCATCCTTCCCTAATTGTATCCGAATGGTTGGATGAACATTCCACAGACCTGCGCGTGCTTTCCTGGCCATCAAGGTCACCTGACCTCAGTCCAATCGAGCACATCTGGGATGCAATTGAGAGAGATGTCCGAGCCTCAGACCACCTTCCATCTAATCTTCGTGAATAGTGGGAGATTATTCAGGAGTCGTGGATATGTATGGCTTCCCATCGCTTCCAGTGACTTGTCGAGTCCATGCCAAGACGAATCGCCGCCGTCATCAAGGCGAAAGGTGGTGCTACGTATTACTAGATAGGTATCCCTAATTCAATTGCTTTTCAGTGTATATAGATTTGATCGCAAAACAAACCATTATCATTGTCAATCATGTATTTTCTCTTATACAGCATTTTTACAACCATTAACGCTAAGAGCCTGTTCCCACCAAAATAATCCGTGTCAATCCGAAGCAATCTAATTTCAACAGAAATTGACTAACTTGGATTACGATGCATTGAAGCTAACGTAGCTTCAATGCATCGTAAAGTTTCAATGCATCTTTAAGGCTGTCTCACCTAACCTGATCTCAGGCAGGCAATAGGCAGTGTAAAAGGTTTTAAGACGAACAAATGCTTTTTCTTATGGAAGCGCCTTTCCCGAATCTTTGATAAAGTTTTTACTGGATTCAGATTGATTCGGATTGACCAAGATGTGGATGAAGGCTCAAAAAGCTTTTACGAAAGCCCCAATAATTGATGCTCCGTTCTGATTACGACATCCAACTACTCTCACACTACAATATTGGTAGGTTGTGTCGATGCACAAGCCGTAGTTTTGACGTCAATGACGCCTGAGGTTGAATTGTGGAACGATGAAACAGACGTAGGAAATCTGAACGATTGTTTATTGTGAATATTCAATAATTAATTCACAATTTGAACGATTAAAGTGACGTTTGATATCAATATTGAAAATTAATTTTACTGATTTTAGCGTAGTTCAGTAGCTTTCGAATGATATCACCCACGCAGTCCTCACTTCACGCAATCACGCACACACTGACCCAAAACACACCCAGCACCGTAGAATGTCGACAGAATCGACAGACTCGGTCAAAGATCATGTCAGGTATAGACATCTTTTGTCTACACGAAGTCTTTTGGATATTTTTTTGTGATAGTTCTGAAAGCATACGAAGTTTTATATTCATTTAAATTCTACTCGATTATCACCAAGTTTTCCTTGTGAACGATTGTTCTCCAATATTAATTGTAGCGTATTTTGATAGCTTTGAAATTACACCATTTACGCAGTACTCACTACACGCAATCCAAAGTTACATTGGGACAAAGTTCGTCCATCACCACAGAATTTCGACTTGTTACAGACCACCTCCCCGCGTTCACTCACTCGCGCCAGAACACTCAATCCGAAGGCCATATCAGGTATAGACATCTTTTGTCTACACGAAGTCTTTTGGATATTTTTTTGTGATAGTTCTGAAAGCATACGAAGTTTTATATTCATTTAAATTCTACTCGATTATCACCAAGTTTTCCTTGTGAACGATTGTTCTCCAATATTAATTGTAGCGTATTTTGATAGCTTTGAAATTACACCATTTACGCAGTACTCACTACACGCAATCCAAAGTTACATTGGGACAAAGTTCGTCCATCACCACAGAATTTCGACTTGTTACAGACCACCTCCCCGCGTTCACTCACTCGCGCCAGAACACTCAATCCGAAGGCCATATCAGGTATAGACATCTTTTGTCTACACGAAGTCTTTTGGATATTTTTTTGTGATAGTTCTGAAAGCATACGAAGTTTTATATTCATTTAAATTCTACTCGATTATCACCAAGTTTTCCTTGTGAACGATTGTTCTCCAATATTAATTGTAGCGTATTTTGATAGCTTTGAAATTACACCATTTACGCAGTACTCACTACACGCAATCCAAAGTTACATTGGGACAAAGTTCGTCCATCACCACAGAATTTCGACTTGTTACAGACCACCTCCCCGCGTTCACTCACTCGCGCCAGAACACTCAATCCGAAGGCCATATCAGGTATAGACATCTTTTGTCTACACGAAGTCTTTTGGATATTTTTTTGTGATAGTTCTGAAAGCATACGAAGTTTTATATTCATTTAAATTCTACTCGATTATCACCAAGTTTTCCTTGTGAACGATTGTTCTCCAATATTAATTGTAGCGTATTTTGATAGCTTTGAAATTACACCATTTACGCAGTACTCACTAAACGCAATCCAATGTTACATTGGCACAAAGTTCGTCCATCACCATAGAATTTCGACTTGTTACAGACCACCTCCCCGCGTTCACTCACTCGCGCCAGCACATTCAATCCGAAGGCCATATCAGGTATAGACATCTTTTGTCTACACGAAATCTTTTGGATATTTTTTTGTTCTAGTTCTGAAAGTATACGAAGTTTTATATTCATTTAAATTCTACTCGATTATCACCAAGTTTTCCTTATGAACGATTGTTCTCCAATATTAATTGTACCGTATTTTGATAGCTTTGAAATTACACCATTTACGCAGTACTCACTAAACGCAATCCAATGTTACATTGGCACAAAGTTCGTCCATCACCATAGAATTTCGACTTGTTACAGACCACCTCCCCGCGCTCACTCACTCGCGCCAGAACACTCAATCCGAAGGCCATATCAGGTATAGACATCTTTTGTCTACACGAAGTCTTTTGGATATTTTTTTGTGATAGTTCTGAAAGCATACGAAGTTTTATATTCATTTAAATTCTACTCGATTATCACCAAGTTTTCCTTGTGAACGATTGTTCTCCAATATTAATTGTAGCGTATTTTGATAGCTTTGAAATTACACCATTTACGCAGTACTCACTACACGCAATCCAAAGTTACATTGGGACAAAGTTCGTCCATCACCACAGAATTTCGACTTGTTACAGACCACCTCCCCGCGTTCACTCACTCGCGCCAGCACATTCAATCCGAAGGCCATATCAGGTATAGACATCTTTTGTCTACACGAAATCTTTTGGATATTTTTTTGTGATAGTTCTGAAAGTATACGAAGTTTTATATTCATTTAAATTCTACTCGATTATCACCAAGTTTTCCTTATGAACGATTGTTCTCCAATATTAATTGTACCGTATTTTGATAGCTTTGAAATTACACCATTTACGCAGTACTCACTAAACGCAATCCAATGTTACATTGGCACAAAGTTCGTCCATCACCATAGAATTTCGACTTGTTACAGACCACCTCCCCGCGCTCACTCACTCGCGCCAGAACACTCAATCCGAAGGCCATATCAGGTATAGACATCTTTTGTCTACACGAAGTCTTTTGGATATTTTTTTGTGATAGTTCTGAAAGCATACGAAGTTTTATATTCATTTAAATTCTACTCGATTATCACCAAGTTTTCCTTGTGAACGATTGTTCTCCAATATTAATTGTAGCGTATTTTGATAGCTTTGAAATTACACCATTTACGCAGTACTCACTACACGCAATCCAAAGTTACATTGGGACAAAGTTCGTCCATCACCACAGAATTTCGACTTGTTACAGACCACCTCCCCGCGTTCACTCACTCGCGCCAGAACACTCAATCCGAAGGCCATATCAGGTATAGACATCTTTTGTCTACACGAAGTCTTTTGGATATTTTTTTGTGATAGTTCTGAAAGCATACGAAGTTTTATATTCATTTAAATTCTACTCGATTATCACCAAGTTTTCCTTGTGAACGATTGTTCTCCAATATTAATTGTAGCGTATTTTGATAGCTTTGAAATTACACCATTTACGCAGTACTCACTACACGCAATCCAAAGTTACATTGGGACAAAGTTCGTCCATCACCACAGAATTTCGACTTGTTACAGACCACCTCCCCGCGTTCACTCACTCGCGCCAGAACACTCAATCCGAAGGCCATATCAGGTATAGACATCTTTTGTCTACACGAAGTCTTTTGGATATTTTTTTGTGATAGTTCTGAAAGCATACGAAGTTTTATATTCATTTAAATTCTACTCGATTATCACCAAGTTTTCCTTGTGAACGATTGTTCTCCAATATTAATTGTAGCGTATTTTGATAGCTTTGAAATTACACCATTTACGCAGTACTCACTACACGCAATCCAAAGTTACATTGGGACAAAGTTCGTCCATCACCACAGAATTTCGACTTGTTACAGACCACCTCCCCGCGTTCACTCACTCGCGCCAGAACACTCAATCCGAAGGCCATATCAGGTATAGACATCTTTTGTCTACACGAAGTCTTTTGGATATTTTTTTGTGATAGTTCTGAAAGCATACGAAGTTTTATATTCATTTAAATTCTACTCGATTATCACCAAGTTTTCCTTGTGAACGATTGTTCTCCAATATTAATTGTAGCGTATTTTGATAGCTTTGAAATTACACCATTTACGCAGTACTCACTACACGCAATCCAAAGTTACATTGGGACAAAGTTCGTCCATCACCACAGAATTTCGACTTGTTACAGACCACCTCCCCGCGTTCACTCACTCGCGCCAGAACACTCAATCCGAAGGCCATATCAGGTATAGACATCTTTTGTCTACACGAAGTCTTTTGGATATTTTTTTGTGATAGTTCTGAAAGCATACGAAGTTTTATATTCATTTAAATTCTACTCGATTATCACCAAGTTTTCCTTGTGAACGATTGTTCTCCAATATTAATTGTAGCGTATTTTGATAGCTTTGAAATTACACCATTTACGCAGTACTCACTACACGCAATCCAAAGTTACATTGGGACAAAGTTCGTCCATCACCACAGAATTTCGACTTGTTACAGACCACCTCCCCGCGTTCACTCACTCGCGCCAGAACACTCAATCCGAAGGCCATATCAGGTATAGACATCTTTTGTCTACACGAAGTCTTTTGGATATTTTTTTGTGATAGTTCTGAAAGCATACGAAGTTTTATATTCATTTAAATTCTACTCGATTATCACCAAGTTTTCCTTGTGAACGATTGTTCTCCAATATTAATTGTAGCGTATTTTGATAGCTTTGAAATTACACCATTTACGCAGTACTCACTACACGCAATCCAAAGTTACATTGGGACAAAGTTCGTCCATCACCACAGAATTTCGACTTGTTACAGACCACCTCCCCGCGTTCACTCACTCGCGCCAGAACACTCAATCCGAAGGCCATATCAGGTATAGACATCTTTTGTCTACACGAAGTCTTTTGGATATTTTTTTGTGATAGTTCTGAAAGCATACGAAGTTTTATATTCATTTAAATTCTACTCGATTATCACCAAGTTTTCCTTGTGAACGATTGTTCTCCAATATTAATTGTAGCGTATTTTGATAGCTTTGAAATTACACCATTTACGCAGTACTCACTACACGCAATCCAAAGTTACATTGGGACAAAGTTCGTCCATCACCACAGAATTTCGACTTGTTACAGACCACCTCCCCGCGTTCACTCACTCGCGCCAGAACACTCAATCCGAAGGCCATATCAGGTATAGACATCTTTTGTCTACACGAAGTCTTTTGGATATTTTTTTGTGATAGTTCTGAAAGCATACGAAGTTTTATATTCATTTAAATTCTACTCGATTATCACCAAGTTTTCCTTGTGAACGATTGTTCTCCAATATTAATTGTAGCGTATTTTGATAGCTTTGAAATTACACCATTTACGCAGTACTCACTACACGCAATCCAAAGTTACATTGGGACAAAGTTCGTCCATCACCACAGAATTTCGACTTGTTACAGACCACCTCCCCGCGTTCACTCACTCGCGCCAGAACACTCAATCCGAAGGCCATATCAGGTATAGACATCTTTTGTCTACACGAAGTCTTTTGGATATTTTTTTGTGATAGTTCTGAAAGCATACGAAGTTTTATATTCATTTAAATTCTACTCGATTATCACCAAGTTTTCCTTGTGAACGATTGTTCTCCAATATTAATTGTAGCGTATTTTGATAGCTTTGAAATTACACCATTTACGCAGTACTCACTACACGCAATCCAAAGTTACATTGGGACAAAGTTCGTCCATCACCACAGAATTTCGACTTGTTACAGACCACCTCCCCGCGTTCACTCACTCGCGCCAGAACACTCAATCCGAAGGCCATATCAGGTATAGACATCTTTTGTCTACACGAAGTCTTTTGGATATTTTTTTGTGATAGTTCTGAAAGCATACGAAGTTTTATATTCATTTAAATTCT
The DNA here is from genome assembly GCA_933210815.1 of Meta bourneti. Classification (NCBI taxonomy): domain Eukaryota; kingdom Metazoa; phylum Arthropoda; class Arachnida; order Araneae; family Tetragnathidae; genus Meta; species Meta bourneti. Next base: position 35,555,500 of record OW119930.1, on the reverse strand, counting down.
ACTCGATTATCACCAAGTTTTCCTTGTGAACGATTGTTCTCCAATATTAATTGTAGCGTATTTTGATAGCTTTGAAATTACACCATTTACGCAGTACTCACTACACGCAATCCAAAGTTACATTGGGACAAAGTTCGTCCATCACCACAGAATTTCGACTTGTTACAGACCACCTCCCCGCGTTCACTCACTCGCGCCAGAACACTCAATCCGAAGGCCATATCAGGTATAGACATCTTTTGTCTACACGAAGTCTTTTGGATATTTTTTTGTGATAGTTCTGAAAGCATACGAAGTTTTATATTCATTTAAATTCTACTCGATTATCACCAAGTTTTCCTTGTGAACGATTGTTCTCCAATATTAATTGTAGCGTATTTTGATAGCTTTGAAATTACACCATTTACGCAGTACTCACTACACGCAATCCAAAGTTACATTGGGACAAAGTTCGTCCATCACCACAGAATTTCGACTTGTTACAGACCACCTCCCCGCGTTCACTCACTCGCGCCAGAACACTCAATCCGAAGGCCATATCAGGTATAGACATCTTTTGTCTACACGAAGTCTTTTGGATATTTTTTTGTGATAGTTCTGAAAGCATACGAAGTTTTATATTCATTTAAATTCTACTCGATTATCACCAAGTTTTCCTTGTGAACGATTGTTCTCCAATATTAATTGTAGCGTATTTTGATAGCTTTGAAATTACACCATTTACGCAGTACTCACTACACGCAATCCAAAGTTACATTGGGACAAAGTTCGTCCATCACCACAGAATTTCGACTTGTTACAGACCACCTCCCCGCGTTCACTCACTCGCGCCAGAACACTCAATCCGAAGGCCATATCAGGTATAGACATCTTTTGTCTACACGAAGTCTTTTGGATATTTTTTTGTGATAGTTCTGAAAGCATACGAAGTTTTATATTCATTTAAATTCTACTCGATTATCACCAAGTTTTCCTTGTGAACGATTGTTCTCCAATATTAATTGTAGCGTATTTTGATAGCTTTGAAATTACACCATTTACGCAGTACTCACTACACGCAATCCAAAGTTACATTGGGACAAAGTTCGTCCATCACCACAGAATTTCGACTTGTTACAGACCACCTCCCCGCGTTCACTCACTCGCGCCAGAACACTCAATCCGAAGGCCATATCAGGTATAGACATCTTTTGTCTACACGAAGTCTTTTGGATATTTTTTTGTGATAGTTCTGAAAGCATACGAAGTTTTATATTCATTTAAATTCTACTCGATTATCACCAAGTTTTCCTTGTGAACGATTGTTCTCCAATATTAATTGTAGCGTATTTTGATAGCTTTGAAATTACACCATTTACGCAGTACTCACTACACGCAATCCAAAGTTACATTGGGACAAAGTTCGTCCATCACCACAGAATTTCGACTTGTTACAGACCACCTCCCCGCGTTCACTCACTCGCGCCAGAACACTCAATCCGAAGGCCATATCAGGTATAGACATCTTTTGTCTACACGAAGTCTTTTGGATATTTTTTTGTGATAGTTCTGAAAGCATACGAAGTTTTATATTCATTTAAATTCTACTCGATTATCACCAAGTTTTCCTTGTGAACGATTGTTCTCCAATATTAATTGTAGCGTATTTTGATAGCTTTGAAATTACACCATTTACGCAGTACTCACTACACGCAATCCAAAGTTACATTGGGACAAAGTTCGTCCATCACCACAGAATTTCGACTTGTTACAGACCACCTCCCCGCGTTCACTCACTCGCGCCAGAACACTCAATCCGAAGGCCATATCAGGTATAGACATCTTTTGTCTACACGAAGTCTTTTGGATATTTTTTTGTGATAGTTCTGAAAGCATACGAAGTTTTATATTCATTTAAATTCTACTCGATTATCACCAAGTTTTCCTTGTGAACGATTGTTCTCCAATATTAATTGTAGCGTATTTTGATAGCTTTGAAATTACACCATTTACGCAGTACTCACTACACGCAATCCAAAGTTACATTGGGACAAAGTTCGTCCATCACCACAGAATTTCGACTTGTTACAGACCACCTCCCCGCGTTCACTCACTCGCGCCAGAACACTCAATCCGAAGGCCATATCAGGTATAGACATCTTTTGTCTACACGAAGTCTTTTGGATATTTTTTTGTGATAGTTCTGAAAGCATACGAAGTTTTATATTCATTTAAATTCTACTCGATTATCACCAAGTTTTCCTTGTGAACGATTGTTCTCCAATATTAATTGTAGCGTATTTTGATAGCTTTGAAATTACACCATTTACGCAGTACTCACTACACGCAATCCAAAGTTACATTGGGACAAAGTTCGTCCATCACCACAGAATTTCGACTTGTTACAGACCACCTCCCCGCGTTCACTCACTCGCGCCAGAACACTCAATCCGAAGGCCATATCAGGTATAGACATCTTTTGTCTACACGAAGTCTTTTGGATATTTTTTTGTGATAGTTCTGAAAGCATACGAAGTTTTATATTCATTTAAATTCTACTCGATTATCACCAAGTTTTCCTTGTGAACGATTGTTCTCCAATATTAATTGTAGCGTATTTTGATAGCTTTGAAATTACACCATTTACGCAGTACTCACTACACGCAATCCAAAGTTACATTGGGACAAAGTTCGTCCATCACCACAGAATTTCGACTTGTTACAGACCACCTCCCCGCGTTCACTCACTCGCGCCAGAACACTCAATCCGAAGGCCATATCAGGTATAGACATCTTTTGTCTACACGAAGTCTTTTGGATATTTTTTTGTGATAGTTCTGAAAGCATACGAAGTTTTATATTCATTTAAATTCTACTCGATTATCACCAAGTTTTCCTTGTGAACGATTGTTCTCCAATATTAATTGTAGCGTATTTTGATAGCTTTGAAATTACACCATTTACGCAGTACTCACTACACGCAATCCAAAGTTACATTGGGACAAAGTTCGTCCATCACCACAGAATTTCGACTTGTTACAGACCACCTCCCCGCGCTCACTCACTCGCGCCAGAACACTCAATCCGAAGGCCATATCAGGTATAGACATCTTTTGTCTACACGAAGTCTTTTGGATATTTTTTTGTGATAGTTCTGAAAGCATACGAAGTTTTATATTCATTTAAATTCTACTCGATTATCACCAAGTTTTCCTTGTGAACGATTGTTCTCCAATATTAATTGTAGCGTATTTTGATAGCTTTGAAATTACACCATTTACGCAGTACTCACTACACGCAATCCAAAGTTACATTGGGACAAAGTTCGTCCATCACCACAGAATTTCGACTTGTTACAGACCACCTCCCCGCGCTCACTCACTCGCGCCAGAACACTCAATCCGAAGGCCATATCAGGTATAGACATCTTTTGTCTACACGAAGTCTTTTGGATATTTTTTTGTGATAGTTCTGAAAGCATACGAAGTTTTATATTCATTTAAATTCTACTCGATTATCACCAAGTTTTCCTTGTGAACGATTGTTCTCCAATATTAATTGTAGCGTATTTTGATAGCTTTGAAATTACACCATTTACGCAGTACTCACTACACGCAATCCAAAGTTACATTGGCACAAAGTTCGTCCATCACCACAGAATTTCGACTTGTTACAGACCACCTCCCCGCGCTCACTCACTCGCGCCAGAACACTCAATCCGAAGGCCATATCAGGTGTAGACATCTTTTGTCTACACGAAGTCTTTTGGATATTTTTTTGTGATAGTTCTGAAAGCATACGAAGTTTTATATTCATTTAAATTCTACTCGATTATCACCAAGTTTTCCTTGTGAACGATTGTTCTCCAATATTAATTGTAGCGTATTTTGATAGCTTTGAAATTACACCATTTACGCAGTACTCACTACACGCAATCCAAAGTTACATTGGCACAAAGTTCGTCCATCACCACAGAATTTCGACTTGTTACAGACCACCTCCCCGCGCTCACTCACTCGCGCCAGAACACTCAATCCGAAGGCCATATCAGGTATAGACATCTTTTGTCTACACGAAGTCTTTTGGATATTTTTTTGTGATAGTTCTGAAAGCATACGAAGTTTTATATTCATTTAAATTCTACTCGATTATCACCAAGTTTTCCTTGTGAACGATTGTTCTCCAATATTAATTGTAGCGTATTTTGATAGCTTTGAAATTACACCATTTACGCAGTACTCACTACACGCAATCCAATGTTACATTGGCACAAAGTTCGTCCATCACCACAGAATTTCGACTTGTTACAGACCACCTCCCCGCGCTCACTCACTCGCGCCAGAACACTCAATCCGAAGGCCATATCAGGTATAGACATCTTTTGTCTACACGAAGTCTTTTGGATATTTTTTTGTGATAGTTCTGAAAGCATACGAAGTTTTATATTCATTTAAATTCTACTCGATTATCACCAAGTTTTCCTTGTGAACGATTGTTCTCCAATATTAATTGTAGCGTATTTTGATAGCTTTGAAATTACACCATTTACGCAGTACTCACTACACGCAATCCAATGTTACATTGGCACAAAGTTCGTCCATCACCACAGAATTTCGACTTGTTACAGACCACCTCCCCGCGCTCACTCACTCGCGCCAGAACACTCAATCCGAAGGCCATATCAGGTATAGACATCTTTTGTCTACACGAAGTCTTTTGGATATTTTTTTGTGATAGTTCTGAAAGCATACGAAGTTTTATATTCATTTAAATTCTACTCGATTATCACCAAGTTTTCCTTGTGAACGATTGTTCTCCAATATTAATTGTAGCGTATTTTGATAGCTTTGAAATTACACCATTTACGCAGTACTCACTACACGCAATCCAATGTTACATTGGCACAAAGTTCGTCCATCACCACAGAATTTCGACTTGTTACAGACCACCTCCCCGCGCTCACTCACTCGCGCCAGAACACTCAATCCGAAGGCCATATCAGGTATAGACATCTTTTGTCTACACGAAGTCTTTTGGATATTTTTTTGTGATAGTTCTGAAAGCATACGAAGTTTTATATTCATTTAAATTCTACTCGATTATCACCAAGTTTTCCTTGTGAACGATTGTTCTCCAATATTAATTGTAGCGTATTTTGATAGCTTTGAAATTACACCATTTACGCAGTACTCACTACACGCAATCCAAAGTTACATTGGGACAAAGTTCGTCCATCACCACAGAATTTCGACTTGTTACAGACCACCTCCCCGCGCTCACTCACTCGCGCCAGAACACTCAATCCGAAGGCCATATCAGGTATAGACATCTTTTGTCTACACGAAGTCTTTTGGATATTTTTTTGTGATAGTTCTGAAAGCATACGAAGTTTTATATTCATTTAAATTCTACTCGATTATCACCAAGTTTTCCTTGTGAACGATTGTTCTCCAATATTAATTGTAGCGTATTTTGATAGCTTTGAAATTACACCATTTACGCAGTACTCACTACACGCAATCCAAAGTTACATTGGGACAAAGTTCGTCCATCACCACAGAATTTCGACTTGTTACAGACCACCTCCCCGCGCTCACTCACTCGCGCCAGAACACTCAATCCGAAGGCCATATCAGGTATAGACATCTTTTGTCTACACGAAGTCTTTTGGATATTTTTTTGTGATAGTTCTGAAAGCATACGAAGTTTTATATTCATTTAAATTCTACTCGATTATCACCAAGTTTTCCTTGTGAACGATTGTTCTCCAATATTAATTGTAGCGTATTTTGATAGCTTTGAAATTACACCATTTACGCAGTACTCACTACACGCAATCCAATGTTACATTGGCACAAAGTTCGTCCATCACCACAGAATTTCGACTTGTTACAGACCACCTCCCCGCGCTCACTCACTCGAACCAGCACACTCAATCCAAAGGCCATATCAGGTACGGACATCATGTGTCTATGCGAGGCTATATTTATCTCCTGGATGTTTCTTCTAGTTTTGAAAGTATAACACAAAACAGTTGTAATAACTTTTGTAACGCTCATCTTTCCATGCATGCATACCAGTATAATATCGATTTTAAAGACGTATTCACGTCAAAAAAGTTCACGACGATCGGAGATTGTATTAAATTAATTAAATGGTCATTCAGACGCCACATGAAACATTATAATGAATCAAATTCCAAGGTTACTCGCAGGGGCTCTCAGGCAATTGGAAACTCGACTTCGTGCATGTGAGGATGGTGTCGTTCAGGTGACTCTCAGCATCGGCATCTTCCCACCTCGTCTCAGTTTTGACGCACGGATATGAATTGATGCTATCTCCATAGGGAACCTGAAACAGAAAAACGAATTGAATTTCTTATGTATTCAAACATGAAACAAACTAAGCTTACTCGAAAATGTTATATTTTGTAAGCACTTCTAAAGAACAAGTGTCACAATTCAAGATATTTCCATTTTAAGTTCAGTGAAGTTATGCCAGCAATGATATCAACGTTGAGGAATAGTTTCACACAAATCACGAAAAAGCCCAAACATCACAATACTAAATTGCAATAATAAACCCTCAAGTGGTTTTGATGAGGTATCTCGTCCATCAAGATATGACCAATTTTGCTAGTGATGTGATATCTCGTCATCAAGATATTGCCGATTTTTTATAACGAGATTAAGATCTGGCAGCGTATGATTGCGACCTTTGTTTGTTGCCTATTGTTACCTTAGCCGCATAATAGGCGTGACCCCCTGCAGTTTGATGTATGACTAAGTGGCAATAAGTGACGATATGATAGGAATAGAACAAGGCTATGGCTATGGAGGCCCGAAATGTTATTGAGTGAATAAAAGTGCTGCAGTAAATATAAGTTTGATTTGCATGGATTAATCCAAGTCCTTTAGTCGAAAAATCATGGACAGGTTTGAACTCCAAGTGGTTTAGACGAGATATTTCATCCATCAAGATTTGAACAAGCTTGCTAATGACGAGATACCACGTCATCAACATGAAGACAATTTTTTTATGAAGTGATCAAGATCTGGTCAGTTTTCTTTCTAATGAAGATATATCTCGTCCATCAAGCTCTGTTTTGTTATTGTTATTTCAATTAACGTCACACTGGAGCAACACAACGGGCTATTGGTGACGGTCCGGGATCAATCCCAAAGGGAAAGATCCGAGGACAACACCACGTAATTTTGAACCACGGTCAGATGACGAGGCAACACCTGAGCTGGCACCCCACTCTCCAAACTTCCACACCACGCCAACGTGAGGACATTTGAGGCCACGACAGATTTAACGTGCACCAGCCCCCTTTGTACACGACGGTGTTTGGCTGGATTCGAACTCGCAACCCTTCGGTTGCTAGTCCGTTACTCTTCCAACCGGGCCACCGCGGCCCTCCATCAAGCTCTGATCAGTTTTGTTAATGACGAGATATCTCACAAAAACCAAGAGTATTAACGAACGCTCTGCACTAACAATCGGGTTAACTCAAGCCAATCTCCAGTAGAAACTGGGGGACACGGTAGCCCAGTTGGAAGAGCAACGGATTAGCAACCGGAGGGTTTCGAGTTCGAAACTCGGTCCAGCCGAAGGCCGTCGAGTACACGGGGACAGGTGCTCGTTAAATCTGTCAGGACCTCAAACGTCCTCACGTTGTCGTGATGTGGAAGTTTGGAGAGTGGGGTGCCAGCTCCAGCTCCAGTGCTGTTCTCGTCATCTGACCATGGTTCAAAATTGCGGGGCGTTATCCTTAAACTTTTCCATTCGGGGTGGATCCCGTACCGTCGCCAATAACCCGTTGCATTGCTCCAGTGTGACGTTGATTAACTATCTACTAGTAGAAACTGACTAACGAAGATCCTGGAAAGTAGCTTCTTATAAGAAATAGTTTGTTCGTCTTAAAATTTTGCATACTACACTGCTGGCCACCGTAAATGCAACACCCTGAAGGAAGCATGCAAATAATATGAAATTTACAACATGCATTAGCGGAGGTGAGATATGCAAATGATTAGAATTTCAGCGCAGACGCACATCACGCGCGCCTGTGGCGCCACTTCAAAGCGCTATTAAAGGCTTGGAGATTTCGACGATTTCAAGTACGGCAATTGTGTTTTTCTTGTGTTTTTTTCAAAAAAACGATCAATTATGCCTCGTAGAAAGCAGCGATCATCTTTTGATCAAGTATCCGAGTTCGACAGAGGAAGGATAGTGGCCTACCGAGATTGTGGATTATCTTTCAGGGAAATCGGTAGTCGTGTTGGACGAAACCAAACAACTGTAATGCGGATATGTGATCGTTGGATGCAGGAGGGTACGACGGACCGACGTGTTCGATCGCATCCACCTCAGTGCACCACTTCACGTGATGACAGGCATATTGTGCGTATGGCAGTGACGGATCGCTCAGCCACATCACGAACCATAGCACAGCACATTCAGTCTGTACCGCATCATCCAGTGTCTGCGCGTACCATTCGACGCCGTTTACAGCATAGTGGTCTGTCCGCAAGACGTCCATTGCTTCGTCTACCCTTGACGCAGAACCACAGACGTTTCCGCCGCCAATGGTGCGATGAAAGAAGGATGTGGACGGCAGAATGGAATGAAATTGTCTTTACTGACGAGTCACGCTCCTGTCTGCAACACCACCATGGTCGGATTCGAGTCTGGAGACACCGTGGAGAGAGGATGCTGAACAGCTGCGTTATGCACCGCCACACTGGTCCTGCACCGGGTATTATGGTATGGGGCGGTATTGGATATCACTCTCGCACTCCTCTAGTACGCATTGCCGGTACTTTAAACAGCCAGCGCTACATCTCCGAGGTGTTGGAGCCAGTTGTCCTTCCTTACCTTCAGGGCTTGCCCACAGCCATATTTCAACAGGATAATGCGCGACCACACGTGGCACGCATTGTCCAAGGGTTCTTCGTCAATCGCCAGATTGAATTGCTTCCCTGGCCAGCTCGCTCTCCGGATCTTTCGCCGATAGAAAACATGTGGTCCATGGTTGCTCAACGATTGACCCAGAATACATCCCCAGCTGCCACACCAGATCAACTTTGGCAACGTGTGGAAGCTGCTTGGTCTGCTGTACCCCAAGAACACATCCAAAGTCTCTTTGAATCAATGCCGAGGCGTGTGGCAGCGGTGATCTCCAACAATGGCGGCTACTCTGGCTACTGATTTTGGCAGGAACCACACTTCACAAAAGTCTATAAATTTAATCATTTGATACTTGGTCAACATGTTATCTACAAAATAAATTTTGTTGTGATATCTCTTGTCTTTCTTGGTGTTGCAATTTGGGTGGCCAGCAGTGTACTTGAATCTAGAGCGTTCCGCTTCAATGCACCCGAATCTACGTTAGTCAGTTTCTACTGGATTAGATTGATTCGGTTGGTTGATTTGGGGTTTTTATGGTGCAAGGGCCATATTTGGCATACAATATCAAGACATACAATATCAAGTAATAGACATACACACACAATGAAAATTTTACTGATACAGAAGAGGGAAATACACCCAGGGAGGAATGCACCTGGCAGAAATCGAAATTGCGCCGCCTACAACTCGAAAGTTTACACCCAACGCTGGATACGTGCGAATACAGTTCAGAAATTCACTTCGAATACAGTCCGAAAAGTTATTAAAAAACTCGGTACAGCTTTGACATAAAGACTTTTTTGTGGCAATGTTTTTTTTATATCGCCAAGGGCGAATTTCTTAGAAAAACATTGTTTAAGGCTTAGCGGAAAATAAGTAACGGAATGAATTTTAAAAATAGATAAATTAACGCAACTCATTATAATTACAACTGCACTCACTGCCAAAAGTTAAGCACGAAGCGGTAAATTTCGAAAAAATCGACAAGTGCAGTTTTGATTGACGGGAAATGCGGCAGGAAAGTAGCAAATATGTTTATGCATGAAACAAAATAAAGATTTACATACAAAGATGAAAACAATATTGAATTTTCATAAATTATAAGATGAAGTCATATTGGAGTCATTAACAAAATGATGTTTAAATCCAAAACAAACAAACAAAACCGATATTAATAGGGTATATGATCACCCCTCATCCTCATACAAAGCTTACAGCGTGTGACCATGCTTTCCATGAGGTGATCAACCACCCCAGAGTCAAGTAATCGCCATTCCTCCTGTAGAGCAGTTTGCAACTCTGTGAGAGTGACTGGGGGTGGAAAACGTGCAGACACAACACGGCTGAGGGCATCCCAAAGATTTTCAATGGGATTAAGGTCGGGAGAGTACGCCGGCCAATCCATACGCGCAATCCCCTCACTCTCCAGGTAGTCGTAGACGATGTTGGTTCGATGGGGACGCGCATTATCATCCATTAAAACAAAAGCAGGACCAACTGCTGCAGCGTACAATCTCACAGTGGGTTCTAGGACTTCATCCCGATACCAGAGAGCCCATCACAGAACCCTGTCTATAGATATGCAGGTGGGTGCGATATCCCAACGAAATCCCTGCCCACACCATGATACTTCCACCTCGGAATGCGTGATGCTCGATGATGTTCTGGGGCCGATTGCGTGTGCCTTGTTCTCTCCAGACCCTTCACACTTGTCATCTGGCTCCATGGCAAATCTCGACTCATCCGTGAACATAACGTTGGCCCAATCAGACACAGTCCAATTCACATGTTGCCGACACCACTTTAATCGTGCCCCTCTGGATTGGATGGATAGAGGAACACAAACTCGCGATACCCGGGCGTACAGTCCATTCATGTGTAGCCTTCGGCGAACAGTAGTGGCAGATATCGTCTTACCAATGGACGCTGCAACCATAGATGTCACACTTGTAGAGGTCGCTCTTCGATTCCGCTTGGCTAAAACAGCAGTATATCAATCTTCAGCGGGGGTCGTAACCCTTAGGCGACCGGCCGCAGGTCTTCGGACAATTGTTTGGCTTGTTTGGAATTGTTTCCATAATCGTGAAATGACGGAATGATGAACGCCGAAGAAAAGAGCAACATCTGTGATTGATTGTCCTGCTTCAAGGCTTCCCACAGAACGCCAGCGCTCACTATCTGCCATTCGTCTTCTGGAAGCCATAGAAACACGTCTATCTTGAAAACTAATCGTACGAAAGTTCTAAACACTTTTTATCAGCACTTACATGAAACTCCTCTGACCTTTCACAATGTTGGCTTCTTATACGACTGCCTTTTTTTGCATATTTTTCGACACGAAACCGTGATTGGCTGTTACAGAACATATTTGCATACTTGCATCTACCTCTGTAGAGAAATGCAGCCTCTCAAATTCAGATTGGCTTCTGGAAATTAACATTTTCCTCTCCGTGCTTAACTTTTGGCCCAGTAAGTGTACTAGGTAAGTATTTACTTTAATGAAAAAATCTTTACTTTTTCTGAAATATTGGGGCCACGGTAGCCCGATTGGAAAAGTAACCGATTAGCAAAAGGAGGGTTGCGAGTTCGAATCCAACCAAAGACCGTCGTTCACAAAGTGGTCTGGTGCACGTTAAATCTGTCGTGGCCTCAAATGTTCTCACATTGGAGTGGTGTGGAAGTTTGGAGAGTAAGGTGCCAGCTAAGGTGTGGCCTCGTCATCTGACCGTGGTTCAAAATTACGTGGTGTTTCCTCGTATCTGTCCCTTCGACTTTGATTCCGAACCGTCACCAATAACCCGTTGTTTTGCGCCAATGTGACGTATTAAATCACCTACCTACCTATCTGAAATATTTTTATAGAAGTTTGTCTAAGTGAAGTAGTTTATTAGTTTTACGTATAATGCAACCAGGCTATATAATATGAATGACCACATTAATTCTAGCAAGCTAGAGTTATTTAGGCATTGAAAAAATAAGAAAAAGATAATGATTTACGAAAACTAATAAGAGATTCAAATAATCGCTAGGTTATCATAATCCTAATAAAGCAGGGTTACCTTTGCCTGCCACAACTCGCTACAAAATACGTATATGCCAAAAATTGCTCCAAAAGCATTGCCACAAAAAGCCTTATATAAAAGGCGTACAAACTAACTAAATAAATCAATTTTTTTCTTAATGCGACAACACACAATTAATCAAACGTAGAAAACCACATTTTTCATAAAATTCTTAGAAACTGACCTTGTAATATCTTCGGTCATAATATTTCCAAGTAGGACAATTCCGTTTGTATAATGTAGTCTCACACATTTCTTTAACGGTTAAATTTTTGCATTTGCAGTCCTCTTTTTCGCATACCACGCTCCTTCTTCTCCTATTATGGGAAAAAGGAAATTTAGTGAGAAGGACTTTTGTATAATCTTTACAAGGATATCAAAGCAGTGTACAGCAGTCAAAAATGTATATCTACACATATAAAGCAGAGTTTCCATCTGTGTTCTCATTGCAAATCTACACCAAATTTGGTGCACGTATTCTTTGGAAGCCTGCGGGTAACGTAGGCTACATATTAACCACTGTTCTGGGTGTGCAGTGGGGTATAACGTCTCCCGTCATCCTGGACAGAGCACTTGCTAGGGGCACTCTAATCCGGTCTGACTGTTCAGATGACGTCAGAGTTAACATCTACAGGAGTCTCCTCTAAAGATGACCTTGAAGGTTTTTAGAATCTTAGAGTATGGTGCAATCGTTTCGGTCGTGCTGAAAATAGCTGAGTATCATCGTTTATGCATTATATCTGTATAATCTTAAACTGTAGCTTTATTATTGGAATGTAAATTTGTATAATATAAGATTATTTTTATAGAAAGTGGTCTTTTTATCGTTAATATGGTAGATGGGACTAAAGAGAATTTGAAATCATCATGGGAATAAAAATGCGTATTAATACGATCAATGTCAGAACAATTGACACTAAATTTGGTACATTCGTCCTGTAGAATTCTTCGGGACACATAGGCTATATATTAACTCCATTCCATTTGTACTGGGTCTTCAGGGGAATTAAAATAATTCGAAATCTCCATAGGAATAATAATGAGTAATATTACGATGAATTATAAACGATTCAACTCGAGTAACGCCGGGTAATTCAGCTAGTGTAATATAAAAAATACGAATGTTTATAAATCGAGATAATTTATATATAATTTTTTAATCTGTAGGTACCAGTCTAATTAGGCCAAATATGGTCCTTTCGCCATAAAAACACAACAAATCGACTCCAAGTTTGCTCTTTGCGAGCTGACAAATGATACATTCTAGTGCTATCCATAAAACAGCTAATACCTAACAAGATAATAAACAGCATGATTGAGTGTGCTCTGTTTTCTAGAGTGAGATATAATATATACTATTTTTATGAGACATTTTAATAACCGTTAACCCTAAAGAACAACAGCCTCTGGGTTTGAATCTTGGTCTGGGAATGGACGTTCGTAATGGTTTGGAGTATAAAGGAAATATAAAGTAGAGTGAGCAATGGGGATAACATTTCTATGGGCCCAGGATCATGTTACAGAAACTAGTTGTAACGAGACCCTTAGACTAATTTCGTAAGCCAGGTGGAAACGAACATTCATCATCTGATTGGTCCGAATGCCGTGGTAGTAGATTTTGTCGATTTCAACATTTTTGTCGACATCCTACAAAAAGCTCATTCACATTCTACACCATAAGATGTTACACAACTGAACGAGGCGGTAAGATACCATATCGGTCAACCAAGTCAATTTTTCACAGATCAGTCACTCGACTACTAGTCGCCATATTAATCACACTCTTGAAGCTCCTCTCAATAGAAATGCTCTATGCTTATGGATGAAGTGGATTCCGAACCATAGACGTTAAATATAAGTAGACAGAACATTGCTATTGGGAGGAGCTTCAAAAAGTGTTACCAAACTGTTGACTAGTAATCACGTGACAGCTTTGTGAAAAATTCGCGGAGTTGGTCTATTTGGTTTCTTATTTCCTCGTTTGGCGATCTAACATCTCACGACAAGTTAGTGTGTGGATGTTCATTTCTAGAGTGTTGACCCAAAAGATGAAATCGCCGAAGTCTACTACTACTATGTCGCGAGGACCAATCAGAAGATGAATCAATGGAAAATGAATGGGCATTTTGTCTCATTCCGTGAATCAGATGATGACTGTTCGTTTCCTCCCGGCTGACGAAAGTTGTTTTAGGGTAGTGAACAAACCCACTAGTCTAGACCCATTTTAATGAGAGGGACGTTCAGTGTAAACAACCACCGAAAGACGAGGATTGTGCTTAAGGTTACCCATACGTACAAGAATCAAGCACGTTACTTTACAAAAAATACTAGTGTCATCTCCATTTAACTTTACATGTAAAGTCTCTCACAGCTCTAATGCTATTAATTCCAAAATACCTTCATGTGCAACATAAACAAGATTACTCTGATTACTTATTATAATCTTATTATAATCTGATTACTTATTAGAATTGCAGACTGTGAAAGCTGGTTGCTCTATTTCAGTTGTACTAGTGACTTGGATGTCAATCATTGTGGGATACATCAGATAGACTTGAAGGAATTCAGTAGTCTGGTACACCAAACCGATGAACGAGATGACGAAGACGCATATTTTCAACCATCTCTTTCTCCAATCCTGGCTACTCGCGATCTCCGGAAAACTAGTGATCATGGAGTTCTCGAAAGTAGATTTCGCAAAGGTTTTAAAGGACGATTTGTAATTCTTGGATTTCGTCTTCGCCATACTGGTAATCTAGAAAAAAATTATCATACACAGGATAAGAATGTGCTGCAAGATATTAGAAAATAGATTAACCTTCCGTTAGTCGTACTACTACTGACTGTTGCGCGGTGACTTATTTCAATGTTACGTAGAGTTTGGGCAGGGCCCGCGGTTGACCAGCTGGTTGAGTCGCGGATTAGCAACCGGAGGGTTGCGAGTTTGAAACTCGCTCCAACTACAGACTTTCGGGGGTGCCAGCTCAGGTGTTGACCTCGTCATCTGACGGTGGATCGAAATTACGAGGTGTTGGTCTCGACTCGAATCTCTTTAGAATCGGTCCCAGACCGTTGCCGACGATCCGTTGTATTGCTCCATTGCGACGTAAATTCAACCCCTACTTACCTACAATGTTACACCTCCAACTGGTTTCAACGAGATATCTCGACTATCAAAATCTGACCAATTTTGCTAATGATTAAATATCTGGTCCATCAAGATCTGGCCAGGTTTCTTCTAGTGACGAGATATCTCTTCCAAGATCCGGATCAGTTTTGCTGATGACGAGATACCTAGTCGAGGCTACCAACAGACGGTTTTGCCTTAAGATCTCAAGAGTCATCTCCCACTGTTAACCCACGCTTGGATGAATTTCTTCACTTTGACATTCAGAGACGGATATGAAAAATGACCAGACGGTTATGAAAAATGAAAATAATGGTATAAAAAATGTTATGTGAGGTTCTCCGGCCAGACACTGTGGGACCTCTGAATCCTTTTACCTTTTAACAGAAGTGGGGTATTCTGGGGTGTTATTTGGGTATTAGACGGTGAGAAATGATGTTTCGGCATGTTGGCTGTTGGGGATATAAAGAATTACACACACGACTAATTTGGATCGTTGATGACTGAGAACCACACATGTATAGTTTATAAATTTAATTTTTTTTGCAGTTTGGTTTTTGGTTTGTCCTAAAATATATTACGTGTTTGTGTTTTAAAAATGAATAATTAATGCATGCGTAAAAACTAGGAAAGAGAGACTCGAGCAGCTCACAGATGCACAACATCTCATTTGATTAAGAAGATCCCAGACTTATAGGAGGATTCACTAATAGGCAACATCCTCTGTTTTGAAACCTGTTTAAGGTTTCATGTAAATTATAAAACGAAAAATATTGCTATAACAAAAATAAAAAATGAACTATACAGACATTATAATCGAAAATAATGACACTTATAATCATAATTTTCTGACATACATCACAGAAACTTTTTATTTTTAGGAGAGAAAATATTTTTAAAGTTGATAGAATCTAATTATGTACACTAACGGAACTAAACAGAAGAATCAGGAAAGAAAGATCGAGCTATCGAAAAAAGAAAGGTAGATAAATCATTACAACTATTCGTGTTCATTAATTTATTGATTTAAAAAAAGGAAAGAAGAATGAAAGATTGTTCACGCAGAAAAGGACAGAAAAATCATTTGAACTAATTGTGTTCATTAATGAATGCAAAAAAAGAACACGAATGAAAGGTTGAGCTGGCAAAATTGGGCAGAAAAATCATTACAGCTAATTATGCCGATTAATTAATGAAAAAAAACGGAACCTGACTAAATGATTGCACACCCAAAAATGGGCAGAAAAATCATTGTAAATAATTATATACATTAATGACAAAAACAACAGGAATGAAAGGTTGCACATTCAGAAAAGAGCAGAGAAATCATTAGAACGTATTATGTACATTAATAAATGCAAAAAAAGAAACATTAATCACAGATTCCTCACGAAAATTGGCCAAAAAAATCATTACAACTATTTATGTTCATTAATCAATGAAAAGAAGTAACGGGAATGATTTATTTAGTACGTAAAAGAGGGCAGAAAAATAATTTGACAGAAATCGAAAAGGAATAAAAAAGTTCGATATAAATTACTTTATCAATGTATTTGATATCCAATAGAGACGAGGGATTGAATTCATACTAACGCAGTAGTATCAAATATCGTCAGTATGAGACATATAGTGTCTCCAAAAATTTGATTTATACGACACAATTTTTACCGTCAGGCTTTTGACTATTTGAACACCAATCAGGAAATTTCACATTTAAAAAATAATTATTTTAAATTTTATACTGGTCTAATGTTTTTGAGGAATGATGTGTTTATTTAATAGAAATAATAATCACACTCTAGGTTATGAATCAAAATCTGTGCAACGCATCTGTAAATGCTAATTCGTACCTTGGATGAGGTAGCAATTATAACTTACATTTCACAATAATTAAAAATTTATTACCTATACTTGCTACTTGTCGATAAAAATGAGATACGTCTTTATAAATATCTACTGAGAATAATATGTAGTTTTTACAATATCTTTTTACCTGAATACCACACTTCCAATCACGATTTGAGATCAACTTGGTTACAAAATCTACTTTCCCATTTGTGGATATACTTCCATGATATTTACTATCAATATCTGTTGCCAAAAGTGCATGCAAATGTCTATTGTGTAAATATAAAAGTTTTGAGTATATGTGAGATAGCCCAACTTCTGATTGACTATTATGCATAGAATGAATTCATTGTAGTGATTCATATGGGTATGAGTACTTGTGTTTGAAAATTGCTAGATCAATAACTTTTCTAACAAAATGAAACCAGTGTTTATCTATTTGTTCTGAGTAAAAGCAAAAGATTTGTGCAGAGCGGTACTTTTGATAATGACATATTATACAAATGACAGAAGAACTGGAACTTGAACTCGTAGTTTTATCGTCACAATTGGAACCTATGTTTATGCTGTACATGAAACTCAGCTAGAGACAGTTTTGTACTAAGGAATGGAGACTAGAATCGATTATTCCACGAGATAAATAATAACGTTAAAAAATGGTCTTTAACTGTAAAATAAGTAGCGTTTCATTTATACATAACGTTTTACTTGCCATGTTTTGTATTTGTTTGGTTTTCAGCGCGGTAGAAATTAAGCAGGGCGACCTATAATTTTTTAAACAGATCTTTTTCAACAAAATGATACATTATCCTTTTTAAAAATATCGAATCATTATTCTGTGCAAATAAAAGTCTCTTAAATTTCTAGAAGTAAAGCTGTTTCCCTCTCCAATTACAAACGAAATGTAGCCTTTTTAACTCTAAATGTACTGCATCACCTCATGCGTTATTCAAAAGATTTTGCGTGTCATTCTGCTTTTAAATTATGCATAAAGAATTCAAGACGATTACCGAAACTCGCCTCTCATTCACAATCAATAGAAAGTTGAAAACGTATCCTTTCAACACTCATGCCGAAAGATTTAAACCAACCAGAAAATTCCGGGGAAAATAGAAAGATCGTTGCAGTTCCTATAACAACAAAATCATTATACTACTGTCATCAATTTCTCTATAAGAACGTAATCAAACCAATATGTACACCTTATGCCTAATATTTCTAATAAAACCTTTGAAGGGAAGTTGATTTGTTTTCTAAGGAACT
Source organism: Meta bourneti (assembly GCA_933210815.1). Classification (NCBI taxonomy): domain Eukaryota; kingdom Metazoa; phylum Arthropoda; class Arachnida; order Araneae; family Tetragnathidae; genus Meta; species Meta bourneti. The sequence goes on along the minus strand of OW119930.1, from coordinate 35,537,308 downwards.
TGGCAAGGAGTTCAGATATTCGAAATTCCATTTAATTTACAAAATTGAGTGTCAGAATATTCATTGTAAATGACAGATATGTTCAACTGTCCAGTGATGAGGCACTAGCTGTCCGAAATTCAATTCTTTGGGTTTGCAAAGTGAAAAGGTACCTGTTATTTTATATGGTTAAGGTACGTTTATTGAAAACTGTTTATTTAATTCTGTAAAATGGTTTTATTATTGTGTAAACTAATATTAAATGAGGAAATAAAGCCACGATATTGTAAAAAAATCAACCAGGCTTAACTTCCTAGTTTTTCACAACATCTAATGTCGAATTTGTGTCCGAATACTCAATTGTTGCATGAATATATTAAGATACATTATAATTGATAAGTGTGGATAAATTTATGACATGACTGTTATCCATTCGCATTACTTAAATTACTTGCATTTCTAAGATATAGAATGACATCGTCAAATAATTAGCTATTTTTTCGCAATTAGATAACTAGCTATTTTTGATGCAGTCGAAACCTACTAATCGTTTTTCAAAGAAAAACATACAAATTTTAGTAAATTTTTGCAGGTAGGTACATCATTTCGACAAACTAATTTCAAATGGCAAAACTGGTAACCCTCTTTTGTTACTACTCAAAGGTTTAATGTCATACCAATCTTTTAAAACCATAAAATACTTCAGTGGTTTTTCAAATTTTGATCAACCATATGGCACTCATGATAATTGTATGCTATTTGCATACATAATAACATTTGAAGTTTCATTCGTTTCACTAAATGCGGAAAAAGACAACACCTGATTTATAGTATTGTTTCTTTTCACAGAAAAGGATTTGAAAAGAAAACTAAAAGTTGAATGATCGATAGTTATTATCAAATAGTTCTAATTGCAATTTAAGAAATATCCCATTATAGATTTTGAATTTCGATACATTATTTTGTTTCAATGACAATTCTAAAATAACATACTTAGTATTTGGATAGTAAGGGTCCATTTATTATAGAATTGCAATCAATCATGTATTTGCAAAAACAATCAGGTCCACATTAAAAAAACCTGACAGCTCTGTTTTAGTTTTTAATTATTATTTTTGAGTTTAAAAAATGCATGAACACAATTCATTGCTCAAAATTACCATGCATAATTTCATTACACTGATATTTAATGCATACTTTTTCAATACATTTTACAGCTATACATAATTTATTTTTTAATAATTACATAATATCTATTGAGTGGGTCTCTTGTCACTGGGGAAGAATTTTTGCTACAGACTTGTCATCCTTTGAAAATAAACAATTCAATTGTCAGAGAATTGAACATTTCACAAAGTAACACAACTTATTTTTCTAAACCATAAAACTTTCTGTTACCAGAATGGTTACAGGAAAATCTAAGAAACCGGAGTCAAACTTCAAAGCATACCTAAGATCAGTGTTCAAGAAGTCCCTGATTCCAAGTTTTCCGGAAATCGCCAGTAGCCGGGATTGGAGGAGGAGGTGGTTGAAGGCCTGCGTCTTCGTCATCTCGTTCATCGGGTTCGCGTACCAGACCACCCAGTTCCTTCAGCTCTACCTGACGTACCCCACTGTGATCGACATTCAAGTCACCATTCCTACCGAAGTAGAGCAACCGGCCTTCACAATCTGCAATAGCAATAAGTAATTCATAGCACGTACTCTTACGTTGCACAGGAAAGTTGGTTTTGGGGTTTTATGGCACAAGGACCAGACGCGACATGCAATATCAAGTAATAGACACACGCACAACGAAAGTTTTACTGACTTAAGAAGAGAGGCATACAACCAGGCAGGAATGCGCAGGAAGGTAATGTGTGATTTAAAGAAGATGCGTTGGTTTGGGGGTTTTAAGGCGCAAGGGCCATATTTGGTCATGCTCCGCCAGACGCAAGACATACAATATCAAGTAATAGACACACATACAATGAAAGTTTTATAGAAGAGAGAAATACACTCAGAGAAATGCTCCTGACATGAATCGAATATACGCCGCCTACAACTTGAAGGTTGCTAGCGCATTGGGCGTACCCATTCAGATGACGAGAACTACACCTGGCGGGCACCACACTCTCCAAATTTCCACACCACCCAAAATGAGGTCGTTTGCGGCCACGACAGATTTAACATGCACCAGCTCCCGTGTGCACGACGTTCTTTGGTGTTTCAAACTCGCACCCCTCCGATTGCTAATCCGTTACTATTCCAGCCGAGCTACCGCGCCCCGAATTTAAATCTTACTCAAAATACTTTTCATAGAGTTCATGAAACTATTAGCGAAGGGCTACGCATATTTCCCTTGTAGTTATTTGTAAATATATATGTGAAAATTGATGTACGCAATTGGAAACACTTGACTAGTAATATGAGTCACGCGTTGCGTCACGAGCCACACTTGAAGCTCACGAGTGTTATTGAAATAAAATTGGTAGAACGCAGTTCATCGATCGGGAGTCTAGATGTAAATATGTAGTTGCATAAATGTCTGATCCTTTTTGCTTCGTCTAAATTCAGATTATGGTGGAAATGTTGAATCAGGGGCACTAGCGATTTATCGCCAATTATGGAAACCTTGGTGTTTTGATCCAGTTTTATGGCAACCCTATGCAAAGGGTTGTTTTTTACCAGGGAAGGGCCGTTTTTTTAACGAAATTACGATGGCGTCCAAAGCCATACTGACTTTGGAAGCCATCTTTATTTGGCGACAAAAATTGCTTGGAGACAAACATGCCCCGGATTCGACATCTTTACCCTGATTATTGTAGCTTCTTAAAGAACCATACCTTCTTAAAGACCAAAATCCAAAGGGGCTGTCGTGGCTCAGTGAGTATGCGACCTCTAGCAACCTGCGAGTTGTGGAGGTGCAGGTCTGATTCCCCTGGGTGTATTTATATCTTCCGTGCCAGTTAAACTTTGTGTGTGATGTCCATTGCTTGATGTTGTCAGTCCTGAGTCTGGCGTAGCATGGCCAAATATGGCACTTGCGCCATAAAAACCCAATTATAAAATCCACTCTAGAAATTTGTAGGGCATTTAGGTCCTTACATAGACCGAACAGGCGATTACTCTCGAATTTTACAAATTTCTAAAACAAAGAAATGTGTATTTTTAATGGATTAGAAATATTTATTCTGTATATTCCTTTCCTCCGAATACTATTGTATCGTTTATTCTCTACACAAATGACCCTTTTTAGATCAATCTGCATATACATACTATTTTTTATGCATATACAAGCTTTTCTTACTTAAACTTCCAAGTGGTGTCGTCGAGATATCTCGTCCATCATGATCCGACCAATTATGTTAACGAAGAAATCTCTCATCACCGAAATATTGCCAAATTTTTGATTATGCCGAGATCAAGGTGTAGTCAGTTTTCTTCTGAGATAGAGATATCTCGGCCATCAAGATCTGGACAGCTTTGCAAATGGCAGGATACCTCTTCGAGACAATCAGCAGGAGGGTTAAAACTCCCTGTGCATTAATTCTTTGTTTAATTGAAATATTGTTTCTCTTCCCTAAAATAGGAGAAGGCGAACTATAGTGTGCAAAAAACCAGAATGCAAGTGTAAAGAGGATGATTTCCTGGTTTCCTTTTGTTTTAATTATCCAAATTTTTGCCCGAATGAAAAGTCACCAGTGGATGTTTATGAGAAGGTAAATTTCAAATCTCACTTCTCAGAAAGAAAAGTGTTAAGTATTTCATTAATCAGTAGCTTGTTGAGTTAAAGTTACGTATTGATCCAGCATCAGACGCATGCATGTACCGCTATAATTTATGTGGGACAATAACCTTAATCCATAAATGATGAGATGAATTAAAATTAAGAGGAATTTAATGTATGCTAGTTGTACAATTTACAAGAATGAGATGAATTGACAGAGTTTTGAGCCGTCTTATGCCCGAACAAAGTTCACATATTTGCAGCCGTCTGCTGTAACGTCCATCTTCCTCATCTGCCAGTCGTCGTCTTCCTCCTGATTTTTGTGGGAAATTCTGTTATTGCCGGGTGCGCCATGCGTGGGTGTTTTGGGCACGCATGGCGTCTTTACATCCAGACATCTCCGTTTAGGGCGACGAGGGATTTCCTGTATTCCCCATTTATTCATTTATTGAATCTGAACTGTACCAGAAGGCAGGAAACAATTGTACCCTTTTCTTACTTTTATGTTTAATGATTATTGGAAAGAATTTAAATGTATACCTTCCTTTTGAAGAGCTGGTTCAACATGCTTGCAATTCATCTGATAAATGTGCAGTATTCCGCGAAATATGGATTACATTGACGTCCATATCGAAGTATGGCGTCGATAAAATATATCTTGAGGAATACTAAATGTTATCCTCTGAGAAATTCTCATCCATAATTCCACCTTCAGCAGTCTTCCCTTCCTGATTTCTAACCAGTTTTGGCGTACTTGACCAATAGAGTCTTTCCAAAGGATTCTATTATAAGAAAAGGTAGGTAGGCAGATATTTTAATTAACGTAACATTGGAGCAACACAGCGGACTTTGGAGACGATCCTGGGTCAAACCCAAAGGGAATAATCCTAGGACAACACCGCGAAATTTTATACCACGGTCAAATGACGAATCAATCTGAGCTGGCACTCCCCTCTTCAAACTTCTACACCCCTCCAACGTGAGGAAATTTGAGGCCATGACAGATTTAACATGCACTAGCTCCCTTTCGAACACGACGGTCTTTGGTTGGATTCGAACTCGCAACTCTCCGGTTGCTAATCCGTTACTCTACCAGAAGGTCTACCACGGCCCTCTAAGAAAAGAACTCGAATACTTCCAAATAATTATATTATATATCGCGGTATTTCTAGAAATGGATTACCTTAAATTTTGACTTTAATCTAGTTCGCTCTTGCATTCCAGGTAGCTCTTTCAAGTGCGAAGGATGAATACCCTTGTGTCAATATTGAAAAGCGCTGGGAAGAAGCAGTAGCTGAAAGCCATACAAATAATACCATTTTTAGTTGCATGAAATCAAGCAGTAGAATGCCTCTGTCAGATTGCAAGTAAATATGAAATTCATTTTTTATACTTTTGATAAATATTTAGAAAATATTTCCCATGAATAGGACGCTACATATAGTGTTCTATCAATGCAAAATACTCTTCAGAGGGGAAGGACTTTGAGGGACAGAGCCCTCCCCAAAGTGTTGTACTTATTTAAGTAAAAAAGTGATTTTTCTAAAGCCGATTTTCCACAATTCTCCTCCTAAAATGCTCATTAATACATTCTGCACTTTGCTTATTTTTAAGTTTATAACCATGTCATAATGTTCTATTGCATTTCAATACATGTCAAACTCCTGGAGTATGTAAAAAAATTTTGATGAAGGATGTAGGTAGGTAGTTGAATTTAATTCGCACTTGAGCAACAGTACAGGCTATTTTGATCCAGGAGATATTTTTTTGTAAAATCATTCATTTGATCTTCTGTGTGTCTGAATTCTAAGTATAGTTTAATTTTAACAGGATAAATATATGAATATTAATCATCCTCCTTTTGTGTATTTGCTGCTATATCAGACCTTAAATATATTATCAAAAATCACCGAATCTAAAAACACTGGCTTTCACTAATATAGCTCAATGAGTATGAGAAGATAAGAAACATGGATATTTAATTTTCTATCCGACAATACAAACTTTTCGGATATTTATGTCACCATTTCTATTCTTTCTAGAGAAAAAAGTATATATGTTAGCTAGCTACTGAAATGGAGTATAATTTAGAAGAAACACCTACTTATCTGAGGGAAACCTGTATGCGTTTCTTCAATTGACAGCATGTGAAACGCTTCGTTGTTTTCCATCTAAATGCCAGATTTAAAAAAATCCTGTTTCTCAAGCTACCTAATGACAGCACAATATTTTTCATACACATGTCTGTATCGAAAGACCAATGTGGAACTTCCCTAAGAAAATTTCTTAAGACATCAAACCGGACACAATCAAATTTAATGGCATGATACGGAATAATTATTTTTTCTATTATACAGCCATATAACGTGTTTTTTAATTTAAAGATACTATTACTAAAATGTAGTGTATTTCAGGCGTCCCTATCAACGTATACCGGTGAGGGAGACAAACCATCCATACGGCGTGAACATATGCTATACAATTGAATCCCAAGTAGGAAACTCTGAAGCTCAGCCCACATTTCATGATAACATGTTCCGTATGTACAGCATAGCTGTTTTTTACTTTTAACTGTAGCCCATTGCTTTAAAATAGGCGTCACAAAAGACATACACTCTGATTACTATGGTAAGATTATAAATTCTACCATAGTAACCAGACATGTCTTTGTAGACATCAGGTTAGAGCTGAGCTTGCTTTTCTCACTTTATTTATCCCTCGTATTAGGATTCCCTATTATCCTTCCACAAATGAATATCACTAGCCTTTACTGAAGTTGGTAAAAATTTTCAGAGGGCTGATCAGGAAAATGCCATCGTTGGATAAGATAGGGTGAAGGAGCACGCCATTTGGATGTGTCTATTTAATGAAGCATATTACTGTGCACTTTTCGACAGTTAACTTTTTGAACGACTTCACACTGTTTGAATTTTCTAGCTTAGAGAGTAAAGGACAAATTTCTGGAATATAAACTGGATTTTTTTTACGAAAATTTTTGATTGCTCAGTGCTACGTCTTTTTTAGGGTTTAGAAGTTATTAAGCAATTTACAGTAAAAATTCACTTCAGCAAGTTCATTAAATTTGTTCTATATTTTAATCTGTTAGCTTTGGAGATAAAATAGACCAACTTTGTTTTCATTTTCATAACACTCTGACTTCGATCGGTACCAAATAATAGACGTTACTTATGTTTAATGGGTGTTACTATAATCTAGTACTTAAAAACACAGGTAATGCTATCCTTCACCTCACCCTACTCCGAACGTATTAAAACGTTGGCCGCGCGATCAACGCGCTAAACTTTTATCCCCCACTTCAGTTAAGCCTAGTGATTCCTTTGTTGAGGGTTTTGGTTGAATTCAAGTATCAAACGAAAGTAAAGCCGGAAAGGTGGTCTCAGCACTTGTATGACTTATCTCACCAAAGGGGAAAAAGAAGGAGGCAGTGTGTGACTTTTAAAGTTGTCAATTTTAAAGTGATGTTCTCTTATTTCGTAGCCCGTGTTTTCAAAGCTTGTATATTTTGTGATTTTTTGTTTCCTCCCCATTTTTCATGTAGATGGTTTACATCTGTATTTTTAGTATCTGTTCTTTGATTTAGCTGAATACATATAGATTTCCATTGATGTATTATAGAGATGAAACTAGTGCTTAGACTACATGAAGAAGAGTACTTGGATTATATGGAATGGCCTTCAGTTCTAATAGCTGTTCACAACCAAAAGGATACCGTCAATCCTTATCAAGCAGGTTATTTACTGAAGGGCGGAATGCGTTATGGTGCTTTCGTATCCTTGGTAAGTCGAATTGTTCAGTATCATGAAACTATCTAGTACACTGAGGCATAATTTCATCATAAACCTCCAAGGGGTTTCCCCGAAATATCACATCATTAAGATACTGCCAATTTTTTGATGATGAGGAATCAGTTTTTTCTAATGACGAGATATCTCGCCCATCAAGATCTGGTCAGTTTTGATAATGACGAGATATCTCGTCGAGACAAACACCAAGAGTATTAAGGAACGCTTTGATGGTTAACAATCGGGTGAATTCAAGCCAATCTCCAGTATAAACTGAGGCCACGGTAGCTCAGTTGGAAGAGCAACGGATTAGCAACCGGAGGGTTGCGAGTTTAAAACTCGGTCCAGCCAAAGACCGTCGTCTACACGGGGACTCGTGCACGTTAAATCTGTCGTGGACTCAAATGTCCTCACGTTGGCGTGGTGTGGAAGTTTGGAGAATGGGGTGCCAGCTCAGGTGCTGTTCTCGTCATCTGACCGAGGTTCAAAATTACGAGGCGCTGTCCTTGAATCTCTCCCTTCGGGATGAATCCCAGGAGGGTTAAGAATGTTACAATAAAATAAAATATTAGAAAAGAAAGCTTTCCATGCGTTAATAATTATAACTCTGGTCTTGTATTCCCATCAACCCTCGTGGTGATATTTTTGGCGATGTGTTTCGTCATTAGAAAACCATTAGATTTGATGGACGAGATATCTCGCCATTAGATGAAATTTGTTCAGATCTTGATCTCGTCATCATCAAAAAATAAATAGGCAGTATCTTGATGACGATATATTTCGTCATTAGCAAAATTGGTGGACGATTATCTGATTGGTTATTGTATTGGTCGGATCTTGATGGAAGACATATCTCGTCGAAACCAGTTGGAAGGTTGAGATACGTTAAAAACACGCCTATTTTCTTTAGTTCATACATGTAAAATTCATACAGAAGTAATTGTTATTAAAAAGTTAGCTTGTTCAGAGCTCTCTGTTCCTCTAACTCAGCGATTTTCAACCTTTTTCAACTCAAGGCGCACATAAACTAATTACTAAAATTCTGTGGCACACCAAAGAACGCTATATATTTTCGGCCAATATCTAACAAATAATAGGTAAAATTTTGATTGATTTTTGACCAAAAAACAATATATTTTTTTACCACTGGCTGGGTACATGAGCACGAAACAGACTAATAGAACATTCAACAAGAACAAACAGTTTCATAATACAAAAAGAAACAGATCACTAAGTAGTCCAATTGTCCGTCTTTGTTGTCATTCAAGAATACACGAAAAAGTTCACTCTTTTCGTTTCACAGACTGAAGAAAAGTACCTTCCATCACCGTATGATACACAGTGTGTGGATTACATGGAACTGTGGAGGAAGAGGAATGGCACCGGACCTCTCAACCGAAAAGTAAGATTTGATTTTGGATACCATATGGATACAATGGTTGGTTTTGGAATTTACTGCACAAGGACCATATTTGGCCTATGAAAACTAAATAAGTAAGACAAGTAAATGGTAGGTGGGTAGTTGAATTAACGTCACACTGGAGCAAAACAGCGGTTATTGGTGGTGGTCCGGGATCCATCCCGAAATGAAAGATCCGAGGACAACACCACATAATTTTGAACCACGGTTAGATAACAAGGCAACACCTGAGCTTGCACCCCACTCTACAAATTTCCACACCAAGCCAACGTGAGGACATTTGAGGCCACGGCAGATTTAAAGTGCACCAGTACCCGTGTAGACGACGGTCTTTGTCTGGACCGAGTTTTAAATTCGCAACCCTCCGGTTGCTAATCCGTTGCTCTTCCAACTGGGCTACCATGGTTCCAGTTTATACTTGAGATTGGCTTGAATTCACCCGATTGTTAACCATAAAAGTGTTCCTTAATATTCTTGGTGTTTGTCTCGACGAGATATCTCGTCATTAGCAAAACTGACCAGATCTTGATGGACGAGATATAGCGCCATTAGAAAAAAACTGTCCAGATCTTGATGAACGAGATATCTCGTCATTAGAAAAAACTGATTCGTCATCATCAAAAAATCGGTAGTATCTTACTGATGAGATATTTGTATAGACGGTCTTTGTTTCGATTAAAATTCGAAACCCTCCGGTTGTTAAACCGTTACTCTTCCAACCGGGTTACTGTGGCCCTATTTTCTTACCAAAGTACATCTCCTTAGCAATACTAGTTTATTAAATTAATGGAAGTCTGACAGTTAAAAACGGAAGATTTCAAAATTATTTAGACTTTAAATTTCATACTTAAAAAATGATGAGTTATTTTCATTCATTTTTAGTAATGCATTTTCCTCAATTTTTAATTCTTACAGATGTGTATTGAATATTGTAAAATGATGCATTTGATGCAGAAAGGGGAGTGCATGGATCATCAGATTCATTACCCTCATGAAGAACCGATTTGTGAAACAAGTATACACTTTTAAGTACTCATTTTAAGACAATTTATTTATGTAAATAAAATAAAATCGGTGTCTGCATGAATGTAGACGGTGATAGGTACCAACCTTTCATTTCTTGAATCACTCAAGTCGTATTTATTCTGATGTGAATAAAACTATGAGAGATGAGGCATACACACAGCGTATCATTTTAACAAACTAGGTGAATAAAATTCAATTTCGTTAGTGTCGCAGATTGTCAAAAATACATACAAAAATACATAATTTTGGGAATATTTTTCAAATAGATTTTCTTTTTAAGTTTTTCTAATGCATACATCTTCATTTTTAAATTAAACTGATTCGGGTATATCTGACGTGTAAATTAATATAAAATTTCAAAAATACGTCAATAATTGATCGAATTATATCTTATATATTGAACAAAGATGAAAAATTTCTTTAAATTTAGCATATTTTTGCATTCAAATAGGAACTAAAAATCGTTAAATATATACCAAACCAGTATATTATCATTCAGAGCCTCTAAAAACCACCCAAAACCAGTGTATTTTTGATGTAATAATTTTGTCCACCTAGATTGCTAAAACGACATACTGTGATACGGGTCGAAGAGAAAATATTATCTAAGACTGAAGTAAGAAGCAAAGCATTTATTTTTACTTACCGATGAGTTTCCTTTTAGAAATTTATTTAAGTGTACATGGGCTTCAAAAACCCTAAGTACTCTTCTTAGTTGGGTCATCCCTCCACCCCCGACTCATTGAAGTCTCTTCGGATATAGGGAAAGCCCCAACGAAAGTATGGCAGCGGCCTCAAATTCGTATGAGAATCTTATTCGCAGGGTGTGTAAGTATGTAGTTAATTAACGTCGGACTAAAGCAACACAGCGGGCTATTGGCGACGGTCCGGGATCAATCCCCAAGGGAAAGATTTTGATAAACAGAAGTCTCGTCGAAACCACTTGCAGGGTTGAAATTATGAGTAGATATCTCAATGAGCTTAATAAGTTGTTTTAATCTTTCAATTTAAAATTACGAATAGTTATCTCAATGTGTGTAATAATTGTGGCTTCCATGCGTGTAAGCCTCTACATTAAAGTCAAAGGCCAATTTTTATTTATTCATTGGAAATTATATGTACGCTGTAAAAATCATCATTAACATTGGAGAAAATACCTCGTACAATTTAGTTAAACAGACTAACACGGCAATCATAGAACTCAGTCCATTTAGGTAGTTAAGGAAGGTAGTTAATTAACGCACTGGAGCAACCCAACGGGCTGTTAGTGGCATAATGTCCGGGATAAATACAAGGGAAAGATCCGAGGATAACACCACGAAATTTTCAACCACGGTCAGATGACTAGCGCAACACCTGAGCTGGCACCCCACTCTTTAAACTTCCACACTACGCCAACGCGAGGACAGTTGAGCACACGATAGATTTAACGTGCACCAGCCCCCGCATACACGACGGTCTTTGGTTAGACCTAGTTTCGAATTCGCAACCTTCCGGCTGCTAATCCGTTGCTCTTCCAACTGGGCTACCGCGGCATTATTCAGAGAGTGGAAAACCGAAATTTAGGCACCGTTCGCCGATCGAAATGTGTCAGGTTTTTGCACATGTATTCATATGTAACGGGAAGCAGGTTCCCTTCAGGTCAACTTTATATGAACCCTGATCGGTTCTTTTCTTTTCCCACGGGGTTCACTGTCTTTAATAAGGACAGGGGGACACTCCCGGGATATCCAAGCGATCTTTTACTGCTTCCATCGCACTATCTATTCCTCAATCTCTCCTTTCCTCCTTTCACGATATTTTTTACATGACGTTGTCTTGTGTTTGGTGCAGCTTGGTCAAATATGGCCTTATGTGACATGAGTTAAAAACAACCCACCAAACCCCCTCTTAGAATTTAATGAAACAAAATTTAGAGTAATATTAAACGCTTTTAAGACAAGCCGCACATTATAATGACAAATGAAATAAGCCTTCAACGAGTGCTAGCCTATTCCATTTTTTATAAAAGAAACATGTTGGTACGCATGCGCATGCCAGCTATTTGTTTCCGTCGGCCCTATGTGGGGCTCGCCCAAGAGATGCTTCATGTCATTTTCAATGAATAAAATACCTTTTTTATCATTTATTTTATGATTCCGTAGAAATAATTTCAAGTTTCACTGACTTTATAATAAGAAAGTTCAACCCAAATGATTTTACGAATTTCAGGTACTATAAAGATGACCGAAGTCGCTGTACAAAATTGTACCAAGCTCTGCCGTACGCCTTGCTTGTAAGTATTATTGTACTGTGCGTTTGTACTTCAGTATAAAAGACATTATTTGATCAGGTTGCTTTGACGCTACCAAGGGGACGCTCTATATAAAGTGTGGCTCCGGTGAGATGGAAAATGACCTTGTGGAATTCCACTTTTAGAAAGATATTTAAGCTTGCAAGGATAAAGGGATGCCATACACAAAATAACGTATGGCGAAAGCCATTTATTTGTGACACTAACTCCTAATCACTTCTCTTGCTAGTGTATAATGCTGTTAATGCTTCGCATTACGTTTCTAAACTTTTATATATGGCCATACATTTTTATTTCACAGAAGTAAATGGTATGAACAGTGCAATAGCACATGGTTTAATACTCTGAGATTCAAAGACCACTATCTTAGATGTAACCGATTCTCTTTGTTTCAACACACTTCAAATACATTGTGTACCATTTAAGTCAATGTCTCCATTTTATGAAATTTGTAACAGCTTACTTAGACAACTTACGTGTTTTGTTTTAATTTTTCCAGAGACAAGATTTTTGATGTAAAATACGCAGAATTGAGTGAGGAGAGGGTAAGTTTTTAAAAAGAAAACAGGGCTACCTTTTGAAACATAACTTTCATTTATCTGGGTGAAATTGACAGTTAACAGTCAAATGTGTAAAATATAAGTTGGATTGATTTAAATATACTTGTTTATTTATATACACTGCTATATTAACCCTAACATGCATAATTTCACATTTCAACCTCCAATATCCCTGTGTATGATTTAACCAGTTCTTGACTAATATAATTTTTCCAGAGGATTGCACTCTAAGGAAAAGAGCAATATAATAATTCCAAAGGATTCCATTCTAAAAAATGATCTAGAAAATCTTTGCATAGGATTCACTTCCAAGGAAAGGAGTGATAGAATAATTTCAAGAGATTCTATTCCAAGGACATGAACAATAGAATATTTCCTACGGGATCTATTGTAAGAAAATGACCAATCGAATCTTTTCAAATGATTCACGTCCAAGGAAAGGACTAATAAAATGTTTCCAAATGAATTGATTCTAAGGAAACGACCACTGGAATATTTCTAAAGGTTAAAAGAATCACGGATTCTTTCAATCAATAGATGTGGTTATTTAGTCATTCTGTTATGGGGAAAGGCAATATTACACTAATCAGAAATCTCACTACGCTCAGAGGGTTAACAAACTCGTATATACGCAAAGATTAGTTAGCACACACTACTTAGAAGTGTGACTCACGAAATTCATACTATTTTAGTAGTTCTGTGTATGTAGTAATTCATGTATTCATACTGTGAAAGTCCTTTCCTTTTTTGATGAAAAATAACTACTGAATGAACAAAAATGAATGAATGCGGTAAAATATGAAGTTCTATGACCACACTTGCATAAAAATGTTTTACATAAAGGGCAAGACAAAAATCACTTTAAGCGGAAATCGTAATATAAATAAAACTGACCCTTTTTATCAGAATTCTCGTCTCTTATGTTAATATAAATAGAATATACTATAAGTGAAAATATAGGGTTATTATGTGTAATGAACACAATATATATATAGGATGGTTCTGGTGAGAAGGCAGATGAACGTGGAGGAGTTTATTTATAGGAAGGTACTCAGTTCAACAGATGAAAGGTCTAGTATACCAAAAATCTTGTTAACGATCAACATTTGTCACACAAACTAGCAATCATTCCTATTGTTCCCGGCTCCAAACAAAACGAATATGCACTCTAAAGGCATAAATAATCTGACAATCAGATTCTTTCAAAAGCACGTCGTCAGAACTGAACTATATCATTGTCACATAATTATTATGATGCCTTTCTCGTTATAAATACTCTTGATGTATGCCTCAATGTATGACTTGTATTTGACATTCCCCCCGTATCAATCCTAAAAGTATCAATACACTTGAGTTAAAACGTTTCGGAAAGTTTTGAGAAATTAATCTCAATAGAGGCTTTTACTGTTAAGTTAAATGTAGGTGGCGATGGTGTTTCTGCTTGTTTCCAGTACCTATGCATTCTGAACCTGACGTTACTTGGATTGCTTTTCGAATGATTTCAGCACTTCGCCAATAAAAATTTCAAATAATGAATTTATAATTGATAATATGATAGTTGATTGGCCAACGCCAATCAGATTAAATCCAACGTAGCCAAAACTATGAATTAACTACATTTTAAGGTAATCCCATTATGCTTGAGCACTTGGACTGCGGAAGAAAAATCTTCGCTTTCCGTGTGGTTTGATTTTACACTGAAAATCCCCTCACATATACATGGTTGAAACTCTTTTTCTCGCATGAGATTAGCGTTCTGCAGCAAAAGTAAGAAAAAGCAATATCTGCCAATTTGGTCTTTGGAGTTGATTGCTAAATGTTACCTTTGTATCTAGTGCCCAAAGTGCAGATAACAGTATGATTTAACAATCTGCTGACTGAGCGTGCTCTATTTTCTAGTGTTAGGATAATATTTTTATAAGCAGCATTTTAACAACCTTTAACTTTAAATGCCCTTTCATGCCAATGGAATGCGAGTCAATTCGAATCAATCTGAATCCAGTAGAAACTGACTAACGTAACTTGGGTTCATGAAGCAGAAAGGTCAGGATTCAGACAGTGTGAAAGGTTTCAAGACGAACAAACTATCTTTTATGGCTGGTTGGGTTTTTATGGTACAAGAGCCATATCTCGTAAAGGTGCAGCAGACAAGCCAAGTAAATGATAGGAATGAGTTAATTAATATTGCACTGGAGCAACACAACGGACAATTGGCGATGGTCCGGGATCAATCCCAATGGGAAGGGACAACGCCTCGAAATTTTGAAGCACGGTCAGATGAAACCAAGTAAATGGACATACCCCCACGAGAAAATGTTTTAATGATACAGAAGAGAAAAACATCCAGGGGAGTTACAGAAATTGAACCTGCGCTGTCTACAAATCACAAGTTGTTAGCGCAGTAGGCAAAACCACACACACTAAGTCACGGCTCCGGCGGCTCCCTATTTCTTATGGAAGCGACTTTCCCAATTCTTCGTTAATTAGCTTTTACTGATTTCCTATTGACTTTGATTATGCTGCTCTGTAGAGGTCTTTAAGGCAAATTGCCTTCTTGACCAGTTTACTAATTATTTAGTTAATAGAAAACAAATAATTATTTTTATGTTTATTTATTGTTTTCTTTTTGCAGTTGAAGAACGAAGACGGCAAAGAAATCCTAGTAGGTGACTTTGGTTTTAGATAGTAAGATATTTCTGAGTGGTCTGAAAAGCTTAAGGCATGAATGTATCCTTTTATTAAAGACATTAGTTTTTCAATTCGTGGGTCGAACAGATTGATGTGTCCAGTCCCCGTAGCAGCAAGCTGCTCGTCTCTATGCCCCTTACCTGATGGCGGCCATGGAAAGAAAAAATTGGGGTCGGTGGTGTTATCGAATAGAACCTGAGAAAGTATTTATGGTACAACCGGATAGGGACATATGGCATTGGAGAAATGACAATATTATCTCCAAGACAGTGATATTCAAATGAGTATATTGAAATGGAGTGTGAGGAGACAAAACGAAGGGCGAAAATAGAGATAATACTAAAGCATGTAAGCCGAATAAAAGGAAAAGGTTTTATATATGGCATGTATATTGGCTATCTATGCACAAAAGATGTAATAAAAAGTATGTATGCGATCTATGCACGTAGGAACACAGAACCAAACTATTGCACAAGGGGGACATAATTAATGAGTACGTGTTTAGAGCCAGATAAGTTAAAAATTTGTTGGATCAAACTGAACCAAATTTATTGTAAATACTCTGTAAAATATGGGGTATTGATTTCTAAAATAGTTCTGACTTTCGCTGCCAGAGAAAAAGTGGCAATGTGATGTGCGTAATATGCAGATTTTCACAGAAAAACGAGTAAATTATGCAAATTTTTGTCATCGACCTTAAAACGAAATAGACAGAGCATGTGGCGGAGTTGTTGTAAGATCTCAGAAGGGTAAGTCACGTATGGTTACGAATCAACTCGGGCCTATTAGCTGTCGAAGCGCAGACCAGGACTTTTAATCACGCTGGATAATCACTTTAACTAATCAATAATTTGTCCCACATTAGGCTTCGTACTTTTCCCACAACGACGAGAAACATCCTCAATCCGAGCGACTGGAAGACATAGCATGAGGCTGCACGCACACACTACGTCTATTTGATTAGAAGGTCGATGGTTTTAGTAACCTGATTTCATAGTTTTGCGGATTCGAGAAAGACAGAAAGAACCACTTGTGGCAGATATGGTTGTTTCGGTTGGGTTTTATGACCCAAGAGCTATATGTGTGCCCAAGCTTCGCTGGCCAAGCTAGGGCTAACATGACTGATATGACGGATGCGCTATGTTCACACGATAGTGTTTTTCTGTTGAGACTTTTCTGTGCTAACATTACGTGATCGTTCTTTGCTGGTAAAGCTTTTACCACCAGAAAAGCGGGAGCGTTTCTGCAGCACTTTGAGAATTTAAAGACTAAATGGCCTTAGAGCAACATACACGTTCGTTTACACGGAATCATGGAATACCACCTGTACGTCGACGCTACCAGGTATGAAATGCTGTTGGAGGTTGCAACCATTAGCAGCTACCGTGGTAGGAAGTTGAATTTATGTCGCACTGGAGCAACACAACGATCCATTGGCTACTCTCCGGGATACATCCCGAAGGGCAGGATCCGCCGATAACACCTCGCGATTTTGAACCACCAGATGAATTGGACAACAGCTGGCACCCCACACCTCTTCAAACATACACACCCCGCCCTCGTGAGGACATTTGAGGCAGCGACATATTTAACGAGCACCAACCCCCACATACACGACGGTCTTTGGTTGGATTGAATTTCGAACTCTCAACCTTCCGATTGCTAATCCGCGACTCTTCCAACCTGGTTACCGCGGCCCCAGCACCTATTGCGAAACTGTAAAATTAGGGCTAATAAATTGCTGCATATACTTGCTGTCTTTATTTCTTCACCTTATCGTAGTCTAGTTTAGTTTTCCCTACCTCCATTTGAAGAATCCTGTGTAAATATTTTTCATACAGGCCCTCCTCGCTTAAAGAACTAGTTCCGTGCTTACGACTAGATCGTTAAGGGAATTAGTTGGTAAGCGAGGAGCCTACTAGTTTCTATTTATTCTGATTAAAGAAAAAGTTTTCGCACAAGCCAGACGGTTTCGGCAACAGGAAATAACAGTGCAGGGTAATCAAGGCAGTCTGATCACCAACAGAACATGTAATGAGGATATTTCGGCATCCGAGTTGTCGAGTTCAACGGGCTACGTTTGAAATCCCGCATTTGATACATAGTATTCGGGGCCGGCGTTGGTACAGGCTCCGGTTATGTGTATTGAAACGGCCTAAGAAATTTAATTCCCCGCTGTTGTCGATCGGGACTTATGTCTGAGTGGTCGTTAAACAGGTAGATCATTAAGCGAGGTGTACCTGTAATCATTGATGGTAAAACACCGTCCAACCATCATAAGTAACGATGATTTCATGATTTCAATGGAGAAAACAAACCTAACATTCTTTTATTTTTTCAGTGTGGTGTTCCAGATTATCCTGCTCAATGCAAGTAAGTTTTTTATATCTTTCAATTTATAACTGGTTCAGTTCAAATTCACGAATAGATATCTATTCGTGAGTTTGCGTGTAATAATGGGTGCAATAAGTTGTTTTCATCTTTCAGCTAAAAACTGATCTTTCAGTTCAAAATTACGAATAGATATCTCAGTACATGCAATAAGTTATTTTAATCTTTCAGTTTATAACTGATCCTTCAGGTTAAGATTACGAATAGATAGTTCAATAGGTGTAATAGCGGGTGTAATAAGTTTTCATCTTTCAATTCAACCCTCCTTGTGGTGTTGGGTTCTTTTTGGTTGTGTGGCGAATTCACGGAGACACCACTTCAATCCGATTAAATCCAATTCGCAAGGTGACAGCGGCGAAATCAATGTGATCCATTTATTTTATTTCCCTTATTTCTTTCTTTCGTCTTTTTTCCCTCGCTCCAGTGACGCTGATTAAAAATTCAAGGAATCTTCTAGAAAGTTACATCATGTGCTTCCTACTGACAAATTACAGACAGGCTAGTTTGAAACAACGAATCGGGAAGACCTAACCCCCGATTAACAATCCCCAAACTGAAGCAAATAAATAGCGCTGAAAGGGGGAAATGCTCCTTTTATTTCAAGTCGACAACAGGACAAGCAGATCTAAGGACAAGCAGATATCTAAGAAACGAGTCGCCGAGAGATTCGGCCAATTTCAAATGATCTTGACGAAGAGGCCCCAAGAGATGCCATATCTCTCTTTCCAAGATAAGTTTCTTTTTGTGTATTATCTCGAGATAATTTCGGTGGGTTGTTCTTAGGATATGACCACACTACACCCGGTTAATTTAATTGTCTTGATATTCGTTTCTTCGTGACTTTTCCCCAACCCCGCTATCGTTTTCAACATTTTCATTTTTTTAAATCTGTTACGGCGTCACCTTTGGTCTATAAATCTAATACCATGATATCTTATTGATAGTGAATTTTGATAACCACTTAAAGAACATCATGTCAATTGATAACCAATAAATGGCAAAGAAAGGTAAGCCATAGTTTAAAATTTAACCATTAAATTTATATAACACAGGAGAAAATGTTCTTGAGTAAATAAGTTATTGCTCAATAATCACGACACGAATATAAAATTCATAGTCAATAAGATATTATATTAAATTTTTAGACCAAGGGTGACGCCGTAAAAGAGATAAAAAAATGAAGAGATTGAAAACCATAGCGGGGGTTGGGAAAAAGTCGCGAAGAAACAAACAGATTAAAGAAAATTAAATTAACCGGGTGTAGCGTGGTCAGATGACGAGGTAACACCTGAGCTGGCATCCCACTTTCTCTAAAGTTCCACACCACGCCAATGTGAGGACATGTGAGGCCACGACAGATTTAATGTGCATCAGCTCCCGTGTACACGATATTCTTTGGCTGAATCTAGTTTCGAACTTGCAACCTTCCGGTCGCTAATCTGTTGTTTTTGCAACTGGGCTGCTTCCTTTTCCCGACGTACAACTGTAAATGATACTTTAAGATGTTTCTTCGGGGCTTGTAAACTACTGCTAAAGCTTTTGGAGATTCTCGTGGACACACTCTTCTCCGATCATGAACTCTCGGTATTAACAAGATCTCTCTCTCTGAGTCCTACCACGAGAAATTTCAAAACCCTTGCTGGCTCCACCCTCAATAAAACCCACCCTTAATAACCAACGCTTTGACCAATGCCAGCCCGTCCACTCACCCTATATTCGATCACTGTGGCTATTTGACCCCTTACGTATTCTTTATGGCTTCCGTGACGCAAGTCCTTCTCTTTAGCATTCGTTCACGTTCCGTTGTTTCCTTCTATTTTCTATTCGTCAAGCCATGGTGACAATTTTCCTTGATTACTATATATTTTCATTTTACTCTTTATAAATTACTCAAAGTAAGAAAGGAATTTTGAATTATCGTGAATTTTTTTTATATTTAGGGGCAGCATTATTCAACTCGAAGTGTACTTCAGCAAATATACCTTGACCACTATATCACACACTCCCAAATTTGATGTAAGTTGTTTTTCAGTGTTGAGAGTGTATGAATATGCGTTTATATAATGTCCACTTTTCTTTTTAACTCCACATCACATAGCTATAAGCTGCACGTTCATTACTCAGCAAATAAGATAAAAAAGAAAAAAATATTTTTAGTACAAGTAGGTGCAAAGAAACAATACGTACAAGAAAGCACAGAAAAATGTATCCCCATTTAATGTTAGTGATATGAGCAGAGTACAATTTTACATTTGCAATACCTTTCTAAATCATCACGTGAATTCTAAATCCTTAAATGTATGTGAAACTAGCTTGGAGGGCACATGGTCCCTATTTGACTACATCAAAACTTCCTCTTTATGGAATTTATCTCTCTCCTATAATTACCTACTTAGAAACAACAAATTTTCTCCAATAAGCTGCTACAAATTTGTACCCATGAGCTGCTACAACTTAGTTCCCATAAACGTTACAAATTAGCTTCCATGAACTGCTATTTACCGAAACAAAAGTCCACTATGGACCATGCTATGAGCAGGGAAAGGATGTTTTGTTTAGTTATATTATTCGTCACACATGCCTCCTCTTGGCAATTTGGAATACCTTCAAGTGTCACCGAACCGCCAAATCGGAATTAAATATGCTAGATTTTTCATTTATACGATTGCCAAAATAGAACACAAAGCATCTGAATAAATTTCAAAACAGTAGGGGCATCTGAATAAATTTCAAAACAGTTGGGTAGGCTATTAGTCTAAGTAGTCTATTTAGATTAATCCACCTGTTGATTCTCTCGACAAGGTATCTCGTTATAAGCAAAACTGACCAGATCTTGATGAAATAGATATCTTGTCAATATAAAAAACTGACCTGATCTTGATATCGTCATCATCAAAAAACGACAATACCTCCATTATTTGGAATTTAATCGGCATTCTTGATGACGAGATATCTCGTCATTAGCAAAATTGGTCAGATCTTGATGGACGAGATTTCTCGTCGAAACCACTCGTGGGTTTAACAGCTCGTTAAAAGGAGGGTTGACATTTTTTGTTCTGGTAGTTTTTTCGTTGGTTTATTCGGATTGTTTAATATTCTTTTGCATGTGTTCTGCATTTTCTGTTGTATATCGAATATTGCATATTGAAGCTAAGGATGTTTCTCTATAGCACCTTCTGTATAGGAAATAGAAAAGTTTCAAAACAGTTATAATTATATTCGTGTTTATTCAATCTGTCATCGTCAAAATGGAGATTGTTTCCATCTTTCAGAGCAGTGCGCTGTTCAGCTATCTTGGTGGCATAGTCGGAATATGGATTGGACTGTCTTTGGTGTCGCTCTTCGATTTGCTTGAAACTCTCATCTGTCTCGCTTACTATCTGGTGAAACGAAAGACATCCCAAAGCAGAACCATGAGACGAAAGAATATTATAATTTAATGAACTAAAGCTTTACCCTTGTAAACACAAGCACTCACTTTCATTGTTAATAAATATCAGTACTTAGTCTTATGCGTTGACAGTTTATTTCATAGGTACATTTTTAAGTTCATGCTACAGCCAAGGTGCTGGTTTACTTCCTATTATTCCACATTTTACAACACAGCGACTATGTACAAAAAAAACGTGAAGACCATTATGCATTAGCCCTCCAAGTGGATTTTGATGGACATCTCGTCCATCAAGATCTGTTCTGTTTTTCTAATGACCAGATGCCTCGACGAGACAACCACAATGAGTGTTAACCAGATATCCTAATAATCGCTCGGTTTGAAGATTTTCTGCTGAAGTTCATCTACTATACGAAGGAAGTTAGAATCCTATTGTATGAGTAACAGACAAGCGTAATGAAAGACATGTTTTCGTTTCGATATCTCAAGTTAATTCCCAATACCACGTGTAACATAGTTCTGAGATATTGTGGCAGCGATTCCGCTCACATGCTCCGTCTGTTTCATTAGAAAGTCGATAGCATTCATTAGAATGCTATCGACTTTCTAATGAATAGATTTCGATAGCATTCTAATGAATGCTATCGACTAAGGAGCACACATGAATACATCCGTTCGGTTTCATAACCTTCACTGTTCTCTACATGGCTTCTTACCAATTTTGAATTATTTGACCAATATTATATATATATATATATATATATGTCAGAAGTTGGGATAGAGAACAGGAACAGTTGCTTTCAAAAAGAGTTCTACTTCTTACAAACACAGAACATTTATTACGAAAATATTTAATTTAGCATTGACGTTGATTGACAAGAGGAGTCCACATTCAGAAGTAACAATTTAAATCCACAGAGGATTAATATGGAGCCACTAAGGTCTCCCGTCCTTAAGACGCACCATCAGCCACACAGGTCCTGCGCCGTTTCACTCTCGCTAAGAACTGAAGACTCCGCCGCCGGCTGGATCAAGCCTCTTCACTCCCTTCAGCGTTTGTGTCCTCCGCCGCCTCATGTAAAGAGGTCTATCGCCTTTCGGTGGTAGGTGGGGAGGGGAAACGATTCAGTCTTGACACTTGTCCATCCTGACGATGTTCGACCCGAACATCACCGTTCTCATACAGGCGTCTATCATGAGATCTGAAATATAAAAAAAAACAAAAACAAAAGTATCTATTTTTCTTTTGAATACTGCTGAACATAAACATGTTTCTCTCGTGACTCCATATTAATTTCCCTTTCTCAATGTTCTTTGAAGTTGCTTTTTTTTAAAGTTAATTAGTCCATGGTTTCATGTGTTCTGCCACAGTGGACGTGTTGATAGGTCCTTCGTGAATGCCAACTTTCCTCACCTCATAACGGTTGTGGGGTTTAGCTTTGATAATTTTGTATTGACCCAAATATTTTGGTCTCAGCTTGAGTCCTGATCCATATTGTGTCCTCTGGATTGCTACCAGTTCTCCTTTTACGTATGTACTTGCGGGTTTCCGCTTCCGATTATACTGCTGCCGGTTTTCTTCTTGCATCCTCAGAATTTGCTCCTTTCCTAAGTCCTTCTCGGTTTCTTATGAACCAATCTTGGTATTCTTCCTCCAGCATTTCTCTAATCTTCAGTATTCTTCATTTGTACCCCCGTTAGCAATTCAAATGGTGTTATTTTGGTACTTTTACTCATGGTGCTGTTCAAAATTCTTTGAACTGAATTGACAATGTTTATACCACTTTTCCGTTTCGTTTATCGCTAATTTAGTAAGTACAGGTATCACTGTTTCAAATATTCTTTCTATCTGTCCATTCTCTCGAGGTACTCCCGTAGTAATTTTGAAATGTTCAATACTTCTTTCTTCACAGTAGCTTTCGAATTCTTTGGATGTGAACGCGGTGCCTCGATCTGAAATGATTCTCGATGGATTTCTAAAAATGTGTGATTGTAATTCTAGTTTTTCTAGCGCATCATGTGAAGAAGTTGATTTCACCGGATAGAGCCAAGTAAATTTCGTGAAGGCGTCTATCACTGCAAAGATGTGTTGATAGTTTTTATTTGTTGTTGCAAGTCGTCCCAAAAAATCAATGTGGTATGTACTGAGCGGTACGCTCCCTTTAGGTATTGGTTTCAAATGACCTTCTTGCTTACCGTGTTTCGTATTCGCCAGGATACACTTAACACAGTTCATGATAACGTTTTCCACCTTTTTCCTAAGTCATGGAATGGAAAAATCCCATTTCACTAACTCCTCGGTCTTCGCCACGGCAAAATGTCCCTTTTGATGAAGTTCTCTGATTATATCTGACTGCATCTTCTCTGGGATGACAAGCAGTTCACTTCCATTTTCATATCGATATAATATATCGTTTTTTATCAAATAGTCTTTCTTCTCTCCCTTTAAGAGTAATTCTTTTATGACTTGAATATGTTCATCCTGTTGTTGAGCTGCTGCTAATTTGCATGTTATTTCATTGCCCGTAGGTTGAGGTATAATCACGGCGACGTTTCGGCTCAAGGCATCAGCATGTTTCATTTGTGCACTTGGTCGATGAATTATCTCATAGTCGAATTCTTCCATGATCAACGCCCATCTCGCTATCTTAGGAGTTAAGTCTTTCTTGCTCATGGTCTGTTGAAAGGCTGAGCAATCGGTCATTATTTTAAATTTTGTTCCGAGTAAGTAATTCCGGAATTTTTTCAAAGCTTCGATCACTGCTAGAATTTCTAGTTCGTAGCTACCGTATTTTTCTTGTTGTACTGTTGTCTTCTTGCTCATGTATTGGCTTGGATACATCTTACCGTCATCGGCCTGTTGAAACAGTACTGCTCCGAATCCGTGTGAGCGTGCATCGCAATGTAGTTCTAGTGGCGGTCCTTGTCTAAAAATATGCAGCACTGGCTCGCCAGTCAAGGCTTGCTTCAATTCTTCAAATGCAGTTTTCTTATTCGATCCGAAATGGAATTCCCTATTATCACTAAGCAGATCACTGAGGGGCTTCGCTATCTTGGCATAATCTCGAACAAATTTTCGAAAATAACAGGTCAACCCCAGAAAACTCTGTATTTGTTTGGCATTTTTGGGTTGTGGGAAGATCCGCACGGCTGCAGTTTTTAATGGTGAAGGTTTTATAGTTCCTTTTTCAACTACGTATCCCAAGAATTCTATCTTTCGTTTTAGAAACTGGCATTTTTTGAATTTTATTTCTAAGCCGTATTTTGACGCGGTGTTTAAAACACGTTGTAATTTTTCTAAAACCTCTTCCTCATTCATGGCCGGTATGATAATATCATCTACATAAATAATAACAGTTTTATCTTTTAACAAATCTTTAAAAACATGAAAAATATATCTCTCAAATACGCTTGGACTGGTTGACAATCCAAAAGGTGTTTTTAAAAACTCATACTGTCCCTCGTGGATAACAAAAGAGGTGTACTTTGTACTCTCCTCTTCTATATCGACGTGAAAAAAGCCGTTTTTTAAGTCTAATGTAGTGAAGACTTGCGAGTCCTCTAGTTTGTCTAACACGTCTTCGATTAGCGGTAAAGGGAAGCGGTCCTTAATTATTTTTTTAAGTTTTCGGAAATCTACACAAAGTCTGTTTCCCATCTTTTTTCTTGCAAAGCACTATAGGAGCAGAGTACTCAGAACTGCTGTCTTTAATTATTCCATACTTACCACTCTTGGATTTGTTTTTCAACAATAAATTGTTCAGTAATCGGCAACCGCCGGGCCCGCTGACTAACTGGAATTTCGTCCGTTAGAAGTATTTTCATTTTCACATCAGTGTTTGTTATTTGCTGAGGCACATAATTAACTACTATTTGACATATCCTTTCCAGTAAACAAGGATTAAGATGTGGGAGAGATCTATCTCTTCGCTAGACATATCCAACTCTATGGCGCCTAAAGTGTATACAAAGGCATCTGCTGATGAGTCATTTTCTTTCGCCTCTGTTACTTGAAAGTTGATGTGGGGGAGTGGAGGGGTACTCACGCGTACTCTTTCCCCGTTATTTATAGTAACGCCTAGAATTGCTGACGCTTTGTTTTTTTATTTCGTTCCCATTATCGCCAATTGCATCAAATCGAAATGGTTCTTTTATGTCCATATCGGTAACGTTTAATGTTCCCTCAGAAAATGCAAACTTTACCCTTGATAATACGTCCATACCTATTATTGCTTCAAATTGTAAATTTTTAACGACATGCACATCAGAACATAAAGAAATATTATCAATAATAATTTCTGGACGGAAAAACCCATCGGTACTTATTCTGTGTTGACTTATTCCATTTAAATATATCTTGCTACCATTCAATATAGGAGATCCTATTTTATGATAACATTTTTCATTAATTAGAGTTATTTCAGACCCAGTGTCTATTACAGCACTAATATAACATTTTTCAATATAAATACACTTTTCAATTTTTTTGGGTGTTACAACATATATTTGATTTACAGTTTTATTCACATTCGCATTTTCACCTTTAAAATTATATGTACAAGCATTGCTCTTATGCCCATAATTTCCGCATGTATAACATTTAATTTGGGTGGGATGTCGAATCCGAGACCGTGGCGATTTATCGCCAAGTATGGTAACCTTGCAGTTTTGCTCCAAATTTATGGCAACCCTATGGAAAAGGTTTTTTTCGGAACGGAAAGAGCGCTTCTTTTTTTTTTTAACGAACGCATTTTTTTAACAAAATATCGATGTATTGCGTTCTATGATTGGTTACCGCTTTGAAATTTGAATGCTTTTTGTGTTCGTTTATGTCTTAGCTTTTAGGAATGATTTTAATTGGTTACCGCTTAACCGGGTCGTAACGGAATATATCACCGGGTCGCAACGGAATATATCAGTGCATCTTTAAATTCCGTACTTGCCGTTGGGTTTCTGAAATTGCGATTTATATCTTTAAAAGTAAGTGGCACATTTCTATTGATATTTTGGTTTTTTTTTTTAAATTAGAAATTAAATTAATTAATTATTTTTCGTGATATTATAATTAAATTAATTAATTATTTTGTGATATTATAGATTTATTAGCCGCTCACTTACCCTTGATTTGGTATGGCAGTGGATGGCTTAACTGGACGTATAAATGCTTTTTTTTTTGCAAAAATGTATGATGAATCTGTAGCAAAACCGGAGAGCTTGAAGGTGATTGAATGGTGCCAGAAAGTTGGTTTGATTGCAAAAAGTGTTAAATGTTCTGAATGTGGGAGTGAAATGGTTTTGAAAGACAGAAAGGATGCGGTTTGATAGGTACGAATGGAAGTGTAGAAAGGATGGACATAAGCGAACGCAATCAGTGCGAAAGGGAACATGGTTTGAAAGTAGTAATTTGCATATGTGTAAGATTCTTTTGATTACGTGGTACTGGGTGAATGAAACGCCAATTAAATGTGTTATGAATGAAATGGATGTGACGACCCATACAATGACTGATTGGTACAATTTTTGTAGAGAAGTGTGTTTGGATGCTTGTTTGAAATTTAATGGTAAGATTGGAGGAGATGGAAAGACTGTGGAAATTGATGAGAGTAAGTTTGGCAAAAGAAAGCATAATAGGGGGAGAGGAGTGGAGGGTAAATGAGTGTTTGGTGGAATTGAAAGGGGTACGGACAAATGTTTTATGGTTGTAGTGAATGAGTATGGCTGTGTTGTCTGAAATTATTCGTGAAAGGATTTTGCCGGAAACTACCATAGTGTCTGACTGTTGGAAGTCTTATCCTGGTATTGATAACCCTGATGACAAAGAATTCAAGAGTTATCGATTCGAGCATCTGACGGTCAACCATAGTGAGCACTTTAAGGACCCGGCTACAGGAGCCCATACCAACGCAATTGAGGGGACGTGGGGTGCCGTCAAACGATCCCTTAGGCCCCGTTCACATGAGGCGTTTTCCAACGCGCGTTTTACGTCTAAACAAAGCGCGTGTAGCCAAAGTACATAGAGTTCTACTGGAGTGTTCACATGCAGAAATCGCGAGAATCCAAGCGCTAGACTGCTTCGGCGCTTCAACAATCTCCGGTCTTTCTCGCGATTTGAAGGCGTTTTGAGAAGCATAGGTTTCTTCTACAGCGTTCACATGACACGCGTTTTGATGGGCGTTAGGGCTTTTTTATTCCTCTAGTCCAAGTTTCTATCTTCGCGATCGTTAAAGATAGAGTGAAAATTTCAACGGATTTGAAATCTGCGGAAAATTTTACACAAGATCGATATCTGAAATGTGATTTTCTTTAAATAAATAATTTTGCAACTGTAATTTTACTATTTTCGCGATACGGATTTGACGAATATATTCATTATGAACACAAAAGGGAGTATTCATCTCGTTTTAAAAGAAAAGATATAACTTGATTGTAATATTTTGTCTTAATCCACTGCCTTATATTTAAGACCATTAAAAATAGGATGAGAAAATTTAATCGCATTCGATTTATTGAAGAAATTTACCCTGCTTTCACACAAAACTTGCAAAAACGTGATAGTTTATAACTAAAGAGGATAGTGGGTAATTTTATTTCTGAGAATAACGTATACCGACAACTGTCCGTTCTAGTTTTTATGTGCGGCAAACGTCTTTAAAATAAAACTAAAATTAAATATTCAATTTAAAAGTTAAACGAAGTTATATTTATTCTGGTGTTCCCAATGTTAAATGTGCAAGATAGGCAATTTTCATTAATTTTTAAATCCTTGTCTTGAATTAAACGATATCTTTTGAAAATGAACTTAATTGCCGTATGTTTTACTGGGCTTGTTTTTTATACAATATATTTCAATCCTACTACTAACATTAATGTTATTACTTTTATTGAAATTTTTATATATGTTCGGGTAGATGGTGCAATTTCCAGACTTTTGATAAGTTCTGTTTTTAGTTATTTTCCGAGCAATTTGATAACCTTTGAGTGTTTAGTAATTGATTTCGTTGTTCTGGGTTTTCGATCCAATTTTTCTGAAACATTCCCAGTCGCAGGCGTTACATGACTCATCTGTCAGTATTTGGCGCCATAAATAACCTTGCCCTACCCTTTAATGTAAGCAAATCCTTTATCAGCGTTCTATTGACACGGGACAGTGGGTTAGTTATCGTTATGGATAGTCAGTCGTTCACGATGGAGGCAGAGCGCTGTGACAACGATCTTCTAATTCATGAAATATATAAAAGGCCTGCTATTTGGAATATGGAATGCCCTGATTATAAGAGCAGATTTTTGAAAAAGTCATCTTAGGAAGATATTGTAGAAGTTTTTTGTGAAGTTGGAGACAGCAAAGAAAAAAAGAAAATGTTGGGTAAATTCTTTATTGCACTTTACTTTCTTATTTAATAACACTTATATCATTTTATCCTGCCATGATACTTTTCCATCATTCACAAAGTAATCGGCAAATTTCTCTCTCACAGTTTTAGCCGACAGGCTTCCCCGGGATATATTTCCTACACTAAAGTTTATAAATGGGGCTTCATAAAGAGTATCTTCATATCGATACCCATCTCGGGATCTTACATAATTATGCAGAACACAACATGCCCCAATTATAGCTTCAGCTGTATCAATTTTAACATTCAATGGCCTGTGAAATATTCGCCATCATTCCAAATGTACATTCGATATATCGTCGTGCTCTTGATAAACGATAGTTGAAAATTCTCTTGGTGTATGTTAGAGATTTTCCACCATAAGGGCGCATGACGTTTTCCGAAATTCCAAATGCTTCATCTCCTACAAGTACATGAGGAAAAAATGTGTTATCAACGTTGGATATAGGTTTTGGATTTGGAATTTTTAAAGTACGTTCTGAAAGCTTTCTGTACAATAAAGATTCTTGGAAAACAGCTGAGTCACTGCTTTTCCCATATGCCCCAATGTCAACATAGAGAAAACTATAGTTCGCGTCACATACAGCTAACAACATGATAGAAAAGTAATTCTTGTAGTTGTAATATAGAGAGCCTGTATTAGCAGGTTGAATAATTCGAATGTGCTTTCCGTCAATTGCCCCAATGCAATTCGGAAAATTGGCGTATTTTTTAAATCCTTCTGAAACTTCCTCCCACTTCTCATTTGTAATTTCTGGCATACAGATCGGTCTTAATCTGTTCCAAATTGATAAGCATACTTGTTTAATTAAAGTTGCTATAGTAGACTTGCCGATCCTGTAACTGTAGTGCAAATCAGCAAAGGAGCAACCAGATGCCAAATACCTGAAAAGAAACAAATAGACAGTGTTTTTCTTGTAAGCTCTTTCAAATAGTGGCACCCTCCAACTTACTAATTTTTTGCGGTACTCCAACTCATTGTGAGCATATATTATTCTGATCAATTTATAATACCTATTAATATGTTTAGAGTTCATATTTTCAATAAACAAAATGCAAATATATTAATTAGCTAAAAAACATGTTCAATTTTCAAGATTTGATTTTATCTGTTCAAAACAAAACATTTTCATCTGTCTTGCAGAATTCTATGCGTCACGTTTTGATGCGAAAATAATCATATTCTGAAAAATTCTTCAATTGAATTTTAATGTGTCGAATAAGTTTCTTATTTAGTCATCCACTATGCTTCTCGCAACTTTTCAATGCATGGGATAAGTTCTCTGAAATAGCTATTTTGCCAGGTGGGCCGCGGCATCCCGTTTGAAAACTACAAAAAAACATATATATCAGATATTGTAATGGATTCTTTTGGTACCTTTTTCCAAGACAATTGTTATATTTTCAGGTTCACAATTGCAAAAGAAATGGAAAAGCCTCAGGGATAACTTTATCAGAGAGTTGAAAAAACAGAAGAATCTTCCCTCGGGATCAGGAGCTGACCCCAAAAATTCCTACATGTACTTCACTCAATTACGATTTCTGGAAAAGTCTGTCATTAACAAAGAAACAACCAGCAATTTTGATGACGAGACAACTGAAACAGCGACACAAGAAAACGATGATTTAGTTTTGAAAGAACCAAGTTTCCCTAAAGAAACTGTATCAAAGAAAAGGAAAATTAAATTAAATCCTGTAGATCAGCATTTTTCTGATATTTTAACGAAAAGTGTATTACTGCGACAGAAAAAAGAACAAGAAGAAAATAATCAAGATGAGGATAAATTATTTTGTATTTCTTTATACAAAGAACTTCGAAAGGTACCAGAACTAGCCCGACTTAAAACCAAAATTGAAGTACTACAGATTATTCAAAGAGCACAAGATTTTCATAGTCCCATACTCAGCTGTGCACAAATGTGTCCTTCATTCAACCAACATTCTTATACAAACAATCAGCGAAATTTAGGCTACATGCCTGCCTTACCATCTACAAAGTCGATACCACCACGAGCATTTACTACTCAGGTATCTTTTGAGAACACGGCAGCAACAGCTAATAGACTTCCTTCACCACTGATAGATGTTACTGGACCATTCCTTTCGCCAACTAACAGCTCCATGTCACAACACAATACAGATGTGATTGAGCTCTTCGATTAATTTCCTAATCTGCACACAAAAATTTCATTTTTTTTATATTATGGAGGGGTCATTGTGCCTGTCAATAGTGTTTTTGTGCTGTAAGAACTAAAATTTAGTCTCTCATAGGTGAGTGTCACTTTATAATTTACTGTGGATTTGAAGAAAATTTTCAGTGTATTATTCAAAATTTGCATTTGATTATTTCAATAGTTTTTTCTGTAGCTTCATTAGAATATTTTACACAAAACTGTAAATTAAATTTTATTTGCTACCAACATTTGACTTCTTTTGAAAAAGTTACATGCATTTTGTATTAAATAATCAGTAAAATTTGCAAAGACTTGATTTTGATTTTAAAAAATAACTATTTAAGTGAGACAAATCCTCGAGTTTTCTTAAGTAGATACAAAAGGCAATCTCATTAATTTTCAAAATTCCCTCAGAAGAAAAAAAGCGTAAACATTCAGAAAAAATGAACTTTTGAGAAAAACAAATTTAAAATTCTTAACTGTTGAAAATATGCTTACAAATACATACACTATAATAATTTATATATAATGTGTGATGTGATCCTTGTTATACTTCTGTATTTCGATATTAGATTATCAAAACAATTCACTATTTGTTTAAACTGAGGTAGATTGAAAAAATGCGTCTATTTAATTGAAGAAAATGAAATAAAGGTAAGTTAAAGAGTAATCACAGAAAAATGTAATTCGAGGTCAGAAGTGCAAATATTGCTTGCAAATAATACAATAGGAATAAACCCATATTGGTCTAAAAATAAATTATATTATTTTACGGTATAAAAATCATTCTTTGTTTGAAAAAGTAGATTTAAAAATTATGTAAATTCCCTAAAATAGAATTTAGAAACTTATTCAAAACGAAAATACAGTTCTATAAATCAGAACTGATAACACAGGGCTTTTGCTATTCACTTTTTGGAATTGTATTTCACAATTAAAGAGAAAAATAATTCGGAATTTCATCCGATTATAATATAGCATCGCTGACTTAGAAATCGTGGATTTTTAAATAGCCTGTCAAACACAAAAACTTGAATAAGCAAAGATTTGAAATTTTGTTCACATTACTGAATGTCGAAAATATAGTTCCAAGACAATAAGAAAATTAGGTATTTTGATTAATTTTTGGTAACTGAGACCCTTAAAATTAAATATACCTAAATTGTACTTACCTCAACGTTATAACTAGTTTTTCCTCCGGTGAAATGGCATCCCTCACAACGTTCTCACATGAGGAGATATCATCCCTAATCTCCTCTAGCAAATCATCAAACGATTTTAATGACATTCTAAAATAATTAAAAAACTTTGGTTCGTACTCTCTCAGTTTCGGGTACAAAGTCGTTAACATCCCGTGTGTTAATTTATCCCTCAAAATTGGATGTACCCAATATCGCCTTTGTTTCTGCATTCGGCGCTTATAGCGACGATACAAAAACCAAAGACAAGCTACTTGCTCAGCTTCCATGATGGAAATGACCTTATGCACGATACGAGTGGATATCCAGAGCACGATTCCTAACGTTATGATTTCAAATATTCCCGCGTTAATTTTTCCCTTTTGTGCTTCACACCACTTTTTCGACTTGAAAAGGAAGTCCCATCCAAATGCGTTTCGCAAAAAGATTAGTTACGACTACAGAAAGTTTATTTTTATGAAGAAAATTATGCTTTTGGTATCAATCTGGTATAAAATTTTACGCAGATTTGAAATACGTTGAAATTTTGATTCTATATTTAACCATTCAAAAGATAGAAACTTGGATTAGAGAAATAAAAAACACAATTTAATGCATAACGGAATTGACCTTGAAAAGCGCCGAAGAGGTGTTCATATGACAGCGCTCGAAAAAGTCCATGTGAACGGGGCCTTAGGGAAGTACAGTGAAGGATCAATTTGACGGTTACCTTGCCGAATACATTTGGCGGCGGCAACACATGGGGACAGAAATCCAACGGATGTTTCTGGCATTTCTTGCAGAAATTGTTTTACATTTTAACCCACAGAATTAGACCGTAAGTTTTATTTTTTTAATTATTATTGCTTATTTGTGCATTCCTCATTTATTATTGCCCTATACAAAAGGTTGTTCGAGTAGGAAAGTCCGCGTTTTTTAAAGAACATTGTAAAGACTTCAGACTAAGATAGATGGCGCTCTTGCGCATGCCCAGAAGGACTTTGAGAAAGGAAAGAGTTAAGAACGAGTGTGGCGAGAGACGTGTGGGTTGTGTTTTTTGGAGAGTGATCGAGACTGAGATGTGTGGATTTTGATATATACTACCTTTTCTATTTATGTTGTGTGTCGTGTTTGTACTGTGTCTGTGAGTTCATTAAAATGGTTTAAACCAAAAAGGGAGTATTCCTTGTGATGGTAATTAAAATTTTGAGCAAGTCAGTACAGACGACGAAGAAATGGTGGCAGCCGTTTGGATACGATCCTGGTATTGCTGATATCTCCAGTGCAAATTATTGGGTGAGTACCAGATTTCATTAGCAACAGTGCCTTTTTAATTGTAATTTGTAAAGTTTTGCATGTTGAGTTTTGGTTCATTGAAGAATCGTTGTTTTGGTTTCATGCAGTTTTGGTTTTGTAAAAGGCAGTTGTAATATGCAAAAATGCTCTCTTATTTTAACTAGGCTGATATAGTTAAAATTTTGTTTGGTAAAAGGAGTGATAATTTTGAAAAGTGTTCTTATTTTAACTAGGCTGATATAGTTAAAACTTTGTTTGGTGAAAGGTAGCTGTAATTTTGCAAGTGTTCTTATTTTAACTAGGCTGATATAGTTAAAATTTTGTTTGGTAAAATGGAGTGGTAATTTTGAAAAGTGTTCTTATTTTAACTAGGTTGATATAGTTAAAATTTTGTCTGATTTTGAAAGGCAAATTTATTCTGTTGATTTGCAAAACTATTCTTATTTTAGCTAGACTGATATAGTTAAAATTTTGTTTGATTGTAAAAAAAAAAGAAAATTTAGGACACTCATGTGGTATATAAAAAAGAATTTTCTGTTCTGAATGGTTAGAATTAGAACTATTCAAATGGTCAGTTTGAGTTTTGTTTTCTGAGAAAAGAGAATTATTTTAAAATTTTAAATTGAGATAGCCTAGTTTGTTTTGTGTTCTTTTGTATGATGCTATCTGATGACAATTGAAGTGTTGTTAAAATTTGATTTGATTCTGTTGTATGATTCAAAATAGAATTAAAAATTTGGTGTAGAAGTATATAGTTTGAATTACAAGTATAATTCTTTTTGATGAGTGTTGTCAACAGCACCAAATGCCTAGAATTTTCAATATTTAGTGCGTCTTGGGTTATTTTGCTTTGGAAAATATTTTGTTATATTTCTGAATGAATCGGAAATTCATTTAAAAGAGTTTTGGAGTGTTTTGAAATTGTCATTTTCATTTGTTGCTCATTTAAATGACTAAGAAACCCCTTAGAATTGTTTATTTATTTTGCGGAATTTTGAATGTCTAACTTGTGTACTTAAGGAAATTTTTGTTAGTAATTTGAAATTGCTTTGTGTAACTAATTTGGCAAATGTGAGACCATTTTGTGTTCAGAAAAAGAACTCGAAAAAAAAAAATCTGAAAGTGTGGATTTGAATTATTCACTTCCTGTGTTTGTTGACGAAAAAAAAGAAAAGGAAAAGAATGATATTCTGTTTTATATTTTTGTGTGTGCATTTATGCTTCTGAGTGTGAATCAATTGTTCATAGAGAAAAGGGAATTCTTTTGAACTGAAAATACCTTTTCTTGATTAGACAGGAAAGTTGAGTTTATATTCTGAATTGTATTTTAATTGTAGTATTATTTTCAAAACAGCTGTTCTTTAGTTGAACTTTTCTTTAACTGTTTATTTTCTTCTCAATTTGAAAACATCTTTAAAAAAAGATATTGTTTTAATGAATGAAAATTTTAATTTGTTTATGTGTTCGAAAATTATTTCTATTGATTTTTGGTTGTTCGGTAAGAAAGTTGTAAC
Source organism: Meta bourneti (assembly GCA_933210815.1). Classification (NCBI taxonomy): domain Eukaryota; kingdom Metazoa; phylum Arthropoda; class Arachnida; order Araneae; family Tetragnathidae; genus Meta; species Meta bourneti. The sequence goes on along the minus strand of OW119930.1, from coordinate 35,502,495 downwards.
GTAGAATTAGCGAATTTAATTCTTTGATAAAGTCTTGTGAATTCTGTTGGAATTTAATACCTTAATAGAGGTTTTTGATAGTGTTTCCCCTGGCCCTTAATCATGGCATTTCTTGCAATTGGTAGAAAGCAGGACTTAATTGCTGTTGCGGAAGAAATTGGTGAGAAGGTACCAACTTCGTGCAAGGTTGCGGATATTAAACAAATAATTTTAAAAAGCCCAAATTTCGATCGGGAGGAGGTAACGATAATCATGGAACGAGTCATAAAAGATAGACTGGAAGAGGAAGAATTAGCTAGACAAGAAAAAATTCGTGAGGAAGAATTAGCTAGACAAGAAAAAATTCGTGAGGAAGAATTAGCTAGGCAAGAAGAAGAACGACAAGAGCGGGAAAGGGTCAGACAACATGAACTCGAAATTAAAAAACTAGAAATGGCTCAGAAGGAATTTCGCCGGTCTGAAGAGGAATCTGAAAATGGGGCGGATAGAAACAGAAAAATCCAACTTACCCAAATCACTCCCAAATTTGACGAAAAAGGGGATGAAATGGGATTGTATTTGATCAATTTCGAGAGGAAAGCAGAGATGGCTCGAGTGCCGAAGGAGGACTGGGTGGCTTATTTGCTGGCCGTTTTGCCAGCCGAGTTATCTAACATGCTTGCCCGAGAACCTCCTGAAGTGGCCAACAATTATGATGTTGTGAAAGATCTCATTCTGAAACGATACAAAATGAACGCTGAAAAATTGAAACAGTGTTTCTACAGACATCAGAAAACAGCAGAGAAAACATGGAGAAATTATGCTCATGAACTGTACAGCTACTTCACTGAATGGCTTGCTGAATTGGAAATTGAAACCTTTCAGCAACTAAAAGATTTAATCGTTGCCGAGCAATTGAAGTATCGTGTACCAGATCAAATCAAGGAGCATTTTCTTGACAAATGGATGAAGTTGAAGACACCTTTTGAATTGGCAGAAGTGATCGAGGAGTACGAAACCATCAGGCAGAGTTTCAGGAAGAAGGAATTTCCAAAGAAGTATGGCTATCAAGGTTCAAAGGGACATTTTAGTGGAAGTAGACCCAAAGTACCATTCAAGGATGACAAGAACAAACATCCGGTCAAAACCGAACCCGCAAGCAACGAAAACCGTGAAAGACAGTTTGAAAAGAGAAGACAGCTCCGATGCTATGAATGCGGTTCGTTATCACATCTGAGACCCCAATGCCCGAAGCTCAAGAGATCTGAAGTAGTAGCTGCCAATGAAGTCTTTGGAAGACACGTGCCTGAGTTGATGTCTCCTTATACTAGTGCTGGGACAGTAAATGGAGCCCAAATGTCTATCTTGAGAGATACTGGTGCCAGCATCGATCTTATTCCCAGAAAATTTATCAAACCACATATGTACACAGGTGAGCATGTGTGGCTCGCTTCTCCATTAGTAGACAGCCCGGTGTGCTTGCCCATTGCAGAAGTTGATTTGAACTGCGAATTGGGACATGTCCTTACGAAAGCTGCTGTAAGAGACAGTTTTCTGGATCAAGAGCATTACCTACTAAGTAACAAAACCGTTGCTCTGATCGAGAGTATGAAAAAAGATAAGGAGCTGGAGATCCAAGTTATTAATGCAGTTCAGACGAGAGCTCAGAAAAGTCTTTTGACAGCCGAAGTTGAAGAGTATCCAGTTGAGTCGAGTCCTGGAGAAGAGAATGACAGTACCGTGTTAACAGAGGAAGACGGAGAGGTATTACCTATGGCGGAAGAAGCCTCACTTCCAGATCTGATTAAAGCCTCACGGAATGATTTTGTCGAAGAGCAGCGCAAGAGTAAAGAGTTGAAACCACTTTTCCTAGAAGCTGAGGAGTTAGCAAAGGAAACCAAGTATGCAATCGTTAATCAAATGCTGTTCTATCTGAAAAGTGACAAGGATGGTACGCAGAGAAAACTGCTGATTGTTCCAGAGAAGTTTCGGGACCAATTAAAGAAACTGTCTCATGAAGGAACAGCGGCTCACTTAGGAGTGACCAAGACTAAAGATGCTCTTTTTAAAACTTTTTTTTGGCCGAATTGTTACAAAGATGTTGAAGAATTTGTCAGATCTTGTGACCAATGTCAGCGAGTCGGGAAACCTCGAGATAAGAAGAAGGCACCCATGAAGATCGTTCCTGTCATCTCGGAGATCTTCACAAAGATTAATGTGGATGCTTGTGGTCCTTTACCTACTACACCATCTGGAAACCGGTATCTCATCACTGCAATTTGCATGTCTTCCAAATATCCCGATGCAGTTCCTGTCCCAAATCTTAGTTCTTCAACCGTGGTCGATAGTTTCCTGCAAATCTTTAGTCGGATGGGTTTCCCGAGGGAGCTGCAAAGCGATCAAGGAACGTCGTTTACAAGTGCATTCACAACGGAGTTCCTGGAGAAATTTGGAGTTAAAGTAGTGCGAAGTTCCGTACATCATCCCCAGAGCAATCCTGTGGAGAGACTACATAGAACTTTGAAGAGAATTCTTCGAGTCCTGTGTCTGGAGTCAGGACCTGATTGGGAGAAAATCTTGCCTCATGCCCTGTTTGCTCTACGAGTTGTTACTCATGACAGTACTGGATATACTCCAGCTGAGCTGGTTCATGGACAGAATTTGAGGACTCCCATGACTCTACTGTACGAGAACTTGACGGAAAGCGAGGAAGAGAAGACTAGCGTAGTATCATATGTCTTCAAGCTACTAAACCGCATGAAAAGGTGTCAAGAATTAGCCGTCCAAAACATGGAGAACGCCAAAGACAAACAAAAACTATGGTATGATCGCAAGGCTGTGAAGCGTAAATTTTGTGAAGGCGACCTTGTGCTGGTTGTCGCTACATCTAGGCCTAACAAAATGGCAGTTCATTGGATCGGCCCAGGGAAAGTCGTTAAACAGCTTTCCGAAACCAACTACATTGTGCAGTTTCCAGAAAAAGACAAATCCCATGTGTACCATGTGAACATGCTCAAGCCATATTTCCAGAGACCCGAAAATGTGAATTTAATCTGTCTAAAAGAGATTAGGAACTGTGACAACGAGGAGGACATTCCAAGTCTCGAGCAGAAGCCTGAAGTCTCGGAAATGACACAAATTTGGCAAGACATAGAACAAAATGGTCGCTTGTCAGAAGATCAGAAGGAGCAGCTGAGAGAGTTGCTATCAAAATACTCTAGCTCATTCTCAAACCAGCCGGGGTGTACTGATCTTACTGAACATGACATTGAGCTTGAATCTGAGAGGCCCATCTGTGCCAAACCTTACAAGATGTCTCCACGCCAAACAGAAATTTTGAAGATGGAAGTGGAGAAGATGCTGTCGCTCAAAGTTATTGAGCCAGGAGAATCTGATTTTACTTCTCCTCTTATTCTGGTAGAAGTACCAGGAAAGGATGCAAGACCGTGCATCGACTATCGAAGACTCAACAAGGTCACTAGAACCCAGTACTTTCCTCTGCCAAACATTGAGCAGCTTGTTGAAAAAGTGTCAGCTGCCAAGTATATCACCGTTCTAGATTTGACCCGAGGTTATTGGCAAATACCTCTGAGTAAACGAGCCCAAAGATATTCAGCTTTTGTAACCAGTTTTGTGACATTTCGACCGTTGAGATTGCCATTCGGTTTGAAAAATGCCCCTTATGACTTTAGTCGTTTGATGGCCGAACTGTTGAAAGACTGTGGAGAATTTGCATGCCCTTACTTGGATGATGTAGCCATCTATTCCCTAAGTTGGGAAGATCATTTACAACATTTGAAAACCGTCTTAGAAAAGATGAATGCAGCTCATCTGCACATCAAGCCTTCTAAGTGCCAGTTTGCTCGTGCGTACGTAAAGTATCTTGGGCACTTGGTTGGTCAGGGCCAGAGAACACCTGGAGAATTGAAGATCCAAACTGTAAAGGACTTTCCGACCCCTGCGACTAAGACGCAGATCCGATCTTTTTTAGGACTTGCGGGGTATTATCGAAAATACATTCCTGACTTTTCAGTCCTCTCAGCACCAATTACAGATCTGCTGAAAGGAAAAAATCGTCGTGCTGCTGTCATATGGACTGATGCTTGTCAAGAGGCGTTTGACAATTTAAAGAAACGGTTGTCGGAGAATCCGGTGTTGTACAGTCCAGATTTCTCGAGACAGTTTCTCGTCCAATGTGACGCGTCAAATCTTGGGATTGGCATCGTTTTGTCCCAAATTAATGACATTGGTGAGGAACATCCTGTCATGTACTTGAGTCGGAAGTTCTCAAATGCAGAACAAAAGTACAGTACCATCGAGAGAGAGTGCGCAGCTATCGTGTTCGCCATCCAAAAGCTGCGATGTTATTTGGATGGACACCAGAAGTTCATCATCCAGACGGACCATAATCCCCTTGTTTGGCTGGACAAAAATACGGGAACCAACCCTAGACTTTTACGTTGGGCTTTGATCCTGCAGCCATTCAATTATGAGGTTGTCCATAAGAGGGGGAAACAGCATCAAAATGCTGATTCATTAAGTCGCATCCCATAAACCTCATATCCTTTTATTTTATATTAGTAAGTTTATTGTTTATTTTGATATTTGTATTATGTGTGAAAATTTTAAATTTTTCTTATCATTAGTGTAAATTGTTTTCCTAAATTTTTAATAAGTATATAATTTTTTGTATAATATTTTTGAGTTCAAGGCACTGATTGCTATAATCTGGTACATGTGCAGTGTATTTTGTGTACTTGAACTCTTGAACTTTTCCAATGACTGCACCTATCTGGAGACTTTTTCAGGCAGTGGAGTCATCAAAACTTTTCCCTCATTCTTCGAGAAAAAGTTTCCTCCTTGTGGGGAGAAGTTTATAAGTCTGTAAAGACTTCAGACTAAGATAGATGGCGCTCTTGCGCATGCCCAGAAGGACTTTGAGAAAGGAAAGAGTTAAGAACGAGTGTGGCGAGAGACGTGTGGGTTGTGTTTTTTGGAGAGTGATCGAGACTGAGATGTGTGGATTTTGATATATACTACCTTTTCTATTTATGTTGTGTGTCGTGTTTGTACTGTGTCTGTGAGTTCATTAAAATGGTTTAAACCAAAAAGGGAGTATTCCTTGTGATGGTAATTAAAATTTTGAGCAAGTCAGTACAACATCCTAGCTTTGGACGCCATCTTGATTTGGCGACAAACATGTCTCGGATTCTACATCTTTACCGGAAGGGGCAGGACTTCTCTTTTCTGAAGGGGGGAAAATGTCATTCGTTTGATGACGTACTTGGCGACATGTCAAGAAGGGGTTGAGTTGTTATGGGGTGAGTAGTAGTTCAGTTCACTTCCATTGCACTAACAGTTTGATCCGCTACAGAAATAGTTATTTTTAGCATTCACGTGCTTCAAGTAAACAGATAAGATTTGTGAAATGAAAGAGTTGAGTAGTACATATTTTGCTTATATTTGTTACAGTAAAAATATTAAAACTTTCGAAAAAATAAATAGCATAATTTCAAAAATTAATAACATAATTCCAAACCAAAACTAAGAAACGTAAACAAACGAACAGCTGAAAATAAAATAGGTGTGTTCGAAAAATCCTCATTGCGAACGAACGAATGCGAATATTTTCATGCTGCTTTTTACCAGAATCAGAACATTTCAAACTATGTAAATAGAGCAAAATTGGAAAATCGATTTTTTTAAGGTTTTAAAGGTACTGTGCCCCATTAAATTAAAACTTCATAATTTGTCTGAAGAAATTAGATTACCTGCTTGTCGTAAAATTGTAAAAAGAAGGATCGGTGAATCAGCAGAAATTGATATTTGTACAATACCACTTTCAAATGACACAATTCATCCATCGCAGAATTATAGACTTGTCCCGAAACATTGAAGAAAATACTGCTAAAATTCTTGCAGATTCAAATTTTGCTCTACAAATCGACGAAACAACTGATATTACGGGAAAAGCACACTTAATTGCATTCGTTCGATTCATTCACGAAAACGATATAATTTATCAATTTTTATGTTGTCGTGAATTATCTGATTTCACAATAGGAAAACATATTTTCGATTAAATTAATTCGTATTTACAAGAAATTAAAATTTCGTGGAGTTTGTACATTGGCATTTGCACAGACGGTGCTCCGGCTATGACTGGATCTATAAAAGGATTTGTAGCTTATGTAAGGGAACATAATGCAGATATATTAGTTACCCACTGTTTTTAGCATCGGGAAACACTCATTACAAAACAATTACCATCAGAATTGAAAATAGTGCTGGAACAATGTGTTAAAATGATTAATTATATATATATATATAAAATCAAGACCATTAAAAAGTCGCCTATTTAGTCAATTATGCCAGGCTATGGAGTCTAAATACGAATTTTTGTTACTGCTTACGAAGTTAGGTGGTTATCCAGAGGGAAAGTTTTATCTCGCGTGCTTGAATTAAAAAAAGAGAAAAAGATATTTTTTGAACAAGATAATAATGATTTTGTTGATTTGTTGGATGACAAAATATGGCGTGCTAATCTAGCTTACTTATCTGATATTTCTGTTATTTTTAATAACATATATACAAGTATGCAAGGGCCGAAAGAAAATATTTAAACTTAACCGATAAATTGTTGGGATTTCAAAAAAATTACTTTATGGAAGAATAAAGCAAAGGAAGGTAGTTTAGAAAAGTTTGAGTCAGTTCCAAAAGACTGTTATAAAATAATTCATAAAATATTTATTGATCATTTGACAATACTAGAGCAAAGAATTGTTCATTACTTCCCAAATCTAAAAATAAAAAAATTTGATTGGATTCGAAATCCCTTTGTGATAAACGACACGTCGGTGTATGAATTAACTTTGAAAGAAGAGGAAGAAATAATTTCGATGCGTAATAACCGAGATTTAATTTCAAAATATTCAGAAGAATCAATTAATTCGTTCTGGATTAATCTTAGATAAGGTTATCCCACAATATCTCAAAACGCCATAAGTGTGTTATTACAATTTTCTTATTTGTGCGAATTCTGATTTTCGGCTTTGACCAACATAAAAATGAAAAAAAAAAAAAAAGATCCAGACTTTTAAATCTGGATCGCGAAATGAGAGGAGCATTATTATTTTTACGCTCAAATATAAATGAAGTTATCAAAAAACAAATTTCGTATTAAATGTAACTTGTAATTTATCATTAAATAAACATTTTGTTTACTTTGTAATGGAATTTCATTTAATATTTCATTGAAAATTATTATCTTATGTTATTTTTACAAAATATATTTTAGGTACAACAATTAAATAACCAAGTAAAATTATTTTAAATTTATCTTATTGTTAGTGTGCCAGCCAAATTTTAATTTTAAATTATTAAAAGTGTACCGTGACAAAAAAGTTGAGAATCACTGCACTAGAGTAACACACCTGGTTATTAGCGGTGGTGCGGGATCAATTCCGAAAGGAAAGATCGGAGGACAATACCACGTAATTTTGAACCACTTTCAGATGATGAGGTCACACCTGAGCTGGCCTCCCTCTCTTCAAACTATATTTTCCTCGGATCTTTTCCTTCAGGATTGACCCTGGAACATCGTCAATAGCCCATTGTGTTGCTCCCCACTGCAACGTAAATTCAATTCCCTACCTACAGAAAATTTTTTTTCCGTTTTCCGAATTGGACGTGCATCATGGATATTTAAGTCGAAAGTTTATCAGGTCACTTCTGGTCAATGGAAATTTCAATGCTAAATATCACCAAACAATCCTTTAGTCGTTTCTGTTATTGCTGGTACCTGAGAGTAATTAGAAACACACGTACGAAAATAAGCGCCAGATAGAAGTGCAAATCCGAAAGTGTGCGTTAAACCATTAGTTGTAGGTAATGTGTGCATCTCCGGAATATCATGTCCAATAGTAAAACAAACACTTCTTCGGGGGTATGATTATTGTGCTACCGATTTTAACCATCTTGTATAAAAAGGATAGCAAGGATTCTCCCAAAAGAATATCTCATACACACAAGAAAATCAGACTAACAACAAAAACAGAACAATTTGAAAACGTTAAAGGAAGCAGGATATTTATTAGACACTTCAAAAATAGTACTTGCTTTTAAATACTTTTAAATTAATAGTACTTCTTGCACGTAAGAATATTATCTAATAATATAAATAAGGTGGAATTTTAAGAAAGAATGGCGTAAACTAATAGCAATAATAAAACAGTTTCATCTGTTAATTTGAATATTTAAAAGCTGAATTCTAAAAGCAGTTGGTAAAGAATTCGAGAATATAATCTTCAAATTGTATTTTCTTTTGGTTTTTCCTTTCGTAGAATAGTGTCCTTAAAGATGCTATCGGTTATCTCAACGAAATTTTAGAGGCGAAGAGTCAAATGCAGGTCACCAATCAAAAATGTATTTAGCGTTAACGATAGTAGAAATAACTAATTATATTGCATGCTAGTATATACATATTCTGATTTCCCTATCATTTACTAATTCTTAGTGTAAGTGTTCATATGAATGAGTCATTCACATAATTTTTAAAAATCTAATACGCAAAAGTGCGTCTATGCCTTCGTAGAAAAATCTTCTTTTGCAGTGCTTTGTGTTTCAGTGGAAAGCAGGCGAGATGCCACAGAGTTTCGACGAGGTCAAACATTGAAATAAGCGAAACGCCGATCCACATTCCGATGTAGCCTCCGACATAGCTGAAAGTCTCAATACTCTGCAAGACAAAAGACACCAATGAACGGGTAAATAGATGGAAACAATTTGCTCTGACCCCTGACTCAATTTTTTACGAGCTCTCTTTTCCTCCTCCCTCGATGTATATAAAAATTTTGAAGTTGGTTTAGTTCATTCTGTTCTTTAAGCAGCTTGGCCATGCCTGGCTCTTGTGCCATTAAAATCCAATCAACCAACCAATTCTTACCCCTGAGTGATACGCCAAAGAAATCTTTGAGCTTTCTTAGTGCCTTTGTTTGACCATTTGGAATTTAGCGTGATGTGGTTAATCCTCCTGATGGCTGTCCGACGAGGTATCTTATTCATTAGCAAAACTGTCCAGATCTCGTCATTAGAAGAAAACTGACCAGATCATCAGCTTGTAATCATCAAACAATAGGCAATATCTTGATGACGATATTATTATTCACTAGCAGAATAACCCTGCTTACACGGGTTAAATTGGTTAACTAATTTCCATTTTCGTTAATAAATTGTAATTCCTATTCATCACATGTAACAACCACTGCACTCTAATAAAGGTACACAATTGTCAAAAACACAATTTCACAAATGTAAATAAATGTCATATTTATAACATTTTACATTTTTGTAGAATTTAAATTGTTAGCAAGATAGAAAAATCTAGAGTGTGCCAATGTTACCCAAAATGCATAGAATAGTTTAGAGTATGCATATAAATGCATTATATGTCATTTCAAAACGAAAGCATTTCTCAAAATTATGATACAATGATTAAAAATGTTTTTAAAACTATACCTTGATTACAGTTATTGAAATGAAAACATCAAATTGAAAATCCAGAAGTACATATTAAAACAGATTTTAAAAAGCTTCGACGAAAAGTAGAAAATGTATCTGCTTTTTCATTACAAAATACACTCATGTCCAAAATTATCTTTACATGCATAAAATCACGGATTTCACAGAAACTGTGAACTATAATTTTATGAATTTGTGTGAAATGATACATAACATCATAACACATAAATACAAACGAAAAAAATTTAAAAGCACTGCATATGATATAAAACTGTAGCAAGAAACAATAAAAATGGCAATAATATGTGACAAGAAGAGTTCAGAAAAAAAAGAATAACCTAGAAATAAATTAAGGCTTATGAATTTAATATGGGATGCTATCTCCCCTGACGTGTACACACATATCACAACGTGTTTTAATGCTGGCAATAATGTTGTTAACCACAGTTTGGGGAATTAAGTTCCACTCCTTCAGCAATGCGGTCTTCAGGGCATTTATATCTCTAGGAGGAGGATGTCTGCGCGCAACTGCTTTTCCAAGGTAGTCCCATAAATTCTCTATCGGATTCAGATCAGAAGATTTTGCTCGCTACAGTATTCGCACAATTGCTTTACTTTCAAGGAATTCATCAACGAGATTTGCTCGATGTGGACGAGCATTATCGTCCATAAATAAAAAGTCAGATCCATATGCACCTCTGAAAAGTCTTACATAAGGTTCTAAAACCTCATCCCGATACCTCTGGCTGGTCACAGATCCGCTGTTGGAAACGTGTAGGGGCGTACGTCCATTGATCATTATTCCTCCCCATACCATCACACCTGGAATACCGAAACGGTCACGTTCCATAATGTTCCAAGGAGGATTTCGCGTTCCTGACTCCCTTCAGATGTAAACACGTTTAGAATCAGATGTTAAACTAAATCTCGACTCATCAGTTAAGAGAACATGTGTCCATTGGTGTTCACTCCAGTTCTGATGTTCTTTGCACCAATTAAAGCGATCCTTCTGTTGTTGTGAAGATAGTAAAACACATGCCCTTGACTCTCTGGCATAAAGGCCTTTTTCAGTAAGCCTTCTATGGTTTGCCGTGATACAACAGTTCCAGTGACGGCTGCAACCTCTGAACTTAACTGCCGAGCAGTAGACTTCCTGTTACGACGGCTAGTTATTGCCAGATATCGGTCTTGAGAAGCAGTTGCTATCCGTTTACGACCTTGTCCAGGCCTCCTTACAACAGTTTCAGAGTTCTGAAATTGTTTCCATAGCGTAGACTGTCTTGAAATATTCTAAACGGCCGATAATTCGCCACTTCACATCTTCCAAATGATACTTCGGAGCCATAACAAACCGTTTTGAGTCCTTACACACTGAAATCAAGCGCTGTATTGCAGAAATTCACTCAGATATTAACCTTGCGCAAAGCGCTTGATTCACCGTCGGATGACGTAACGCCTTGATTTGCATGTCAGAAACAATTTGATCACTTTTGATTGGATAATGCTAATTAGGCTCGTCTTTCGCACATTCCGTGCAAAAATGGATTGCATCTATTGGATATTTCATGGAATATCATTATTTTTGATATGTAAAGATGAATTTGGGCATGAGTGTAGATTAGCAAATTGATCAGATGGACGAGAGATTGACGGGGTGATGGTTGAAACAACGAGAGACAGGTTTATGAACGGGATATCTTTTTAAACGTTTTCAATGACGCAATATACCCTAAACATTAGATAAATTATGAACGAAAAATTCTTCCAGACCGATATTTTATAAAGGTATTCATGTGGCTTTTTTCTTTGCTTTTTAAATTTTAGAAATCTGTTTTACTGACTGAAAACTCACATTATATCCTTTTCGAACAGCAGTGTCGTTTTGTTGCTCCAGTGACGTTAATTAACTACCTACCTACCGAATAGAGGTGTATATCAAAGATTTAATTATCCAGGTCTAAGCACCACTTAGAAAAGTGTTTGCTGAAATTAAACTTTAACTTCGATTCTGAGTAAAATGTCAAAAGATCATTGAAAATTTTCTTTTATGCGATGTTTCAGTCATTTGAAAAGATTCTTTTTATTCTAAAGCGACTTAGGATTTGGTTATTTTTGACTTGCTAAGTTGTAATTATCAGATCTAACTGATAATTTTAGGCATAGGTTTTAATGCAAAAGTTTGGTTAGCTTTTCTACCGTCATATCAAGTTGGCTTCTTATTCTAACCCGCTAAATTTCAGATGAAGCTTACCGATGTTCTTATAATCCAATCGTCCGGTATCACGCGACGTAGGAGTCTCCTCTTGTGTTGGTCGTACTATAGAGGCAATATAAAAGTAGAATGAGCAATAGTAACCTTTTATGTGACCAGGATTATCTGACCAAACCTAATAGTAGTAAGACCCTTAGATTATTTCGTATATCCAGTGGAAATGAACATACATCATCTGATTGGTTGACGGGACAGGAGAAGACGGCCATCCATTATTTCATCATCTGATTGGTCCGCGCGACATAGTAGACTTTGGTAATTTCATCACTTTTGTCGCCACTCTATAGAAATGCAGATTCACACACATACCCTGCTGTAAGATTTTATATCGCCAAATGAGGCCAAATCGATCAACCAATTCAGTTTTTCACAGAACAGTCACGTGACTACTAGTCGACATTCTGTTCATATATTTAGAAGCTCCTCTCAATAGCAATGCTTAGTCTACTTATATTTGACGTCTATGGGTCATACTGTATTTAACTTTTTGGTCGAGCTTCCCTCTTTCTCAGACATTTAATTTATTTATGTTTATTGATTCTCGAAAACTGAAAGTAAGAGAATCAAATCCTACCACACCCTCACCGATGAGAAAGAGAGCCTTATGAAGTTAATGAATTTCAAATTCATAATTTGTAAGTCAGTCAACAGTTTGCTCTAGTATGAATCACGAGAGAATTTTCAGTATAAACAAACTTCCGAAAGAACAAATAATTTATTATTAACAACTAATTTAGTTTATCGCTGTTTTTAATCGTTCATTTCCTACGACACTTATTCACTGGAGTGAAATAATTACTGCCAGATTTCATAGAGGAGCCATTTGCAACATATTAAGTGAGTGTGTATTCAGTAAAACAAAAAAGCAAACTTAAATTTATGACAAACGCTATAATCGATACACTGGAATTTATTCGAGTGATATGTCAGGTTATGTCAATTCCGGAGTAAAACAGAAGTACCATCCCCAAAATACTAACGACCTCTATATAATAAACAGAAAAATCCTCTGATATAACCTGACATCCAAGAACCCAATTTTTAAATGAAGACAGTAATGTATCAAATTACTTACATCAAACTTAGGGTTGTAGGATATTCTAGTCAAAGTATATCTGTTGAAGTACACGTCCAGCAGGAGATAGGCATACCTAAATACACTGCTGGCCACCGTAAATGCAACACCCTGAAGGAAGCATGCAAATAATATGAAATTTACAACATGCATTAGCGGAGGTGAGATATGCAAATGACTAGAATTTCAGCACAGACGCACATCACGCGCGCCTGTGGCGCCACTTCAAAGCGCTATTTAAGGCTTGGAGATTTCGACGATTTCAAGTACGGCAAATGTGTTTTTCTTGTGGTTTTTTCAAAAAAACGATCAATTATGCCTCGTAGAAAACAGCGATCATCTTTTGATCAAGTATCCGAGTTCGACAGAGGAAGGATAGTGGCCTACAGAGAATGTGGATTATCTTTCAGGGAAATCGGTAGTCGTGTTGGACGAAACCAAACAACTGTAATGCGGATATGTGATCGTTGGATGCAGGAGGGTACGACGGACCGACGTGTTCGATCGCATCCACCTCAGTGCACCACTTCACGTGATGACAGGAATATTGTGCGTATGGCAGTGACGGATCGCTCAGCCACATCACGAACCATAGCACAGCACATTCAGTCTGTACCGCATCATCCAGTGTCTGCGCGTACCATTCGACGCCGTTTACAGCAGAGTGGTCTGTCCGCAAGACGTCCATTGCTTCGTCTACCCTTGACGCAGAACCACAGACGTTTCCGCCGCCAATGGTGCGATGAAAGAAGGATGTGGACGGCAGAATGGAATGAAATTGTCTTTACTGACGAGTCACGCTTCTGTCTGCAACACCACGATGGTCGGATTCGAGTCTGGAGACACCGTGGAGAGAGGATGCTGAACAGCTGCGTTATGTACCGCCACACTGGTCCTGCACCGGGTATTATGGTATGGGGGCGGTATTGGATATCACTCTCGCACTCCTCTAGTACGCATTGCCGGTACTTTAAACAGCCAGCGCTACATCTCCGAGGTGTTGGAGCCAGTTGTCCTTCCTTACCTTCAGGGCTTGCCCACAGCCATATTTCAACAGGATAATGCGCGACCACACGTGGCACGCATTGTCCAAGGGTTCTTCGTCAATCGCCAGATTGAATTGCTTCCCTGGTCAGCTCGCTCTCCGGATCTTTCGCCGATAGAAAACACGTGGTCCATGGTTGCTCAACGATTGACCCAGAATACATCCCCAGCTGCCACACCAGATCAACTTTGGCAACGTGTGGAAGCTGCTTGGTCTGCTGTACCCCAAGAACACATCCAAAGTCTCTTTGAATCAATGCCGAGGCGTGTGGCAGCGGTGATCTCCAACAATGGCGGCTACTCTGGCTACTGATTTTGGCAGGAACCACACTTCACAGAAGTCTATAAATTTAATCATTTGATACTTGGTCAACATGTTATCTACAAAATAAATTTTGTTGTGATATCTCTTGTCTTTCTTGGTGTTGCAATTTGGGTGGCCAGCAGTGTAGATTCAGAAAACATGAGTTGTTAATCTAATCGTGTACTGAGACGTAAATTAACGATGCAATATAAAGGTTAAAACAACTATAAAGCATTCAGTAATTCAAGTTAAATAGAGATAGCCAAAATCGGTAAATTAGGGGTCTTCAACCTTTTAGTACGGAGGGTTATATTATGATGGACGAGATATCTTGTCGAAACCACTTGAAGGGCTTATGTTATAATGGGAACTCATTGCAAAGTGTGATTCATACATCCTCCAATTTAAAAAGGTGATCCCTAACATCTTTGGTCCGCGTTAGCTCAGTTGGAAGAGCAGCGGATTATCAACCGTAGGGTTGTTAGTTCGAAACTCGGTCCAACCAAAGACCGTCGTATACACAGAGGCTAGTGCACTTTAAATCTGTCGTGGCCTCAAATATCCTCATGTTGGAAATTTGGAGAGCGGGGTGGCAGCACAGGTATTGAACTCGTCATTTGACCGTGGTTCAAAATTGCATGGTGTTGTCCTTGGATTTTTACCTTGGGGATTGATCCCGGACTGTCGACAATAGCCCTTTGCGATGTTTACTACCTACCTACCCTAATTTCTTTAATACGATTGATGTAACCACTTGGCTTGTGTTAAGGAAGATAGTGAGGAGCCATCATGAAATCAGAGAGAGTATAAATTGGCCCTCCTTCCAAAGTGAGGCAACAAACAACTCCTCTCAATAAGACTGCAACAATTTATAGAAATAGAATGCTGACAGTGTCCATATGAAATGTTTGGTGTGTCTCTACGGTCATTATTTGCCACTCAGCATGGGCGACAGAAATACATTCGGCGGGCCACCCATGACCCGCAGGCTACGGGTTGAAGACCCCATCTGTAATAATCAACGTAGAAATCAACTTACTTCCAGTTGAAGTTCTGGTCCATTGCATAACTGTGGGAACTCTTATTAAAGCCACACTGCAGATACATATAATAAATTGTTGGAAATTTTATATTTTCAATCTTAAAATCAGGTAAATATGCTCAATTTTGTCATTTACATATTTTTATGATAATCCGACCTATCTACTTCGTGAATGTCTCATGAAGCTTAAGTCAGTATCTCTTAGATAGAATAAGCAAATATCAAAATTAATTTTAACTAGCTTACAATAAGAGGAACGAATGCTATAGTTTGGAAAATTGTCATGCACAGTAAACATAACTTAATGGCCTGAAAAAATCGTGTACCAAGTCACTGCTGACGTACAGAAAAGTGGTCTGTAGTTCAGTTTTATGCACTCAAATATTCAAAGAACAAGTCACACTAGGATCCGTAGTCTAACTCCTTTGGATAAGGGCATATGCAGGCTTCGCAGATAACGAGGCAAATACACTGCTGGCCACCCAAATTGCAACACCAAGAAAGACAAGAGATATCACAACAAAATTTATTTTGTAGATAACGTGTTGACCAAGTATCAAATGATTAAATTTATAGACTTCTGTGAAGTGTGGTTCCTGCCAAAATCAGTAGCCAGAGTAGCCGCCATTGTTGGAGATCACCGCTGCCACACGCCTCGGCATTGATTCAAAGAGACTTTGGATGTGTTCTTGGGGTACAGCAGACCAAGCAGCTTCCACACGTTGCCAAAGTTGATCTGGTGTGGCAGCTGGGGATGTATTCTGGGTCAATCGTTGAGCAACCATGGACCACATGTTTTCTATCGGCGAAAGATCCGGAGAGCGAGCTAACCAGGGAAGCAATTCAATCTGGCGATTGACGAAGAACCCTTGGACAATGCGTGCCACGTGTGGTCGCGCATTATCCTGTTGAAATATGGCTGTGGGCAAGCCCTGAAGGTAAGGAAGGACAACTGGCTCCAACACCTCGGAGATGTAGCGCTGGCTGTTTAAAGTACCGGCAATGCGTACTAGAGGAGTGCGAGAGTGATATCCAATACCGCCCCATACCATAATACCCGGTGCAGGACCAGTGTGGCGGTGCATAACGCAGCTGTTCAGCATCCTCTCTCCACGGTGTCTCCAGACTCGAATCCGACCATCGTGGTGTTGCAGACAGAAGCGTGACTCGTCAGTAAAGACAATTTCATTCCATTCTGCCGTCCACATCCTTCTTTCATCGCACCATTGGCGGCGGAAACGTCTATGGTTCTGCGTCAAGGGTAGACGAAGCAATGGACGTCTTGCGGACAGACCACTCTGCTGCAAACGACGTCGAATGGTACGCGCAGACACTGGATGATGCGGTACAGACTGAATGTGCTGTGCTATGGTTCGTGATGTGGCTGAGCGATCCGTCACTGCCATACGTACAATATGCCTGTCATCACGTGAAGTGGTGCACTGAGGTGGATGCGATCGAACACGTCGGTCCGTCGTACCCTCCTGCATCCAACGATCACATATCCGCATTACAGTTGTTTGGTTTCGTCCAACACGACTACCGATTTCCCTGAAAGATAATCCACAATCTCGGTAGGCCACTATCCTTCCTCTGTCGAACTCGGATACTTGATCAAAGGATGATCGCTGTTTTCTACGAGGCATAATTGATCGTTTTTTTGAAAAAACCACAAGAAAAACACAATTGCCGTACTTGAAATCGTCGAAATCTCCAAGCCTTAAATAGCGCTCTGAAGTGGCGCCACAGGCGCGCGTGATGTGCGTCTGCACTGAAATTCTAATCATTTGCATATCTCACCTCCGCTAATGCATGTTGTAAATTTCATATTATTTGCATGCTTCCTTCAGGGTGTTGCATTTACAGTGGCCAGCAGTGTAGACGGTAAAAATGGTTACGAACAATAACATCACCATAAGAAACTGGAAGTCAAGCGACCTCCCATCCACTTCCGATGGCAGATTTGGAAATTGATTATGGCAACATGGCACAAAGAATGGGACGAGGATACCACCGGACACCCTCTTAATGAAATTCTACTTTAAATGAGCACCAGATCACTCATCAAAGACAGAAGAATGTTGCAATTCTTCACGCTATGGGTCCTTCTAAGACTACATCAGTAGATATGGTTTGAAGGGCACACTCCTACTGTGCAAGTAGTCGGGAAAGAAGTTCACTACGAAACTCATCAAAGACCGAAGAATGTTGCAGTTTTTCACAGGTTACGGGCCTTTTCAAGCCTACATCAGTAGATTGGGTTTGAAGGGTGCACTTCTCTGTGCATGTGGTCCTGAAAGCACACCTCCACTACAAAACTCATCAAAGACAGAAGGACACTGCAGTTTTTCAGTCAATGGGCCCTTTCTACATCATCTTCATCAGTAGATTTTGTCTGAAGGGTACATCCCTCTTCCCAAGTCGACAGGTGCCGTTCTGAGACAGGGCTTGTGATACCACAGTGCACCTCTTAGATTCCACTTTCTTAATTGACAACTTTTTTTTATCCCTTTTTTACTTATTTCCTCTACCTTTATATACTAATTTAATCCAGGAG
Organism: Meta bourneti; assembly: GCA_933210815.1. Lineage (NCBI taxonomy): Eukaryota > Metazoa > Arthropoda > Arachnida > Araneae > Tetragnathidae > Meta > Meta bourneti. Next base: position 35,484,703 of record OW119930.1, on the reverse strand, counting down.
TGCCCACCAAACTGGTCGACCCACTTATTGGGTAGGTACAGGGGCACTTATGGTATTATGTTGTAAAAGATGATTTAGTTATATATTTTTACTAAATTCCGTACCCATCAAAACAGAAAAGTCTCAATAATCTCTTCGGATGCCTATCACTCTTGGACATTAGTAGAGCGAATATTAGAGTATGAATTAAAAAAATTATTACACGAAATGAATAAAAATTAGAAGTGAACTATGGAAAAGACTATACCATAAGTATAATTCTAGTTTTAGTTATTCAAAATTATAAAAATATTTAATAATAATTAACGATTTTGACATTGTAAAGATTAACGAAATTGAGACTTGGTAATGAATGCTATGATAATATTAACGTTAGAATATTTACCATATCATACCATAAACAGATAATTAAGATTAGGATTAAAGTCGTAAAATTTAAAACCTTGATAGAGGTTAAATTATTGTTTAGAAAATGATTAACTTACCTCGAAAGAACCCGATTCTTCATAATGTATCACTAAAGTTTGCTCTCTGAAAAATAAATACATAAACATATAGATTTCTGTATTAAAAAATGAAGTATTTGCATAAATGCATTCATCCATTTTCAATTAAATTACCTGTACTTTATGCTTGTACATTGCAGAATTTCGCTTCTGCTGTCTGCTTGTTCAGTGGTGTTTTCAAATTTATTTTAGCAAGACGAGTGAAAGGCAGTACATTCAAAGTGGTCTACCCAAAAGGTCTTTTGGTGGAATCGGATTACACTGTATTATATACTATACTACTGCATTTCAATTTAATTTATTATAATTTAATCTTTTAAATGGTGGCTTAAGTTGCCAATTGTGTGAGTCCGTGACAGCTGTATTAAGATCACTGCTTACTTCCCTATGCGGGGCCTCATACGGAAGAGTTGGAAGTGTAACGGACTAGCAACCGGAGCGAGACTTGTTGCGAGTTCGAATCCAACTAAAGACCGTCGTGTACAAAGTGGGCTGGTGCACGTTAAATCTTTCGCGGCCTCAAATGTCCTCACGTTGGTGTGGCGTGGAAGTGTGGAGAGTGGGGTGCCCGCTCAGATGTTACCTCGTCATCTGACCGTGGTTCAAAATTACGTAGTGTTGTCGTCGGATCTTTCCCTTCGTGTTCGATCCCGGATTGTAGCCAATGGCCCGTTGTGTTGCTTCAGTACAACATTAATTAAATACCTACCTACCTACTTCCGTATGTTTGGTTATGCGATAGATTATTGCGAACACTGAGTACCCTGTGTTCCTGTCCTTAGTTTTTGCCTCTAGCAGCGGAGTTAGGCTCAGTGTGAAGAGAAAGCCGAGTGACAACGAAGAGTGAATCCGTGATAGGAATAGAAATAATGTCTGTTATCACAAGTATGCAGACAGTTCTTGGAAGTGATTGGGAACGCATTGACAATTTAAGTGTTCATGTTGAACCACTCATCAAAGTTCTTGCCGATTGTTATGAGTGCCAACTGATATTTGTAAGAAGTGCCATCAGGCTTGTTTTTGAAAGCGCGTTCATAATCACGTCCGACAGTCATCAAATTTAGCAAGAGACTTGAAAGATAGTGCAAAGTTGGCAATTCGAAAAGTTCTTCGTGGTTGGAGCATGTTACACTACTGTATATACTACTGAATTGTAGCTTTAATTTTTGTAGTGGTAGTTGAAAAGCGTTACTGCAAACTCTACAGTAGAAATTTGCACGTCAATTATCCACATTAATAAAGAAATTTCTGCTCACATGAAGATTGTATCAGTTGACGATATATGCGTAAATAAGATATGTATAGGACAGCGCTGCATAAATAAAGCAGACTTGTGTCCTGGTGGTTGTCTTGACGAGGTAGCAAAAATGACTAGATCTTGACGAGCAAGATATCAAGATTCATCAAGATCTCGTCGTTTCTTGTCAGAAGAAAACTGACCAGATCTTTATCTCGTCCTAATAAAAATCGGCAATATCTCGATGAACGAAATATTTTGTCGAAACCACTTGGAGGGTTAAAATTTCTTGCGATGGGGCCTAGGAAAAGTGTTGTCATGGTTAGAAAACTGCCTAAGGTTGAAAATGCCGTTGATTGTTGGGATGGTACAATTAACAAAAGGGATGAATCAGTACCGTCGCAGTCAACAAACTTCCAAAGAGCTGAACGTGCCATAATGGTGTAGTCTCAGACTGCGAAGGAATTTCGGAACAATTGAGACAAATGACGACGACGACCAGTAAATTTGATCTTCAAAATCACCGGGGACTAGTAATACTACAGCATATATCGTTTTACTTGTACCAGGTAATTCTCAAAATCAACACCACTGGCTCCATCCATGCTTATTATTTTTTTGTCAATAACTTGCCAATTGAACATTAGTCTTCATGGCTACAAGTACAGAATTGTGGTCCATTTGGCTTTACTCTGGTGCACCACGGGGAGTGGGTTCGCTCTACACCTCACATATATACCATACATTCAAGGCACAACCCGTTTATAGACTGGCTCCACAATCACGCTAAAAAGACAACATTCATGCCTACTCCGGATTCAAACCAGAACCTTTCGATCTAGAAGCCTGAAGTCGAATCCAGAAGTCTGACTTGCACCCAGACCACCAGCTCGATTGGTTGCTTGGCCCCATGCGTTTATCGAACTTAACCCACCAAGCGGTTTTGATGAGATATCTCGTCCATAAAGGTATGACCAATTTTGCTAATGACGAGATATTTCGTCATAAAGATATGGATGATTTTTTGATGATAACTAGATCAAGTTATGGTCAGTTTTTCTAATGACGAGGAACCTCGTCGAGACAACCATCAGGTTGGATGGTTGGTTGTTTTCGAGTTTTATGGCGCAAGGACCATATTTGGTCAAGCTGCGCCAAACACAAGACGGACGACACAATTAGAAAGGAAGAAAAAGCAAAGGGTAGGCGAGGGTAAAAATGAAATGGAAGGTAGTTCACTCTGAAACCTTGTGATGTCAGTACGCACCTAAAAATGTGCTCCTGAGGGCAACAACCACCAAGAGAGTTAAAAATCAATAAGTTTAGGAACTTTTCAGACTTCTTTTTGAAAAGGGGTTAGATCCGAAGAGTTTAGGCAAGAGACAGAATAAAAAAAGAACGATAAAAAATTTTATATCGTACGCGTTGTCCCGTGCACCAGTACCATGGTATCAATGACCCCTTCTGCGTGTGGGAGGCGGATTGCATTCAAAACCTTCCCTCAAATACGTTTCATCTTGTATAGAAGCCTAATTAGAATCGTTAAAGTAGTAAATAGCGAGAATCATACAGAAAGACACCATATGTAAACCATTTCATAGATACTTTACGAAACTAATGAAAACCATTATTAATGCACAGATTAACCTTCCTCGTGGTTGTCTCGATGAGGTCTCTCGTCATTAGTAAAAGTGACAAGATCCTGATGGACGAGATATCTCGTCATTAAAAAAACCTCGGCAGTCTTGATGACATGATCTCAGTAGAAAAAATGATAAGATTTTGATGGACGAAATATCTCGTCGAAACTTCTTGTAGGGTTAAGACATATATACATTTATGATTAAAGGTCATATATTTATACTTACAAACAAGATTTTCTGTAGAATTCAGTGCAATTTTTCAGAATGGCTTCAGTCATTGTGATCGTGTCTGAAAATTAATAAAAACTTGGTTCAACTGTCGATAGAGTGTAAAAAGTGTTATACAAACAAAACACAAAAGTAAGCATGGAGGTTACTCGTATATTTACTCGTACTTTCTAAAATAGCTCATTATTAGCAAAACTATAAGGCAGCGTTTTCGAAACTTTTTTTATTGACTGTTTGATTTCTTTGTTTTTCTATAAATATTAGACAAAAATAACTTTAAAAATAGTCTTTCCCAAGCTATCCGATTTTGACGCTATGTTTGCCATATTTCGCTCGGAACTTATGCATGTGTAGGGTTACCCTCTACGGCTCTTGAACGGATGCGCAGCTTTCCTTAAGCAGCGATTACTATAGAATCTCCTAGTCGAATGAGTTTCTTGCTGCAATTTAGATGATTGGCGAGTGACAAATGTTTAGTTCCTATCCGCATGTCTGTCATAAATGTAGATGGGCTTAAGAGCTGAAGAAATGATGGGATTCAACAAAATAACGGGATTTGCATTTAGACACCTCAAATATATTCCTAGTATTTTTCTTTGCTTGAGATCTTACCTGTAGCACAAACAGGTTCTTGATGCGGATACATGATGTTTCGATCCATACACTCTCCTTTTTCTTTGAGGCTCATCAATTTACAATGTTCAAAGCACATCTATAAAGAAAAGGAACAAGAAAATTTGCTCTTGCGTATTATGTTGAATTTAATTAAAGTCGCTTAGTGGTTAACTCTCCAAATGATTTCGACGAGATATCGCGTCCATCAAGATTTGACCAATTTTGCAAATGACGAGATATCTCGTCCATCAAGATTTGACCAATTTTGAAATGACGAGGTATGTCGTCAAATAAAAAAATAGATTATTTGATTGGGTTTTACAATTTTGAGTGTTCACTATCCCCTAGAGCAGGGGTCAACAAACTTTTGATACGAAAGAGCCAAACCTGTCCCTCACAACAATTTAAAAGTTATTCGAGAGCCATAATATATTTTTACAAATAAGGAAAATTTGTAGTTTTTTAAACGAGTTATAATATTTATTAAATGAAGAAAAAAATCACACACAAAATTACTCTCATTGGTTTTAATTAGTGTGAGCAATGAGCTTGCATTTCCTTAGAAAGTTTCTGCATGTCCGGTTTGTAACTAGTTAATTTAAGGCACTATTCCAAGTTGGCATCAGTAATTTGGCCCCCCAATTTACATTTAATTCAAATAATACTAGAAAACAATTGCTCACATAAATAATTAGACACGACAAATGCAAATTTTTTCAACTCATGATATGAATTTGGAAGACTATTCTAAATATTGAAAATTGAGTCTCCCCCATGTATGTAACCAAAGAGCCGCTTGTGGCTCGTTAGCCGCAGTTCGCCAACCCCTGCCCTAGAGGAAAAAAAAACATAAAAACATAGAAATAAGCAATACTCTACGTATTTTTATTTCATATTGTAATAGCCGGTTGCTCTATCGTTGTAGGATTGGTGATCGCAATGTCGATCACTGTAGGGTACGTCAGATAGAGCTGAAGGAACGTTGTGGTCTGGTACACAGAACCGATGAAGCACATGACGAAGACACATGTCTTCAGCCATCTCTTTCTCCAATCCTGGCTGCTGGCGATTTCAGGAAAACTTGTTATCATGGACTTCCTGAAAGCAGATCTTGCGCAGGTTTTGAAGGATTTCAATTTCCTGTATTTCGATTGGAGCATAATGGTAACCTAAACTGCCATACACAATAGTGTCATAAATACTATTTAATATGTCAATAATATAATTTAGTGTTTGTGTATTATATTTTGTACACATGTTAAGTTTTGTGTTATGATCATTTTCGTCTTATGTTCCCTACAGAAATGTAAACCCGAAATAACACCTGTCAAACTGACACAGATAATATATTTTCTAGTTTGCTGTTTGTAAGTTCCATTTGAATTTTAGATTCGAAATTTTAAACATAAGTCATTTAATTCCAAAAAGGTGAGAATATGCTAAGAAGTTATAATAAAAATAATTTATTGAACATCTGATACTATAAAGCAAATATATTTAAACTTATAAAATATTTTATAAGAAAACTGAATATATTTAAAATAATAAAATTGAACTTTTAAAAGGAGTTAATACCAAATATCCATTTTTGAACATCTCATACTGATACATAAATTAAAAACAGCATTTATTAAAGTTTAGTAAACCTTTAAAAGGAAGTATAACCAAATATCCTTTATTAAACACCTTATACTGAAAGTATATATATATATATATATATATATATATATATATATATATATATATATATATATATATATATATATATATATATATATATATATATATATATATATATATATATATATATATATATATATATATATATATATATATATATATATATATATATATATATATATATATATATATATATGGGTTTAAAATAGCATAGATTTAAAGTTATTAGAGTGGACTTTTAAAAGAGATGTCCACTTCTCTGCACCCTATTGCATTCAACTTGTAAACTTAGCTCTATGAAAATCGCTGTTTCCAGTTGCTTACACATTCTTACTAATTTTTCTAAAACGTATTTATTTTGAAATTTATAAATGTAGATGAGTAAATATTTCAAATTAGGAACGAAACTACTTTGAAAAGATTCGAAAAGTACGCGCGAAATGGCCTTAAAACCTTAAGAAGTCATTTATGTGAATTACCTATCATCAAACTACTTGCGTTGGTTGTTTATCTTATAACTCGAGAATCTATGCTGATTCTGCTTCTATATGAAAACTGACATTTTTAATCATTTAGATGCATTTCATATTTTCAATATTGAACACTGATCTGCTTTCAGTTGCGCATTAGCATTACTTTTTCCTGTCCATATTCTCCTTGGGAGGTGTAATCGAAATCCACAAAAATGCCCGACGTTTTGCTTTTCAACTGTATTCTGCCATTCATGCGTGTATCCATACCTATTGTTACGACTGCAAGACTCACCAGTTGAATGAAAATCACAGGTACTTTTTAACTTTCTGATGCAAATTGTGCATGATTATCTGTTTATGTCGTTAACTGCGGAAACGGGTAACCGCTTTCACAGTTATTATATGCAATCTCCATTTAAAATATTTCCAATAAAAATGCTATTCTAGGTATAAAGATTGTGAAACAAAGACTCGTATTGCCATATACTGGTATTCAACATATTCCAAAGTAGCTTAGTATAATTTTGTGCATGAATTTAAGTGTAACATGTATAATTTAATGGCATGAAAAATATTTTCAACACCGGTGTGCATAATGGCAGCATGTAAAATGATACGTTTCTACAGTTCCTATTGTATTTAATCGATTAATCTGCTTGCAGAGAGCCACGAGGAATGGAAAAGCTTTGAATCTTGCTCTATTGATTTCAGATAAACGGTGTATAACCAAGGGTTTAGTTTTCAGCAGGTATGATGGTTATGAATCACCAAAAAGTTGAATATAAAATAGGCTCAAAGCTAATGTAGAACGATGAACAAGAAAGGAATGCAAATTTGTAGGTAACGCATATTCTAAAGTATTTAAGAATGGTTTCAATTTTAATTTTAGCTCTTTCTATTAAACACGAAATAGAGTTACCAGCAATTATTTTGTGTAAAATTTGGTATGCAATAGAAACTCTAAAAACTCCCTTAACCCTCTAAGTGCTTTCTACGAGTAAGAAAAGATAAATGAGGATACAGCGTTTCTTATTGCATACAGTCATTTGCATTGATCCCTTTCTACTCTTTGCTTAAACCTCCTGTCGGTTGCCTTGACGAGGTATCTCGCCATAATCAAAACTAACTAGATCTTAATGGACGAGATATCTCGTTCATTAGAAGACCTTGATCTTGTCATAAAAATATCGTAAATATCTTGAAGACGAGGAAACTCGTCATTAGCAAATTTAGTTTTAATAATTCGTGATAAGAGTATTATTATGCAACCCATGTTACCATCAATGCAAGACGAAGTTTTCTATTTCTTCCGTTGCTACTTGATACGATACATGACAATGAAAACAGCATATTTTCTCATGGTTTGATTATGTTTTGCTTATTTGATTATCACCTTTGAGACGAGTTTAGAAATTCCATGAATTAACTCATATTTTATATTCCATATATTTTCATATTATACACGTAATAATGGATTCCGTGATTTTTCTTTTGAAATTGTTTTAAAACGTTAGAAGTGTAAAAAGTTTTGAAACACACACATACATTTCTGCAAAAATATTCACATTTTATTTACTTTAAAGATACAATACCAACATTACGAATAGAACTGTGACAATTGACGCAAAAATGAGTTCATGCATAAACATAATATGATAATTAATTAATGACGTTCTTTAAAATCTTTCAATTTAAGCTCTGATTAATAAAATAAATAACTTACTCATATATTTCTATAAAATTTAATCAATCTTAAAATTTACTAAATTATTTGAAATTCGTTGTATGCATATTTTTTGGAAACTTTTAGCTCAGTTTGGCAGTTTGACCTGTATACAAATGAAATATGGCGATTTGTTTTAAAATGTATTTTCAATTCATAGCAGTGAAAATTTATCTTTATGTACTCATACATATTCTTAAATTTCAGTGAATAGTCGTTGGATGCTGGAAAATGATTGAAAGTCAGTAATGATTATTGAAGCTATGTACAACTGAGATGTTTCTCGCAAAACGTTTTGTGTTTCATATCCTCTAGACCTTATCTCCTAATAGGCTCCTGAAAATAAGAATATATAGAATATTATTAACAAGTGTATGAATATAAAAAATTATTCAATCAAATGTAAATTTTCATTCAACACATATTGAATCACAAATAAAAGATAAAGTAACTTATTACCTTTCCTGAACTTGTCATTTTATTACTGTTAATCCAAAATAATTTATGTAATTAGCTTTAAAGCCTGTTGAGTTGAGAATTCAACGGGATTTAGAAATCAGTTATTGCTATTCAAATGGTTATTATCTTTAGGCGAGTAATCGTAAAAAGGGTTACGAATTAAAACATATCCTTGATATGCTTCATTGTTCTTGAATATTTACAACTCAAAATACTCAGAGAGATATGTCAATTAATAAATCTCACAAATCAAAAGTTCCTCTCAGTCTAAATAATAATCTAAAAAAAAACTCAGTAACACAGAAATAACTATAATACAAATAATTCCTATATGATACAACACTGACAATCATACAATCTACGGACCAATCACTTACCAAAGTAATTTGTGAACTGTTGTCATCTAAGTAACTGGATTTATATGTATTTCTCTTCAATCTGAAAGCATAATTAAACATATTAAAAAAGATAACTTTGAATTTTAATACAAAATTTTTTGGTTTAGCGTAAGTTTTGTATGCTATCGATTTTGAATTTGAGGGATGCTATTTTCTGTTCTTTCTACCCTTTTCTTAATAATACAAATTTTCAGTGATTTAACATTTCAAAATATGTATAAAAGTTCTTGCTATAGCTTTGAAATTAAAATTTCACACAAAATTCTACCTGAAATTTTATTTTGCTATTATATCGTTAATGGCGTTATGTTTGCCTTCGTTATGGCTGACCTCACAGATTTCGAAAGAGGCATGATTGTTGGAGTCCGTTTTGCCGGAGCCTCAGTAACGAAAATTGCCACTCTTGTTGTTGTCGGGAGAAGTACCGTGTCGACGGTAATGACAGCCTACAGCAAACAGGGAAAGACATCATCTGCCAAGAATAACAGTGGACGAAAGTCGAAGCTGACTGATAGAGACAGAAGGGTTTTGAAGCGGACTGTGGCCAGAAAGCACAAGACAACAGCATCCCGGATATCATCTGAGATGAACACACATCTACAGGAAGGTGTATCGACAAAAACTATCCGCCGTGAACTGCATGCAGCAAATATACACGGTAGAGCGGCTATTCCAAAACCATTGGTGACACCATGCAATGCCTTGAAACGACGAAAATGGTGTCGCGACCATAAGAATTGGACACAACAATGGGAGAATGTCATCTGGTCAGACGAATCGTCGTTCACATTATTCCAGACTAACGGACGTGTTTACGTTTGGAGAACGCCAGCACAAGTCTTTGATGTTGACTGTCTGGAGGGGGATCAGTGATGCTGTGGGGCGCGATGTCTCACCATGGTCTCGGCCCACTTGTTGTTCTGCAAGGGCGGGTTAGAGCACCGGTTTATGTCAGTATTCTGGCCGACCATCTTCATCGAATGGTGGAAACTTTGTTCCCTGATTCTCGACCTGTGTTCCAAGATGATAATGCGCCCATTCACACTGCTGGAATTGTCGGAGACTGTCTTGATGAAAACGATGATGTACTGCAACACCTCGTGTGGCCCCCTCAGTCCCCTGATCTTAATATAATTGAACCTTTGTGGGGTATTTTCAGGGCAAACTGCGCAGTAGGTTTCCACCTCCAACGACACTTTCTGAATTAGTGACCTTTTTGCAGGAGGAGTGGCTACGTATCCCTGTAATGTTGACTTGTATTTGTCCATTCCACGGCGGATACAAGCTGTAATCGATGCAAAAGGAGGGCCAACAGCCTATTCATAAAAATATTGTCTCATTTCACAGGTGCTCATATTATTTTGTCCACCCTCTGTATATGTATTCATGTTTGATGTTACAAGATGCTTCGCTTTTCATGCATTTGGAGTACGTTTATTTAAAAACAATTTAAACGTTTAAGTAAAAATACTTGTTTTCAAAATTATATTAATTGAAAACTCAAAACTAATGTACATTTTTATGATTCCTTAAGTTTATAGGGTCATAAACTTAAGGAAGAGTAACGGATTAGAAACTGGGATGTTGCGAGTTTCAATTCAACCAAAGAACGTCGTGTACAAAGGGGGCTGGTGCACGTTAAATCTGTCGTGGCCTCAAACATCCTCACGTTGACGTGGAAGTTTGGAGAGTGGAGTGCCAGCTGAGATTGACCTCGTCATCTGACTGTGGTTCAAATTTACGTGGTGTTGCCCTCTGATCTTTCCTTTCTGATTTGAGCCCGAACCGTTGCCAATAGTCCGTTGTTTTGCTCCAGTGCGGCGTTAATTAAATACCTGCCTTAAGTTTATGTAGGAATTTTTCTTCTAAGAGAAATGTTAATGACATATATTTGAGCGATAGATAATTTTCTCTGTGATTTATAAATAATTAAATTTTAAATAATGTGTTAGCTGTTACACATGCAAGTGCACACAGAGTTAACATGATCTAAACCATATTTTCTAATTTTAATGATCCGTGACTCACAAATTGCAAACAATTCCAATTCTATATATCAAGAGTACACACTTATACTCAATTTAATTAGTTTAAAATATACATTTACTTGCTGAGGATACTAGAAATAATGCAAGTCAATCGAAACTAATACATTGAAAGGGTTGACAAAATTGGTATATGAAATGATTTATGGCTGTTTTGCAATATTTTATGAAATTAATTCATAATCTTTCAATTTTAAAGATAGTATTTGCTTGCATGTAATCATTGTGAATTACGACATACTTACAATCGGTACTTGTGAGTCATGAATGCGACCAGCAGTATCAAAGGAATCACAACAACAGATAAGATAATCAAAGCAATCCTCATGCCTTCACTTCCTATATAATGAAATAAAAATACTTAAAAACTTTCTAATTGTTTTAGACTATTTTGTAATATAAATGTTCGTATTTATTTTAATATATGCTTGATGAAGATTTAATAAATTCTTATTTACCTGCAACAGAAGCTTCGTCCTGATCACAGTTCAATCCCATATAACCTTTATCACAGCTGGAAAAGGACGAAAATGAAATACCTAAGTATTTAAAAGTACTTAATTCAGAAATTTAACTTTGAATCGTAAAGTTATAAAGTTCTAAGGTAGTAAATTCTGAATTTCACAATTCAATGCCTTGTATGGAAATTATTCAGCGGTATAGATGTTCGTAATGGTTCTAAATGCACATCAAATTTGAGGTTCCGTTCTAATCAGCCTAATTGTAGCAAAAAATGACAGTAAATCGACAGACCAAAATATGCCACGTGGAATTTTCTATGAGTTAAAAACAAGGCCATCAGATGGCAGCACGACACACTATTGTGTTCATGGCTCCACTACAAACATTTATCGATTAGTTGATAAGTGTTGCAATAAAACTGTTATTTAAACTGCTATCAGAAGATCAGCTTATCTCTAGTCTCATGTCAGGTACCTTAGATAGGTATGTGAACAAGGCAGCAAAGCAACTGTGCACTAGTTCATTTAGATATATTTTAGTATCGATGCTACTTGGCTTTCAAATCTTCATATTTTTGTAGGTTGCGTCGGACATTGCAAGACAGATTCTTGCAAGTTTGTAAAATATAGTTTCTGAAAACATAATAGATGAGTTGCTTTCCAGACAATAGTCACAGCCGATTTATATGTTCATTAGCTTCATCCACCACCTTTCAACGAGCCCAGCTACATTTTAATTTATTTATTTAATCTATTTACTTATTTTAAATATCACGTTGTAGAAGACAGTATATAAGTCCAATTGAGTTGCTCAATATTTGTGCATCACAAGGGGAAATTCAGGCTAACATCCTGGTAGCCGAACATAAAATAGATAAATTTGATTTAATTTTCTTTCAAAGGCTTCTTATTTTATTATTACAGTAGGACCTTGATTATCCCAGTTCTGATTAACCGAATGACCGTGTTTCCGAGTCGATTTTTTACCTAGTTTTTTTTAAAGCTTTAACCCTCCTTGTGGTTATTTCGACGAGATATCTCGTCATTAGCAAAAAATGACCAGATCTTGATGGACGAGATATCTCGTCATTAGAAGAAGACTGATCTAGTCATCATAAAAAATTGGCAATATCTTTATGACTAGATATCTCGTCATTAGCAGAATTGGTCAGATTTTGATGGACAAATCTCGGAAAAACCACTTGGAGGGTTAAATAAAGTTTCGAGTTCGAGTGAGCGCTCTTTGTCTAAAGAGAAGAGAAAGTGCTGCTATACAGATGACCACACGGTCTTCTTAAAAAGAGTTAACAAGGTTTGTAACCACCCACGTTCAGATTTATTGTAAAATTTTCTCATTAAGTATATAGTGTGACACAAATCTTACAGTAAATTATTTTAAATTTTAGCTTAGTGAACCTTTCAGTAGCAGTAGTAGTAACGTGTAGTACAGTAAATTTTTTTCTGTATGTCGTAGACTGTTTTTCGTGTTTTACTAAGTCCGTATTATTCTGTTTTTCAGTTCACATTATCTCGGATAATCAAGTTTATCTTATATTTGCAATTATAAAAGCTTTAAAAGGAAAAATTATTGTAAGAACAAGTATTTATTTAATTGTTTAGCATCACAATTATTAAAAATTTAAATTTTCATAAGAGCTTTTCTTATAAATTGCAAGCAAAAATCAAGTATCATCTTACAGGCAGCGATATGCATCTCCGCTTACTTCACACTTTCCATGCTTGCAGATCTTTTCATCACAGACTTCTATAGAAAAAAGTGCAGGTAGTATACTCTTACAAAAGAATAGGTACTTACTAAAATCGTAGTGTGAAAAATATAATTAATAAATGTAAAAACAGGAATTTATGAACGAAAAGATATGTGACATAAAAATGCACCGAGACGGGTAAAAATGTAAAAAATAATATAGAAATTGAATATTATATGAGACTAATGATTACGTGATGTATGAACCGTTTGAGCGTCGCAAGATTTCCGGGTTAGAGTCAAGAACGCGGTATCATCGCCAATGGCGATAATTTTGGAATTTGGTAACCCATAGTTGACAAGCAAAATTTTAGTCAACAATTTGGTGATGGACCGATACCGTGTTCTTGAGATTTACCAATTTGTGGAATAACACTCATAACACTCATAATAACGATACAATAACATCTATTGGTAGAGAGTCCTCTAATAATACTTACATATACATTATGTATTCTTAATAATAACGTTTCATAAAGAATATATTTATAATACTTACATATACGAGTGTGGTAGTTATATAAGTATTCTTTATAAATATTTTTTACAAATATTGTCGTTCGAAACATTCAATGTTTACAATAATAAAAATCAAAAGGAGTTACCCGCTCTGCTGTTATCACTATTAATCTTACCTACGCAATTCGTTGTTTTAGGATTAGATGTTGCTGTCAGTGGCTTGTAGCCAGTCTGGCACAAACATTCATAACTACCAGGTGTATTAAAACAACGTGTTCTGTTGGGACAAGCTCTCGGGATCAAGCATTCATCGATATCTGAAATGAACACGGACAATACTTAATGTAACTCTAATAAATGTAAGATACACTATAAATCAGTGTCTTTCTAACTTTATCATCTCATTGCACACATAAACTAGTTAATACAGTTCTGCTGCACACCAAAAATCATGTTATATTTCTTGTGCCGACCACACGAAAAAGTACGTATAATTTCGATTGATTTACAAAGAGAAAACCCATTATTAATTACCCACTCCTTTGCTTGAAAGTGACTTTTACAAAATCTTTTTATTACAAAATTTATTTACGATACTTTTTAATAAAAAATTAATATCCGAAATTATTTATACGGATATTGATATTATTTTTTAACGCACTTGTCAAAAGTTCAAACTAAACCGTTGTAATAAATTGAATCTAGTACAGTTTAAACCGCTTCGACATCCATAAGGCATACCAGAGTACAGAGGAATAGAAGTCGAAAGTCGCTGAAATAAATAATTAAGCAAAAGGATTACAATCAGTATAACACGACTTCCTTCCAATGACAAACCCATTTCAAATTTTCGAATTATTAATAACTCATTTCCAAAGATTTAATTTCAAATATGATATATTATGTCAGTAAAACTAAAAATAAATAAATAAATAATAATTGGATTAGGTGGTCTTATGCAATAAAGCAATAACCCACACTTTTATTTTTTTGGCATTGATAAAGACGTTGAAGAACTCGCCAAAAGTTGTCATATTTGTAAAGTAAATTCTCCAATCCCACCGTCTAAGGAATCACCTCGGATTTGTACCAAAAAGGTGTGGGGTCGAATCCATACAGTCTCAGTTCAATGGTAAAGCAGAACGAGCAGTGCTTACTGTTAAGACTGCTATGATGAAAATACTAATAGTCTGAAGAAACTTATTTTAAGAATCGTTGGCAGCACTGAGACCATTTATAAAGCGGTAAACTGTTCGAAACCATCGCGATTGTGTTAGAATCAGATGGAAAGCAAATAACACTTTGAGCAGAGACACGTTCACATGGCACATGATGTAGGATGAAATCAGAAGTATTCCATGGGAATTGGAGTGTCACCAGCAATGTCTTTCTTTGGACGATCCATGAGAAGTCGTTTGGATTTCATGTGACCAAAGAGAGGAGAGACGTTAAAGCAGTTCTGAAGTATCTGAAGGTTAGCCATAGTTAATTTAATGATCTATAGTAATTAGTCATCATAAAGGGACAGAAATAGTTTGAGGAGGTTGTTAGTTTAATCAATGCGTGCAAACTCGAACTTGTAGCATTGATACTTGTACTTGAAGGGTACGTACTTTGTTGCGCAAGACCGTCCCATTTAAACGTAGGAAGTAATATAAAAGTAAGAGAAAAATAAACAAGAATAATACAAATTTAAAAGATCACAATGAATATCCTGAAAGTAATTTTACCTTGGCATTTATGAATGATAGTCCTTGCGTCGGAAAGAGGTTGATAGAAACCGAAGGAAGTGAATCCATTACTACAGGAACATTCGTAGTTCTTGCCTGCAATTTTTGAACATTTGGTATCTGGACCGCAGTTGGCTTTTTTAACATCCTCTTGGCATGGGTCAGTTTCAGCAAACATATCTGTATGTTTACATACGTATTTGTGAGTGATAAACGTTTTAATGAAAATTTACATAAATGAACAAGTAAAGGATATATGTTATTATCATTGTTACATTTCAACTTTATTAATTCTGAGAAAACGTAATCCACATGCTGAGTGTTTACACTAATGGCCCAAAAGCACTTTATCAATCTCAGATTACATTGGGAAGGTTTAATTCGTGTGTTTAATGTCACACATGATCATTAAACTGCCATCAAATTTAAACGTTATGTAATTCCACCATTAACATTTTTCTTTCTTTTCGTTGTTGACCTGACCAAAACCAAGACAACATCTATTTCCAAATACTAATTTCCAAGTGTAGTTTCCTAGAAAGATTTCTTTTCAAGAGTCATTTCCTAGAAAGACTAATTTCCAAGTGCCATTTTCTAGAAAGACTAATTTCCAAGTGTCATTTCCTAGAAAGATTAATTTCCAAGTGTCATATTTTTCTCCTAAAAAGTCGGTGTATATCTGCTCAAATATGCAAAGAGTATTTCTTCGATCATATATACACCGGTCAACTTAAGATAATTGATCTTCAATGTTCCATGACATATAAGTCAAAATTGAAGTAATTTTGCTTATTTGATTTTTAAAAAGTCTTAGAAAATATTAGCTTAAAAATTTGATGATGACTGCCCGGATAATGTTAAGAGTGTCTGGGAACACATTTGTGTGGGAGCAAACTTTTTCAATTATGAGCCAAAATAGGGGTAAATTTCGAGCTAATTCGAAAAATGAGAATTTAGGAGGGTTTGTACAACAGGATTAACTCTAGACTACAAGTCTTGTTGATGAAACTATGTAACATGTAAAATTGATACCTAACACTTTTAATCGGCATTAATTATAATTAATTCCACCTAAACCGCACTAAAATAAAATGTGACCCGCTTTCTTCACAATCCGGCAAGCAGCATTCATGAAATTGAACACCCTAGCCTACAACAATAACTTCAAGAATCAAAAATCAATAGCAGTTGAATATAGAATCATCGGTTCAAATTAATTTTTCTCTGCTTGTGAATTAAATGTAATAATCCTATCTTCTAACCTGGCTTCAGGTCTTTCTTTTTCAGCAACAGTCTAGGCGGAATGAAACATGTGTCGGAACCATCAGACAAACAGCTTTCTGCATCACCAATCATCTTTACTTGGTCTTTCGGATCTGACTGAAACTGCAACTCTATCACACATTTTAAACTGCCACCCGTATATCTGCAATAGATGGAAGTAAATTATAAAGTATCAAATGTTCATTGCAGTAAGAAATTTAGAATTTACAAGGTAAATATTGATCTATATTCCGTGTCAGGACAAATCGGGTTGTCCGATTTCTGCCGGGTCCAAAGGAGTCAAATGCATCATTATAATTTAATAATAATATATAATATACTTAAAATCAAAACTAAATGAATCTACGAATCTAAATTGCAATTATTTCTATCATGTATGCTCCTTTTTCTACCTGAATATTTGTCAGAAAGAGTGAAATATTCAACTTAAAATTCTGGGAAATAGTCATTTGAACTTAACCTCTTTTTCCCTGACACTGAAGATGTACTCACCATTATATGTGAGAGGGATTTTCAGTGAAGAGAAACGGAATTCGAAGATTTTACTTCCGCTACCCAATGCTTTTGCATGATACACATACCCTAAAATATACTTTATCTCCATATTTTCGAAGTTTGGCGTTTATTGTTATGGCGTTGACCAATCAGCTATCACAAATCGATTCGGAATTCATTTTTTTGAATTTTTATTGGCGACGTGCTGAAATAGTATTTGCTAAACAAGCCAACTGTTGTCATGTTTGGAATACGTAGAGAAAACAAGTTCCACCGCAAGAACACTACAATCACTTACATTTAGCTTAACAGAAAATACATGTAACAAGTGCATTTTTAATTAAAAATTGGTAGTTTAAATTTGTTCGGGATGAAATTCAGATAAAAGAAATTAAAAACCCAGCAAAAACTGCAATTTTGATTAGAATAGTGCGTTTTTCGCAAGATATTTCTTAAACGTACACAATTCTAAAATTCCAAAATGGTTTGTTTAAATAGAATATATCTAAAAATGGCTATCAGCTTTTCAGCAAAACTATGACTTCAGAATGTCACTTAATACTTTCTACCAATTCTCACATTGAATAAAATCAAAACAAATACACTCTAATATTAATATAAATTATAAAATTAATAATGTACAAGTTAAGAAAATGAAATCTTACTTGCAGTTTAGAACATCAGCAAATCTGTAATTTTTACCGAACAGAAGACGCATCTGAAAAAGTTATTGAAATGTAAAAAGAGTCGCATCGCAGTTTCATGCCATTCAGGTAACTTTAAAATATCAACCACTCCAATTACAATTTTACAAAATATTTATTTCTGAATAAACTCTAAAACCATTATATTTTTAATCACTGTTTTGTTTTGAAATCATGGTATTCGTATATTTCTAACATAATATCGCCACCTAAATATATGAACTAGGGTACACAATTTTATGGGTTTTGAGACAAAGAGAAAAGCAATTTTCAGGCCCTATACCTAAATTTTTCATAGATAGAGCTTATGTGGACAAAAGGTACATAGTTCTTGCATTAGATTTTACATGATCTCAGCTTTACTAATTTAAGTATAACTCAGAATACCCATTTTTCGAGTTCACCAGTTCTTGCATTCAGGTGACAATATCAAAAAATATTAATTCAAAATACACTGAAGTACAAAACTTAAGAAAGAATGAGTTTTTCAGTTGCTACTTGCAATGAAATGACCTAAAATTTGTTTTTACCTATTTTTTTTAGCATTTTTATGATTACATATTTTTTAGTCAAAATATTCTAAAGAGAATAATATTCGAATGTTTCTAAAGGTTCAGACTCAGAACGCCTAAACAACATCTGTGTAGCAAATGGCAGTGTTTCTTGTTGCAAGGAAGTACAGGGTGGACCACGACAAAGCAGCCCATGCAAATCTGCAACACAAAGCAGCAGCACTGCTTGCAGCTTTCTTGTTGCAAAGCAGCACTGCTTCTTGCAACACACACTTGCACACACTTCTTGCAATACTGATTCTTGCCACAAGGCTGACGAATCTGGCTGGAATCCAAGGGGCCTTCACTAAAGAACGGACTGTTGACGTGTTGACACGCCATTGGTGGACTTCGACATATCCTAGAGTGGAGTAATAATAAGAAAATGTCCGTCTGTGGATTTCTATCACCGAAATGATCCTTGGCTGTGCAGTACTCTGTTCATGATTATTGTTTACTTTAAAAAAATTTGACCTTATTTAAATGAATTGTTTGAAGGAGGTACATAAAACCATATACAAGTTTAGATGGTTTGAGGTTTTAACCCTCCTAATGCTTTATCGTTGCGGCGGAAACAAACAGCCCTGTAGTGACCAGTGGCCGGTCTCTGGAACAGTAACCTGTTCCAAAATCACTAGTTCTGGGAAAGGGATAATTTGTTTTTACTACTTGTATTTTAATTCGCCTTTAAAGTAATAGGACAGTCTTGTCTCGAAGAAGTATCTCGTCTCAGCAAAACTAACCCAATCTAGATGGACGGAATATCCTGTCGAATCACTTGGAGGGTTAATGAAACTGAATTGTGGGGTGGGGTAATTTTCTAGGAGTGAAGGTTGATAAATGATGTGTAAAAATGCTTAGGAACATTACGAGAAAGACAAGTTCTGCATGGTTTCACATATATTATCTACGTTCTAGGGAAGATAATTTCAGGTTTTTATTATTTGACTGCTCTCTTATAATATCTTCACAAGCTATGATCGATAGCTAATTAAAATATAATTTTATATTTGTCTGCATGTAACACATGAACTAATAGTCTATGATTATGACTGAATTAATACTTGTTAGTTTAATGAATGAATTTAAAAATATCCTAAATATATTTACTAGTAAACTTGGCGGGCCCTTGCGTTATAAAATAAAGAATTAAGCGGGCCGCGGTCTCATAAAGTCTGAGAACCGCTTATCTAAATAACTTTGAAATCCGTTAAGAATTCCATGAAAAGTTCTTGGCTATTGTCACAAACTGAACTCACCGAATCACGAACATCTTTTCGGATGTTATCATAATCCACTACATCAATTGTTTCATTTGCCAAAGAGACGGAAGATAGGGCGCTGTTGAATACATATTTCTTCGCCTCTAATGGTATAGTTCCGGTGTAAGATGCTTTGGCTGAAATAAACAATATTTTCAGCAAATCTGATAAGCAAAAATGTTAATTTCATACGCAAAATTGTGCTTCATTGGTTTGAAATTATTTAAAAGATTTTTGGCGTTGTTTGGTGGTGCAGCTTTGCCAAACATGACCCTTGCTCCATGAAACATAACCCGACCAATTTAAAACAATTGCAACCTTCTGAGTGTCACGAGATTTCTGAGAAGTGTAGAATTGCCTTTCCTCCACAGCACACATGACTAAATAACTACATCTTTGGTTGAAGAAACCCATGGATTGTTTCAATCTTTAGAAAAAAATGTTGGTCTTTTCCTTAGAAAAGAATCTTTTGGTAAGGTTCTTTTGCTCCTTTCCTTAGAGTAGAACTATTTGGAAAGATAATATTGATACTTTTCCTATAATAGAATCTTTTTGAAGGATTTTATTGCTCCTTTCCTTAGAATAGAACTCTTTTGATAAATTATATTGGTGTGTACATTTCTCAGAATAGAATCCTTTGGAAATATCCATTGCTACTTTTCTTAGAGTAGAACTATTTGTAAAGATATATTGGTTAAGGAAGTCAGAACTAGTTTGAAATCAGGCAAGGAAGATTGAAGGTTGCAGGGTGGAAATATACGTGCGAACGACTCAGAGGGTTAAATTAAATTTCTCTCTTAATTTGTTATAGGGTGAGGTGGAGCAAGTGAATTTGTGGGGTAAGTGAATGGAACACAAAACGTGTCTCTCATTAAAGTAATGGCTGTTGGAGATTCTTAAAGGGACAAATAAATTAGTTTCTCAACTAGAGCGCTTTCGAATTTTGTTAGGGAGGTTGCGCACACCAAAATAAGGGCATGAATGAAAATATATGTTGTTGTCCCACTCACAATACTGTCCCATTGGAAAAATACAACAGTTTATGGTATGTACTGTACCATCATGTGGGGAAAATGCAACCCAAGAAATACCATTGGATTGTATATTTTTAAAATTATATTAACGGATATGTTTAAAGAAATGTGAGTGTAAGAAAATATTGGTAAAGGGTTTGAGAATGCGACAGGCAGTAAGGGAGGTCATCGCATAGAAACTGCTTCCTGTCTTGCAAAATATAAGCTAACAGGCAAATATGCTCCTGACTCTTGTCTATTTAGTCTGTCAGGTGACTGGCTATTTCACCAAGTCCACCTATGGGAAATGTCCCGCACTGGAGGGACTTTTATTCACCGGTCCGCAATCACGTTAGTTGGGAGGAAAACCAAGCAAACCTTCCTAAAACCGTGTGAATGAGTTGGGTATAATCCAGGATCAACCCCGATGCCCCTAGATATGATTGCTTGGTAGACCGTCTAGTCACTTTTACCCTTCATAAAATGCGATCCAAGATGTGAACTCGACGCATTGTGAAAGTTGGCAAGGCCAGAATGGTTATATTCGCGTGATTTCCTCGGAGGGTTAATGTAATGCACATTTTTTCTTGAAAGTAGGGACTACGGTAGCCCGGTTGGAAGAGTAGAGAATTAGCAACCGGAGGGTAGCGTGTTCGAAACTCGATCCAACCAAAGACCGTGGGGTAAGTGGGGGCTGGTGAATATTAAATCTGTCGTGACCTTAAATGTCCTCACGTTGGCGTGGTGTAGAAGGTTGTGGAGTGGGGTGCCATCTCAGGTGTTGACCTCGTCATCTGACCGTGGTTCAGCGTTACGAGGTGTAATCCTCGAATCTTTCCTTTCCGGATTAATCCCGGACCGTCTCCAATAGCACGTTGTATTGCTTCTGTGCGATGTTGAATCAACTACCTACCTGAAGAAAGTAATGTGTCAAAGACAAACATGGTAATACTTACCAAGTTCTGAGCACGCCCCATTAGTTCCGAAGGTCAGGAATGGGAGACATTTACAACTGACGTGATCTCCGTCCATATAACAAGTTGCCTTTTCCTCATTGCACAGCTGTTGGTACTTCAGAAGATCGCATTTCTCTATAAAGAATACAAATTTAAAAAGGAACTGTCAGTGCTTGAGACATTTATGAAGGAATAGGATTAGGTAGGGTAAAATAATTGTGCTGTTCGCACTCTTGTATGTTCTTTCACACAAAAATGCTTACTTTTGCAAAGTCCGTTTTCATCCATTTCTTGCCCACTTTTGCATTCACATTTATAACCATCGTTGCTAGTGTAATCTTCTGCACAAAGCGCGTTCTTTTTCAAACACTCCTGGGTCCCATTTCCCTCAGTGCACATCAGCTTTTCTGAAAAGTCAAAGAACTCAGTGAATTCTTTTCGGAATTAATTTTTGTTTTCGCCCTTGCAGTTTATAAGAGCTTTGGGTTTGTTTTACTTGCGTCTGGTAAAAAAATCTCTGAAGAAGTTACAGAATTAAAGGAGTGTAGTTATTTAATAATATTAAACTATCAATATTCCGGAATTAATAAGTAAATGATAACATGAGCGTCACGAGATTTCCGAGTTTACTGCTTTTACCCTGCAGCGCACTGTTGTATCTCAAATCAATTTATTGTGCATATGCGATTTTTCTACTAGTGTACTTATATACTTTGCTGTTTCTTAATTTTAACATGCATTACACACTGCAAACTGTGATATTAGTTAAGACATTTAACTATGGGCATGTGGGAACTGTAACCATGATATGGAATGTGAGCGTTAAAAATGTAGTATCTGTAAAAACGGAGTAGCCCCGTGTCTGTTGTAGTTTTTTTAGTCCTAAGTTTATAATTAAACGTCTACATTTTTCTAACAAGTGTTTATCCCCTTGTGTGCAACTGAAAATGGGGGCAATTATATACATCCAGTTAAGGGGAAACTGATAATAGAGGTAACTTCTAGCTAGAAGTTTTTCTCCTAACTTGCGAAACAAAAGGCAAAATGATCATGATTAGACGAGGGAACTTTGCCGACTAATCTTGTGAGGCAACACCTACAATGGCTAAATAGCCAAATCTACTCGTTAAAAGAATCCTAGAAAATGATTCTATTGGTCAAGAAGTCTTAAACTGATTAGAAGACAAGCAGGGAAAACTGCAGGTTGCATGGTCGAATAATGCGTACTTGACTTTCAGAGGGTTAAGCTATATTTCTCTTTTATATTTAAAATTTTTTTTCAAATATGTAGCATTTTAATTTCGTAAGTAGATTGGGTAATGAGATAAATATATCAGCTTAATGTATTATATAATTTTATTCGGGAAAAATGTAAATTAAGTTAATGTCAAGAAATTAAAAATTTTTAAACATACGTACAGTGGCTCTCGAAATTGAGTAACCTTGAAGAGATTTTTCAAGACCACAAAACTTCGTATGTAGATAAATAAATATTTAAACTTTATTTTATGGAGGTGATAAAGGTACCCATTTAAAAACAAACTAAGCTAAAAATCAAATCCGAATTCGGGATAATAATTTTAAAGATAGGTTTTAAAAGTCCAATATTTTCAAAATTCTATCATAAAATTGAGTATACACCCAGCTTATATTAAAAGGCTCCACAAGAAAAACTCAAAACAAATTTTTGTTGTATATAGTTGCATGTGGAACAACTTCGAAACCGAAGGTCCACTGAATTTTCAACAATTTGTATCGTTTTTTTAAATATTTTTCCCATTTCTTACACAGAAAGTTTTTACGTTCTATGATCTGAATATCGTAATTTTTAACCACTTTTTCCAACTAAGAACTCAACTTTTAAGCCCATTGAAGTTTCTGAGATTATGGTGGGATGTATAGTTGCCGTTTAAAGTTAAAAGCTGTTTATCATGCGAAAATATGCTTAACAAATAACATAGAATTTTTGAAGTTTCAAACCTATTTTTAAAGATATACCGAATTTGGAACTGTTTTTACCCTGATATATTTTAAATGGGCACTTTAACATCCCCTAAAATTGAAGTTCAAATTATTATTTTTTACAGTTTCGGGCTTTTAAATATATCTAAAGGTGTATACTTAATTTTGGGATCTATTGTATACATAGAAGTAAAATATTTTTAGGTCGTTCTATAACGAAAGCAAGCATTTCATATCTTTTTAATGTAAAATCGAATTAGGCGATCTAAAAATCTAATTTAGATACACTTAACCAATCATGGGGCATTCCAATAAAAGTTATGAAGGCCATATCGAGAGAGTGAAATAAAAGTATTGATTAAATATTAAATTTACAATGTTAAAACTCATCATTCACTCAATATTGATTCATTTATTTAATAATATGTATAGTGTACACTCATGTATGGTTTGCCTTTGTGTGAAATATTAATGAAATCAGATCTGAATGTTATCACATAAATTAAGATTTTAGTTTGTATTTTTTCCCATTCTGCTTCAATCTCAAATATTTTTGTTTCTCATCCTTTCACAACACAGAAATCAATATTATTTATACATTGGCACATGGCAACAGACATTTATAAACCAATAAAATCAACCGATAAAAGATTTATTGTCAGTTTTGCTGTATAATTTGTAACAACAAAATATTAAAAACGCAGAGAGATCACCCTTTTTATGAAACGTTTCAGCAGTCTTTGACAGGACTATAAGATAAATGTAAAGAAGATAAAGGGTAGAGAATGACACGGTACCGAAAGCTTAAGTGAACGCGAAATTCGATGAATTTCAAGACGTTGAAGAACAGTTTAGTCTTCGAAGAAGTGAATGTGATGGTTTTAAGATGGACATGGAGAAGCATAATTCCAAAAACAGGACGTAGTTTTGCACGTTTTGTCATGCACCAAAAAACAGAAGTAAACAAGAAACAAAATACACAAAACGCTGTTTTCTATTTTTGATAAGTGTAATTTTATTGGAAATGAAAATGCAATATAAAATAATACTTGAATCCATTGTAAATGGTTCGGTTATTAGAACACAAGTTTTAATTAATTGCTCTTGTATATAAATTTAAATATTTTTCTCAGTGCTCTGAATTTGATTACCATTTTGACTTGTGTAAGGTTAGTTATTTATCATAAAATTTACACCTGCAAATTCAATTGAATTTTGGCATTTTAATGTTAGTATTTTGTTCCTGAATTGTCAAAAAATGTTCCATAATTTAACACTCCAAGTGGTTTCAACAAGATATCTCGTCCATCAAGATCTGACCAATTTTGATAAAGTAGAGATATCTCATCATCAAGATATTGCCTATTTTTTATGATGACGAGATCAAGATCTGGTCAGTTTTCTTCAAATTAAGAGATATCTCGTCTATCAAGGTCTGGTCAGTTTTGATAGTGACGAGATATCTCGTCAAGACAACCACCAGGAGGGTTAAAAATGATTACTCATGAAAAATTGTTTCTGAAAAGTTTTATTAACATACTAAAACAGAATTATATCAATATAATAAGTAATTCGTTTCCTTTGGTCTTTTAAGTACATTCAAAACTAAGAGAAATGAAATGTACTTAGATGATAGATGATGAAAAGTACACTGTCATCAAGGATGTGGGCAATAGACCCTTTAGCGCATATGATTTGCAAGGGCATACTAGTTATTGAATGTTTCACGCATGCACAATTGGAAATCAAATAGAAACAGATCTTACTTCGACAAGTCACACCATTCTTCTCGTATGTCAGTTTTCCTTCACATTTGCATTTGTAGCCAAGCTTTTCATCTGACATACATTGACCATTTGGACATAATCCCTCTGGGACTAATTTGGCAGCACAGCGATCTAAACAAATGGAAAAGACAGTCTTTTACTTGCTCTCTTTAGAAGGTATCAATATTCATAGCACAACGTAGAACGACGTGCAAACAGTCTAAGTCTACTACAAAAGTACTTCATGGTTGAGATTCACGCTTGAATCTCACATCCTAGGCTAAGTCTAGGTGATTGAATTTGGAGTGGAATTTCAAGGGACGACTGGGGTGAAATTACTAAATAATTTTTGGAGTTGAAAAGTGATGTACCTTACATACAATACTATATGCAAATAAACTACAAAAAAGATTCTACATACAAATTACATATAACAACAAACCAGATATAAAATAATCCCGTCATAAATGAAATAATGACATCTATACAAAAAATGAAAAAAAAATTCCTGGTAATTGAAGATGTTACTTTGTTTCTACTAGTAAAAGATAAGAGAAATTTAAATAAATTTTTATTAGTATATACATTTATTTAAATTTACCTTAGGTTGGTTGGTTGTTTTTGGGTTTCATGGAGCGAAGGCCATGTTTGGCCAAGCTTCTCCAAACACAAGACAACGTCAAGTAAAAAATGTCGTCGTGAAAGGGACTAAGGAGGGATTGGGGAATAAAGTAGTGGAATGGAAAAGCAGAAAAAGATAACCTGGTAACCCGGGAGCGCGATCCATGTTTACTAAAGATATTAAATCCCATTGAAAAAGAAAAGATCACTAGAGTACCTTGGTCCCTAAAACCCATACACACCTAAAGAAAATATGTCCCAGATGGCATTTACCTTAGGTTGTTGTTTCTGTTAGAAAAGGCTGAGATAAATTTAAATAAATGTATTAGTATATTTGTACCCTGGAAGAAAAAGGGCCAATGTCCAAATTTGTTAATTTTGATTACGTCCACTAATCACTTCAAAGTTATGAAAGGTATAATAGAAAAAGTATCAATGTCTTCCTGCCAATGCATTATGAATGAAACAATATATTAGAAAGTATTTTTGTATGCTGTATTAAAACAATAAGAAATAATTACTAAATCAGATGTTACCGAAAACTTGCAAAATAGACATTGACTATTTTTCTACCAACGCAGATATATTAGAAACAGATACATATTTTAAACTAGTATATGTGAGTATTATTATGCTAAAATACATTGCACTTATAATAAATACACTAACGTTGAAACGAAGGAAACCTAATATAAATAAAATCCTTTAGATATTTTGAAGATATAAATGCATAATAATGTAACTAAAGATGCGGTAGGTTCTGAAAATTGCTTTTCGACAACTAATGGACAACTAATCGTCTACCAATTAATGTCTAATCAAATCAATAAAGCACGGATGAGTATTCTATTGAGAGATTAATACCAATGCATGATGTTCCAAATGAATGGTGAGTAATAGGACAGATGCAAAGTTCTCTTCCATTGAAAGTAACACAGATTCCAACTCCACATTTCTTTTGGCACGTCTTGTAAGTGGGTGCGAGTTCTGTAATTGAAAGGAGAAATGTTAATAGATGTTAAAATTGCAATAGTAAACATTGTAAAAATCACACCAAGCTTATAAATATGGAGTTCTCTATAAACCTTACTTTTCCCTCATAGCTGAGGCCAAAGACTTTAAGGCGTTTCTTTAAGTACTTATATGGGGCCGCGGTAGCCCGGTTGGTAGAGTAGCGGATTAGCAACCGGATGGCTGCGAGTTCGAATCAAACCAAAGACTTTCGTGTTCACGGTGACCTGGTGCACGTTAAATATGTCATTTCTTCAAATGTCCTCACGTTGGCGTGGTGTGAAAATTTGTAGAGTGGGATGCCAGCTCAGTTGTGACGTCATCTGACCGTGGCTCAAAATTACGTAGTGTTGTTCTCGAACCTTTCTCTTCGGGAATGATCCCGGGCCATCGCTAATAGACCGTTGTGTTGCTCAGGTGACGTTAATTAAATACTTAATCCGAGTACTTATCCTTAACTTAAGTAGTTAAAAGAGGTTGGTACCTCAAACAAGGGAATCATAAGACTCGTTATTCAGAGATACGTAACTGATATATGTATTGCAAGCAATTTTTTAATACGAGTGTATGTGCTTATATAAGACAAAGTAACTCACTGCATTTCTTTTTGTCAGGTTGCAAGATGAATCCGTCTCTGCATTCACAGCTTTTAGTTTCAGGATTGCAGATCTGTTCACAGCCCAAGATGCTTGGTACAGTACATTTGTTTCCTATGAAAATAATAATAAATACTTGGAATTCAATCTTATTTTAGTTTATGAACGGATAACAGTTTAATATAACAATGTCACAAATAAATATCTTGAGTTACAGAGAGGTTCATTTTAAATAATATAAGTAACATTGAATATTCATGTTTAGCATAACAGTTCTAAGAGTTTCTTTTTAGGCATATGCGTAACACTGAATATTCCTGTTTAGCTTAACATTTACAGAGAGGTTCTTTTAAGGCATATGCGTAACATGAATATTCCTATTTAGCATAATAGTTCTAAGAAGTTTTTCAAGGCATATGCGTAACATTAAATATATTCCTGTTTGGCTTAACAGTTTCTGAAAGGTTCTTTCAAGGCATATATGTAACATTGAATATTACTGTTTAGCACAACATTTACTGAGAGGTTCTTTTAAGGCACATACGTTACATTGAATATCCCTGTTTAGCTTAACAGTTACTGAGAGGTTCTTTGAAGGCATATACGAAACATTGAATATTCCTCTTCAGAATAGTAAATTTATAATTTAATTATGTTGACTTAATAATGATTAAAAAATACATGGGAAAGGGATTATTTGTTCAAGCATATAAAACTGGCATTATAAATTAATTTCTAAATAACAATTTACCTGGGATATAAATTTTTGTAACTAAAACTATTTTATTTCTGAATGATTCTGCTTTTCATGTTCAATTTTAAGACTTTATTTCTGTAATCGCAATGTTAGAATTTACTTACTAATCTATGTAAGTTAATGTTATATTAATATTATTAATTCAAGATTTTGAATTTAACGTCTCCTTGTATCAAATGTATAAGACATAATTAGTAAAAATACTTAGTAAAGAGTAAATAAAAACCATATATTAAAACTTTGACTTTGTTGTTTTCAATAATATTTTTAATTGAACTTTACTGAAAAAACTCGAGATAGGAATCACATATCTAAGCTAAGTGCAATCTAGTAAAACACATATAACTCAGTTGTACTGATTATAACTTCCACATATTGCTATATATTTCAAGATGAATATTCCAACAATAGTACAGAATTCAATGGAAGTCGAAACCATGCGTACCTTCTTTGCAAATTTTTCCATCAAAGAAGTAATTTTCCTTGCAAGTGCATTTAACATTTCCAGGATCCTTTTCTAAATCTTCACATAATTCGTTTTCTCTACATGGGAATGGTTTGGATTCGCAGAAGTTTGCTGATAAAAGGAGAATACATTTTGTTTTAATAACAAAATAAAGATAAATTAACAGAATGCATTAGAATAGCTATATAATGATCTGCTTTAAGCATGAATTTCACGATGATACCTATTAACTTAACAACTTAAAAATTGCCAATTAAATTTATAGTAATGGAAAAACTCAGGACAAAAATTAGTCATCTGCGAAAAGTTAAACTTGATGTTTTGCTTGAGGTAAATTACTATATAGAGCATTTTTTTCTGATCGAAAAATTGGGCTTAGAGTATGGTATAAAAATGTGGAAAGGCCGCTATTTGATAACACATGTCGAAAATATGCGAGTGATTAATGACCTATCAATATCATGACATGACTACTGAATTCCACTGAAATCGATGACTGAATTTCACTGAAAAATAATTGACCGAAACTATTTGACTGAATTTCACTGATAAATGTTTCACTGAAATTGCACTACAGAATTTCACTGAAATTGCACTACAGAATTTCACTGAAAAAGATAAACTGAAATTGCACGATAGAATTTCACTGAAAAATGATTGAGTGAAATTATGACTGAATTTCACTGACAAATAATTGACTGAAATTATGACTGAATTTCACTGACAAATCACTGACTGAAATTGTAAGACTGAATTCCGCTGAAAATTGGTTGACTGAAACTATACTACAGAATTTCACAAAATGTATTAGAGAGGTATCCCACGACTTTTAGCACTTGAGTGTATATCTACATTTTTCAATAGCCTGCTGCAATGATCAAACTGGATACTTAATTAATGGATACTTGCATTAAATTGTGCATTATCCCAGCTTTATTAAGTACAACTTAAAATATACCATTTCTGGAGTTACTTTTTTCTTGCATTATGGATCTTGCGCCATAAAACCAAAATTACCTACCTACCTACTTCTTGCATTCAGGTGATGATATTAAATAGAACAAGGTTTTCCCTAAACATGTTACAATGCAATTTATAAAACTTTGCTTTGTAGTTACAAAATGCTAATGTACACTGTCTGCTGCTCAATATAGCAGTCCGCTTTTATGTTAGTGTTGTTAAATATCTGCAGCAACTGTTACTGCTGTTAAATATCCGATCTTATGTACGCATTATAAAGGGTGAGTCTAAACTAATAATACAAACTTCAGGGGTTGATAGAACACAACGAAACAAACACTTTTCACCATAGAATGTATGGTCGCAAGTGCAGCGGTTGGCCGCTAGAGAATGCTTTCCATTTCGGCACAAACACACGGTCCGATGCAAGTTGGAAAGAAGATGCATGAAATATGGAAACAACGCTTTAATGTCAAATAAACATAAAAAACTGCTTGACAAAACGAAATAATACAATTAGATTTGCATAAATTAAAGATAAGTACAAGGAGCAACGGGTAAGAAAGAAATGACACGTACAAAACATGAGAAACTTTCCACATGGAAATGAAACGACATGAACAAACATCAGTCGGTAAGTACAACGCAAATGCACAATTATAGAAGCTGTTCAAAATGTCGACCACTACACCTGCTGCAGGCCTCGCATCGCCGACGTAACGCTTTTATACAAGCTTTTGACTGCACTCTCTAGCGGTCAACCGCTGCACTTGCGACCATACATTCTATGGGGAAAAGTGTTTGTTTCGTTGTGTTCTATTACCTCCTGAAGTTTGTATTATTAGTTTAGACTCACCCCCTGTATAATAACGATCAAATACATGTATAGACTATAAAGACTATTCATATAGACTAGATATTAAGACTAAAGTATGGAATAATAATGTAGAAAATGCATTTAATCTAAAATAAGATTAATATCTTTGGCATGGTGTCCACTATTTGTTCTCTTCAGTAAATTCAATGTGACTGGTAGAAAGAGTACTAAAAAATTTTATGAGATGGGGACTTTTTGACTTGCAGAATAATTGATGCACAGAATGTGAATAACAAGTTATAAAAAGTCATCAAAGCTACTTACGCGTGCATTTGTTTTTAATCTTCTTGAAGTTTTCTGCACACACACAAGCACCTTTCAGACAGATCTCGTGTTCTCCTATGCACTTCCCCAGCATCAGCGGACATTGGTCTATATCTATGGGGGAAAATAACATTCAGTTAAAAAAGTACTGTTAGAATTAGTATTGGTTATTGTTATTATCCCTGAAAGTACATATGTCACGTTTTTTATAGTTTTGTCGAAATTCATTATGTACTTCCTTTTCATGTACAATATTTTTAGAGTATTGTTTTAGCCAAGTATTCCGACTCGAATCAAGACAATCATAGTTTAATAATGTCCTCGATTTCGTGACCGAATATGAATAAAATAAGAGTACAGTAGAACTTTGATTATACGAGGGAATGTGGACTGAGTAAATCTTGGATAATATGGACAGTAAAATAAAACAGCCTGTACGAAACACAGAAAAAAATCACTGTACTACATGTTACTACTACTGATTCGTCATCTGACCGTGGTTCAAAATTAAGAGATTGTTCTAGGATTTTTCCTTTTGCGATTGACCCCGGACAGCAGCCAATAGCCCACTGTTTCTTCAGTGCAACGTAAATTCAACTATCTTCATATCATGTGCCAATCTAAATGTAGATGACACTAGTGTTTGGTGGTAGACCTCACTTCCTGTTAATATTTCGTATTGGATAAAAGGAAGTAAAACCCTCGTCTTCCGGAGGTTTGATTACCCTAAAAATGCCTCTCCATTGTTCAATTTCTAGTTATGTTCAATTTTGAAGAATCAAGTATTCGATCATTCTCTTATATCTTCAGCACCTTGCCAAAACTACAAATCTGCAAAACCATTGTTTCGAGGACACCTTTAAAGGTGCGACACTATTGGAAAAATAGTGTTGTGGTGAAAGGAAAACACAAAAAAGTTTACTCGGAGTGTTAATCGAATAAACAATATGTACAAAAAATTTATAATTTGTTTATTTAAAAGCTATTCGAAAACAAACTGGTGTCTAACATAAAAACACCATGTAGTTGCATCACTTTAAACCAAGTGGTTTTGACGATATATTTCATCCATCAAAATCTGACCAATTTTGCTAATGACGAGTTATTCCATCATCAAGAATACCAATTGAATTCTGAATGATGAAGATACTGCCATTTATTGATGACGACGAGATCAAGATTAGATAATCTTTTTCTAATGACGAGATATCTCATTCATCATGATCTGGTCAGTTGGCTAATGACGAGATATCTCGTTCATCATGATTTGGTCAGTTTAGCTAAAGACGAGATATATCATCATCAAGATATTGCCGATCTTTTTTATGATGACGATATCTGGTCAGGTTTCTTCAAATGACGAGAAATCTCGCCCATCAAGATCTGATCACTTTTGCTAATGATGAGATACCTCGTCGAGACAACCACCAGGAGGGATGAAGTTGGTGTAAGATGACTGCGAGTACGTACAACCAGGATTCTAATGCACATATCAAAATATGTGAAAGAGGAAAGTATTTACATATTTACTTTCCTCAAATGATAGTATATAAATTTATGAAAAAGAAAAGAAATGTCACTAACCTTCACATTCTCTCTTTGCGTAGTTATAATATTGGTTTTTGGAACACTCACAACGCCCTATTTTCGACGTAAAGTTGAATCGACATTTTCCTTCTGCGCATATCGTCTTTCCCATTCCCAATGTGCACCAATGACTGTCCGTGCAATTCGCTCCTCCATAAGGGTATACACACTGGCATTTCTTCGTTCCTTTATCAATATCTATGCACTTTCCGCCATTTTCACAAATATTTTCTCCACAGATCTTGCTGACTGTAATAGAGAAACGGTTAGTAGTTAAGAAAGACGTGTGAAAGAACAGTGCAACTTTGTCTACAAAAAGTAATTTGTTGAGAACAAGTGGTTTGGTGACATTATCAGATCACCAAGAGAGCTTTCCCGACGCATTATTACTGAACTGCTAACTTTCTTGTTCTTTCTTGCTCATGGTATGGTTCAAAGCGAACATGAAATATAAGTAAACTGAGAATTTCTATTGAGAAGAGCTTCAAAAAGTGTGACCAACATGTCGACTAGTAATCACGTGACTGCTCTGTGAAAAGTTGACTTAGTTGGCATCGTATCACCTCGTTTGGCGATATAACTTTTTATGACAGGGTAGAGGTGTGAAAGCGCATTTCTATAGAGTGGTGACAAAAATGCAGAAATTGCTAGTCTGCTACGAAGTTTCACGGACCAATCAGACGATGAACCAATGGATGGGCGTCTTCTCCCGTCCCTTTGAACCAATCATGTGATAAATGTTAGTTTCCACCTGGCAGAAGAAATTAGTCTAAGGATCACGTTAGCTACTATTTATGGTCACATGATCCTGGGCATATTAAATAGTTACCATCACTCATTCTACTTTTATATTTTCTCTATGATAGAAACACGAACCACCCTAACCAAACAAATTTAGAATTCGTGAATGGAACAAGTTAAAAAATGAAATGCACGCAAACATATTTACTGATGGTAGCTAGAAGAAATGCATCTCGGGAAATAGGCCTTATAACGTGCAGACATGATTTCCACAAAGCTCTCCAAAATTTTCTATGAAACGAGCACATATTTGCCTTTGTGCAGTCTTTAGTTGTTTTGCGTGGGCTAAAATGTGATGTCCGAGAGCATATATCCCACGCATGCTTTATTGGATTGCGATCAGGTGACCGTGCTTGACCAGTATTATCTTTAATTTTTGTACGTGTGTGTATATAGGGACTCTTTGATCACCTAAACAGGACGTTAAGGAAAGCGTAATTGGCTGAAAAGTGTGTCGAATGTTACTAGTGTTGAAGTAAATCAAACATAACTTCTATATTGAAAAAGTTAATAAGATGAAATATCGATCATATATACTTGGTTTTTGAGAAGTTGTTGAGATTGGTTGAGATGTGGAGGTGAGTTTAGAAGTATTGTCACCCGACGTTATGGAGGCTGTGCTTTTACCTAAAAGAAGAAAATATTCAAGGAATAGTTAAAGAACATTTAATATAAAATAGTCACGTAAACACAGTGATTATATATAAGGGCAGAGTAAATATTATGTTTGCTAAGGGTTGAACTAAAGCAGAATATACGCTTGAAGTTTCAAAAATAAAAACAAAGTAAATATTTATTTCATATAATTCTTACCTGATGTTGTAGGTACAGTGTAGTTTGAAGTTTCTGAATCGGTGGTTGTTTTTACTGATACTGTAAACACAGTTGAATCTGAGATTTCAACATGAGTAGTGTTTAGAAGTTCATCAGTTGTCTCATTTAGTGTAGTGCCATCTGTATCTATGGATGTCACATAGGTCGTCAAGTTGAAGTCCGATGTAATAGTAGTTGGTTGAAGCGAAGTCCCATTCAAGTCTTCTGTGAACGTAGTCGTCTGAAACGATGTTCTATTAAAGACTTCAGTGAACGTGGTTGGCTGAAACGATGTTCCATTAGAGTCTTCAGTGATCGTGGTTGACTGATACGATGTCTTATTAAAGTCTTCAGTGAAAGGTGTTGGTTCATACGTTGTCAAATTGTAAACGACAGTTGTAAAATTAGATGCTTCAGACGTTGTCGTATTCAAATGGTCTGTGAAATTCGTAAGTTCATTTGTTGTTTCAGTGACTGTGAAGTTCACTGTCGTGTATGAAGTTGTCTTGGTAACGGATGTTGGTACTATTGTAGGTGGGCGAGTCGAGGATGCTTTCACTGAAAAACGTACAAAGTTGTTAATACACTAGTAACAATCGTCACTGACGCAACTTGCTTCCTCAACCAAAATGCTCTTGCATGATACATATGGGGCTTATCTTAAAATGTAGTTTATGGTCGTTTTGGCGTGTATCTCATTGGCGTTGACTAATCAACTTTCATTCATCAATTCGGAAATAATTGTCTTCAATTATTAATGGCCAAGTGGTGAAATTGTTTTGAAAAAGAAACCAGGTGCCACCGCAGCACAGTGTGGTGTAAACCCTGGATTAGAGACTGGGGTGGAGGTCTCTCAGATCTGTACATATATTCATCCCATTAGGATATCATTTCTGTATATTATATCTATATTCTTAACAATGTCGTTTATTTAATGAATGTTGCTTCTGTTAGAATTCTTTTATTT
Organism: Meta bourneti; assembly: GCA_933210815.1. NCBI lineage: Eukaryota > Metazoa > Arthropoda > Arachnida > Araneae > Tetragnathidae > Meta > Meta bourneti. The sequence goes on along the minus strand of OW119930.1, from coordinate 35,449,565 downwards.
GTAATTTAGACTTTGCATTTGTGTTCATCTTTTTTCAAAATTTTTGATTATAGATTTTTAGTTTGGGCGTTTGTTCTCGTCTTTCCTCAAAATTTTTATCTGCGTGTTTAAACGTGTAGCAATTAGTTAAGTTTTGGCATGATCCTCGTCTTTATTCAAATTTATTTTTCTTTTTTTAGAAAGAGGTATTTTTTTCTGAGGTTTTATGATTTTCATTATCCTGTACCCGCTTGCAGCTGATAATTTTAAATATTTATGTTCAATAAATAGAAAATTATTACCTTCAGTACAATTTTTCCCAAGCCAAGGTGATTTGCATTTACACTTGTAAGAATTTCCATCCAAACTACATTCTCCGTTGTTTTTACATGGTTTACTGGCACAAGGATCTATAAATAAGAAGTTTTAATTTAGGTTTGTAAAAGGAATACTTGGTGTGCGTTACAAACTAGGTACTAAATATAAATATTTTTACTATCACTTAAAATCGAAAATACCTACCTTCAGTACAATTTTTCCCAATCCAAGGTGATTTGCATTTACACTTGTAGGAACTTCCATCTAAGCTACACTCTCCGTTGTTTTGGCATGGTTTACTGGTACAGACATCTATTAATGAGAAGTTTCAATTTTTTGTTATAGAAAAATCTAGTGTGTGTGTGACAAACTGGGTACCTCACACAAACATTTTTAATTTCATTAAAGTGAAAATTACTACCTTCAGTACAATTTTTCCCAAGCCAAGGTGATTTGCATTTACACTTGTAAGAATTTCCACCCAAACTACATTCTCCGTTGTTTTTGCATGGTTTACTGGCACATGCATCAATAATTGAGAATGTTTAATTTATGTATGTAAAAGAAAGACCTGGTGTGTGTTACAAACTGGATACTAAATATTAATATTTTTACTTTTACGTAAAATCGAAAATAATTACCTTCAGTACAATTTTTCCCAAGAAAAGGTGATTTGCATTTACACTTGTAAGAATTTCCATCCAAACTACATTGTCCATTGTTTTTACATGGTTTACTGGCACAAGGATCTATAAATGAGAAGTTTTAATTTAGGTTTGTAAAAGAAGACTTGGTGTGCGTTACAAACTAGGTACTAAATATAAATATTTTTACTATCACTTAAAATCGAAAATACCTACCTTCAGTACAATTTTTCCCAATCCAAGGTGATTTGCATTTACACTTGTAGGAACTTCCATCTAAGCTACACTCTCCGTTGTTTTGGCATGGTTTACTGGTACAGACATCTATTAATGAGAAGTTTCAATTTTTTGTTATAGAAAAATCTAGTGTGTGTGTGTGACAAACTGGGTACCTCACACAAACATTTTTAATTTCATTAAAGTGAAAATTACTACCTTCAGTACAATTTTTTGTTATAGAAAAATCTAGTGTGTGTGTGTGACAAACTGGGTACCTCACACAAACATTTTTAATTTCATTAAAGTGAAAATTACTACCTTCAGTACAATTTTTCCCAAGCCAAGGTGATTTGCATTTACACTTGTAAGAATTTCCACCCAAACAACATTCTCCGTTGTTTTTGCATGGTTTACTGGCACATGCATCAATAATTGAGAAGTTTTAATTTATGTATTTAAAAGAAACACCTGGTGTGCGTTACAAACTGGATACTAAATATTAATATTTTTACTTTTACTTAAATTCGAAAATAAGTACCTTCAGTACAATTTTTCCCAAGATAAGGTGATTTGCATTTACACTTGTAAGAATTTCCATCCAAACTACATTCTCCGTTGTTTTTGCATGGTTTACTGGCACATGAATCAATAATTGAGAAGTTTTAATTTATGTATGTAAAAGAAAGACCTGGTGTGTGTTACAAACTAGGTACTAAATATAAATATTTTTACTATCACTTAAAATCGAAAATACCTACCTTCAGTACAATTTTTCCCTATCCAAGGTGATTTGCATTTACACTTGTAGGAACTTCCATCTAAGCTACACTCTCCGTTGTTTTGGCATGGTTTACTGGTACAGACATCTATTAATGAGAAGTTTCAATTTTTTGTTATAGAAAAATCTAGTGTGTGTGTGACAAACTGGGTACCTCACACAAACATTTTTAATTTCACTAAAGTGAAAATTACTACCTTCAGTACAATTTTTCCCAAGCCAAAGTTATTCGCATTTACACTTGTAAGAATTTCCACCCAAACTACATTCTCCGTTGTTTTTGCATGGTTTACTGGCACATGCATCAATAATTGAGAAGTTTTAATTTATGTATTTAAAAGAAACACCTGGTGTGCGTTACAAACTGGATACTAAATATTAATATTTTTACTTTTACTTAAAATCGAAAATAAGTACCTTCAGTACAATTTTTCCCAAGAAAAGGTGATTTGCATTTACACTTGTAAGAACTTCCATCTAAGTTACACTCTCCGTTGTTTTGGCATGGTTTAGTGGTACAGACATCTATTAATGAGAAGTTTTAATTTTTTTTATTAAAGGATTTAGTGTGTGTGACAAACAGGGTACCAATCATAAATATTTTTGATATCACTAAATATCGAAAATAATACCTTCAGTACAATTCTTCCCAATCCAAGGTGATTTGCATTTACACTTGTAAGATGTTCCATCGAAGCTGCACTGTCCGTTGTTTTTACATGGTTTACTTGCGCAAGGATCTATTTCTGTAACAAATAATTTATAATTATATGTAGATAATCTGTAGAATACAGACAGTAAATGAAATCCTTGGTTGTGAATATTTGAACTCATCTTCTGAATTTTTATATAAGTATTATAGCGATTGCTTTAAAATGGTTGTGTATAAGGCTTCATTACATTTAAAAAATAAAACCTGATTTTCTGGGATTGGATTTTCGTTGAAAGAGATTTAAAAGTTTTTCTACTTTGCTGGCACAGTGCTGAGTTATTTAAGGATAAAAATAAGGTGTTCTGTGCAATACATATTATCTAATTATTCTTGGAACCATTTTCTTTGTTTGTGACACGATGACCGAAGGATAAGAGCTAGATATGCAGAAGATTAATGCCTGGAGATAATCTTTGCATGTTAGCCCAATTGGCTGTGTCACGGATTAGTAACCGGAGGATTGCGAGTTTGTTACTCGTTCCAACGAAAGGTATTTGTTTCCATTTGGAACTTGCCCGTTAGATCTGCTATGACCTCAAATATCCTTACGTTGACCTTTTGTTGAAGTTTGAAGTGCTATTTGATGTTGACCTCGTCATACGTTCGTTTTTTTAAATTACGAGGCATTGCATTCGGATCTTTCGCTTGGGGATTGATCCCAGACCGTCACCAATAACCCGTTATGTCTCTCCAGTGCGATGTAAATTCAACTCTTGAAGATAGTCACAGAATAGTTTGTGGTTCCGAATATAGATGATGTTCTTAACTCTCTTCATGGCTGTCTCGACGAGGTATTTGGTCATTATCAAAACTGACCAGATCTCGTCAAGAAAACTGACGAGATCTTGATGGACGAGATATCTTATCATTAGAAGAAAACTGTTCAGATCTTGATCTCGTGATCATAAAAAAATCGTCAGTATCTTGATGACGAGATAGTGATTTCGGCTGGGTACCTCCTCCAAGATCGGGCCAATTTTGCTAACGACGACATACTTAGGCGAGACGAAACTACCCTATTACTCCAAAGGGAATGGAGATGGAAATATGAAAATGTCCCTCAGTCAGACCACCAAATGTCACTCAGTCAGAACTGGCGACAATTTGGCACACCTTTTTGCACTATAAGCTGGACACCACAAGACAGTTTTCGAAACGAAGAAAAACTACCAAGAGGTTTAAGTTCACGAAAATACGTTATTTTTGGACAAGTTCAGAAGGCCAAAAATTCGTTATGATTTAAAACCGTTCTGTTCTTTGAGTGTTATACTATACCGATGGTTCAAGCATTTTTCTCCTGGAACAATTTTTAACAAACTTCCATTGAACCTTCAAAGCATTAAAAGCTGAATAACTATTTATTCTCTTTGCCTTATGACAAGTAAGTTTGTCCTAAAAGGTTAAGATACTAGGCAGATTGAAATTTGAGTCTGAATATGACCATGCACCTGATTCATTCATGTTGACATTTATGAACTACAATTTACATACTCAGAGAATTGACAGTTTCCTTGTATCATTTGGCTGGCAGAGAATTTGACTATAGTCACCATACAAATACAGACAGTAGTAATTATTACTTTTACAATGGACGGAGTCTCCGATTAAATTTATGCAATTTGATATTTTTTTTTCATTCGAGAAAATGACTGCCACTTCTCAAGTTTCTGCTTCCTATTATCTTTCATTATTTAGTTTGATCTTTATCCTTTTTACTTTAGAACGATGGACCATTATTCTAGTATACGAGTCCAAAACTGTTATTACGCTTGCTACCACTCCACTGTGTTCCTTTTATTTATTTATTAGGGCAATCTTTTTAGCTTGATTGTTTTTTGCAGGATAAGTTCTAGCTGCTTTATTTTGGCAAAATATCTTGCTTTCATTCGGTTACTTTTTTACGTCACCAGAATCCTGATGTTTAATAATGTCATCTGACCGTGGTTCAAAATTATACGATGTTACCCTTTGGATCATTCCCTTTGGGCTTGATCCTGAACCGTCTCCAATAGCCCGTTGCTGCAGTGCAACGTTAATTCAATTACATGATGTGTAAGATATTTTTCATTTCTGACTCTCTCTCTCTTATAACAGGAAATTATTAAATCTTTTTAGCAACTTATAAAAGGCTAAATGACAAGTAAAGCATCCTTCCTTTTCTGCAGGTAGAACAACATTCTCTTGTACATTCATGTAAATACTGTAAATATCATATTAGTGTTGACCAAAATTATCGAGTGTTCGAGAATTGACTTCTATCGAATGTTCGGAAAATGTTCGAATCGATTTCTATAGAGATTGAAAAATTTGTAATTGAGACAGAGGTTTGGCCTATCACCTCAGAGCTTTATTTCGTTTATCAAAATTAAATGATATTTTAGTAAAAATACCAACTAGAGTAAAATAACAAATTGAATCTTGTAAAACAAGTAAATCCCCAAATATAGTTGAAAGAACCATCAAATTTCCCACTTTGAATACTTACTTGCAGAATCAATCATTGGAATATTTTATCTAATACAGCTCTGCTTATTCAACTTTTAGCTAGAGTTAGACTCGATATTTACGAAACTATCGTTTTGATTCTGTAAAAATTCTTTGCACATACCTTTACACGGTTCATTTTTCTCTTGACCATACGGACAGATGCAATACTTGTCATCATTGAAGAATCCAACATCAAAAGTGCAGTTGTAGCCGTTTCCACAATCACAAGCTGTGTAGAATATAGGTTGTTATGAACAGAAATAAGTACATAGTATGTTCTCTAATATCAAGCAAGCTACAAACCTTATTCGCATTGCATTTTCATACACAAACTGCTTAAATGAACTCAATACATTTAAAAAATTTTTGAAAGTAAATAATCAGTTTTTATACGTAATTAAAAAGTAGATTTTCAGTGCCGTAGCCTCCTGGAAGCTCGGCATCCCCTATATTAAAAAATTAATAAATTAATGAAATTAAAATTAATATAAATTAATTTAAACTAATTTAAAGAAAAATCTATAAAACTTGAAACAAAAACAACGTTTTTAACGCAAATCTGAATGAGACTTCAGCTTCTATTTTAACATTATTTATTTCCACTGTTACTAGGGATTGCGGATGCCAGATCCTATCGGCCTCAAATGATTTCTTACTATGATTGGTCAACCGCGTTTGTCAAGCTCAATGGATACCTTCGTCACCTCATATCCTCTACCCCGTGCTCCCTACTGTTCTCTCTATTCTTTTTTCCATCCCTTTATAAAAGACAACCTCAAGCGCATTTGGATCACGCACAGATAATTACCAGGATCGAGTGCAATTACCCCTTTTGAGATCTTTTTTTAACTTAGTGCTATAAATGATTTCTATTTGATTGCCATGGCAAAAAGAAACAATGACGAATGAAGCTGACTAATGAAGTTGTCTAAGCAAACCATACAATTTATTTTTGCTTAGTATCCAATCCACGCATGCCCAGTAATCAATGTTACACTACGCTACTGTAGATTCATATCATTTCTAATTTCATGTTAAATATAGGCATTATTAGAGTTAACCATATTTTTTGAAACGCAATTCTGAAATATTCATTTGAAAGGTGCTACTGTATGAACCTTTTTTTTTTATCGGTAATGCATCTGAAATACTTACTTTTTTTTTACTGAAATAAAATTAGTTTATATTTAAGCAAACCAATTAGAATAAAAATGCTGCAAACTTTTTAGATTTTATACTGTCAGCTTAGAGCAGAAATACATTTACTGACATTTGTTTGAGTCACTAAATGTTTATTTACATGCTGATGAGAAATGCGTAGTCCATATTGTGATCTGTTAAAAGATATATAACTCAATCAAAAGACTTGCAGTTTTTGTTTTTTTACCTAAAATCTAACAGTTAGTGTTTAAAAGGCTGCAGAACAATAACATTTTTGTCAGAATGCGTTTCTGCTCTAGTCTAGCGATATAAATGTTAAAATTCTTTTAAGTTTTTCCAGAATAAAGTTATCTTCTATTATTAAGAATTGTTATTAGCACTGTATCTAAATATTTGGCAATAGATGATAATTGAGGTAAGTTATCGAATAATATCTCTTTAGAGAAACTCAACGTTTATATTCGATTAAAGATAATGAGGATATATGTTGTCATCAGGATATTGCTGATTTTTTTATGATGACGAGATCAAGATCTGGTCAATTTTTTTCTTTAGGACGAGACACTTTGTCGAGGTTAGGAGATTTAAGAATTGTTATTAGTACTATAGCTAAATCTTTGGCAATACAACTAAGTAAATTATCGAAGAAATTCTTTTCAGAAAAATTCAATGCTTTTATTTGTCTAAGAAGTAGGAAAACTTATTGTAATTCTTATTATAAAACGTCTGTTAAACTAATGAAACAAATTGTTCCTTCAGCTTATTGTGCTTATAAGATAAATTACGTATTCAACATCTTTATATGATGTGGACACATTTCTAATATTTCTCTCAATGGGAAATGGTTGAAAGATTATCAATGTTATATCAATTCTGAATGCTCTTAAAATAATCATCCTATATGAGTGCATATTAAAAAAACATACCAAATCACTCTATGCATGGTCTGCATTTAAAATTTTAAACATTTAGACGGACCCCAAATGGTTTTTCTCTTATATTTCCAACAATTATATATGGTCCGATTTACACATAAGTTTTGAAATGGGACATCTTTTATTGACATAAAAACGTTTGAAATTTCGGAAATAATTTCAAAAGAAATATGAAGATGGACCCTTATACGAATAAAATACGCATTATTTGAAGCAGGCATTGTATTCCAAATCTAATAACACCTTTTGTTTGACTGTGCGATATAATGGACAGGAATAACAAGTAGTGTTTGAGTATTCTTTGACGTTTGTACAACGTTCATTCTTAATTTCAAGAACAGAAAGCTTCAACGAACCCTTGCATTCATGTTCAGTATATTTTCCATACGCGGGTAAGCAAACACATTTAACAAATCCCTCAGAATTTTTTCTACACTCTCCATTTTCACATTCACATTCTGAAAGTAAAAGAAAGTAAAAAGGAATTCTAAAAGTAGCAATTCACACTTGTTTCGTGGTTAAGAAACTAAAAAAATGAGAACACAAATTTAAATATAAAGCAAACAATGAAATATAAAAATGCTTAAGATGAAAAAAAGAGAACATAAGTGCACATTTTACAAATCGATACTTCCTTATTTCACATATGAGTTTTTCTATTTCTCCACTTTCTTTCAAAAGGGTCACCAATAATTTATAAAATATTGGAATACAAGTACTCCTCACTTGACCACCTACCTATTGAATGATCAACAGATTTAAGACAGCTCTCATTCCACAGGGAATCCCTTTTCTTTGGTCTTTTTCAAACATACTGGCAAAACCGGAGACGGAATTGCAACTCGGGATACAATGTAATCGAATGGAGGATTTCACATGTAGCCCGCCGACACTGGCAAATGAGCCGGTGTTGAACTCAACAAATCGGACGCCAGAATGTTTTTAAATGACGGATGACATATTATGTTGGTGATCGAAACGCCTTGCTTACTCTGCACCTGTCATATCTGGTTCTGGATATTTCCGTAAATAAACTAGTTATCTAAACCGTCCGTGCCGATGTGTGTGAAAACCGTTTCGTTACTCAGAATAAACCTAGTAAAGAAAAGTGATTAACCTCCTCTTCTAGACCAATTTCCTTATCGACCTGGTCGCTGGAACGGAACTCGGCCTTTAAGTGAAGAGTGCCTGCATTCAAAATTGATTTTCCAATTCCATGAAACTGACACAGACCCATAAAATACATGATTTGGCAAACTCTGAGACAAAGAAACTACCTAGAACCAAAAAAATTGTCCTATCAAAGGTAGACTACGTGTCCAGTTTAAAATCCAATTATGATAGAAAAATTTTACCTTTCCATCATTGGTACATGGGCTTTGGGATCTCAATACGTCATGAATGATTTTTTCCATGTTGAGATGACACTGGAAATCTAAATCATATGTATACTTCATAGATTGCATTAGGGCTTTCCTATAATGCACTAAATGTGAATAATAACTTTCCACATTAAATCCTACATTGTGTCAATGTCAATAGTCGAAGAAATCTTCTTCAACCCTATTATAATAGCTGAAAAATTGATTTTGTAAACCCACCATATCTTGGTATAGAACTTATCTAGCACCATGCCATAAGCACCCACCGAAATCAGTTTTCTATTTGTAGTATCAGGGATTTGAAAATTTTTATAGAATATTTCATCACACTGACATCTATTTCAAAAAATAGCTTCTACCGTTTTCATGGGTTTCCTTTGCATATCAATCTCAAGAGTTCCTTGCGAAAAAATGCAAGCTTAAGACACAAAACAGCAAACAAACAAAATAAAAATTAAAAATAACAGAACACCTTCATATTTTAGAATCCTTGGATATTTAAGATGATATTTGTTGCACATATCTTTATCAGGTATGTGGGTATATTAATTAACGTCGCACTGGTGCGACACAACGGTCGGCACGATTGTCGACGGTTCGGGATCAATCCCCAAAGGAAAGATAAGTGGAAACACCACGTAATTTTGAACCACGGTCAGATGACGAGGTCACACCTGAGCTGGTCGACTCGCCTCCACTCTCCAAACTTCCACTCTATGCCAATGTAAGGACATTTGAGGTCACAACAGATTTAACGTGCACCAGTCCTCTTTGTACACAACTTTTTTTGGTTGAATTCTAATTCGCAATCCTCTGGTTGCTAATCCGTTACTCTTCCAACCGAGCTACCGCGACCCCTATTTTCATCAGATCATTTCTGATAAAAATAAGTGCTACTTCAAAATATCACTTCGTTTTCCTTCAGAAATGGTGCCTCTAGTAAAGAAGGCATCGAAAACAGCGTGTGGTATTAGAATTAAAACAGATATTTTAAGACATTATCCAGTAAATTTATATCTTAGATATAGCTAAAAATATATTATTTACCAAATTGACATTCATTGACATTTACTTTGCATATAATATATAAATTTACCGTTTTCGCATCTGTCACCCCAATACCTTTTACCACATTCACAAGTAAAAGAATTTTCATTTCTTTCGCACACGCCATTGTTCTTGCATTCATTTGGGATGCACGGATATGAAACAAAGAGGAAGATTTAAAAACAATGGAAAACTTACATTCCTCTTTTCAGGTGTGAAAAAATAATACAGGTCCATTAAAAGTAGGGGATTCACCCAATCGAATTTTTCCTGCTTTCATCCCACTACTCTGTTCTATAATCTTTCTTTATCAGCTTTCATCTCAATACTCTGTTCCACAATTCCTCTTTTTCTGCTTTTATCTCACTACTCTGTTCCCGAATCCCTCTTTTTCAGCTATCATCTCACTACTCTTCCCAAATCCCTCTTTTTCATTTCACCACATTTTTTATTTGACGTTGACTTGTGTTTGTTCAAATAAGGCCCTCGCGACATTAAACCCCTAAACAAACAACCAATGATTAAAAATATTATAGTATCTCTACTGATGAGATATCAGTGCTAGTCGTAAGTGACTTTTTATGGCGTCAGGGCATATGCGACAAACACGAGTCAGACAACGTTAAATAATGGGCAGAGAAAAGTGAAGTTTTACTGACGCAGAAGATAGAAATACAACCAGCGTGATTCACAGAAATCGAATCTGCACCGCCTTCAATTCGCAGGTTGTTAGCACAGTAGGTAAACCCGCTAAGTCAAGCTAGCTAAGATTCCTTAAGGACATAAATTTGATAAACAGATACTTGAAAGAGGAAGTTGCCTTCTTCATTCATTGAGAAATATTAGTGAGAAATTTATTACTAGACGACCTGTTGCGTGTCGAACAAGCGAACAGAATCGCTATTGTTCAATTGTCCTCTATTGTTCTATAGTCAAGTTATTTACTATGTCTCACCAGGTATTTCCCAACGATACTCGTGCATTTCTGTCAACATCTTGAACTGCAAAGAACAGTCTCCATTCGTAAAAACATTTTAGTTGAGAGAATTTTCAAGGTATGTGGAAAGAAGGGATGCCATAAGGAGATTCTTTAGCAATACTTGAATGTAATATCGACACCATCCTGCATGAATGCGATACGTATCCTGAA